>OY740771.1:91508013-92708013 GCA_963513935.1 Aphrophora alni
CTGGATTAAAGGGAGTAACTCGGGTATGTGGGATCTCTTCACTCCCTAAAGAACCAGAAAGGGAGGACAAAAAATACAATTTACCTCGGTAGTTTACAAGTTTTTCGCCTTTAAACAACACAGGGAAAAAATAACTTGTTAGGCTAAATTGTTGTACACCCGAGAAGATAAACACTGTTCTCTTCCATTTTAAAACAAACAACATCGTGTGTATTAATAGACTGCGAGCTCAGGATATTTGATTATAAAATTACCATATTTATTATTTAGTTAATTTAACTAAAACACATGTTCATTTCGTATACAAGCATTCCAACTACCGGAACAAGCAGATAACTAGTCACTGATAATTAATCTGAAATCCATCAATTACATCTCTGGAAACATCTTAATTCATTCAAAATCTCTGCATTACGTCAATAAAATCTTTGACGGATTTAGGTTAAAGATACACGAGACTGTCGACTTGTTATAAGTAGGAGCGAAAGTTAACATATGATCGACGCAACATAGTTACTTAGTCGACTTGACGGCTGTTAGCATTACTAAAATAATCATTTATAGGCCTAAAATTAACAAAATCTGAAATAGAAATAAAATTGTCTACCTATATAATATTAAAACGAAATATTAACATTTAATTTTAAACTATTTAATTTTATTTTTTCGAGTACCGCGCAGCTCATGTTTCGAGGCTCAGTTTACACGTCAGAATGTAACAATTGTGACATATGGATCGTAATTGACAACAACGACCCTCGAATGTAGAAAGTAAACGGCGTATCGTGTTGGCCGCGTGACAGGCATCACTAGAGTATCGTGTTTTTAGTGATTGTTTAAATATGTGTTATTATTCAACTGCCTTGCTGTGTACGGTGGATCAATCACACATTTGGTATTTCTAGTTAAGGTGAATTTTTATCGAAAATGAATATAGCCAGACAACGAAGACTCATTGTTTATAACTTACTATTTAACGGTACGGCGTCACCAGCGAGTTTTTCTTGTTCATCTATATTCCATATTTAAAATCAAGGGAAGTAACCAGTTGTTAAACGGTACAATAAACTGGGCCGTTTATTATTCTGCACAGAATCTATAGGTCTTGACCGATGGAACCCTCTCTGGTGTTTTCTCTAAGGCACAGAGTATATCTTCGATGAGAGTCTCAACCATTTCAACATTCGTTACCATAACAACCAATTTTACAAATCGAATTCAATGGAATAACCATAAAAAACAATTTGAGGTTAGGTTAACCAGTTAGATTCACGAAAGATTATCATTATAATATATTATATTATTTTTGTTGTCTCCCAATGTTACTTCTTTAAATGAAAAAAAATTACTACAAAACTTTCTTAACGAAACTATCACAAGAAGACAAGAATTCAATAAAAAGACTTCAGCTGTTTGAATGTTAATCTACTACATTCTATTAGTCATTCTGTAAATGTAAACTTTTAATCTTATCAGTTTTTATGTTTTGTAAACAATAAATTTCAAATCAATTGCACACGTTTTAAATCAATTTAACTAAGGAACTTGCTTCGCTCCAGTCTGTCATTTGATGACGACCTAGTGACCTATTGTTTCACCGATGACACTATTATTTCCGCAATTATCTTCAAATCGATTTCCTGTAATATTACAGTTGCAATACTACAATGATTCTAAACGCATTGAAGTAATCAACGCCTAAACCTTGAGATCTGCCCTAATGTGTGTCATATAAATGGGTGTGTCGTTTTTCATAATCTGTAATGATTAGTTGTGTGTCATTCATAATTACAACTGATCCCACTTTTATGTAAAGGCAGTATTAACTAGGCTGTCAGGGGGGGAGGGGGGGGAATGACTGTCGTCATTAAAATTTAGAAGGCGCCAAACTTTTCTTTGTTAATTGAATAAATATTTCCTTGAAAGTGTTTTTGTGAATAGTATTATCTCCTTAAAGAGTAAAACATACTTGTAGGCCTACATGTGACAACAGAAGTAATAGACTATATATCCGGGGTGTTTCACGATGAGGTCAATATTTAAAAAATTAATATGCCGGACATTATGAAACATTCTACGAACCTGACACTTTACAATTATGTTACATAGTAAAAAACCACCCTCGAGTTTCATTTTTTTTATGGTCAACCAAAACAAAATGGCTGAATAAAAACAGAACATGAATCTTTTGGATAGAACCACTTCCTCTCACAATGCCAAGCAATTAAAATGTGCATTGCCATCTGTTGAATCTTGATCAGCTGTTGCTTTATTAACACACAACAATGAAACAATTTGGTAGTTTTATTCAATCAGTTTATGTGTGATGTTTCCTCGAAACATAATGTGAAATGTTGTTCTTGGGCTTTTGAAAATGAATATGAAACGATAAGGTGTTTTAAGCTGTCTCGATTATGAAATAAATTTGTCTATTATATTTTACTCCGGGAATTTGTGGTATCTTTTAAAATTTGCAGCCAATAATTTTCTTAATTACGAATTATTTGTCTGCTTGGAAACCAGATCAAGAATATTCTCTCGGGTCATAAAACACTCCAGTTGCCGGAAGCTGTATGCATGCACGTGTGTGGGGCTATAAATAGACATGAGGATAGAGCAGTTCCCTGTTTATGTGTTTTATGTTGATAGGAATTTAAAAGAAGTTAATCGGCAGCTATTATGATACTTATCCAGTCATGGATAACATCGACATTACCCAGTCATAGAGCATAAAACCCAGTATTAGAGTAGACCCAGACATGTGGAGGTGTCGAGTTTTCTCAACAGTAAACTGCTTTTCTCCTTTCATATGCACAACCATTCCTTCTCAACTGCAACCACAATTTACACTGAACATCATTGAAAATCAAAAAATACTGTAAAGCAGATTAAAGGCTGGCGTTGATTGGTGTTTCTGATTCACATTTTCCTTAATATCTCTAAAAGTAATAAATCTACAAGGTTAAGGGACCCAGATTGTCTATGTGTGCTTGTTCCATTTAGAGCTAAAAGTTACCATCTTAGGAACAGTAAAATAAAACTGATTTCCAATTTTGTATGTATGCGTATATTCTGTGCCTTCTACTCTCAGGGGCTCTCTTTATGGATTTGACAATCCTGAGGGAATCTAGCTGGATCTACATATTTTTCATATAGTTTTGGGTTATATCCCTCTCTTTCATATTCCCTATAAGTGTTTCTGTAATGCCTGGCTAGTGTACAGGAAAGACTGAGAAAGTTGCTTTGAATACGTTCCACATGTTAGCTAATATTTTGATACAAAAGGGGGAAACAGTACTCTGTGCATTCAACCACAAGCATTGCCGGGAACTAAAAGGCCAAGAACAAGAAATGAGGAAGAGATCCACTATGATTGCCCTGTGAAAAAATACGAAGATCTGTAAAGGTAGCCAGACTCACATGAACTGCATAAAATGTCAAGCAAGGCTATAAATGACAAAGGAATGGAACTGCTTCTATGATTATCACCATAAATAAATCAGGTTTTCTGTTTTATGATGTTATTCTTTCTTCTTACCTTCAATTCAAAGAAGATGTCAACAAATATTAAAATAAAAGTTGTAAATATGACTCGAGTTGTAAAATAAAAGTTTTAAACTTAATTTTGTCAATTTTTATATAAGTTTCCTTTACATAAATATTCTATAACTTGGTAATTTATCTAATTAGATACAAATAAAAGTATATATGTAACGTATCCCAGTGGATACAATTCTTTTTTCAATTTTTTTAACAGCTGTGTTGTTATGGGATTTTTAATACTATTTTTCTCATCTATGTTAAGATATAAATAAACAAAAAAAGGGAATCAAACTAATATATGACAAAATTTTCTTTGCCAAAAAGAGGGTTTTAAATTCACTAAAGAGGTAACATATCATTTCTAAGAAAGTTGTTCTCTACTACTTACTACCTGCATTTCAACCTTCACTCGTTATCGTGTTCTGGTATAAATATTTGAACACTGATAAAATATTATACTAGTAAAAGGGACAGAAGTTATTTAACAGCTGTTTAAACACGTTTTTAATCTGTAATTACTACCGTACACTTTGCTTCCAATGCTGTTAGTTCTGTCCGGGCTTTGCGCCGTGCTCTACTATTATCGGAGCGTACGACATTTAAAGAAACTTTCAAAATCATAATGAATTCTGAACAGCCTGGGATAGAACAACAGCCCTCTACCAATTACCAGTATTTTGTAAGTACTTTAGCTCATTATGAAATCTGATAATTTTGAGGTTAGTTTTTCGAGTTTAGTTTATCGATTGTCACTACAAAAAGTGTAGCCATGTAGTTCTAGTAGACGCTTGAAATTTGGCGTGAATTTAAATTCTATGTACAGAAAAATATTAACAATTTAAAAAAGTTATGCAATTTTAAAAATAAACTTCAATATGTTAAATTTTAACCAAATTTGAACATTTTGTGTTTTACTCTCGCACAGTTACTTACCATATAGGCTACTCGATTTCAATCAAATACAATTTACGCTTAAGAAGAGTTTATCAAAAAACGTAAATATTTTTCAAACTTTTTTTTTTTGTTATTTCACAAAAAGTTGAAACGAATTACATTTGGAAAAAACTTGGTAATGAAGGAACTCATACTTTTGGGATTTTTTCTCACCTAAAAGTAATATTGACATATTTGTGGGAAGATAGCAACTAATATTATTTTGATTTTGTAGATAGGCATGTGTAGAAAGTTAGTGTAATTTTTAAAATATTATTTTTGTACCACCGAAAAAATTGTAGCCATAAAGTTTAATTTTAAAGTTTAAAGTTTAAGTTGAAATTAGACATGCATTTACGACGTTTTGTAGACGCGTGCAGGACTAATAGTAAAAATTAAAAAATTTTCCACTCTCAAGAAGTAAACTTCAATACACAAAATTTTGAGGAAAATATTTTCAATGAAATTTATTCTGATCAGTTCCTTACATTCTAGTCAAATTTTATAAAAATGTCCATTTTACTATAAATATTGGGTTTATCGCCAAAAGACATTGTGGGAAGCTCGATTAAATTGTCTCACATTCCAGAATTTAAAAAAGTGACTAGACTAGAATTAATTCTAACCTATTTTGTATTGAAATCTTTAAGTTAATAGTCAATTATAACAGTTAATATTTTCAAAGACAGTTTTTGCTGTACTGTAACATCAGATAACTGTTTTTCAAATAATGGCATTTTTATTATTTAAATTTTAAACATAAAATCATAATCTCTTGTTGGCAAGATTTTTTCGCTTACGGGTGTAACACTGGATAATCTCTTATATCACTGTTACTTTTTAAAATTGTTTTAAAATTGTTGCAATTACACTTTCAATATTACTGTAACATCACCATTAGTTCCATCACTATGGTCGTGCTGTTCAACCGATTGAAACTGTTCAACTTTGTCTTAAAAATCAGCGTAAAATCTTAATTAGTTATGTAAAAAATTAATTAATTTAAATTTACATCCAATTCTAAATTTTTGCAATGACGTAATCCAAAGCGTAAGCAATTTGAAATTTCTTGGTATTATTTTGGGTGAAAAGTCACATTTGGCTGAATCACTCTCCGAATGATTTCAACAGTTTGAAAGTTGTAAAATCCGTTTGTCTTGTCTGTTATTGGTTAATATTTTAGGGTGGCTTTCTGAGGGAAACTCTGTTGAGTATTAAAATTATTTCGGTTGAAAAAAAAAAAAAAAAAAAAAAAAGATCAAAGCTTCATCTAAATATTAATAAGCCTAAAATAATAATTTTTTAATGTTTTGTAGTTATATATTTGTGTCAAATTTTAATCTATTAAATTGTGTTTTTACGTATTTTTCATTTTAATATTTTAATATTCATTCAAATATTCTCTATAGACAAATAGAAATCTTTTGATCGCTTTTTGTAGGTCTGCTATGTTAGTAGGTTAGAAATAGAAATTGCATTTACACGGAAATAAAACTTTTCATTATGTTAATAACATAAAATCATTTTTATAACCTAATTGAGCATTTGTCATAAAACTAGGAACTGCTAAACTAATTCCCTGGAGAACCACTATACATCCTGCAAGACGAATATACAAATCACATTATCTTTGATTGCTAATGTCTCGATCGGAAAAAAAAATTGAGATATTTGGGACTTTGACAATAAGACAGACAACGCCTCTTGTCAGTTATGCAAGGAAAACTTCGTGGAGATACAGGGGAATCACATTGTGGGAGAGCGTTACGCCCTTGCGACTGGTGCGCTAAAGTGGTAGATCACTCAACTGATGAAGTTTTTTTTTTATTTACATGGTGGGTTACATTCCAGTCTTGTTTTTCCTCTCGGTAGCCATGAAGCTTATGCGCCCCTTCGTTCTTTTTCAATCCAATCTCAGGTTTTTGAAATGAAAAACCAAGAGATACTTCGGATGATCTTTTCCTGTTCTCCCCACAGAACACCCAAGGACATAATCCGTTTTTCTCAAAGCTGGTGCACATAAGTGTTGAGTGGTCTCTTCAGCCTCATAACATTCCAACACAAAAGGTCTGGTAGATGACTATGGAACCATAGAGTGGCCCATCAACAATCAACTACCGCTCTCCGTAGTTATTGATGTTTAAGAGAACAAGGGTTGATCAAGAGAGACCTGATAGGAAAGATAAAAGGTTGGGATCCAACCCAAGGCTATGAATAAAAGTGTAGATCCAACTAGGTCCCAAAGTGAGCTCCTGCTGGTACTTTCCATTCAGCTTAAGATCTACCTCTGTATCGAGTCTTGAAGGACCTTTGAGCCATCCTCTTAGACCTATACGTGTCTTCAGTTCTTTCCCAAGCCTTCCTGATGTTCCTTCGATACCTATTGGGAGATCTACATATTGAGAGCAAATTACCTCTTTTAGCCTCATGTACTGTAATTTGCATGAGCTTTAGCTATAATAATCATCCTAATTTAATTATAATTACAAAAGCTAATCATATAATTTCCACCTGTATTAATATTGTTTTTATTTCAATATATTTGTCAAACATGAAAAGAAATGAAAACCATCTGAACAAATAGCGAAGCCTGTAAAGAGAAGTCTGTTGCATGCATAATGTATACAGTAATGTATAAGTGTTGCCAACCGTACGTGATAAAATTACCGTACTACGAGTCGGCGTCGTATTGAACAAAGAAAACATTTCAGACATTTAACTTGGTATTTATATTTTACCTTCAATCTAACCTACATTGTATATAACAATTAACAAAGGAATTCTCGACATTAGCGTATTTATTTTGTGTTCACTCGTTTGCCGACCTCGATCTTAGCAATGACGTAGATCGTCTTTGTACAAAATAAAGTATTACCGATCTAGATAAGAAGTGAGTTTCAAACGGCATCCATTTTGAAATGTTAGTTTTTACATTCTCACATATACGCACAGAAAAAATTGATGTCAAGGTTTTTGTGGACATACATCTTGAGGTCCACCGAGTGAAAAAAGAGGATGTCTGTCTGTCGTATATAAAGGGTACATTCAAAATTTAAATCAATTTTGGGCATAGTTTGGTAAAATCTTGAAACATTATTTTCATATTTTCAATAACTCAAAATTTAGAGGTAGCTGCCATAAGAAAAAGAAACACAAAATTATGATTGTTTCTAAATCAGATCTAATAATTTTTGCTCAGGAACTAAACAAAACATATTCAACAAACACTTCAAAAATACCGGTTCATGAGTTATCGGTAAAAAACCATAAATCGGGTATATACAATATTTAATTTCTAAAAATCGGCACTACCGATTTTGTTCTAATTTTAGTGAAATTTAAAGATTAAGGATCCAAATATGTGTAAAATATCAAATAAAAATAGGGAATACAAAAACCTACGGAAAACAATTTGCTTTTGATTTATTTATAAAAGTTCTTCATTATCTCTGGTTTTGTTTTTAGGATAAGGAAGAGGTGGACTCCGATTTCGTAGATATAAATCCTAGATAATATTGAACGATGTACTGGGTGTCCAAAAAGTTCTGAAACAGTTAAATTCTACACTAGGAAAGGCAGAAAAGTGAAATCTTGGAAAAGTTTTACGATATAAAAAACTACTTGTTGCCAAATGAAGTGAATTCACCTGTCCTTAAAAATGGGTGTTTTGGGGTCAACTGAAAATTTGTAAATATAAACTCCATTGAATAAAACCCTATTTTTTAAAGGTTTTGATAAAAGAAAAACAATGGAGAAAACTAAACCTTATTATTTTAATCCTATCCAAAATGGTAGCCAGTCAAGTAAACAAAAAGCCCAACTTTTTTCTGAATTTTATTCGAAAAAAATAAGGTGACACGACGTTCAAAAATTTCTTTAGTATATTTTGTTAAAATTTTAACAGGTAAATTAGTATTTTATATTTCAGTGACAACATTGCATGGTACAGGGTGTGACAAAAAACGGTTTAGTCTTCCCTTTTACACTGTAACATGTTCATTACATATCGGTGGACATTTTACAATGTGAATTATTTCTTTAAATATATTATTCATTAGAAAAGGTAGACAGTTTAAAGACTCTTTTCAAAGTAAACCAGTGTTGAAAGTTCGGTAAGGGACAAATAGGAAATTTCCTTTATTTGAATGCCCTACTCTAAATAGTCTTATCATCTATTTTCTAGAACCCTTATTATCGGGAACTCTTATCTAGAACAAAACTGGTAAACAGTCTTCTTACAAATAAATACTTGCCTTACTAACCTACTTAGTTTACTTACACAGTTGTATGTCATATATCATTTGATTTATTGTCATCATTGCTACTAATTTTAGAAGATTGTAATTGAAAATGTCTCCAAGTGAAACAAAAAGAAGAAACTGTCTTAAAGAAGAGAGGAATCAGTGACCGAGTAGTTCATTCGAAAAAATGAGAAAATCTGTTTAATAAAAATTTCGAAATCATCTCTATTTAAAAATCTACTCAACAAGAACGATTTATTGGATTAATTTTTGACACAATTATAGGATATCTAGAATCATCAAATTTGGCAGACATATTGGTATATCCAACTGCCCTAAACTTGTCAAATTTTATGATTCTAGTCACCATATAAGTGTGTCAAATGATTAAATAATTTGTGTAAAATGTACAAAATCTAAAACCAGAAAAATGTAGCTCTGTCTAAAGAGAATGAAGATCCGATGAAGATCCGAAAAAGTCGTGGATCAAACTTGCAGATCTCGCCAAATCCGTTTTTATACGCTAAAAGCTATAAGTTTGCCAAATTTAAAGATTATAACTCATTTGGAAGTAGGTTATAATTTGCATAGATGAGTGAGTGAGTCGCACACGGTATATTGTTAGATTTACAAATTTATACTCCAAATTGTCTGTTGTCCAGTATTATTAATTCACAATACACAAGTTAATGCATGATTCCATATTATATGATCTTAATACGTAAAGAAATCTCAAAGGTTAGGCATCTCTATTGTTTCTCTTGTTTCTTGGCAGACATGCGCATTGTTGTAATCTGTTTTAAGTACAGATAAATTATGTACTTTTGCAATCATCTTTTCACTTTAAATGAGCAACACTTGTGAAAATTTCAATCAACAAAAAAAAGAAAACACAACTTCGACAACAATCACTTATTAGCAACAATTTGATAGTTCAGTGACAGTCATAATCTGCAGTTGTTACAATTAGACAAGTGAGGATGATGATGTATTCATTCACGTCGTTTTGTTGCTAACAAAGAGTTTTTTGTTAACAGTTGTATGTTTTCTTACATTTGACGAATCTTTCATCTATACATACGATCTATGTTTGTGAAATTGTTTGTGTTGAGAATCCGTCTGTTCGATTGTTCTATTACAGTACAAAATGATACGTTCACACAATACGTCCATATACATAAATATACAGTCACTCGTTCTATATAACCTACAGTACTGCTGCGGTAATCATGAACACGCAAGGAATGCAAAGGATTAGCAAATATTTTAGTTGATACTGAACATCTCACTACTACTCTAATTAATAACATTGACTCAATGAATGGTTTGACTCGATAAATACTCCGAAATGAGTTACAACTGCTAGTTTGAACGCTTTTCTTAACATTGAAACACTTAAAATAACTTAAATGACTATCTACACTGAAATCATTCATAAATCTATGCTTACGATTAACCACTCACAACTGTGGAAAATCTCAACCTGATATTTTCTAACCGTTTAGTACGGTAATGGGACTTTACTAGTCTAGTAGTCTAAAAATGTGATCAGTTCATGTTGCGTTCATTCTTGTGATTGTCAGACAGTACTTGATTAAAACATTTTTATTTTCATTTCATCGCATTAAATAGCAAAACATTTGCAACCAAACGTCTTTGGCATTACCAAACCTTGACACATAATTTTATAAAATTTGAAATATAATTAAATAACGTAGATTCCAGATAATCAAATGAAATTTTATAGTTTCAAACCTGGATTTTGGAATTATATAATTAAAGTTTCTCCTTCAGGAGCTCACTATAATGAAGTGTGTGGAAATCCCGAAGAATTTTAACTGGATTTTTACCATTTTTCATGTAGTCTTCTGTAAGATCTCTCTCCTACATAGTTATCATCCCTCTCTTGACCAATTCCTGTTCTCTTGCGACCCTGATGATATTAGAATATTCTAGGTCTTTATTTTATATTCTTTTCTTATTTTTTTATGAGGCGATGATAACTGAGAAGCTTTCAGCTTTAAAAACAAATAAAAAAGTTTCTACCTAATGGGACAGAATAAATGCGATTGTACAATTTAAAACTACCGGATCTAATTGAATATTTTTAAGTAGTTAAATTTCCATTCAGATCTGTCAATTAGGTTACATAATGACGCAATTAGTCGCGTTAGTTGTTAGCTGAATTTTGTTGGAAAGAATAGTGTTAAATTAGTTAATAATATGCAAGGTAAAAAGAGATAATAACATTGACGTGCATTGTGCTTGTCCTTGGTATTTGCATATTGGATATGGTACACTGCTCAATGTTTATCCAAAATAACCTGTGTGTTGTGATCCTTTCTTTGTAGGTAGGAACAAATAGTCATGATTATTGTTTACTTGTCTATTTGTTTTTAATTGGGTTGAGATCGAAATGATTTTCTTTTTGAATTTTTGAATTGAGTCAAATGTTCTTATTAACTCAAAATTTTCAATACACTAAGCTTATAGGATCTTACAAATCAGCTTTTAAAGAAAACATCTACAAAAGATTATCATCATAATACTATCTCAAATAGGACAATTAATTGTTATATTGGACATACAACCCAAAGTGTTTTTTCCCCCTTAAAGTGACAACAAACCGAATGTTGTACTACATCTCTTAGACGGGGAAGTTTTTTTTTTATAATCTTCGACACTTCATAAAGTAACAGAGGATTAAATTTTATGATATTCTTTTTCGAAAATAGAAATAAACTCAACAATAAATACAATAAATTTATTGTAGATTCTGAAAAATGTGTCAAACTTTACAAAATATTCACACAAAATATTGCTGTCGGAAGTACCGGTTTAAAATAAAATTATAGCAATTTTTAAAAGATGTTTGGAGTAGGAATTGTATGATACACTGTTTTATCACTAGTAGCTTGTGATTTCAATCCGTTCTGTATTAATTTCCATCTCTCTAATCGAATGAATACTTTGTACAGGGCATGTTTTTTTAATGGAATAACAATCATTAAAGATCTCAATCCAAGAAAATAGTGTATGGAAATGATATTTTCCTTCCTGTATTCTGTACCGTTAACTATTGCATAAACTACATTCATAATCCCGTGTTATTTCATTTATATGTTAATAGATTCTATTGTTCAAGTCTCTCAAGAACTCATTATACCTTGTGTCTTAAAATTATTAATACTCCAAGATATTTTCTTTGCGAAAACTTTTACTCTAGATGTGTGAAATTACTATGGTTCACAACACTCTGATATATATATATATATATATATATATATATATATATATATAACTGTCATTTCGTTATTGGGGAACGTCCTGCAGAGGAAATCGTGAAAATCTTCAATATAAACACAGGTCAAGTAGTACCTCATTTTAAAGGTCTTTGTCAGTGGAACACATTTCCACAAACCCGACCTCAAAAGGATCAATCATAAATGGCAGCTCCCCAAAGTTTGTTTTTCCTGAGCGAAATTATTGTACTCCTGCCACAGGAAAAATGCCCAATATACATTGAATACAAGAAAATGGAAGGAAAAGCTTACCATTTGATTCATTGATTAAGGCAGAAAAAAGAGTTCTAACTTAGTAACGATGGTCAAGAAAGAGCAGTTGAAATAACATTTAATTGATATTTTATTTTCATAGTTAACTAGCATAGTAACTTTGAAAAGTAAGAGACATACCATGGATGTGTTTTAGAGTTGATGCTTAAAGTGCTGTCCTTGTGCAGCTTGACAATGTGCCAATCGTTGATAATAACCATTTACAACATTTCCAATCATTTCTTCTGTCATCTGGTATGTCTCGTCCACTATTTGTAGCTGTAGTTGTTCAATGATAGCTGGTTTTGTAGCATAGACTTCAGAACTCCCCTGAAAAAAATAATCTAAGGGCGAAAGATCCAGTGAGCTTGGTTAGAAATAAAAATTGTTCAGTAAAATATTTTCTAATTCCCCTTCGTTTAGCCACTATCCCATATATATATTCGTATGTATGTATTTTTTTTTTTAACAAAAAAATCTTGAAAGTTGTTAATTATACAAAATATTTTCCTCTTTTAACGACATACAAAACAGTTTTTAAATTTTTTCAGTAGCCTACGTTAAAAGGATAAAAAAATGGAAACAACTCTTTTTATTCTCAAAATATTGGGCATTGACCACGTTGGATAAAACACTTGAGTATTATTTCAACTGCAATATCGCACGACTAACAAAATATTATATGGTTTATGTGTATTCGTTTTTGTTTTTTGTGTGTGTTCTCATATTTTTATTTTCTTAACATTTAACGACATCATTCGTGTAATGTTTTCTTGAACATCACCAGATGATGAATGGCGTGGTATAGTGTTATTGTTAGGTGTGGATTATGTGTATTAAAAAAAACGAATATTTATTATAAATTTATTAATTGAATTCAACAATCTGGAGATCGTCATATAGGATTTCAATTTTCATAACCCTCGGCCCTGGTATCAGTTGCTGTGTTTTCAGTAACATTTATTAATAACTTTCATTGAATTTCCTTGTTATTTTAATGAAACTTTGGTGCAGTACAGATTCAACTTCTCTGAATATTGTTGGAGATGACAAAATTTTGTACATTTTGTTTGTGTCCAACTATAAATATTTTATTAAAATCGTTTCAATTGATTTTTTAAATCAAAATTTTGTATGTTGTTCTTTAGACTGGACTTTAGAGTTGATTAAAGAAATTAAAAAATATTCCGAAAAACGGCCAAAATATTCCCACATATCAAATTTAATTAAAACTAAATTTGAGTGCTCAAGGTACCTTAAAACGGATATTTCCACCAAAAATTCAACACCGAATTTTTTAACCAAAAACTTTTCTTTTTACTGTCAGAAAATAAAAATTAAACTTAATTCGTGTTATTACATAGCACCACTTATTAAGTATTTACATAATATATTTGTATGCTCGTTTGCGTGTCAGCGTGCTGCCTTGTTCAATATTGAAACTCCGGTTAAACTTTGTAGAGTGAGAGGCACAGAAAAATATTTGAATTTTCAACCTGATAACAGTTATCCACGACCTAAGGGCACATTTGATAGGATTGCAGTTTTCCCCAACATTTCGAATCCGGCTTCTTGAATTGAACTTTAATTTAGGTTTAAAGCCAGTTTCTTTAATTCTTATCCTGTTTCTTGACAGGTTTTTAATTCTGTAAACTAATGTAATCAGAATTTTAAAATCTCTTATAAATAAATATTAAGCTTGACTTGTGAGATGTTTTTATATTAAAATAAAACTTAACACAATTTTGAACAAGTAAATTAGACGCGTTTCAAGAACCATCTTCACATTGGTGACATTGTCGTTTCATTTATTAAACGTATTTGTGAGAAATTTGGTTCAAGTTTTATTTTTATATCACATATCATTTTTATCAAAATGCTGTTTTGACTGTTAAAACGGGGAAAACACGACTACATGTTAAAAAGATAAATCTTAAATCTAATAATCTAATACAATATTTTATTTCTTTCATTATTTAGATTACAGAAAATTTCTAGCTTATAAAAAAAAAAATAATAATAACAAAATCAAAGAACTAAGAAGTAAAGTGAAAAACATTTAGAGTAAATAAATAAAATAAATAATAGAGATCCCTTTAAGGTAAAACATGTTTTGGGATTTCCATAATTTAAATAAAACAAAATAATTTTTGGAATTGAAAAATTCTAATCTGCCTCTTTCAATATTACTTACTTGAAATAAAAATAATTATATTTTTCCATAAATAAATAATATACAATCTTTTCTGGATAGTTCCCTTCCCCCTTCTATTTTTTTTTCATTAGACTTATAAACCAAAATAATCGAAAACCTGGTTCTTCAAATAGCTCTCCTTTGTCTGTCACCCAAAATATACAAAACCACTCACTCCCTTACATTCACCCTTTGCATTCACCAATCCTTTAACCCTAGATTTCCATTTACATCCAAACCTCAATTTACATATGCTCATATAGTCTAATTACCATCAACACACATACATACCATTATCATGTTAACAACTTATGTAGAGGTTTTAACATCCTCATCTTACAACTTAAGAGAGTGGATTATCAGGTTCGTAAATGGGTTGTATTATTTATAACTTCCAAATTATCAGGTTTTAATTCATGGCAGTTTTTCTTATAATTTATTACTTCCAGACTTTTCCGTATATATAGGATGTCCCTAAAATACGCGAAGAAAATTAGAGTTATGTAAATTTTTCTTTTATAAAAATAAAAACGTTCCTGATAACATGTTAACTGAAAATAAATTTATAACATCGAAAATTCAGAAATTAATGAGATATTTTGTTTAACCTTTTAACAGTATATATAAACCTAGAAGTTATTTTGTATATTTTCAAAATTAGACACTAAAAATCTCAATGTCATTAAATATCTCGACTTTACAAAACATTTAATGGAATAACATCTACAGGGTATTTTGTTGAAACAGAATCATTTTTATTTTCCAACAATTGATTACAATACTAAGAAGTTTTTAATTCCTGTAGTTAATTATTGGATTTTTTTTTAAATCGACTAAGTTACCCTTTCGGCCTACAATAAATATATCATTGTCCTTTTAAAATATCAAAACATTTAGTTTCTTAAATTATTTTAAATTTATTCGGCATTAAGACATTTTTAGGACCTCCTTTATGAAAACATATAAAATGTTACATACAAAATGCGTACACTTACCCTGGACTCAATATCTTATTATCTCCGAAGTTATAAATCGATTTATAAGAAAACAAACAAGACTGGCAGAATTTCTGGACATAAGTTTATAGGAACCTTTTTTCTTATTTTCATGTAAGGAATCCATTGTCAAATTTTATCGCTGTATTTCAAGCACACTGTGTAAAACAAAACAATTTTAATGAGACATAATTAGTGACCGTATAAATTATTAGACAATCGTGCATATCCAAACAATATTCAAATTCGATTCAGATCTAGTTAAAACACCGTTATAATGATTGATGCAGACCTCACGAAGAACAACTTGTGAGGTCTTCTCGACAAGATCTGACTTGCCTTAGTATAATTTTATTGAATGACTTTTGACAAGGAAAGACTCTATAGATCCAATACATTCTATAGATGTAATTAATATAGTGGAATGTAATAATTCAGTTTTCGGAAGAACTGCTCTTATAGAATAGAAAGATTAAGGCTTCCCCATTTGAACTTTTTTGTTTTTTAGTATACAATTTACGCTACTCTCATTTGCCTATTTTAAAATATATATGACTAATAACGACAAAGAGACTTTAACGGTGGGGTAGAAATAATGGTGCAAAAATAATTTACCAATTTTTCCACACACCCATTCTACAGCAATAAATACTAGATTGTTATCATATAACACAGAATAGAGTTGAGCTAGTTAATAAACACGGTTCCTTTTTAACTTTGTTATTAATTTCGAAAGTTAAATACGGAGTGCTGCTTCTACGAATCTACGTTTTTAGTTTTGTACACCAGAGGATGGGACGGCAGGGGGCAAGTTAACAATTTTAAATTGGTCATATGTTCATGTGAAACATCATTTTTTTAAACTCGACGAGACAACACAAATGAGACAAAAAATTCTTTTTGGATCATCGTAACTGAAACTGCGGCCAATAACTGATAAGAACGACTACCATAATAGGTACTAATTTTGAGTTTTTGGTCCTTCAGTCATTTAAAGTACATCACAAAACCAGTATCATTTGGAGATTTAAAAAATAAATTTCATTGAAAAAGAAAGCTTAAGAATTAAAACAGAGAGGTGGATTTAAGCAGTGATACAACAGTATGAAAAACATATAGTTGTATATACATTAGTTGTAACATTTGATTTAAAGTAAACAAAATAGCAATTATTAATAACAACAAAACAATTAAAATAAAAGGGATCAAAACTAAAATTACGACTTGTTGATATAGCCGTCGTACCTTAAAAATTTGCAAAGTAATACAATCACATTAAAGTTTGTTACGAAAATATTTGTTTTACCTTTTTTAAACATTTCTATGGTTTTTTAAATTTATATTCTAGTAATTTCATAATAATATCGGTACCAATATCTTTCTCTGTGAAACCTTATAGTGTAAATCCCTCAAAAAAGTTGAAAATTTTTCAGAACATAATTTATTTTTGTTTAAAATTTTGGTTTTGTTTGATTTCAGAATGACAACCAATCGGGCAGGAATCAACAACAGGTAAATATATAATAGTTTTATAAAACAAATTTAATGGTGGCTAAAAACCAAGTACTGTATATAACTTTAAAATAGTTTTATTTTAAATATATAAATATTTTGGATCTTTTTTCTTATAATTGTACAAAATAATTGATCGAAACTATTTTAGAAATATTAATTTTAATGACGGCACTCTTAGCACTGCCCAATCGGTCTTGTTCGTGGGTGATTTGTTAAAACTCTGAGAAGGAAGACATTCCTTCCACAGATTGTAGTTGGCTATTTCCTTAACCGTGAGAGGTTTTCTGATTAAAAGAGCCTTGAATTGAAGTTTGAAATGAGTGACCGAATGTGAATGAGTGGATCATTAAAAGAACAATAGAGGCGATATCTAAAGTCAGAATACATGTTGACATTATCAACAGAGAATATTAAATGGAATTGCATGTCAATTAAATTCAAGAAATGTTTGAGTTAACACAAAAAAGTAAAACAATAAAAGTTAGGAAATCTTCAGGAGTGAATGAAATGAAAATCTAACCGGGGGAATCCCTGGGTTACCGCCAACAAAACAAAAACGACGCACAGATGGAAATCGTTTTTCACACCAAAGATTGGAAATATTAATCCGAAATAGATTTATTTAGATAATTTCCCTCAAAATATGAAACTTTTACTCTTCTAATTTTGATAAAAACCCGAGTAATTTCATAGACATAGGCTTCTGAAGAAGTCCAAAAACCGTGGCGGGAAAATCAAAAAGTTGAAGATGTAAAATCAAAATAGAAGATTTTATTGCCTACGGATATTTTCCGAGAATATTTTAAAAACCTCTTGATACTGTACAAACTGAGAATGAAAACGAATATGAGAAACATTTTCTAAAAATGAAATGTATAATATATTTTTATATAAACCCATGCAAATAAATAATAAAAAGTATAAAAATGCAATTTAAAAAAAATATTCAACATTTTTAGTATGCATGAATAAACGATTTTAATTTTCAGGGAAAACCCGTTCTCATGTAGGAAAATATTTTAAAACAAATTTCAAGATTAAACAAATATATTGAGTCTTCCTACACGAATATACCGAGTCTTTCAAATGTAAGTTAAAACTTTAATTGACTATGGTTTATTTGTTTTTAACATAGAAAAAATAAAGTACATTAATTCCTTTGGAATTAAACGGAATTAAGGAAAAAATTTAAATTGAGCTAACTTTTTATTTAGACAGGTGTTCGAAGTGGGCGCTATTCTCTTCCTGGAGAAGCTACTGCTATTCTAGTATGCTATGCACGGGAATAATTAAACAATTAAACACATCCAGTTCTTCAACAGACCTTCTCTTAGGTCTTCTTGCCTATAAATGTCTACAACCGCCCCGTTGTTTTCAAACTTACAAGTTTTTAATACTCGACGACACGTCACGGTCCGTCCCTCAAACCGTTACGAGTAGGAAACTTTCTTAACCCGGCTGATAAACTCCGTTCATATTTATAATAACTTTGAATGCGATGCGTGTTTGTAGTAAAGACATCAATTAATTAATTATAAACTACTACAAGTTTACCACCTACTAGATTCGTGTGTTTGAAATTAGTCAACAATGAGAAAGTTTGTTGTCATGGCAACAAATAAATACAATGGAATAACAGCTGTTGTTTGAATAAATCCCAATTATATCTGCTGAGTAAAGAATTTTTCTCAGCGATTCGATAACAAATATCGAAACCACAACTATTTAAAGTTTTTAACTTACTTTTAAAAGATCCCGTATTTTTACAAATTTGTAGAAAAATTTGTCACCGTTATTAGTTTTAAAAGTCTTCTTTGAAAAATAACCATTTTTTTTAAGTCAGAGAAAATAAAGTTTTGTAATTTGATTTTACACCTTCTTGAATTGTTTTCACTAAATTGACTATTAGAGATTTCCTAAGTTTGATACTAAAAATGGATAATGTAACTTGGCTTTTTCATTTCTACTAAAACATGGCCTCAGAGACTCACTTTAGTGAGTACGATCTTGACAATCCCGAGGTTACCTAGCTGGATCTTTCTTGTAGTCTTGGGTTAGATCCCTCTCTTTCAATATCTTCTATCCAGTCTCTCTTGACCAACTCTTGTTCTTTTCCGACCCTGACGCTATTAAATTATTCGAGGGCTAGGGGTCTTTATTTTATGTCCTTTTCTTCTTCCGTTTTTATAATGCGATGACGACAGAGAGGTTTTTCGCCTTTAAAACCATAATTATTTTAAGAAACTACTGAAAAATAACCAAGTTAATCTTGAATAACACTCCAGTCAAAATATCTCGTATAAATGTAACAATAGCGACCTGAGTAGTTCATTATCAGTCATTACAAATTGTAATTTAGTTTAAAGCTATTAATTTACTTAAACTGTTAAACGTTTAACTACGTAGACGATAAGATTAGTCTAGCGGGGGAAAGCTTACTTGTAGCAGAGCTCTGCTCGTGACAAAATGGTATGTAAGTTGTTTTAACTTTAAAATATAAGTTTTTATTTGAAATTGCAATTTTTAATTATATTTATATATATCATGTAATATTATATATTTATGCAATACATTATAATATAACCTTTTTGAGAAATACCTGGGCTGTCTAATCAAGAATCTATATCAAAAAATGTTCTCAAATAAAGATTAAAATCCTTTAATGTTTTTATAATTGTGTAGAATATATTATTTTATATAGTATGCATACACAGGTTTTTTCAAGATCAGTTTGCAAAACTGGGAGGTGATTTGAACATCAAGATTAAATTAAAAGTTTCAACATATCTTCATCAACGATGTGGCCACAAAACTTAAAAGCTTCCAAAATGTAGACCCTACTCCACTTATAAACTGGATAAGAACATGGATTTCGGTATAGGGAAAGTAGAGTGACACTTTGACACGAAGATGCCTTAGTAATACTGACTGTCTGTCTGTTTTTGTTTTTTTTTTAAAGAAACAAACATAAATCCAAAACGAATTGGGATATCGATACAAGTGCAAAATATTTTATACTATATTACTTTGTAGTGTACCGGATATTTTCACTTAACCGTTTCAAAATGGCGTTCATTAAATTTTTTTAATTTCTAATATCTAGAAAATTTTTCGTTTTTCAAATTATTTATTAGATACAAAATATTTAGGTCTTTTAATGCTGAAGAATTTATTATTTTTGTTTGTTGAAGGAAACTGAGATATCGGTAAAAACTATTTTGTAAACGTATTCTCGTTTTACCAGCGTAACAAAGTCTTTCAGACAAAATTTTAAATATTTATTAAATTACTACTGAATGACCAATGAAAGTTTTTGTATGTTCTAGTCAATTACCACTTGTGTGTTCTACTTAATTAGTTTAAAAAAATTTCTTAACGGTATTTTGGCTATTTTTCAACATGAAATAAAATTGAAGATATACACCTTTCCAGTATTAAAAGCAGTAAATATTTTAGAAATCAACCATTTTTGAGATATTTGACAACAACATTTTTTAATTAATGCCATTTTATTTTTAAATGGTTAAGAAAATAGTCATAAATATGATTTTATGGTACTCTACGCTGGGAACTATACTACAGTAGTACCAAACTAGGAATGCGGCTGAAGGAAGGGTCGCTTCACTCATACAAACGCGGATTAGAGTGTCCGATGACCTACCCACAAGTTACCTAATGTGCTTCACTTTATAAAACTTTAATTTATTTTATTTGATATTTCAAAATATAATCTATAATATATTTTTATTCTACACATAATTACAAGAAAAATGAGACCAAACAACGTATAATTTACTGAATTAACCATGCATCAAGCGTACAAATGTTACTACCATTAATAATATTACTAATTAAAAATAAAAGACAACAAAATAAATTATTTATTTTTATCTTAACTTTTTTTTGTTAAGTCATGACTTATTAAAAAAAATGTTCATGAATTTTGTAAGAGTCCCTGAAGGCCAAAAAGTTGCTATCACACCATCCTTTTTTTTTGTTTATATTTTTTTAAAGACAAACAACCTAAGACATCTTTACATTATAGCTAAAGTATAGTTCAACGTGCTCTTATTGCTGACATAATATGGATTGATTAAACAACGAAAATTTTGAAATATTGTTTAAATTAGATTTTTTATAATGAATAGATCGGTTTCACAGTTGAAGATTGGTAAATCAACCATTCTTGAAATTCTGAGACCATTGCACTTGAAACGGAAAAAAGATAAATTATTAATTTCTTTTTTAAATTGGTTACTTCTTTGAAAAAACTGAAATGTTAATAAAACGGACGGTTATTGAAACACAGTTAAATGTAAGGACTTGATGTTTTTATAAAACAATGAATTTAAGTTTGAATTAAACAGAAAACATTTTTGTTTTGTTTTTTAATGTGGATTTTCAAAATTTTAAATAGCTGAAATTTCAGATTTTCATGAAACTCGCATGTGTTATTCACAATTATTTTTTAGATATACGACCATTATACAGGATGATTCAAAAAGAATGGTGCAATAATAAGGTTACTTATTTGCAAACGAAGAGTCACAAAATCATGAAAACAGCATAAAACAATTTTTCATATTAAATAGATTTAATGTACATTACAAAAATTTTAATATGCACTACAAATACTCGATATGAGCGCCGTTAGTTAGTCTGAAAACATCCAGACGATATTCCAACTCCACCCTCCCACTCTACAACATTATGGATTGCACTGCTTCTATTATGTGCTGTCTTAAGTCTTCCTAGTTTTTAGGCATAGTAGGATAGTAAACTGTGTCTTTGATGAACCCCCACAAGAAAAAATCGCAAAAAGTTAAGTCCGGCGATCGTGGCAACCAGTGTAATAGAGGTCTGTCTTCATTTCCAGAGCGATCAACGGACTGGCAACGTAACATTAAAAAACTAGCCTACCTCAGATTTGTAGTGAGAAGGAACATGAAAAACTACGCTTGGACTATCTTCTATAAGCTTAGGAATGAGCCATTCTGACAGGGTATCTAAATAAACGATGCTAGACAAAGTGTGTATTCAATAAAGAAGGAGGGTCCATACACTTTACAGTTGCTAAGAGCAGAAAACAAGTTTAGTTTTTGGGTGAATCCATTTCGTACTCAATAAACTCCCCTAGGTTTTTTAATCCCCCATATTCTTAAGTTGGGGTGATTTACTTGTCCACTGAGGTGGAAGGTAGCCTCATCGCTGAATTGCGTCCTTCGGAGTCTGTGGACGGCTCGAACTTGGGACACAAGCACCCAGTTGTCTCAAACTGCCTCACCCAACTAGCTATCCAGTTCCGATGAGGAGGATCCTTTCTGAATTTTGTTCGAAAGTTCCGAAAACACAAAACGCGTTTTCTATCTTTGTGGTAGCCATTTGATAAACAATTTAGCGTTAGTCAATCAAGACAAAAGATAACCATATCAAAACAAACTTATAAACATGCCCTTTCCATTGTTGGAATAATCAGCAGTTTTAATTCATGCAAACAGAAGTACCAACTGTTTAGTTTAGCGTTAGTCAACCAAGCAACCAAAACAAAAGATAACCTTATCAAAACAAACTTATAAACATGCCCTTTCCATTGTTGCAACAATCAGCTGTTTTAATTCGTGCAAACAGAAATACCAACTGTTTAGTTTTGCACCATTCTTTTTAAATCACCAGTATGTTTATAAAACAAGTAATAATGTCCTTTCTTGAACAAAGTTAATTCTTTATTACAAGTCGCAAATCTATACATATTTGAACACAAGGCAAGTTGTGTAATTACAAGTTTAATTGCTTTATAGTTCGAAAATTACACTAAAGATTTTTCTTAATAACAGATAACATAATTCAAATCGCTGCTTGGTTTTAAACTTATGAAATTACAAGAGAGTAATTTTATTTATCTGTAAGCTCTTTTAACTTGTGCAACGTGATATGACTGTCAGGTTGTTCTGTAGGCTAAATTTTTACACTGCCATTTGGGCGTTTGTCCTTTTATTTTACGACGTGACTAATTTTAGTTTTTATATAATTGAGAAGATTTTAGGCTTGTGCCCGTATTAAAATTACACTATTTCTTATAAAACAGAAACTAAAAGAACAGCATTCACGTCCACCATGTTTTGTACTGAGAGTACATCTGAACATTCCTGTTTCTCTAGCGAATCACGTGACTTTTGTCAACAAGAATTTTATTTTTGTTTATCTAACGCTTTCTGAGGGTTTTTTTAACTTCATTGTAGCGATGTTGATACTCGGGTGAAATGGATAATCGAATTAATCGGTTTCAAATTATTTCAATACTCGTATTATTATTTCGAATTCGAGAATCTGCGCAGAGTGATTTTTCGCATCGGATTCGAACTCAGCTTTACCAATCATCGAATTACTAACGAATATTATATCATCTCCTTGTTCCTAGTTACGAATTATTTCGAATCGGAGGATTTTAATAATCGGAACGTTCCGAGGATTTTGATACTCGGATTCACCGAGTATTTTAATTCGAACTCACACATCACTACTTGTCAAGATGTTACTGAAGTATGATCGATTGTTGATGTCACTTTGTCGGCATTGAGATGAAGATGTGACCTGTGTTGTCATGTTTTTTGGAGTGTAATGAGGTATTGCCAAACCTCTTTCATCACTTGGGAATATTTCTTGAGCTGTAACTTTAAATAAACTGTCGTATTTTATCGGCAGACTAGACGCATTTAAAAGAACCAACCTTATTATAACTTACTCTGAAATATAACCTAGAGACAAAACTAGCATAACTTAATTTATATTTATTACGATTACGTAATATATTACGTAGATGTAATTAACTTCCATTGAGAAAATGTTGTTACTTAGTTCAAGGAATAAAGGTATTCCTGGGGTGGAATTTTATTAAAAATATAAATAACTCTGTTCTAGTATAAACAGAAAACTAAACTAAAGATTCTACTTAGTTAGTTGGTAAATTCAAGACTCCAAATCGTAACACCGTAACGCTTTTTGGAACTTTTATTTATACAAGCCTCCACGCGTGAAGTCCCTTGAGGTAGGACCCAGTAGATAAGACTGACCTTGAAGAATCCAATAAAGGACCGTGGGAGTCCCCTCCCCCCTGTGACAGCGCTTGGCACTACGATTCTTCTGCAGTTACAGTATCCTTGGTAGGAATGTGTCTTGGGTGGAGAGGAAAAGAGGGGCCCCCACACTTTGTTGCGTTTACTTTCAGTGGTACAACCCCAATAAAAAAATATAGACTTCAAATGCTTCTGTGTAAACGCGTACCCTCATTCGTTTCTTTTATCGGTGTAAATAAGAATAAAACGTTTACAAAAGCCTATCACGAAGTTGTAACTTTAGGAATTAAATGTAGCTAAGCAGTAATTTGTGTATCTAGTTTTCTTGGAATGGGTTGTACCGTCAAGTCAGGCTAGGGAAGCAAGTAGAAGGGAGGACACACCCCTTACACCAGACACAATCCTAGTCTGAGGCTACTGTACGTTCATTAAGGTGCTAAGAAAAATCATAGTTACTGCATTAAATTTTTTATCACAGTTGTTAACAGTTATTAACATTTTTTTTTTTTTTTTTTTAAATAAACCCTAAGCTGCTTACAAGAAAACAATCAGATATATCCTAACGAAAACAATATTTTTCCGATTAAATAAATAAATGTATAAATAAATATTGAGCTTGACTTGTGAGATAATATTAGATAGAATAAAACTCAAACACAAGTTCTCATAAAAATTGCGTTTACTAAATCAAACACGTTTCAACGTCAAAGTCGCCATCTTCAGTGATGTATGAGCTACAATAACTAAACTATAACTGTAATGATTGTAACTCATGTGTCACTGAGGATGGCGACTTTGTCGCTAAAACGTGTTTAATTAAGTAAACGTAATTTTTGTGAGATCTTGTGTTCTAGTTTTATTCTATCTATTACATAAATGTAGTCGAAATTTTTGCTTTTAATTATAAGGAACTTCAACAAAAAACTAATATTTTTTTTTTGTACTGGGTTATTACTATTAGTCTATTATAAAGGAATTAATTATTACCGTTAAAGCAAAAAAATAAATAAATATTATTATGGTTTCAAATTATATTTGGTTATTGATCGACATTATGATCTTCTTATATTTGAAACAATAAAATGGAAATAAGTTTACCTCTTAGCCACGATTCTTTAAGCAGTAACACAAGGTGTGACATGTAATAAATCCAATAATGATTAAAGATAACTGGTGTCATAAATTGCTTGGTGTTGTAGTTAATTATCAATAAATTATGCTTTTACTTTTGTTATTATTTGACCTACAGACAAAAATATTTAAAAAACAATGAGTTTATTGTTAAAAGAGCAAAATATTTATTGTAAAGTTAATGATTTATAAATATTCGACAATAAATATTTTTATCGGCCGTCATTTTGAAGAAAAAAATTCCATAAAGTCTGGTAATTCATCGTTATCAAAGACTATCCCGTCGCGTTGTTCCAGCTTTTTCAACTAGAGTTCGCTATTAATTCTATCTTCCCAATTTTCCTCACAAAGTTGGACCCTCCGTCATTTTGGAAATGTGCAAAATATAGTTTTGGTTTTTAATATGGTGATAAAACGGTACTTTAAAAAAAAAGTTGTAGATTAAATATTTCATCCATTCAAGAATCCTCATATTTGATTGCGACGGTTTCGAACAAAATTTTTATAAATTGTGAAAGTTCAAGACCCAAACCCAATTTGTCAAAACGCCGTTAAAAGATATTACCATTCCATTTTCATTGCCTTCCTTCACTTATGGCGTTGGGGCCTCAGAGAAAAATCTGGATCCTCTTCTGTCTATCGTAAGTTTTTCTTATCTCTCTCACTTTTATCACTCTCTTTCTTCCATATTTTTTCCATCTATGTTGTACGCGAATGTCTAAGCTTCTTTTATTACTTTTTGTAGAATTGTCACTTTTCTCGTTCTTCTAACATGTCCGTACCAATTTAGTTTGATTCTTTATTATCCCTAAACCCCTCAAGGGCTTAATTATATTGAGTAAGAGTGTGGCAACCTAGCTGGATCTACACATTTCTTCATCTGATTTTGAGTTCGATCCCTTTTTATCTTTCATATCAAGTCTTGACCAACCCTTCTTCTCTTCCACCACTGACGTTATTATAGGATTCGAGGACTGGGGGGGGGATCTATTTTTCCTTTCAAGACTACGAAGTTAAAAATATAATCCGTCAATGAATGGCTACAACTCAAATCTTTTCTTGCTTTTTTATTTATTTCTCTACCCATTCTTGTTTTTTCTGCAGTTCTTTCAAAAACTTGATTTCCTCTGCCGTTTCTGCTATATTTGGCCATTGACCAGTTTTCCGCCCAATAAGTAAGGGTAGATAAGTAAATTATTTTATATATTTCTATACTGTTTATCTTGCAATTTAAATTCTTATTTTTTTCACTCGGTTTTGTATTTCATTATTTATTTTTCCATTTTTGTGAAAATGGTTACCAGATAATAAAACTTACTTATATACTTTAGGAGGATATACTTACTATACTTGATATATAGGAAATTGGCTTTTCGCTCCTTATCTTTATACCCTGCTATTTGCCAGTTTATTGTAAACAAATTTACTTAAAGGTTTGGAGAATGAAATTTCGTTCTTTAGGATTTCACAAAAATTTAATCACCATTATTTGGATCAGTTTTAAAATATTCGATCTTTTAAGACCTTTATTTAAAATTTTTAAACAATGACTCCTAAACAGTGACGAATATTTTATGTCTGAACCATGTGTGAGTCTGATATTTCACATTTTATTTTAATAACTGTTCTCTAAAGACAAGCCTTACGATATCCGGTGGTATTGAAAGCAGTGGGGGATATTTTACTAAATGATACAATGTCGGTCGACGGTCGGACACGATCAAGCTGCACCGATTATGGTCTCGTGAAGTTCCGTGACGGTGAAAGGATTTAGTTCTTCTTCTACTTCCTATTTGAAAGAAGAGAACCATGTCATCACGATTATTGTTACTAGCGCACTCTAGGTTAGTCCCGATTGATTCTAAAGTATTTGTGTTTTATTGTTAGTGAATTATTCTCCGACTGAATGAAGTCTTTGGATATGGATACTGGCAAAGTAAGTTCGGAATTTTTAATATTGATAGACAAAATGTATTGTTTAAAACTGTTTTAGACTAAAATTTCTTACAGAATTTAGTTTTATTGTTCCATTTACTGGATAGAATAAAATTATCGGAACGACTTACTGTTTCAGTTTTTATTTGACATAAATTTTTGTAACCTGTCATTTCAAATTTCTTTACTAATACCACTTACAAAAGTGTATTAAATTTATAGTGGTTACATAATACAAGAAACTTACATAATGTTATTTTTTTTAATTGGAACATTTTTTTTTTCTTCTTCTTTTTTTTTATCATATTATGATAGTTCTAATGATGACGTGTAACAGAATTTTAGATTATTTGCCAAACAATAATAACAAAATAAATAAACTGTGCACAAATATATTGCACTAACTTCTTCACAGAACAATTAACAATCGAAATATTATCCAAATTTTCGCAAAAAAATGAAAATCAACGGCTTCTTAGATTTGATAGATTATTTTTATTTAAATATGGTCTAAAGTTACAAAATGTAAAAAAATTTTAAAGTCAAAAATATTAAATAAAAATAAATTACCGGGAAATTCCGTCGTGAGACTTTGTTTAAAAAAAAAAAAGAAGAAAAAAGTGTTTTAAGACTTGTTTCGAAAACGCAATCTCATCTTCAGGTAAACATTAAATGTTCGATCTGTTGAATATGTATATTGTGGAGTGTTTGTCTTTTTGTTAATGTTTTTATTAAATCAACGACCTCAAGCGAGCGAGCGAACGAGACTGAAGATTGAATTGTCTCGAAAAGAGTGTCGTAACATTTCGTCCCGGTAACATCTAGTCCCTATTCCACGATTGTGGGGTTGGGTTAGGTTAGGTTGGGTTAGGTTAAGTTAAACGATAGCCGTTTAACAACAAACAGGGTTGACCTCTTGTAGTTGTAGAGAACTCCATAACTGTAGAGACGTAAAGCTCATGAAGTCACGCATACGAATAAGGTAATAATATTCGCAGTGTGCATTTATAAACCCTTGTCAAACTTTCGTCATGACGAGATGATGTAATTAGTTTCTTTAATCATTTGTAAAACTGAGCGGGACGAAATGTTACCGGGACGAAATATTACAGAAACTCGAAAAGCGTCTAGAAATTTTTTTTAAAAAAAACAAAGTTACACAACCGAATATCCAGGTAATTTATTATTTATTTAATTATATTACCTTAGAACTTTTCACATTTAATAAAAATGACTTGGATCCCACAAAAATTAATGGTTAAACTTACTATAGTTTGTAAAACCAACGAAGACGGCTGTTACTTGATAAAACCCTCTCTCACGTACGCACACTCACAGATGTCCTGCCCCAAACACGTTGCCTAATAGCGACTCGCACATTGCAAACTCTTGATACAAAAGCAATTTTCTTAGTAATTGTTAAGTAATACTTTCTTAATATGAATGTTCATAAAATTTTATTGAAGACGACTCCAAACAAACCATTGTTAACATTTAAGGGAGAAATAAAAGAAAAGTAGAATAGTAAATTAAGAACTTTGAAATATATTTGTCATAATATACCGTATTGAATAATTACATAAACGACGAATATGTTATCTAACATGTCATAACCTAAAATATATACATAAAGAATATAATAATGTAGAAACATTGCATCTTCTCTTAAAGACAAGGACAGCAATTGCTTGAAATTGATTGTCGTTTGGTATTTTTTTTTTTTTAATTTGACATAGATAAAAAATAAAAAAAAATTTTTTTTTGTCTTTATTGCATGACAAAAAATGGATATTTCAGTAAGGTGAGTCCAGTAGGTGAATCACGCTGGTCGATAAAGGCCAGGAATTATCTTGTATGAATGAAAGCTGCGTGTGTGTGTTAGTGAACCTTCCCCCCACCAGGTAGCCTACCCCCTTCTTCGTTTTACAAACTGTACATTTGTGTCATAATGAGATTAAATCAAGTTTAAATAGCCTGCAGTCAAGGTTAGTTTTTTTTTTTTTTGTTTATGTGGTGCATTGTGATTTTCCCCCACATTTTTACGATTTGATGATCGAACAAGACTTCGATATTGAGTACAAGATATTTGTTCAGAATTTGTACAAATTAATCAGTAATATTAGAGCTAAGTTTATTATAGAAATTTTTGTTATGTTAAAAATCAAGAACATACAAATTAACGATTTTGTTTGTTTAATATTGAGCTTACAAACACTATTTTTGAAAATGTTAATCTAAGGTGTAAAATAACCAACTAAAGCATTGTTCAATTTTTATTATACACCTATAAATACCTATAGGCTTATCCTATGAGCAGTAAATAAGGTGTTAATCTTTAGGTTTGTAGACATCAAATAAATAAAAAGGGAACTGCAAACATGTTAAAAAAAATTTCGTTTTCCATTCTACTGTTTCAATTTTTTTTTCAAAAACAAGATGTAAGTCCAGATTGGATTCAGATATCCATAGCAATTTTTTCAGAATATTTTATAAAACATTTCAAAGAACCACAAATAATGCTGAATAAGATTATGTATTTATTTGTACTGTTTGTGGAAGCATATCCGAGATATCGGTAAAAAACTGATTCATGGTAATTTACTAGAGTACACGATATCCACGATTTTAAAACTCCATTTTTAAAAAAAACTACATTAAATTTCCTATAAAGCAGAATCAATATAGTGTTTTGAAACTGATAAGATTCATTATTTACAAGCCCTCAAATATGAAAATAGTGAACGTTTTGAAACCTTTGTTAAAATTCAAAATTGTTTTTCAAACAAACGACTACAGCTATAGTTGTTCAATTTCACAAAAACCACAGTTTTTCATTAGCTTTCCAACTGTATAAGCGAATCGCTAATCTACTTGTTCGTTCATATTGCGTTAAGAAACTCAAAAGTCGTGATTAAATGGTTTTTTTTCTATTTTGATTCTCTAATTGACACTTATTAGTGGTCAATTTTAATATTTTTACAATTTTTTTTATAAATTGATATCTCAGCAATGAAAATAGGTTGTTAATACCTATGTACAAAAAATAAAATGTCAACATTGTCATAATTAACCATTATCAAGGTCAGTGATCTGGATATGGCAAGGAAGCAGATATAGGACTGAACTGTAGATACAGTATTGGGTTTACATGTTTATTTTGCCAAGCCCCTGATAAACATCTTCCTTCTTAATACGTAATCAATTGTTAGGCTACTCTTACCTTATGGCAACAATCCTTAAATGTCCTAGTGGACTAACGGTTTCGACCGTTAGTTGGTCATCTTCACGTCCATGACATCACTTCATTTTTATCATCCAATTTTGGATTTCGGATCGGTCTTATTTGAACACGGAACTACGTCCAGTTTGTTAAAGTAGACTAAATACTAAACTAAATGTGGTTGATTTGTATTGTGTGTGCGTTCACAGTGTTATTTATTCAAGAATGTTGTGTGTTTGTGTACTTGTTTGTAACGATAAATAACAAACAAACAATTTTTTTAAGTGCAATTTCATGACGTAATTCAAAACTGGATAATATAAAAGAAGAGTGATATTGTGGACCTGAAGATGACCAACTAACGGTCGAAACCGTTAATTTAAGGATTGTTGGCATTAGGTAAGAATAACCTAACAATTGGTTAAATTCACCATCCTGAAGGCTAACAACACTATGTTCAAGTTAATACGTAAATTCATTTAGTTTTGGTACTAAAGTGCTACAGTCAACGTGCTCGATTAATTGTGCAGTGTTTTGTTGATTTTTTACCGTTAGTTTCGAGATTTTTCAAAAGTCAGTTTTATAATACCGTTGATTTAGAAATAGAGACTATGTCTCTGTATATTCGGAGAATCTGTTCACGTGTTTGAGACTAAAAGGCGTGTCTTCACTTTGTCATACTTGTTCTTGGAATGTTTTAGTCCTGTTCTTGGAAAACTTGTATACACATTTACAGCTTGCTTTTAGATATTTGCAACTCTTCTGTATTTAAATGGTCTCGGTCCTGTTGGGTCTCAAAACTATCATAACTTTATTGGGAGTTAATGGATCAAAATTACAAAAGGACAGGTGTAGCCTACTCAATCGGAAAATGACATCTGAATCTGTCAAAGACTCAAATCATAAACGAGAAAATTTCAGTAGCGGGGATGCGTTTACATGACGCTACTAAGTGGTTTATTATATATGTTCTCTCACATGATCAAGTGATTACAAGGCCTTAAGACGGGATTAAAGTTTTTTACAATAAATAATTAATCATTGCAAGTTATATTTCTTATCAAAATACTTTCGGATAAGTCTCTAGTTATCTCTCAAGTAGTCTACTTACAACAACATCACTTAATACGGAGTGGATGAAAAATAATTCGGTGTTTTAAATTTAACTGTAACAAAAAAATATGAACAGAAATGTATATTTTACATATTTTTTGTCTATACACGACGTTTCGAGAGTATGAATCAACTTTTGTTATCAACGGATGAACGTAGAACATGAGAAATAAAGACATTATGGCTTCTATTAATAAATACTGAATTACAAATTGAAATTCATAATTCCTATGCTTTAAATAAAACTGAAAATTCTCCGGTTAAATCTCCACAAGGGGTGATTACAAGGTTATTCATTAGAAATTATCAGTTGTCGCTAAATCTCCGCGATGCTAGTTTATGTGTATCGAGTTATTCTTTTTGTGAAAAGTTACAACATGAATTCGGCGAAAAAGTGCGAAATCTTACATGGACAAGAGAGTACAGTGATACGGCAGTTGTGCATTACTTCCTTAAATAGGAATCTAACAAACTACCTTAATTAGTGTTGACAAAGTTTTAAAACGGGCGTGTGAAGCATATAACATATCTTTCAGGACAGTGGAGCGAATAAGTGCCGAAATGAAAGAGAACATGAACCTGCGGACTACTGCGACGTTGCGATAGAAAATGTGGAAATGAAAGACGACCAGGTACAAGCAGATACCAGCGACTCACAAGGACACCTTGGAAGAGGAAAAAGGCCAGTAAATGAAAAGTTAAAGAGTTAGACGACATTGACAAGAGTGCGATTCGATGTGGAAGGATGATTTCAAAATTTTGTGTTTTATGCATTTTGATTTTGTTCTTTATTGAATTTCCGTAGATTAGTTTAAATTTATTAATATAGTTTTCTACATACAATTTATAACATCAAACTTTGTCATGTTGGTGTTGAATGATAAACAACCAATTAAACGCTTTTCAATGAATGGTTATTTACCATTTGTTATCAACAATACTCCCACAGAATAAGCCCACCCTCAATCTCAGCGTTTGTGAGATAAGTTTAGGATGCTATCTGGAAAAGTCAGACAAATTCGCTTTCCGGAATTTACTAAATAGTTTTGGCTCAAGACGGCAGCTGATTTTTACGAGAAAACAAACTTTCCACATTGCATAGGAGCCATTGATGGGAAGCAGATTCGAATAACTAAGCCGATTGGAAGTGGATCATTGTACTATAATTATAAACACTTTTTCTCAATTTTGCTGCTCGCTATGTGTGATGCAAATTATAAATTTATTTTTGTGGACGTTGGTGCTTATGGAAAGTCGTCCGATTCTACCGTTTTCAAGGACATTACCTTCAAGAAGAAACTCGATGATGGCTCCTTAAATATCCCTGAGGCTCAATTGTCTTTTCAGGGTTTCCACGAGCCAATGCCCTTTGTGATTATTGGGGATGAAGGTTTCGGACTATCGACCAAATTACTGAGACCTTATTCGGGAAAATGTTTGAATGTCAAGAAACGTGTCTACAACTACCGACTCAGCAGAGCCCGGAGGAACATTGAGTGTGCATTTGGAATACTGGCAAACAGGTGGGGGAATTTTCCATCGGCCGTTAGATGTAGACCTCCCTTTGTGTGAGAGCATTATTAGAGTCTGCTGTTTATTACATAATTTAGTCAGAGAACGTGATGAATTCAAAGTTGAGGACACCTTATCAATCGATTCGATGGTTTGTATGATTGGAGTGACGACTGTGAAGCACCAACTAAAAAGGCAACACATTTCAGGGACAAGTTTTGTGACTATTTTGTCAGGGAAGAAGGATCCATCCATACCTTGGCAAATGGAAAGAATTTAATGAACAATCTCAAAACAAGGTGTGATAAGGCAGATACTGGGACGTAATATCGCATTAACCGTATATCTTAAAACCTCCACAGTGACAGGAATTTTTAGTGAGGTTTGCAGAGTTAATATTTTTTTATAAAATGTAACTTTTTATGTAAATTTCTTTATTTTTTGTTACTTTATCAAATTTATAATAAGTATCATGAAAGAAGTTCAAGATAACCAATTTATAGGTTATTAAATTGAGATTCCAAAAAATAGGATTATCCTATATATGCAGCATACAATTTTTATGAGGAATATAATTAAATATGTCCCGATTTTAGTTGGAATAAGTCGAGATATTTTCAGAATTCCAAGAGTATTGAGAATATTTATTTGTTTTGGAAATAAAGACCTGTATTTTACACCAATAATGTATATTTTATAGTTTCTATGGCACCTAGTAACTTTAATTGATTTTAAGTATGAAACGTAAGTCCTACTAATGCACTTAGCGAAAATATAAGTACCCTTGATTATATAGCTGGCAACCAGACGTCGCCTGGTGACCAAGTCTAATACAGCCTTTAATATTACAAGGAATACATGACACCTTTAAATTTCAAGATAATTCACAATGGAAAGTTTGTACAGTTATGTGAAAAAGAGTCCAGTAGGTGACAGCTGTCAGAGGTTGGGTCACCCCTGAGTGTGTGTGCTCGAGGATTAGAGGTAGAAAACTCATCCCCAAACAGCCTTCTTTATTTGAACAAAGCATAATCTGTGTGTCTTTGCTGTTATAGAGGTTAGGCAATGGAACAAAAAACCTACTTCTGGTTTTTCACGGATATATCCGTTATTTTCTCAAAACTGACCCTAACAATATTGATTTAATTTTGCTAAAATGTAGCTTCAAGGACTTAAACGAAACGTATTGTTTACCTTATCCTCAAAAATGTCGGTTTGTGAATTATCGGTTAAAAACCAAAACATTGACAATGGAGTTGTTAAAGGTAATTTTTTTAAATTTGAATGATAGTCAAGATTAATGCTAAAAAGCTAATTCTTGATATTTTATTAAAACACAATTTCCCAAAGCTTTTGTGATCATCTAGAAGCAAATAGGGTTTCATATGTACAAAATCTCACAAATTTGAAGTAATGGGAAACTCAATAGAACTTAATAAGCTCGTTTGTATACAGTTGCCTAAATAACTCCAATAGCAGTGGCTTACAATTGTTGAAACCTGTTTTAATTTTCAACTAAGCCTTCGAATTACAATAAGAATAAAGATCTTGTTCACTATTAAAATGACTAAATATTTCGTATCTTGTAAATAATTTGTATAACCAACAGTATGTGGATCAAAAAGTAATATATAATTAGCAAAAAAACGAAAATTAATGTTATATGCTGGTCTTTCAAAAGATGATTACAATAAATTTTATTCTAAGGATGACACGAGCCAAGCAAACAAAGACTATATAAATACTTAAATACATATTTATTTATTTTGTAAAAATTTGATCTTCTGTACCAAATTATTTCTCGTATGAAATAGCCTACATGGGTAAAATCTCGGTAATTAAATAACTTTTTTTCATGTAGGTCTATAAGTAGACCTAGTATTAGAGACTTTTTTGTGAATATAGCAACGAACATTATTTTTAATATTACGGATGAGTGTTTGAGAAAGTTAAAATGCAATGTTTTTACATCTTTTTTAAAAAAATTTTATACGAAGCTGACTGAAGTATTAAATAATAAATTTATAAAGATTTAGCTTACCCTGCTTTAGCAGAGAGGCGTTATTTTACCACCGGCGGCATAATTTAGCCTTACAAATCGTTATTGATGAACTGCAAGCTCTCAAACTTTCTCTTCGTATTTTAAGTTTCTTTTCTTTCCCCTGGGGACATCTTGATAACGTTTTCTTTATTGTTTTGAAATCTGTATGAATGAAAATTTTTCGCTCCTGGGTAAATCTAATTTTGTATTCTTTTAATGGATTTCAATAAGAATTTGAACTAAAGATAATAAAACACTATTTATTTTATTTTGTAATATCCACTTTTTATTAGTCTAGCCGACCAATGGTTTCGCTTGTTAAGGTATTGACAGACAAAATAAAAAAATTGTGTTTTATTACCGGTATCTTTAAACATGGAATTCCACCAAGAACCATCGGTCTCAACATTAATGAAAATTAAAGAATTTGAACTATTGAAGCCTTTGACATAGAAAAAAAATTTAGTAGGGACAAAATTATGATCACGTTTTAAGAGAGCTTTAATTTCACACTGTCCAATAAATCTAACAGACTATTTGGACAGTTTAATGATGAAATGAAGAAAATTAAAAATTGTAATGTTTTAAAAGAGGACACAATGTGTAATAAAGCATTATTTTTGAGGGATCATTATTATTTTTTTATTTTGCAGAACACAGTATCAGTGATTCTGTTGTTTGTTATGATTTGTTTTATTCATAACTTAAAAATAAAAATATATTTAATTTTCCTATATTAACAACTTATAATATGAACTAACTTATTAACTTAGTTATATTTCCTTTTGTATATGAAAATAACTTTAAAGCAAGATAGACTGAAAATTGAATTTGTTACCAGTATTTGTTATCATTTCTTTTAAAGTTTATGAGGGTTAAAATATCATAACATGTTCATGTTATTTCACAAATAATAATTTATAATGTCTAGTTCTGTATTTAGTTTTTATTTGCGTTTAATAGCATTTATGCTCTTGGGAGAGCATTTTTATCTTCCCATTTGACTGATATTAAACTGAAATTCTTAAAAATTTCTACAATACTTTATGATTTGCTTTAGTATAATGAATATTATTAAACTTATGTCAAGCAGTCATTGTTTTGAACATTCTTTTATTCTATGATTACAACTGTTTCGGTATTTCTTCTACCATCATCATATCACAAACACAATTAAACACACTGAACACTAATATTCATTTTACAAAAACAAATAAACATAACAAATATAGTTGCTACTATAGAACATGTCAAAACATGTGGTAAAAAAATGTTGTAAGTTGTGGACACATGCTACACTTATGCACCTTCTTACAACAGTTAATACTGATTTGTTCTAATTTTAAACTTATTTATGCTGTTAACCATTTTCCTTTTTAAATGGAAACTCATATTTTTGTACCATACAAAATATGGTATAGATTTAAAACTGCACACAATATAACCTCTAGGGCATTTACTATATAATATATACGTACAGGGTTGGCCAAAAATCTGGAATACAATTTTTATCTTGGCTTCTAGTTTATATAGAAAGATGTTTGACCAATCGTTGAATAGTTCCTTAAGATATACTATGAGATATGTACAGTACGTGAAATTAAATTGTGTCAAAATGCAGAATGTTCCAAAAATATAATCATTACTAAGTTTCACCTAATCCAGTTCAAAAATTAGGTGAACTGTTTCTGTTCATGAGACTATATATTGAACCAAGACTGAATTAATACATTGTGAAGTAAAACCAATCTAGTCTCCAAATAAAAGTTTTAAATAAACATGTTTTAATATTTCTTTCAACAACAACAAAAACAATATAATTAATACTATTTGAAAATATAAAAATAATGTTATGCTTACATTTAAAAAAATATTAATAAATTACATTTTGTTAATTTTTAGAAAATCATTTTCTTTCAAATGCAATTTTTTCACAATATATACATATATGAAATAGAAGCTGAGATACAAAATATATTCCACATTTTCGTCCCATAAATTATTAAGAATGATGCCAAATTATTCCATGTGTAGGATGGGTGACATTTCATATTCTTGTGTGTATATTTCCATGTGGAACAGTGCAACCAATAGAATTTATTAGCTCACTAATTTAAAAAATATTTGTAATGGTAAAACAATTTAATTCAAAAATTTATTATAATAAATATTAATGTGTCTAATTAAACTATTACCATGTTTCAGAGAGGTTGTTTGTCAACGTTTAGTGCACTGAAACTGTGGCAAAAAATAGCATGTGGGGTTATTGTTTTACTGGTTGTAATCCTGGCCTACTTTGCTATATCATGGGTATTACATAATTCTTCTGCACCACCAACCACCTTCAAACAAAAAGCGCAATTTGAAAAACTAGTGAGGGCAGAATACAGCGGAAGAGTGTTCAATGGCACTTGGCTATCTGGTAATTAAATAAAATACTATTATACTTATTAATCAGTTTCTGAAAGGAAAGTGATATTGAAATCATTTTTAAATAAGTTTACTGAGACTTGTAATTATGCAACTTGCAACACACTTGTTGCCTCCTTGATCCTAGTGAGCTAGTGGTAACTATGAATATGAAATTTTCTGGAAAAGTCTGGGTCTGAAATTTACATTTTGACAAAAACTTACTTTCTTTTCCCAAGAATTGGTGTCTTTAAATATAGAATTATAATCTAAAATATTAACCTAATTTAGTGTGCTGTACATTGAATTATTTGATGGACAAATGTGTATAAAATTATTTAAAATGTTTGCCATTTTGAAAATTTTCTGAATTTCTATAGACACAAAAAAGTTCCTCACACCAAATTAAAATTCTCTAGCTTAATTTTTGTTTCTGCTTTGGTGCTTAGATACAATTGACCACAAAAGGATAGCATTTCAAACCACTATCATTGTACTAACTCAGATCTGTCATAGAAATAAAACCTTACACAGAGTTAGTGCATCTCCTAATTGTTTCATAACTGACAATTACCTTTAAGTATCAATCTAATACTTTCTATCAAGTAAGTGTCAGTACATGATACTCTGAACTGTTACACAGTCAAAGTGTAAGGTACATTGTGTATCACTTTAACTACAAGATACGAGAGCCCCCTTATAGTTTGAGAACAGTTGTTCTGAAGCCCAGGTGGTACATGTATCTAGTTTCCCCATTCTTGGCCAACTCAGCACTAGCTTTGCATTGCTTAACATGATATTTTTTATATTGGTACATTAAATGATAAAACAGTCATATATAAATGGTTATTGTATTTAGTTTCATAGTTGATACTGGAATATGTTAAATGATTCAACGTATATGTGCAATATATATTTGATCCTAGTTTCATAGTTGATATTAACTTAGGAGTGCTAAAATGATACACATACTGTTACTCTTACACCGATACAAGACTTGTCTTATACAAAGTATTATTTCTCAGAAAACACAAACCAATAATGATGATGATGATGATCACATCGTAATGCGCTATTAATGTTTTTGTTTTCTTCATCCATATTCTATAGAACTTTAGTTTCTCCATTAATTTATCTTATCAAACAGATTATATTTTTGTTATTTAATACAACACATTCCTAATAAACATGTACCACAACATTTAGGATTTTATGTGTGACAGTAAATGTAATTATTTAAAGAAAAATTCAGTTAATAGTGTATATATTCATAAAAAAACATGTATATACAGTATATAAATTTGTGTTTTTTTTTTTTTTTTTTTTTTTTGTTTATCTAATATTAAAAGAATCAATTAATTGTGTCAGGTATCAGGCACTGTTAATATCAGGTAGAATAAAAACATCCTGTTACAATCCACTTCTGTTCATAACACTAATTTCAGTTTATGCCAAGTTAAAATTTGTAAGTTAAATAACAAGAAATATGGACAAAAATCACTTAAGCTAGCAATTTGAATTTTTTTATCAAAGTTTTTCTGAATTTCGTTAAGTTCAATCTGTTCATGTCTAATTGTATATCCAGTATCATACAAATTTATATTGATGGCCAGCATGTTGAAAATCACTTTTTGCAATTCTTTAGGCCCATAAAACATGAAGATCAGATAACAGATTTAATATACAGGATCTCTGGTAATTAATCTGTTAAACTTAAGGTATTGATTCTGTGGGTCAGGATAAATAAAATTAAGAGTACAATTTTTTCCGAAAACACTTAGTTTTCCAGGTATCCTCCATTTTTTTTTTTAATAAAATAAATTTTTATTTTAGAAATAGAAAAGGTATTGAGTTCAGATTTAGTTTACACATTTGTAAGTTAGGTTTTATAAGTGTGCCGAAAATAAAGACTTTATTTTGTATATTATCAAAATGGCGTTAGTTTAAAATATTTAATATTGAATATCTCGAAAACAATTAATTTTACAAAACATTCATAAGAGATAAAGAAGTTTTCTTTTTAATGACAAACAAAATGGTTATTGTATTTTTTCTGTAGGTCAAAGGATACAGAGTTATTGACAAAAAACTGGAAATAAATTTCTTGGTAGTTTGATCAAGATTGACGTAGAATCAAAATATTTTTGAATTCTAATATTTTTAATTAAAAATAATAAAATGCATAATAAAAATAATAAAATGCTCTAAACTGCATAAAAAATTCAAATGTGACCCGTAGCTATTTCAAAGTGACGCCTATTAAATTTTTCCATGCTAAATATCTCGAAACATGTACAAAAATAAAACAAATGTAAATTGTATTTATTAAATAAACTAATGATACTCGTACTTCCAACTTTATTGTATGTTTGCAATAGGTAATGGAATTATGAACAAAAACTATAACATTGGTTAATTAAACAAAAATAATTATTCTTTACAATGCCTACAAAAACCTAATTTAGTTAGACGCCTAAATAATTGTGAATTTTTTGTAAAGTTAATGATTTTGGAGATATTCAATATTAAATATTTTTAACGGCCGCCATTTTTAAAATATACAAAATAAAGTCTTTATTTTTGGTACACTTATGTAACATACAAAATGTGTATACCAAATCTAAACTAGCTTATATATCTTTTTTATTTTCAAAGTTTTTTTTTTATAAAACAAAATACTGTAGCGGATATCTGGGAAAATAAACATTTTCTGAAAAATGTATAGTATTAATTTTTTTCTTTACCCTGACCCACGGAATCATTTCTCAAAGTTTGGTAGTTTACTTACAGGACACCCTGTATATTATTTGATGATAATAAACATATCTGTTAATTATTTTTTATGCAATAACTTAATTATTTTACTTACTTTCAGGCACAGAGTTTTTTTACTTAGATAAAGATCAAAATTTAGTCATTCACAACTGTGAGAACCATTCAGAAACACTGATCATAAACAGGACGGAAAACGTAAGTTATTTTTACATGTTACCAAAACTTTTATTAAGCTATTAATTATGTTGTAATATGTGTTAAACCACATTATTATTGAACTAAAGTAAATTTATCAATAATTTACGTGAAGTGAACACTTGTGATAACCTCAATTATAAAATGAAAGAAAACACACAACATTCCACAACAAACACTTTATTTCTAGCAAGACATCATTTTAATAACTAAGTCATTTTCTTCATTTGTTACATGCACATGAACCTTTGTGATACTAGCCCACATTAGAGATTTAGTTATTCTTCTTGTCTATTGTGGTTCATTGTTGGGTAGATTTTTGTACATATAACAACTGAAGATGGTGATTTGAAATATTATCTTGTTCCATATAAAATATTTGTTATGAAAAATTTGCATGTTTTCTTTCATTTAATAATAATAACATTAATGATTTAAGATGAAAATATTATAAAATAATTATTACCTGAAAGTATAGATTAGTTTCTTATATATTATAAATTCTTCAAAAAATCTATTTAGAAAATGTATAATGCCTCAAAGCCAAATAAAAAAAAGAAGAAAAATAAAGATCTATTTCCCAATCTGTTTGAATAGAAAGCAGAAATTTTTAAACATTCAAATTTGCCTAGTTTTAGTGATAAATTTATAATGGGAAAAATGTGATGGCATATGCAATAAAATATGTAGCCCTTCTTTACTATTTATTTTTTAATTACATCCTAATGCGATGTATGAGCCTTGAATGTTACTGTGAATAGTTTTAAAGTGTACTTTACTTCTTTTGCAAAGCAAGGCTGACACACTCTTTCCTTGTCACTCAACTGCCCACCACTTTGTCATCAGTGTCTGTCAAGTCTTCAAAAGCATATTGAGGGAGAATTGTTTAATTGCCTAGATTCATCACATGTTAACAAAAATTTTCCAAAAAAAGACAAAGAGGAAAATTTAAAACAATGAACTTTTTAAATTATATTTTTCCAAGTTTTTATAGACATAATGCATATATATATATACATATATGGTATTATTTTTGTCGTATACCCTGAAAAATTGTGAATTTTTGTTAAAAATATTAAGACTTAAATATTTGTTAATAATACCGTTTGTAATCAATAAACAAGGACTGTGATATGAAATATCTTGTAATTTATTTATTTTTACCCTTATTTTTTGTATGAGTAATTTACGTTATTAATAGAATACATTGAGAGTGGGGGTAGGGGCATGTGTAAGCTAGGAGTGAGTATACCAAAGGGCAGTAAAATATTTTACGCCTAAGGTGGCAAAAGTCTAAATATGTCTTTGATCAGAGTGCAAATAAAAATAACAAATTTAATCACAGTGTACATATTATTAAAACAACACACTATGTAAGTAATAAATTGAAATTTTATTTTATTACAGATAGTAGACCCTGCAAGTTTTAATTTCAAATTTTCTTCCGATAGGCAGTATGTACTATACGTTACAGCTTTCAAAAACGTAAGTAGAAGAACACACTGAAAATTAAATTTATTCCAGATTAAGATTTTAATTGTTTGTTATAGTGATATTTAAAAAATATTTTAAAAGAAAAGCTCATGTTTCGAAATAAAAGTAAATGTTATATAAAAAAGAATTTTATACCTACAAATACCTATGCTTGAAATAGAGTATTAGAAAAAAAGAATTCAGAGTTCAAAAACACATTATTTTTAATTTACAAAGTATGATAGGCAGCAGACAGGAGTGTAATTAATTTAAGAATTAATTACATAGTCATATTTGTCTGTAAAATTTAAAATTGAGAAAGAATGTGTAAAATATATGTTAAGAGTCTTAACAATCATATACTGTGATTTGTCAAGATGGACATCCATCTTTGGTTAGAGATGAATTGGTTCGTGCAGCACGAGAAAAGATTATAGAAAACACTAAGTTTCTGTTCCTTCTATAGAATTTCCGCAAATTTCAAGATCACTTCTTCATGACATTGTTTATGTAAAACTGCTTTTTCAAAAACTTTGGCAGACCACTTGACTTTTTGAAACATTATGACAAGGAGGATGATGACTTTCTGAGCCAGATACCGACCAGAGTTGAGACTTGGGTCGCAAATGAAACCCCTGAATCAAAACAACAATCGATGGAATGCAGGTACACTTTATCATCAGTAAATCTTGAGAACTCAAAAAATTATGTGCATAGTGTTTTGGAAGATGGCATTCCACTGGGAGGTGAAACAATCAATGTAAATGTTTACTGTGAGACGTTTAGGGATCTGCATCACACAATAAGCACTGAGTAATGCTCACAAACAGTATTGTTTTGATTCATGACAATTACGATCCCACACTAAGAATGTGACAAAACAACTCTTACTGGGACCAGTTTGACCACCCTCAGTACAGCCCTGACTTCGTCCCTAGCAAATTCCATCTCTTTTTACTCCTATTCATTGGTGACAAAAAACTTCATCAACGATGATAAGCTCAATGAAAATGTTATCATATGGTTGACAACACAGGCAGCAATGTTTTATGTAGAAGGCATACAAAAACTTGTGTCATGCTATGACAAATGCCTACAAAATGGTGAGAGCTATATAGAAAAATAGTTTAAGGTTTGTAGATTTTCTTGCAATAAATAGTTTTTTCTGTATCTGTACTTGTTTTGTTTTTATTATCAATCAGAACTTACTTTTTAGATGTACCTCGTATATTTCCAACACCTATATAAACTTGACTTGTGATTTTTGTGGAGTCTTGAATTAAGACAAAAACAATCACTCTCAATTATTTAATTTTTTTTTTTAGTTACAGCATTAGAATTAATTAGGATTTCATGGCAAAATATTAGTAGATAATTTTTCCGCTTTTCAATATTTATAGACAAAATTTTTAATTTTGATCAAAACTTGACAATTTTTCATTTCAGACCTATCTTAGAGTAAATCCATGAAAAAAAATCAAAGGATGTCCAAGCATCTTGGATGTATTTTCTCACAACATAAACAGCTTAATCAATTTTGATGCTGGTAGTAAAGTGTTTTGTCTAATTACTAACCTTTCAAATAGATTACAAACATTCCGATATTTCGATCAATGCTTACTGAGTTTACCAATATTAGGATAAGTTAACTTTTTACATTTTTTTTACCTTTGAAAATAATTAAATTAAATTTTAATAAAAAAGTTACTAATAATGGGTTAAGTGTAGTAAAATGAATGTATCAAACGTTATAAAATTTAGGAATAAAGTTTTGTTACACCTAGAGCAATGTATGTACAAAGTTTTAAAATTTTCTTTATTGTTTTAAAATGGCAACCTATCAAAACTGTTGTTGGATGGTTCCATTCATGGATGCAGTTGCTCAGACTATGAATGCAGTGCATGTTGTGAACTAAGCATAATGATCAGTCATAAAAACTATACTTAAAATGAAAAATGAACTTCCATAGGAGTAAAAACTCCAGGTCAAGTTTTTAACTGAACAAATAATAAAAAAACTTCCTCACTACTTTCACGATGTTGTCATATATATTAATTAAATCCTTTATAAAGTTTCATAGGGTTAAAAAAAAATCAAACATTACTATGTTCATAACAATTACAATATTGTGTTCATTTAGATTTTCTCTAAAACTTGATATAACTTTCTTCTAACTGGTATTTGTACATCAATGTGAATTAAGGTAAAATATCAAAAATAATCAGATTCTTTATGCTTTCAACAAATTGGTCCACCCTTTACCAATGCCTACACTGATGGTGGTACTGTAAATGATTGGTTTTCAGTTAACCCAATCAGTTTTCTAGGGTTTATATACATTGATGAGTCACCATAATGTTTACTACTACTGATATTCCAATGAATAATATATCACAATCACAGAGAGAGAAGCAACATATTTATAAATCATTTAACCATCTCCTGTTTGTGGTGTTCCTGTATATAGTAGCGATGGTAATATTTAATGCTACCTCTTGTTCTATGAATTTTGTTGTGTCACATAACAGGTTATATGGTAGTTACATTCTATTTGCAAGACCGATTTATTGAAAATATTGTTTTTTCTCAATGTTTAAAGGTAAAAAATCACTTGTTCATCATCGCCTTTTAAAAAAAGGGGGGGTAAAGAATATAAATTAAAAACCCCAAGCCCTTGAATACTCTAATAGTTTTAGGATCAGAAGAGAAAAAGAGTTTGTCAACCTATCGAGAAAGATGTAATCTAACCCAAGACTAAGTGTAGATCCAGCTAAGTTTCTTGAGATTGGCAAGTCTGTATTTACTAAATTGACTCCCTGAGGGTAAATGTATTAAAACTTCCAAGGAGCGAAAGCTGCTGATCACAAAGCCACTTATAAAAAATTATAATGTTCAAATACACACAACTGTAGCATCGTAATTTTCACAAGCATTAAAGAGAATAAATATTAGTTTTAACAGTCTCGTGAACAAACTAGGTTAGGAAAGCCTAAATAGATGGAAATGTTTACTATCATAACATTAGCAGATGAAAGGATCTATGACTTATGAAAAGTGATCGAGCTAAGAAGAAAGGTTTTAGTGATGAAATTTTAATGTGATGACTGAAAATATAGTGTTAGACGATATGGACAATCTAAATTAAATAAAGAACGAATATAATACATGAATTGTTGATATATGAAAAATGGAATGATAGTCTATATTTTTCTTTAAGATAATTTTACTGTAGATATTTTTGTATGAGAGAAAAATATGATATTTAGAATATATTTTAAGAATAAATATATGTATCAGGAACTTGTGTAATAGTATTAGAAATAGAAATGTTATACTCAAAAACCATGTTAGGGCATGGTTTCCTGGAAGTAATGAAATAAAGTCAGAATAAAAAACAGTTTAGAGATGAGGGAGACCAGGCATTTTCACAGAATGAAATATGAAATTTAGAATTGAATAAAATGTTGTCAAAATTAATAGAGTGATAGTTAATTGTTGTTAGAACAAAGTCGGAAGTATGGGAAAAAGGGCGAGTTTGAATTAAAAGTAAAATTGGCAGGTGATAAAAGTGATTGTGAAAGATGTGCATGCAAGGCTTGAAAGAGAAGCACAGTTTGGTAAACTGGGCATTTGGAGATAAGCTATTTAAAATATTTCATTGATATTTGAGATTAGAAGGGTAGAGTCATTTTCTCTTGTATCTAAAATTAAATAATAGAAGTTTTGAATACAAGATGAAAAATAAGAGACATCGGTGAGAAGAAGACCATCACCTTCTTAAATAGATTTACCTATCTTAAAACATTGTTAACATCCTAAATACTTTAAAAAAAATTAACATAAGAAACCTAATTAACCGTTTCAAGTAATAAGAAATATTAGACCTTTGAGTAATTTCCTTTTCGACAACATTAAATGAAATATATATATTTCCTTTATATGTTTTAATATGTTAGTGCATGTCTTTAGTTTGTTTAATTGTATGTATGAGTCTTTCATATAATTCTATATGTTGCTTTACAGGAGTTTATATTGTAAAAGAGATAACTATGAATAAATATGGATTTTTGGTTCTTAGTACATTTTTTTAAAGAACTCACGACCCTAATAAAAATTTAATGATGCCCAAGTAAATAAATAAATATAATATAATAATTATGAATTAAAAGAAGAAACTATTTCTCAATGTATCAGACCTGCATTCAAATTTGGACTCGGTAATATAATCTGTTTATAAATTGTATTTTTTAAGAAAGGGAAAAAGAAAAAAAACAGACGATGCAAAGACATATCCCAGATATGTATTATTAGAAACCCCTTGTTCATTTAGAATTTATATTCTTTAAAAGGCATTTTTCTTTTTTCGATGAAGTTTTCTTCAATAATTAATAAATATTGAGTGGCACTCACCTTATTTTTGCTACTGTCTGCCCCCTCCACTATTAAACTTCTGTTTAAAATTCAAAACACAATTATGTTTTTGTTAATTTATAATTATTTATTTGTGTATGTTTTTTAAAAACTGTTTTAGCTTAATCATCAATAAATACAAACATAAATTTATGTTTTTAATAAAATGTTTCATTGAATAATAAATATTGGGTGGCAATCACCTTATTTTTGTTACTGCCCCTCCACTTTGTCAATATTAAATTGTTTTTTACTTAAAAACACAATTATGTTTTTGTCGATTTATAATTAAGCTAAAACAGTTTAAAAACATGTACACAAATAAATATATACTTTAAAATTATTAAGTGACAAAACCATAATAATTGTTTTTAATTATAAATTATTACCACTATTCTCTGAATCATTCATTGATGTAATAAATATACTTTTATAAGAAACATATTAACAGGATTTATAACGTATAAAATACAGGGTCTCCGAAAAAAAATGTCGGGATTGCCAAGGTCAACGCTTCCTTCCATGCTACACGGAAAACAAAACTTTGTTCTTTTCTCTTCTATTTGACATTTAAATCGTTTAGTTATCTTGAATAGTCCCCAAACAATGGCCGTTCGAAATCCCGGCATTCTTTTTCAGAGACCCTGTATAGTGTTTGTTTAAAACCATGAACCTATAATTGATAATTACCACATAATAAGTAAATTGAAATTTTCAGGTGTTTAGACATTCAATGCTTGCCAAATACTTTATCCTACATATCGCAACAAAGTAAGTAAAACCGTATATATATATATATATATATATATATATATATATATATATTAATATAACAGCTTTTATGCATGCAAAATATTATTTATATTAGAAATTACTAATACATATAGAGTTACTCCCTCATGGGAACGCCAAATGCCAAGTGTCCACCAATCCTAGACACAAAGAAATAATTTGTGACTATGTTTAGCTTTGTGTTTGGATGTATGTATGTGTGTTTTATTAAATGGCCACAATTTGGTCGATTTAAGCTCAAATATTGTTGTATAATACCATGTGTAGTAGGTAATAAACATATTGGGTTTACAAGAACAATTTATTAAATGTATTAAAATATTGAAGGAGCAAGGCCTACTGTTCACAGAAAAGACATAGTTAAAACTTTTCACTCTTTCTTTTCTCCTTATGCCTTTACAGCATTTACCACTTTTTCCTTTTCTTTCTGTCTCTTATCATTCCTTGCATCTGTCCATGTCCTAATGATTGTTACTAAAATAAATAGTCAACAATTTCAAAATGGCAAATATTTGAAACTATTTTGATAGATCCTTTTCATCTAGTTTGGCAATTTTCATGTCTTAATACTAAAGGTCAAAGTTGGCAAAAATAGCTTATGTAAAAAAAAACAAAAGAAATTTAATTTATTTCGCATTAGCCACATACTGAGTATTATGATTTTCAATTTTGATATAACTAATTTAAACTATTTTAAACTAATTTAAACAATTTGTATAACTATAATAATAATAATGATTTCAGGAAGGTTATATCATTAACAACAGAACCTCTAAGCTTGGTTATATGGGCACCTACAGGGCAAGGTCTTGCATATGTATCAGAAAACTATAATATTTTCTATAAGACTCATCCTGAGAGTGAAAAGGACATTTTGGTTACATTTACTGGAGATGGAGGGTCTATCATGAATGGAGTACCAGATTGGGTCTATGAAGGTATTGTTAAAAAAACATTTTCTTTCAGACAACTTATTCATGAAAAGCTTTTCAGAAAAAAAATATACCTAGTTTTCATTTTAATCATATTTACCTTTACCATTAAATATTTATATTCTTTTGAATATATATTTTAAATACATCTCACTATGGATTGTGTTATATGAATTATTAAACATTTTAGTTTGTATAATGTATTTTATATTTGTGTAACAAATTCAATAATTCAATGTATCCGTAAAGTCATTGGTGGGGTTGTGTAAATAAATATATTTACAAACATATGCTGTACATTTATAAAAATATTAAACTTAAATAAAATTAAAAACTAGATCAGAAACGTTTTCTTGTTTATGCGACTTCTATATGGGCCCTGTAGATAGCTCTGCAAAGAACCAAAAGATATTTGAGCTCTTCCCACACTTAACTTAGAACATCTGAAGTTATTGATTTTGTTGTTTCAAATGTTCTATATTCTGAAACCTTCCATTGTGTCACATTTATTGTGACACATACCCCATAAAAATTAATGTCCATGAGTGTTGTAAGGTTGGGCGAACATGGTGTCTAAGCCTTCCACCCACTTCTTCCAATTCAACGTTGAAGATATTTCTCATCAAATATTTGTTGGAAAATCAAGAGTTTTATCCTAAATTTGAGGAATAGTATTTTGACAAATAAGAGCATATTTATATGAAAGTAGACAATTCCACTTATAGTACTTTCAACAAAAAAATAATATTACTTTTGCCCAAATTCGAACATTGTGACGAATTTATACATATTTATGGCCTCATCACTATACATGCAATAGTGTAAATTTTCAGTTTGGTGATCTTAGATTGAATGGAGAGTACGTTTAACTCGGATGCAATAAGCAGGAAACGTATTTTGTTTTTTTGAATTAAATAAATAAAGAAAGTAATTAGTACAAAATGATCAGAGAAATTTATTAAAAGTATGTTAATATTTTAAACAGGTATAATTTAGTTATAAGAAAAATCTACATTAACATTTTGAAATATAGTGGTAGGCTGTTGCTAACCAAGTTTTGCGCCAGTTGGATATAGATTTTCTAAGAGGAAAGACGTATCAAAAATAAGTATGTTTGCTGGAACAAAGCCGTGTCGAAAGAAAGTATTTTTTATAAAGGACTAAAAGTTATATTTAAAGAACTATTATGTAATTATGTGAGTTAGTTTAAATAAGAGAGAAATAAACTTTTAAAGTAAGAATACGTGTTTATAAGTGTACCGCGTAAGCAGGAAAACGTACATAAAAAAGGACAAGTATTTGTGTTTTTAAGAAAACTATGTGATTTAACTCAAATGTTTTGAATAAAAGACGAAGTATATAATTGTGACTGTTAGAAAAGTGAAATGTAAAACTGAAAAAGTTATTTTTTAAAGAGAGACGGGATTTTTGATAGAAAGACGCCATGTGGTTTCAACCGGGAAATAGTGTGAATTAATTAAAAGTTTTATGTAAAATACACAATTTAACTTCTGTGTATAAAATGCATGTCTGGTATAATATGCTTAAACTTTTTTCTATAGAAATTTAAATATAAAAATAACTATAATTTGTAATTCATTAATGAAATTTGATTAACATGTTAGCAGAATTATCACATGTTTTTTCAATAAGAAAAAATATTTTATTTGAACATAATCATTAAAGAATTTTATAATTAATTAAAAGATATTCATTCTTTGACTTGTTGAATTGGATATTTTAAATTTAAAAATAATAAATATTTTATAAAAGAGATTGTGTAATATAAAAATATTATTTTTGAATATGTGAGATTTCATTTTGAAATTAGGTTGCAACCGTAATATTAATATCAAATAAAGTTTTAATGAAATATAATTTTGATTAATATATAGTGTACGATGTTATGTACAATTTTGTCTTTTCAGGTAATATTTTGATTTTTTATGAAATTTAGCATCAAAAATGTTTATTAAAAATAAAATGTGCATTTCAGAAAGAAGGATTCTGTATTTTTTTTAAGATTCTCCAAAGTACACTGTTTTAAAGAACTTGCGACCTCAGAGAAACTTTATATTCTTTTCAAGAATAATTTTGTAATTATTTTAACTTTTATTTTTTGTAATAAACATTACAAAATGGCGACCAACTTTTATTGAGAAATAATAACATTACAATCTTATATTATTGAATTGTTTCAAACGTAACCTGGTTCAGAAAATGTTCATTAACTTCAATTTCATCAAGAATGTCTACAGCAAAGGTTATCTCATGGCTGGAGAGCATCTCATAACTTAATTTTTTGGGTTGTAAACTTAAGCTGTTTTTTTTCAAAAGATTTTAAATAGTTGTTTTTGGATTACCTAGTTCTACACATTTTCAAACAGATTTTTTTTTTTACTTCGTAAAAAACAATTTGGTACAGTTTCATATCTGAATGCTTCTTGTGTAATAAACTATCAGTTTCTTTCCACTATTTATCCCATCTATAAATGTTATTTTCTGAAAACTCCAATATTGCTCTAGAGTTACAGAATTGAATATTGCAAGCCACAAAACACCCTGAACTTTCCTTTGCATGGTTGTCATCTTCATTTTTTAGATGAAATAAATTATATGATTAAGTGGCACAACAGTGGTCATTCAATTAAATAACATCTGTTTCATTTATCTAAAATGCTTCCATTTGAATCCCGGAATATATATACCCATGACAACATTAGAATCACCACTTCTAAAAACTTCAAACCCTCAACGACCCTTCCAAGCACACTGAATCACAGTCTGCATAGTATGAGATACTTTTTGCTTTAACTGTAACATTTAAAAATTTAAATCTGATATGAAATCACACCCCTTTGATTTACTCTGTTGGTATTTGGTTAACAAATAGGTCTCATTCTAAAGATCCTCCATTCAATCATTTTGAGTCGGTCATTATAGACATCGTCAAATCTAAGGAACCTTTCATCAGAATTCCACTCCAGTATGAAAATAGGCAACTGCCCTTTGATTTTTCTTAATCCAACATCGAGGTCATGCTGTAGGGATGTCTTTGCTTCTACAACTATCAGGTTGGCTCTCTCCTACGGTTTCTAAGTATTATCTAGATAAAGACCCATTGAACAATACCCTCATCAACACAGTTCAGGATATTAAACTTTGACGAGTCAGTTTAATATCTTTCTAGAAGGAAGGATCTAATAAAAGTGTTTCTGGTGTGAAATCATTGTTTCATTTTTTTTTTAATTGACTAAATGTATACCGGTACAAATGATCAAAATTTGTAATTGTTCATATACATAGCAGCAAATTTTGTTGCTTTACATGTGAGATTTCAGAGTTTTTTAGTATATATATACCAGGTCTTTTAAAAGTAAGAAACTATTATTTGTTTCCAATCCTCAAGAAAACTCTTGTAATATTGTACATTTTTGAATTTGAATATAGCGGGTGAATTTCGAGCTTGCGAGAGATTGGTAGATTTTAGGGGGGAAAGGTTATGTTCCAAAGAAGTAACAGCGTTGTTTTAATTGAATAATTTAAAAGAGACAAAATTTGAAAACAAAGTGAATAATAGTAAATGATCAGAGAAGTTTATTCTATGTATTGATATAATTAGAGTTATTATAAACATTGTAATTAAGAAAAGTGCAAAACACGTGTTTGACAAAAGAGGGGATTGAAGCGGCAACAGACATTGAAGTTAGTCTGGTTATTTTAAAATTAAATTTTAGCTTAAGTTAAACTACATTTACAGTTAAATTCTTGTTTGGCATATGAAAGAAAAATAGGAAAATGTTTATCTAAATTATTATTTTTTGGACAGAACCTAGTGTACAATGATTTTCAACATTGATTTTCAAGAAAACAGAGTTTCAACAAAATCTGCAAGGGATTAAAAAAAATTTAAGGTGAAAATTGTAATTATGACAAAACATTAACACCACTGTACTGAAGTTACATTTTTCACATTTAATCTATGCCCATCATCTTAAATTATGAAAATTGTTTAACATTTATTTAAACTAATGCTACAGAAAAACTGCTTAAACCTAAAAGGATTTTTTAATACAAAAAAGTCTAAATTAAAAAGTTGACCATAACTAATTGATCATAGACCACAACTAGACCACTAAGAATAAAGAATTTTTAAAAGTCCACAAGTAAATTTATTGCTTTAACTGTGGATGTGCTTATCTGTTTAATTAAAATCTGTACAATTAAAATAATACCCTTTTAGGGGCAACAAATGCTACATCTTATCCAACAAGACTTCAGCTGCATGTTCTGAACGGTATAAATTTAATTTATATAATTTAGCTACACATATATTTAATAATTTTATATGTTTTCAGCACTGGCTAAGGACAGTTGATTCTCTAAACAAATGTTATTGAATATTGTTATTGGAATCACATTTTCTCTCTCTTTAATTTGTACCTTTCTTATTTTAATTTGTATACTATGAAAATATCTATTACGCACAATTTCCAATAAATCCCTAATAATGGTAATAAGTATGGTTTTAATTGTCCTCTAATTCACTAGCTTAATTTATTAGATATCATGGTTTTGGATGCGTTCTACGATTCACCTTCAGGAGGCAAGTACTAAAAATTTCATTCATTCACACGAGATCATCAGAAAAACATGAAGTTATAACAAATACACTAAGAACATTAATGGCCAGCCCTGACATTATAATGATACTAAACTGAATTTTTTCTCCTTCTACTGCTTCAGTAAAAATTTGGAGAAATTTGTATCAAAATAATGTTCAATGAAAAGTCTAGTACTGGTACTACAAGCCTGATGATCGATGTTATTAGTGTTTTTGTTTTTTGTTTCTTTGTTATAATTTAATGTTTTTATGATGACTTTGCTTGAGTGAATGTCTTTCTTCATACTCTCTGCCTAAAGATAGATAGTTACAATTGGCGCCCCACGTTGGGCGCCAATTGTAATAATAGTAAATATGAGGGTTTTGATTTTACAAAAAACAGCTTACTGATTAAAGTTGGGCGCCATTTATAATTTAATAATTACAAAAATAAAAATATGAATACTAATATCTCTAGGGTCGTGACTTCTTTTGAAACAGTGAACCCAATGGAATATTGGATAGAAAGAATAGTCACAAGTCCTTTTTATGCTGAAATGTACATGTTATTTATTTTAAAAATAATAAACATAGTAAAAAAAAATCATGATTTTACCTTTACAAACACGAATCACATTGATTCAGTATTATTATGAATGTGAACAGAGTTTATCAGCCGGGTTAAGAAAGTTTTGTAACTCGTAATGTTTTGAGGGACGGATTGTTCAGTGTAGTCACGTATAAAAAGCTTGTTAGTACGTTTGAAACCACCGGATCCGTTGAAGACATCTAGAGGCCAAGAAGATCTTCAATCATAAGAGTTGAAACTGCTGAAGTCATGAAAAAAAGTTATGTGAAATAACATTGAACACGAGAATGTAGTGTCAAGAAAATTGCACAAGACCTTGTTATTAGTCAGACAACAATATGGTGTATCCTTAGAAATAACCCTAACAAATATGAATTTTGCTTAATTTTAAGTTTTTTTAATAATCTCATTTGGTTCCAAAGAAATGTATGTACTCTATTTTGTTTTTAAAAAACTATAGCCAATCAATTAAAGTTTTAACCTACCTTTGAAAGACCCTATATACTTTAATCTGAAACAAAAGAATTACCCAATTTATTTGTTACCCTGTACCACAAACTACCAAAGCCAGGGCCAAAAACTGCTGATGCAATTAGTCTCACGTTAAAATTGCACTTACCTTTAAATATAAACCAATTTTTATTTGTTCTAGAGGAGATATTGGAATCAAATGAAGCAATGTGGTTCTCAGATGATGGAAAGAAATTAGTTTTCATTACTTTTAATGATACTGAAGTTCCTATTTTTACAATTCCCATATACGGACAGCCTGGAGTAAAAGCATGGCAATATGCACTACAGTATCCTCTTCACTATCCTAAGGTATGTTTTTAATTTGGCGATGTATTAATAATATTTAAACTCCATGTTAGTAAAATTACAGTTTAGAAACAACACAAGAACTGCATAACTAAGGATACACAGTACCAAGATGAAATAATTCACGAAGCCGTCTGCAATCTTATTACTTTCTTCTCTAAATGTTGAGATAAACTAGTAGTAGGTGAGATTTGTTCATAAAGATCTGTTAGGAATTAAGATAGATTTATTTAGAAGATAGATAAATAAAAATAATATTAAAATCAGAGTGGAAACCAACTGTTGCGAAAGAAAAAATTGGAACAATAATTATGATGAAATGTTTACCTTGTAAAGGCAGTCAATGTTACAAACAAGAGGGGGCTATATAAGCTCTTGGACAAAAGGAGACAGGGTCTTTGGATCACAGGAGGAATTGCAGCTCGAGTCATGTTCGGAAGATAGATATACTTGGCGAGTAAGAGTAGAGAGTGCCTGATAGTTCGAGAAAGCAACGTTGGAAGAACTTTGCAAGAAAGGTGACTAAATGAATTATAACATAAAATATTAACCCATAATGGTTCCAACCATTATGATTCTATTGTTTACTTTTAGTAATAAACAATTCCAAGTTTTCCAATACACAATGATTTGCACAATAGTTTTGTAGCCAAAATAAACAGTACTGAAATTGTAAGATTTTATTTACATAGTTTTACCAACATAAACAAGTAACGGGAAGCAAAATCGGTTAGACTTGGGTAATTACATGTCCAATAAGACCTCCGTTCAGTTTTAGGCAACACTTGTACCATTTTTAAAGGTTTTACATCATTTTGGTGAAAGAGAGTTTGTTTCATGCTCCTTATACACATGGTTATGTTTTCCTGGAGTTGGACAATGGTAGCTAGTAGGTCTTCACGGAAAATCTTCTCCTTCAACATTCCCCAGACGTAGGCGTCAGTTGGTGTAAGATCAGGGGAGTGGGCTGGGCAAGGAAAATTTGTTCTAAGGGAGATGAAAAGGTTGCCAAAATTTTCTTGAAGGAAAGCAATGTTGGTTAAGGCAATGTGGCTGGTTGCGACATCTTGCTGGAACAATTGTAAATGAAAAGACAGGTTTTGGGCATGACAAAATCTCCTGAGGTGTCTTATAAAAGGATCAAGAATGACCGTATATTATTGGTCCTAATTTTTAGTAAAAGGATTTCCATTATTGTCTTCAACAAAATATGGACCAATTATGCCTCTCCCTGACACAGTGCACCAAATGGTTACACGCTTGCTATGCTGTGGCTTCCCTACAACACTGTCAGGAGGTTCAAACCCAAGAAAACATGTTGTCTGCTTGTTTATGAAACCATTAAGTTGCACATGACATTCATCTGAAAACCATACATCACTCAGAAACTCAGGTTCTCCATAAACATTGAAGGGTAGTACTGAACTCTGTTTTATTTATATAGTTCATAGGTTGCTCACTATTTTTTATCTTGTAGGGAAAACCACCATTGTTTTTAAACATTATTCTCCACGACGTAGTGCTTATATTCAGTTTCAAATATGTTCGGTTTAGGCTTCTTTTCGGTGACTGTAACACTTGCCGCAACACTCTTCTGTGGTTTTCATTTGTACAGACAGTAGTTGGGTGGACCTGAATAGCCCTTCTACTGTGTCATAACACTACCTGTTCTATACGTTTTGTTCAAACGAAATTTTTGAACAATACTAATAATCACAGCATTACTAGGCGGGTTTTTGTGAAAAATGTTCCTGAAAACGTATTGCAGTGTGTGACCAACTTGGCCCACCCGCACGTCCAATTCTGTATGAGCGAAAATAATGTTCTACGATTAAAGCTTTCTCTGCAGTAGTTAGCACCATGTCAGCAAAAACTAATCTCGAATAAGAAAGAAATAATAATCACGAAGACGTGGCAACAATCAAAAGTTGACACAGCTGATAGGGAAGGCAGCTACAGCTGATTCAGTTTCAGTACTGTTTATTAATCTTATGGTCGTGGAATTATATTCTAGTGATTGCCGGATAACACATATTCTGTAGTCCGAGCAGTTCAGCATGTGCAATGCCTTCAATATAATTATGTCAATAATAAGAAAAAACAACTTTCTATACTATTTGGATGATTTTCACCCTGTATCATTAAAAGATGAAAGATATCATATCTCACTCACAACCCTCATAACCTCCCTCTATTTTGGTTATTGAACCAACAATTTTCATGATTACAAAAAAGTACCATTATATACTGAGATATAATACTACATCAATAAGGGTGTTCCCACTCATTTTGTTACTTTTTACTTCACGACTACACTCCTTAAAGGGTTAATTGATTAATTGAATTTGGTTTAATTATCCTGTATTATAATTCTAACTTTTTTATGTTATAGGTTGGGCGGGCTAACCCAACAGTTGAGGTACATGTCGCAGACTTTTCAAATGCTGAATCCGGGGCAAAACCTAATATAACTAATAATTACTTACCTCCAGATAGTGTCAAACCGTAAGTACAAAAATAATTCACAGATAGAATAAATAGTTAATATTTTAACTATTGGCAGTCCCCATTATAAATGGTCCCACTTTATGTGATTTCACATTTATGCAGTTTAAAAAAATTAAAAAGGTCCTTGAAAGGTTTTGTATTGATCCGAGTTGGGCTATAGTCAAAACCGCATCTTTTAATTACTAAAATCCTTTTTAACTTAAGACTAGTTGATCAATATCAATACTAAGCTGTAGTACAATACATATGACATTCTATTTGCTGCTGTTGCTCTAGGCTATAAATAGTCCCCATTATACACTGTTAGCTTTATGTGTCACTTTGCAGAGAAAGCATCTACCACTTGTAATGAGGACTACCTGTACCAGATAGATATTAAATGATTAAATGTACTGTCAAACGTCACTAATTTTGAGTTATAGAAATTCAATTTGTACAAATTGTAAACATTGTGCGGGGTTCGACGATACATGTCAACAACAGATCACATTAGATTTTGTAATATATCAGCACAACACATAAAGTACAGTACATATCAAAATTTAAAAAACCATCTCGCACAAAAACAAACACTTAACTAACAAGAAAAACTTATTATTATCACATATTCAAATCACAAAAAGTAACTCATTGTATTCTAACCGCACAGTCTCATTTACAGAATTGTACAAATTCAATTTTAAGATTTTTACCTTTTTGAAAGGGATGAATTCTTCTGGGCTAAAAAAAATTGGAAATATATGCAATTACAATTAGAAGTAAGTTAAAGGTAATTACAAATAAAACACGTTAATAAAATTTGAAGCTACACCTGTGTCTAACTCTAATAAGGTTGAGTGAAACACCTTGTTACGTTAATGTATTAGGAAAAGTACTGTGGTGGACTGGTGTGAGACGGTACAGGTTTGGAACAACCAATAGCATTTATTAAAAGATATCAGATGGGCATCATACTATATGACATCACATGGTATAACATATTATGATGTCCCCACTCTTGTTACAATCTTTCATATTAATATAATTTAATATTAACTAAATACATTACATAAATATAATCTAACATTAACCAAATACATTACAGAAATCACTAATTTACATCAATTATTTTTTTAAAATTATTATATAATATATATTATGTAATTTTACTGATTTTTTTTCAAATTTGTATCGGCTCAAAGAAATACAAATTCTACTTAAAGTTATATTTATGTATGTAGAATTACGCTAAAGTACTAATAAAAATAAATACAGTATCAATGTTGTAATTATTTTGAAATAAAAATAAGTATACTATATTATAGTATTCTATTATTGATAAACTGTAATTAATATACAGTAGACTCGATACCCCTCAAACTCGACACAATGTGGACTTTTTAAGGTTGTCGAGTTTGGGGGTTGTCGAGTTTTAGGGAACTTTGGTATTTAATGGTTAGGTTTGCAACAAATACTCAAAATTATTTTAAATAACTGTACATTTATTGATTATCAATGATTAAACGTTTATTGCAAAAAAGTCCATGCCTGACAACAAAAAAATAGTGTGTTCAATCACACATTAAAATTAAATTTATCGATCTGTCAAATGAGATTTAAAAAGTGTTGGCCTTGTACAATAGGTTTAGTAAACTAAAAAGACATATCCTAATATGCTGTAATAAAATTTACAGTAAAGTCTACAGCAAAAAACAGACAGTCCATTAAATATTTTTAAAGATTAAAACAATTTTATATATAAAAAAACATTAGAGCAAAGTTAGCACTGTTTGAAAAAACTTTTGATTGATCTTTGTTTTTCATTTTCGACTGGACGTCTGGCAGCTTCATCTCGAAGTCGCCGAAGAAAAAGAATGTCCATACCAAACACAGTCCAATACAAATGCTATAAATTGAACTGCTGATCACATATAATTAAGAGTCGGATTATTTTTCTCACATGGTTAAGACCTTTAACACAAAACTTGAATCATAGTGCTACGACGCTCAGTTGAATTGTTATGACAAAAGACTTGCCGCTTACTTTAATGGAATCGGTGCTAATGACCGGTAGCATCCGGGTGGTTAGGCGCTTGGGTTCACAACAGTATGACTGTTTTGACAACAAATGTTTAGGGCTGTCCTGGTCTACCTGGGCCCTTTATCTCTAACTTTGGCCTCTACTATACAGTAGGATTAGAAAGTGGCTAGACAAAGGAGCATCCCTCACAGCTGTATAAACAAAAGTAACAAGCCTCAACCTCCGGGCATCTGGCAGGCGCACATGGCGTAAAACAATGCAGTGAATGACCTTGGAAATCCCATGCTCCTTGTCACTGGCCCTGTCGAGTTTGACGGAATGTCGAGTTTGAGGGGGTCGAGTTTGAGGGGTTCTACTGTACCTGTAATTAGTTCCAAAACTGATTTGTACCACAAAATTAAATTGTCTCTTCTGATGGTATTTTACAGTCTCTTTCTCTTGGAGATGGTAACTTATCATAGGAATCTGAATACTTTGCAGATGCCTACAATTTCTCAGTTTCAACGACTCTTTGACACAAAAAAGTGCATACTTCTTTAAATTTGTAGTACAAGTTAGTAATTATTAATTTTGTTTTAAATCTTGTAAGTTCTCAGTCCAGGACATTCAATTTATTTTTGTTGGGGGGGGGGGGTTTAAGGACAAACATACAATTTCATTCTGTGGTGCGAGAAATGTCTGGAACACAATTTTATTATTAATAGAATTAAAGTTACTAATAGTAGTTTTCATGTTTTTTTTTTAATATCTTGGGATTTAACAGATAAATTTGATTGAAACTGGTATCAAAATATTTGTATCAGTTATTATTATTTTACACAAAATAAACCTAGATTTTAAATTTTGTATAATAATCAGATCAACAAACAAATCAGAAGTATTCTAGAGCTCATAATGAACATTTTTACTAGTTTTATTAAAATCTGACAATAGATTGAGAGATATTAAAAAAGACATCTAAACCCCTATTTTGCAACTTTAATATAAGCATTATGCTCCGGACATTTTTTTGAATTATGAAATGAGACTGTAGTCTTTTCTTAACTCTTCAAACAAAAAAGAAAATGGATTCCCAACACAGCACTTTAAAATTATAATTTTACTTCAATAAATTTTGAGTTATACAGACCAAAGTATCAAAACTTTGAGTTGTAGAGGCGAACCTTTAACTTAAAGAAGTTAGGTTTCCTTAAAATTTTAGTAATAGACATTCCCTTTGAGTTATGGATGTTTTCTAAATTTTCAGAGGTAGATTAAGAACATGCTAAAACAAACTAAAAAGTTCTATTTATTCTTTAAATTACGAAGGTTTTATCAAAAACCTTAAGCTGAAGATATTTTCATTTTATAAAAATTCCATTGTAACCATGTGTGTATTCTAATTGTCTGTCTATCAAATATTAAAGCAACAAAATATTGTTAAATTAAATTGTATGGTTTCATTCTCATTTTTATTTTAAACAAATTGTATCTACTCTATTTAATATTAAACTAAATAATTAAAAATTGTTTTGCAACAGAGAACCCATCATTTCTTCTATTACTTGGGCTACAAACACAGAATTCCTTCTTATATGGATGAACAGATACCAAAATATTACAAGTTACTGCATGTGTTCAACTGTAAGTGACAGCTGTGAAGAGGTAAGATAAATGTGCAAACTTTATATATTAATACTCGTTTGTTCATATTGTCTTGTTCGAGAGTTTTATTGCTTACAAATAAATCAAAATTAGAGCAGAATTGTATGTATAATTTATCATTATTATGTTTCGTGTGCTTTATGTGATGTTCAGAAAAAATAAAATTTTGTTCCTAATTTTTTTACTGAAACAAAAACTGATCATTTATGTTTGTTTTGATGTTGTCCTCGGATTAACCGGCCTATATCCGCCTATATCGTAGTGTACTGGTTGGATGAGAGTTTCCGAAAATAAATTGTAATTGAAACACCAAAGCAGCGGTGATATCAAACGACTTTGTCGATAGCGGTATCCCATTGTCGGCGGCGTACAAACACCGTGGCGGCGATATCAAACGACTTTGTCGATAGCGGTATCCCATTGTCGGCGGCATAAAAACACTGCGGCATTGACACCCGTCGGTATAGCAGACATTCACCCACAAAAACGTTTGATGGGCCGCTTTTTTCCACGAATCATTTTAGTATACATTATGGAAAATATAACATTTCTTTTCAGTTTTCGGAAGCGTGTGTTGGTTTCGTTTGAGACACGGTTAAATGTGTCAAAAGACTTGACAGAGGGGAATCTGTAAAAAAGCTTTGTAGTGTTTAATTTTTTCATGTTTGATGCATAATATACATAACATAATATATACGATACATTTATGTACAATAAAATGAGTTGCAATAACATCTTAATTGCATAATTCTTAGTGCTACCTGATTAAATAAGCTTTCTTTGAACGAAAACCGATTTTTCACGGCAACCTCGGATTAACCGGCCAAACAGGCAACCGGCCCGGGTGTCAGCCCTGACTAGACCGGTTAAGAGGGGTATTAAACTTTTTGATTTTAACTTCATATTACAATTTTTAATTTCTCAAATATATGTAGTATAGAGGTAGGTCATAAATTGATATTAAGTTTTTTACTGATATATCCATTTTGAGGCCCCCTCCGCGAGTCTAAAAGAAGGGGATAACTGCAATAAAAAAAAAAGATAAAATTACAATTTTCTCAAAAATTGCTCTAAATGATTTTGATTAAGTGTAGCCTCTACGACCCAAACAAATTTTTTGAGTCACCATCTCTTCAAAAATTCAGGTTCATGAGTTTTGGTAAAATAACAACAAATCAGCTCTACCGATTTCATTTAAATTTTAGTCAAATGTGAAGATTATTGATCTAAACCCGTGTGCAAAATCTGAATTTAAAAAATATTACGATACAGGAATAATTGATATAAAAAAAAGAACTTTGAATGTTGTCATTAAAAGCTAGATTTTAATAACAGCATTCAATTTACGCTAACAACATGTTTTTGACACAAGCGAAGCAATTTTAGGCCCTATTTTTCCATGGTTAATTTTCAATAATTTTAGTAAAATTTTATTTAGTTTGGGGATGACCAAGTGAGAAAGTTTGTGCAATGGTTTTGAACCATTTATTTGAAATACAGTAGAACCCCTCTAATCCGTCACCTTCGGGACTGGGGGCATGGTCGGAACGCAAAAAAGGTCGGATTATCCGAAAAAAGTCAATATTTATTACATATTATATAAACAGATTTTTTTAAAGTGAAATAAGTGATATATAAACTTTTAAAAGTCTATATAATAAAGTCTATATATAAACTTTGCAAGTACAGTAGAACTTCTGTTAACCGGCCTATATCGTAGTGTACTGGTTGGATGAGAGTTTCCGAAAATAAATTGTAATTGAAACACCAAAGCGGCGGCGAGTCAAATGACTTTGTCGATAGCGGTATCCCATTGTCGGCGGCATAAAAACACCGCGGCATTGACACCCGTCGGTATAGCAGACATACAAAGGCAAAAACGTTTGATAGGCCGCTTTTTTTCCACGAATCAATTTAGTATACATTATGGAAAATATAACATTTCTTTTCAGTTTTCTTCTTGTCTTTGACTGGTTATGATCTACGTACAGTTTATACAGTAAATAAAAATGAGCGAGTTACGAAAACGGGAATATGGAAGCGTGTGTTGGTTTCGTTTCAGACCCGGTTAAATGTGTCAAAAGACTTGACAGAGGGGAATCTGTAAAAAAGCTTTGTAGTGTTTAATTTTTCACGAGAGATGACACAGCACTGAAGCGGGATGACACAGCACTGAAGCGGGAAAGCGATAACAAACCAGAAAGAATGGCGCCAGACAGGCCGTGAGTCATCGACAAGTCGGCGAGTCGGCACAATATCGCGAGCTCGAGCACGGTCGGATTAACCGGAGTAACGGACCACCCGAGGGCGGATTAGAGGGGTTCTACTGTAATAGCAAAAAATATAAAAATAGTTAAGTCCGCAGCGCCCTTTTGTTTGCTCTCTTAAGTATTTTGTATGATAAACTAGGAACTTCAAAAAGTTCACTTAACTTGTTAGTAATAATATTATTATTATTCTCACCAATAAATTTGTACAAGTGTTTACTACTTGCACCAACACACACAATTTATTAGAATACTAGTTTAAAAGCATCTCTTTCATGAATTCTCTGTATATTGTTATTTTAAAGAGCTATATTTACAGCGGTACCAACGACCATCCTTAGGATTATACCTATGGCATCAGCTCCTGAAAAGTTCGGATCTCAACTTTTATCCTTTTCTAGAAATGTGACAGATGTTGTAGTCTTACAACTTAATAATATTAACAGTAGATTTGCTGATATAAAAAGTGTAATAAGTGGAATGTCACTATATAAATTTGAAAATAATAATTTTGTTTTCTTTTACGTTACAGAAATTTGTATTCCATCAGCCTAATGGATGGATCATCCAACATACTCCTATATTTGATTCCAAAGGTGAAAGAATGATTACAATATTTATGAATGATGAAGGAGGAAATGATTTATACCCACAAGTAGTACTATTTGACTTCAGAAAACAAAACGTTACTCCCAAAGCTCTCACACGTGGTAAAATCTCAGTTTCTGAAATTGTCTTGTGGGATAATGAAAATGAAATTGTGTAAGTAGAAATTGTTACCTAGAGAATAAACAGTAATTGTATTTTAGCAATGATTTATTAAAAGTAATATTATTTGTATAGGCAAATTTTACAACCAGTTATATGTAATTACATAACTGGACTGTATTAACCCATTGAGGTTCTATACAGAACACTTATGTAGTAGTACTAATATACACAAACAATCTACTGCTATTTAGTTCTGTAGCGTCTTCTTTATGCACATAGTTTTTGTTAAAGCTAATATGTAGTTTCTATATTTCTATACAAATGCCTTTTATTGTTGGAACATATATTTGATCATTTGTTTTCTTTCCTCTTTGTTTTTAATGCCAACAAACCATTCGGTCATCATCACCTTATACAAAAAGGAAGAAAAGATCATAAAATAAAGACTCATAGCCCTTGAATACTCTAATAGTGTTGGGGTCAGAAAAGAACAAGAGCTGGTAAAGAGAGACCTAATAGGAAAGATGAAAGAGAAGGATTTAACTCAAGACTACATCACTACACCTGTAATCACTAAAGTGAGCCCTTTGAGGGTTATTTGGTCATTAGGGTTGGCAAGAGACTTTAAATTTGTATTTAATTTCAACTGATCCATGTTTGTTTCATCCTCATGTGTTGATGTAAACATGATAAACAGTAGTAATTTATGCACTAGTGAAATTGATATTGATTTTGATGAATTTGATAGTAAAAGTGAAGTTCTAAGTACTGTAATGGTGAAAGTGAAGAAAATTCCAAAGAAAATGAAGAAGAAATTCATTATTTTCATGTAGATGGTGATGCTGGTAAGCTAGGAAATAAGAAAGTTTAATGTTGTAAAGCTATTTTTTTTTTTTTTTTTAATTGCAAAACTTGTAAATACATACTTATTTCATACAATTTAGAAAATAAAGAAAGTGGTTTTTTATCATATTTTGTAATTTTAATATAATAAATAAGAACAAACGAAAGTTGGGTTTTTGAGCTATTTAATCAGATTTTAGGCCCGCTTAGTTACAAGCATATGGGAAGCTGAAGGAATTAACAATTTATTTCTTGATGTATACTATAGTCTCAAATTATATGTGTTTTGTGTAATATATTAGTAGGTCATATGTTTATATTCACAGATGATGTAATTAGTGGTGGGCATTAACGCTAACAACGGTCAACGTCAACACCAGTTAACGTTGAGTGTGATTAACTGTTGAAAAAAACTGCTAACGTTAACCTGCCAGACAGAACAGAAGACCAAACGTCTTTGTTCAGTGTGCATGTGTAAAATAGTAAAATAGTAGGCTACAGAAGAAACATATGTTGATTCATTGATGAATAAACTTTGACGTTAATTGATTCGCTTTAGTTGATCAACTAAACTAACAGACAACTGAGAGGCGTACGTGTAGCTGGGTGCATGCGCATCGAGTGGGCCACTGGCGCTAACAAACAACCACTGATGTATCATCTGCAAGCACTAAGCAGTTGATCAATGTTAGCAGTTAATGCACTTCTTCGTCAACTGCGTTGAGCGTTGACGATGGTCAACGTTGACGGTTAGCTGTTACTTGTTAACGGACACAGCACTAGATGTATTATAATGAAACAGCTGTATTGAAATAACAAAATTAAAAAAAACATTATTAAACAAGACTGCTAATAATTAAATACAAGGCACTATGGAAATCATAAATTAGGATAATATAATGTCCTCCACATATCTGTTTTTAATTATATTCAAGTAGTTTCAACAAATATGTGTACAATTAAAAACACGAATCTCAAATAAAAAATATAAATAATATTAATGATTACCACTAATATACAATTGATTTTTTTTAAAACATATTTCTCACAATATGACACTCACATTATTTTTCACAAACTTTTATATCTTATGCATTGTTACAGATATTTTATCTCTACTATAGAGGGCAAATCAGAGCAGCTGCAAACACAGTTTGTCAGTTCTAGAATCGATAATAAAGAGGAACCTTCAGGAAAATGTACCTGTTTGTCTTGTGACAACTACAAAACTATTGAAGGAAAGCCATGTCTTTATGCTGGTTCTATGTTCAGTCCTGATGGATCTTTCTATACAATCACATGTACAGGGCCAGATGCTCCTGAAGCTACAATATATAATAAGGTGAATATATTGAGAATGAAATAATATACATTCAGAGTGAAAAAAGGTACCACAATCCCAGTCTAATTTTATAGCAGTTCCAGAGAGATTGGTTCAGGATATTTATTGAATTAATTACTGTACCTTTAACTTCAACGTCAAACATCAACCTCCTTATGGAAGGACTTCAGAAGAGGTGTTATGGCACCTCATATTAAAATTCTCAATAACACAGACACAAAACACAAAATTTAATAAATTAAAAATTAGTCACTCGGTTTAATTGAACTACCGTCCTACTTCATTGAAGTCTACTATGTGTAACTTATACGTATACCCTCTAAACAGTGTTTTTTTATTTATTTTTTATAAAAACTGATGTTAGGCTATACAGTCCTAGTTTAATAGCTATTAAAATTAGCATAATATAAAACCTCAAATAAGAGCTAGTCCAATTTTCACACATGTTTTTTCATATTTACTGGTGGAGTTTTGACATATTAAATATTATTAGCTTATACAGTAGGAGTTCACATGACAAACTAGCACTTAACTAGTTTACCTGAATGAATGCTGCAAAGTAGTGCTTGTTACTAATTAGTAGAATGTTTGAAAAACTTGGTGTTACCTCTCTCATAATAATATTTGACTTCTTTATAATAGCCAAAACCAACTCTAATAAGTTATCATACTTTTAACTCTCTCCCTGTACAGGTTGCCATCTTACCCTTCGCAACCTTAAATTTTTATCTTTAGTAAAACACAATTTATGAATCAAAATAACTCGCTAAAAGTTTACCTTCTTTAAGCCAATCACAATTCAAAACAGTTATTTTTTTCAAAACTTCATCAACTGTTACTTCCATATCTCTTAAAATTGTTCGAGACTTAACTGTCTAATATGTGAGATTTACCAATAGTTTTGTTTGTTCCTCACAGACTCACCACCCAGTCTTATTGTGGGAGAAGAATAACAGACTACGTCGTTTGATGCAGAGCACATATTTTCCAAAATATGATATAATCGATGTGCCTTTGGAAAAAAATTTCACTGCCAAAGTATACATTAATCATCCAGAAATAAATCCATCCGATGAAAAGAAATATCCATTATTAGTTCGAGTGTAAGTGATATATATAATGGTTTTATTTAATATTATATATTATTTAAACATAGAATTAAATAAATTAAGTAGTTTTAACCTATAATACCCTCAGACTAGGAGTGTGTCTGGTGTAATGGGTGTGTCCTCCCTCCTACTTGCTTCCCTAGCCTGACTTGATGGTACAACCCATTCCAAGAAAACTAGGTACACAAATTACTGCTTAGCTGTATTTAATTCCTAAAGTTACAACTTCTTGACAGACTGCATCTCATTTATCTTATGATTTTGCCTAATTGCACACAATATTTATTTATAAAAAGTTGTAAAAACTAAAAACCAACAAAATATAAAGTTGTGTATAAAAGTAAGTTTATGTAATGATAAACTGTAAAAAGTTTTTACATAATAAAAGTAATGACACAAATATTCAAAATGAGGAAAATTATATTTCTTGGCTAAATGATAAAACTTCCTGCAAGAAATTCGTAGATATTATTTTGTTGGTAGGTTATTTTTTTACAATTAGATTAGGCACAGTCTAGAAATATTGGAATGAATACTGGGCTTACTGGTTAAGCTAATTGAATATCTAAGAATGGCACATAATATTTACTATATTTTTGTGGGAAAGGTAAACAGGATGAAAAGGAGATTTCAAGAAATACTTCCCGCCTTCCTGATGCCTTTGTTCGTTGATTCCAAGAATGCATTCACATGATAGCTTTAAGGCATACACAAAATATCTGTCAATCCATCTTTCACATAGCCCATTGCCCACATAAAATGTTACCTTGGTCGGCTAATAGGTGTTGTGCTAAGTGTGATGATGAGTAATTGTAAAGTGTTAAAAAGTCAAAGTCTTGAAATTATTTACATCGTTATGCAATTTATGAAGAAAGAAGCTGAACAAGGAAACTTTGTGATAGACGAGTTGGAATAAACTATAATTTATTTGTAATTATATAATAATAATTTAATATTTTTACTATCGGTAGTTATTAAAAACAGTGAATAAATTTATGGTCTAAACTGTCTAAATATTTTAACTTTATAGCTATACACAGTGTCATAAAATGCTGTGCCAAAATTTAGGTTGTGGTTACATAAACCATATTATGTTACCTACTAACTTTCAACTCATTTAACATAAATTAAATTGTCCATTCGCCTTTTTTAAATTAAAAAAGATTTTGTTTTTCATAAATTAATATAATTCAATATTATTTTGGTTTAGGATAAATTTGGATGTTGTAGATAATTATCAAGAATTATGTTTTGAGTTTTCTGTCAAACTCAGGTTATCAATTGACCTAGTAAAAAAAAAAATAATAATAATAATAAATATAATTTGGCATTAAGAGAGGAATTTTTTGTCTTAGGCACATTTTTCTTAAAATGAACGATTTTCATGAAATTTAACATTAAACATTTTTAACAATAATTATTAATTTTTTGTTTATTTAGTAAATGTTTTACTATTATAAAAGTTTTTAAATAACGATTAACATAAACACACACACATATAACAACTAATTGTTACATGTTCTGTTCATTAAAAAAATGTGTCCATCTCTTTAACATGCACCTTGTGCACTTTTGTAAACGTTTTATTCTTATTTACACCGATAAAAGAAACGAAAGAAGGGTAGGCATTTACACATAAGCATTTGAAGTCTATATATTTTTTAATGAGGATGTACCGCGGAAAGCAAAAGCAACAAAAGAAGTTTCGGGCCCCCTCTTTTCCTCTCCACCCCAAACACATTCCTACCTTGCTGATACTGTATTGTTTAGGACTGATGTTACTGTCAGTGACAGTGAATCATATCTTGCTAAGGAAAAATTATCTAAAAAAGTGTCAAGAAGTTAAAACTACTTATTTATTTAATCAAGACCATAAACAGTATATAATTTAATATTGTTTACGATGTAAACAGTATATAATTTAATATTGTTTAAAACTCATAGTAAACGTGTATCCAAGTCACAAAGTATTACTAAAATACTAACCTTATTTTCTGTCTTGTGACTTAATTTGAAGTTTTTTCATAAAATCATTCGCATTTCAGGATTTATATTCTATCATCAGAATAGTTTCACTCCTTAGCAGTCATCAGAACATGAGTCGTTCCTCAGATGCTGTATTGCGCACCCGTCTCATGTATTGTGTTATGTTAAATATTGTAATACCAAAAAAGTTTAATTTGAATAAAATATTTATTATAATAGAAATCGTATTGAGTAAAGAGTAATAGAACGTAAGTCAAAAATATGACTTATGGCTCTTAACGTTAAAATAAAGTAAATTCATATTAGAATAGATTTCCAAACACAAATAAATAATAATGTATAGATTTTAAGGAAATTTAGTCATAAGAAATTTAATAGGTTGTGTGTTATAAAAAATATAGACAAAAGACTTGTTGTCAAGGGAAAATATTTGAATAATGTGCGTGACGAGAAGTGAGTTGTAATTAACGCAAACACAGCGAGATTTGAGTCCGTGTGGAAAAGTCTGTGAAACCTGTACCAACCGGATATAGAAATTTACCATGCGTTTTCGTCAGTCTTAAGGCAGCAGTTAGTGGGGTAAGATGTGTGTAAATGAGTCTTAGAGAGAGGTCTGATATGGTAGGACGTGTTTTCAATATAGAGAAACTTTTACAAAAATGTAGATTAAATGTTAACAAAAGTCTTAGATCAGAGCTTAGAGGAGTAAGATGTGTTTAGTAAAAGTCGTAAGTCAGAGTTGGACAGAAAAATGTAGTGTAAAGTTTGATTAGATTTTGAAGTTTAAAGATAGTAACTTGTACCGAGCTAATCTAAATGCAGTGTAATTTGAACAGTACATTCGAGTGTGTAAAAATGATTAGACTGATTTGAACAGACAAAGTGTTTCTTAAAAAATAGCGTGTTGCAAAATAAGACAATAGACGGTCGTGCGCGCAATATTATAATGGTCGAATGATGAACATTTAAAAATGTAGAAAATGAACTAATTACGCTGAAAGACATTCGTAAAACGAAAATGCAAAGTGTGATTGGAGCAATTTCAATCAACCTAGTTCTACGCGGACTGCACCAAGGACTTATCATTGAAGCCACGTTTCAGACATCACTATGGCACAAAGGGTTTTGCTACAACGATTTGGTATTCAACACAAAGAACTTAATTTATGTATTATGTGAAATTTAAAATGTTTTATGTTCTAAAATTTATAATTTGATACTTTAATAATTACGTTTACTAAATGAATAAATAAGATGTCTATTGACATATTCTTTTTAAAAGTAAAATAGATTCAATATTAAGTAACAGATATTTCAATCTGTTTTATTTCTCAAATATTTTTTCTAGTTGCAACATAAAGTTAAATTCAAGTTTTCTAAAAAATAGTCCTTCTTCTAAGGCAATAAAGAATTTAATCTGGATAGGATGTTAGTTTTAGTTGATTTATTTGATATTTTTGTGATAACAAATGTCATGTATTAATTTTACTTTAATAAATTTATGTTAAAATTTCAGTTTCAAGTGTTTCTCATTCTCAACCAGAAATCACTGTAAGTACACCCTGAGATAAAAAATAATTAAATTCACAAATTCAATTAAACTTTTAAATTCGTTTTCTAAATTGGTAAGTGAAAACTTTCTGGCGCCCTTAGCTGAGCAAACTTTAAAAAAAAACTTTAATAAAAATAATTTCATTCTTTTCTTTTAAAAATAAATTAGTAAAGTAATAACTTTTATAAAAAACCTTCAGTTTTTAAATTATTACAATATATGTGTTCTTAATGTTCTGACGACCTCCAAGGAGTGAAACTATTCTAATGATAGGATATAAATCCCGAAACGTGTAAAGGTTTTATGAAAAAAAAACAAAAAAAAAACATCAAAATAATTCACAAGACGGAAAATAAGGCTAGTATTTTTAATATCGTGTATAAATAACAGTTTATTTTGAAACTCATGTTTTAACAAAATATTAATTATGTATATATACTTTTTACTTTCTCCCAACAAATAGTATATAATAAGTTATGTAAAAAATAAACAAAATTTTATTGAATTTTTTCTGAATATATCCGTTTTGAAGTCCCCTGTAGTTTTAAGAATGATATCTATCTCGTATATGGTACACTAACAGCCCAAAAGCGTGGTTGATTATAATTAAATTTGAGGATATTTTGGCTATATTTCGAGAAATGTTTTTCATTTTTGTGGTAATATAAAAAAACACAAAATTATGATTTGTTTAAAATCGGCCCTAAAAATTTTTGCTCAAGTATAGTCTTTAAAGAACTAAACAAAACATATTGTATTAATTTATTGATTTTAACGCTTTTACATTATTTTACCAAGCTAGTATTATTGATTAAATAATAATAATTTTAAGTGATAATTCTTATGTTATGTAAAACAGCATGAGCTTTTTAACTATAGCGTTATGCATTCATAAATGTTAAGAGAAAAGCTCGAAGATGTTATCGATGGAATAGTTATATTTGTTGTACTTGTCAAGAGCCTAGAGGACTTCAGCTCCATCAGCACACAACATTGTGGCTACGCCACTGTTTGTACATAGTTCGAAATGAAACTATGGGAGTTCAAAACATGAAAGTTACTGTCATAGTATTTTTTTTAACACCTTATTTGTATTTAAGAACTTATTACAATGTTTTTTTTACTATTTATTAATAGCTATTCTGATAGCAATTGAGCTACTAAAAAGCTATGTACATTTTTCATTTTACAATATTTGTATAATTTTATTTGCAGTTATTCTGGCCCTGAAAGTGCCCTAGTTACTGAACAGTTCAATATAAACTTTGATAAATATTATGCTTCAAACAGAAGTATCTGCATTGCTACAATTGATGGACGAGGAAGTGGCCTAAGAGGAAGTAGAAACAGTTTTTCAGTGTACAAAAAACTTGGATCTGTTGAAATTGAAGATCAGCTAACAGTAATAAAGTGAGTTATATTATAAGTAATATGATATTGTATTGAATTTTTATTTAAAACAAAGTTCTTCCCTGTTTATAATATTGAAAACTTGTATATACCACTACCATATTAATTTTTTTTTTTTTTTTAATTTATAAACTGAATTATTTCACTTCTTAACAGATATATGTTATATAGAATAGGTTAATAAAAATATAGAACTTACTCAAATGTATAAAATACCAATACTTAAACTCATGAACTTGTTTATTCATTTATGCTACACTACACCTCCTAGATAAACATTCATCTATATATACAGAATGTTTGTAATATATATTGCCAAATTTCATGAGGTGATAAGGTGTGAAAAAAGTTTATCTAAACTTACATCCTAAAACATTTCCTTTTCCATCTGTCCGTGTTTTTTCCAATAACAAGATAAAAGTCTAGGATGAATACATATATCGAAACCAAATTTTGCAAAATGTTTTATACCACTAATTTATAATTTTTCACTTAACACTGTGGCTATTTAAGAGTTTAAGTTAAATTACAGAGAAAAAACAAAAACAAATTTTAAATGGTCACCATTTTGAAACCGTTGGTAACAGTATAAAACATTTTGTAAAATTTGCTAATGATATGTCTAGTCTGTCTGTACCTTATATTAAAAAAAAAAAATTGTGGATTGATGGAAAAGGAAGTGTTTTGGGACATATGTAAACTTTTTTGTTTATTTTGATGTCCCTTATTACCTCCCAAAATTTGGCTAAACATTTTATTTAGATATTGTTTTGGAAAATATATTTAATTTTATTAGGTCATATGGAATTTTTCACTATATAAAATATAAACGAAGTAAAATATTAATAATACATATTTATTATTTTGTGTGGAATATGTTGTTAAATTATTTTATATTTAATATATTACAAAATATTTTCAAATCAATTTAATAAAGTATTTATATTTTTACAGATATCTAATACAAGAATATAAACACATAGATCCAACAAAAATTGGTGTTTGGGGCTGGAGTTATGGAGGTTACGCTACAGGAATGATGTTAGCTACTGATACGGCAAATATTATAAAATGTGGAATCTCAGTTGCACCTGTCACAGATTGGCTATTATATGGTAAGTACGGCTTTGATATGTAACAACTTTGGGTCTGTACCTACTGGTACCAATGATATGCCTTACTATTATTTATAATTTTTCCTGCATTCTAAGAATGATCTAATTAAAACTGACTTCAATTCCTTAATAAATTCTATGGGATTTTTTCTTTAAATTTCACAAACTTCATTTTTTTATTTTCTATTTGAGCCTTATTACAATAAACTACACTCCTGTTACTTTTAATCTTGTTACCTCATGTACCTTAGTTTCTATTTTTTAAATTTATCTTGGGTTTTTCTTTTTGATCTTTCAATTCGATTTTAAAACTATCCATCCCCAATTTCTGTTCCTACACTTTGATTCTCTTAAACATTTTCTTCCTCCTTTTCCTTAATTCTTTGGGCTGTTAATTCCCTATCTTTTGCTACCATTAAAATTGTGTCTTCTACTTTTTCTTTGGACTTCTGAATTCTTCAATTCCATCATTTTTGGATTTATGGTTTCTGGCCCTCAGTTTTAGGATTTGTTGACATTTTTCACTTCTTTAGTTTTTTATTAAATTTATTTAGATTAGAATTTATGAGTGTATGTGTGTTGTAACATTTCACATTTTTGGGTCTCTAAGTTGGTTTAGTACTTGGTTCGATGTGTGATGTAAGCAAGATATGATGTCGGGAAACCTGTGTCATCTCACGTATGCAATCGTATATTCGAAGCCTCGTATGGACGGACAGACAGTGTTCCGAAATTGTTGAATGTTATAGAATCACAAGTAAACGATTTGTATGAATGGAAAATGCTAAATATTGTATTACTGCTAATACGATACCATAAGATTAAATAAATAAATATTGTAAACTTTTACAGTTTTTAAGTAAAATTAAGAAACATTTCCCAAAATTAAAACATTACATTCAGTGTGGTGTGTTAGTGTGCCGATCTCATCATCAGGTTAACCCTAATTGGCCCAAAATTTTCACCAATAACAGCTAGGCTGGAACAGAGTACTTCTTGTAGAAGGAATCGTTCATCTTTGTCCGGCGAGAGAAGTCCTGTTTTTGCTCTCTCGCTAACACAAGAACTTCTCATTACCAGAACGGTACTAATCTTCAAGAACAACGCTTCCAATGAGCTCTTCAGAATAAAACAGTTTTGACTTGAATAAGGTGCTTAACTTGTATTTCAAAACTTATCTTTTCATATAAAATTATAAAATATTGATTATCGTAAAGTCAAAGATATGATACTATGAAAACTAAAGAAACATTCTAGTTTTTAAAAAAACTGATCTCTCAGGAAAAGATTAATAGACTATTATAATTTCTGTAAAGTGATTTTTACAAATGATTGAGACTTTTAATGAACGTAAATGAAATTAATTTGTGAACGCTATGTTGTTATAAAATAAACAGTCATCAACTGTGATTCCCTTTTTTAGTAATTATTAGAAACTGTGAAATCAATAGCGTGAAATAACCTATAAAAAACAGACAGTCACAAACTGTGATTTCCTATTGTATGTACATTGTATCTTTGTTTGTTATAAGAAATTTATATTTTATATGTATTTTGTATGTTTTTTTCAGGAAGTACTTCCCTAATTGTAAGCTAAGTTAGTAAAATAAGATATTTATGATATATGTATTGGCCGGTGTTGCGAAAACACTGAAATCAATATTTGAGTTAGAACTATGGTTTGTCTTGTGGTTTATAAATACATTTTACTAGAAACCACAATCCTGAAAAAATTAATTACGGTAAATGCCTGTGCTAATTCACAAAATGGCGTCCAACAAACATTAAATTCAGTAAATTCAAATAAGTAAAACAAGTAAACCCTTTACAATTCAGATTTGTAATAAATGTAAAATTATTACAGTGTGTGTATGTGTTTGGAACTTATTGTCAAACATTTTTTTTTTAAATTAATACCGTACTTATTTATTTCCTAAAAAACTATATTTGATCCTTATTTGCAGGATATTTGTTGGTAGTTAGACCAACCAGTTATTGTATGTTGTTAGAAATAATAAACATTCTAAAACATAGTCCATTGTGAATGCACATCATAAGCACTATGCTGGACCTCTGGCACAATGTGTGTGGTTATACTTACGAACAATAATCAAATAACTGTCAAATATGTAACTAACAAATCCTATAACACAATCCAAGAAACGTAGCTGTGCCAATGGTGTCATCACCCCCTACTACTCAAGACTAATGTATGTTGAAACTGAAAATATTACATTTATTACTTCAGACTGAATTTCTGTAAATGAAACAAAGTAATGTCTTGATTTCAGATTATTAGTTGGCTTGCTTTTGATCACTACTTATGCTTTTGTTTGGTAAAATAGCTTTGGGTTAAACGTTAATGTTCTGGGAATGGACGTTTGACTGTCGTTTTAAAGTGGGTGTTTGGAATGGCTATCTAAATTAAAAATCTTCTAAAATTGTAGTATGATATATTTACTCTCACTGGCATGAATTCATTACACCAACTATAGCTTAGTGTATTAGATACTTAACTAGTATTATTTCTTTCTTTTTTAAATTAAATTATTACCTACATTCTACATGTGTACCCATAGATATTTATTTTATGTAAATAGTATTATGTACAACATACTTTTTTAAATTTTAAATTAGTAAAATAAAGTATGTTAAATAATTAATATGAAAATAAAACATATATTCAATAATTCAATATTTTGTTATAGACTCTATGTACACAGAGCGATATATGGGATCTCCTACAGAGAGTGATAACTTGGTTGGTTACGTGAATAGTTCACTCAATAGAGTTGCTATAGGTTTAAAGAATAAGATGTTCTTCCTCATTCATGGGACAAAAGATGATAATGTACACTACCAGAACTCTATGTTCTTGGCCAGGGTGTTGGAGAGGAATGATATTCTTTTTAGACAAATGGTATGAACATTTTTATAATACTTGTAACTATATTTTTTATCCAAGAAAATTAATGAAAATGATCATAAACTTTCATGGAGAAAAAAGTTTGAACAAGTAAATGTCTGACAATTGTTTTTTATCATTAATATTTTCTTATAACATTTTATAATATATACCATGGTTGAAGACACATTTTTTAATCTTTGTTTTCAAGCTGTATTGTCCTACAGGTTGATTAATGGAATTGTTACAATCAATTTCAATCACCTGTTGAAGTAGATTCTGTAATACCAAAAATGGTAATTTTAACCTAAATAACCAAAAAATGGTTATATTGAGATTTGAATATTTAAAGTAACCCGGGAAACGTTAAAGTTGAATAAGGGAGGGGGTTTTAGAAGTCAAAAAGATGACTCAAATATATAGATTATTAAAACTAGGGTAATAAAAAATTAAATATAGGTTTCCAAAATAATAATGTCATGTATAAAAAATTAGTTATAAGTTGTAATAAATATTTAGGTAGTATTTGTATTGTGTTAGGTAAAATAATTTGAAATAATTTGAACCGTGTCAGTGTTGCTAGGTGTGAGAAAATTTCTAGCAGACATTGCATATTAATAGGACGCTTGGTTTGGAAGCTGGAAAAAGACACATGTGGTTTTGGTCAGTCTGGATGGAGATCTTGAGGCAAGACTACGTCGGTATATCTGGTTCTAGACAATAGAAAAGTGATGTAATAGTATTTTTCTTTAGTAATATGTAACAAATATAAACTAAATTGTTATGAGACGATATGTGAATAGAATTTGAGTATTTTTAATGCGTAGAACTGAATATTTTAACCTGTAGAACGTTTAAAGTGAATAGACAGCATTGGTGAACACGTGTTCCTTATAACACAAAGACAAAGTATCAAAAGTGTGTTTTATAAGGTGAGAACTATTTTAATAAAGAAACAATGCAATACAGTTTCAATTATGTATAGACGTTGGAGTGATATAGTTTGAACAATGAATTTTGCATACCTAACAAAAGATACTGCAATTTGGTGAACTAATGTTATAGAGACTAAATTTAATTTTGTGTTTCAAAGCAAGAAATAGAACAATTTGAACATTGATATGTACCATTTTCATAATATGAACAATAAATGTGTCGTTGTAAAACATGAAGCGTGGACTTATGATGTAACGGCTGGAGCGAGATTGGCGAGTCATCATGTAGACGTGCAGGACAATGAAGAAGTGATTTTAGAGGAAAAGTTCTGTTTAAAATGAGAAAACGTGTCTTGGTATAGCACGTATAAACTTTTTACTATGTAAAATAAAATATGTATTTGTAATAATTTAGAAATTTTTCAATATAATAAGTTTGAATTTGTTACTTGATGTTTTTTGATTAATAAGACGCAATGTCTTATATTTCAAAATAAAATTAATATGTTAGAGTCTTTTTTAAGAAACTAGCTAATTGAGATTTATTTGTTTTTTGTAGAGAATATACTTTATAGTAATTCAATTTCTTTTTATGAGAAGTAAGATTAAATTCATTTCATTTTTTATTAAGAAGTTGCAACTGAAGACTAAAGTCAATAAAAATTAATTTTTTAATATTGAGACTTGAATATAATGGAATAACTGTGTAGGATGTGTTAACTTAAAATATATTGCTTGAATTTGCTCATTACATGTATTCTTATTATGTTTGTTTTAATTTGTATAAATGTTAATACTTAATTCAATAAATTATGTTCAATTTCAGTTCAACAAAATAAGATTTTTTATTTCACCAAGAACCACTGAAGTACACTTTTAAAAGGACTTGCGACCCTGAGAGATTTTAATCATAATAACAATTAACTTCTTTCTTTTTTTAAAATTGGTATGCTAACGCAACCTGGCGCCCATAAAAAGCTTGGCAAAATTTTATAAATAAATAATAATATTAAAATCATTTTTATATTTTTTAATAAAAATAAGTACTCTTCAAGTACGACAAGGTTCATTTTTTATAACTATTACAAGTGTCGCTCAACTCGGGGCTGTATTCTTATATTAAAAAAATATACGAATATAAGTCGAAAAAACAGTGGTTTCTTGGTGGATTAGAAATTCTTATCAAAAAGGTAAGAATATTCATAGTCAACATAAAAATAAGAATGTTCTCTCTAAAATTTTTTTAATAATAAGTAGATAAGTAATTTTAAAATAACTAATTCTAAATTTAAAGTTTAAATAATAATAATAATTAAAATGGAGGGAGAAGATAATAAAAAGTTAATAACGGAAAGAGATAGGATAACAAGAGAGGCTGATGCAATGAGGCTTGAAGCCAATAAGTATTTTAAAGGTGTAGAAAAAAGTATTCATAGGATGAAAGAATTCCAAATAGATTATTTGAATAGAAAAATTGAAGTATATATTATAAAAATAGAACAGGGTGAATTGAATGAACAGTGGCATGTAAGGTTAGGACAGAATGAAGTTGATAGGGAAAATGAGATAGAAAAAGAAAGGTTAGAAATGTTAGATGCAGTATTTAAAAGAAGAAATGAGATTTATAGCAAAATAAGTAATAATTTGTTAGAAGAAGGACCCGATATTACTCGATTGGGTGTGTACATTGAGCCTAATGGTAGTGGATCAAAGTTTGTATTGCATAAATATAAAGAATCAAAAAATATAAGGAATAATTGTATGAATGATCGTGTTTTTAAAAAAGTAAACAATGAGGTAGATAATAATGAAAATTTAAAAGTTAAGAAAAATGGTGGGGTTAATGATTTTGATGGAAAAGATAAAGTTTTAAATGATTCAGTAAATAAAAATAGTAATTTGATAAATGAAAATCAAAAAGGTAATGATGGGGTTAACAATAGTCAGATTGATGAGGGTGATAAATATTTGAAAATGAGTAATATTATAGATAATAAGCAAATAAGTTGTGAGGAGAGAGCTAAGCAAATAACAGAATTATTTTCGGATGAAATAAAACGATGGAAATTAAGTTTAAGTAATGAAGAAAAACAGTCATTAACACAATTTATTAAGAAGTTGGAACAAGAAAATCTAGAATGGGAAAAGAACAGATTAAAAAATGAGACAATAGTTAAGCCTAATGTAAGTCAAAACGAATCTTTTGAAAATAATAATTTAGAACAGTTGATAGGTAATGTTGAAATTAAGAAAAATGATGGGGTTACCAAGTCTAGTGGGGTTGGAATAGGTATAATTAATTCAAAAAATAAAGTAAAAGTAAATAATCTAATAATAAAGGAATCAGCTGTTTATCTTAAAAAACGAGTTTACCATAAGAATGTAGAGTTTAAAAATTATGTAATGATAAAATTTAAGAGTATCTTTCAAACCCAAGAACAGATAATTAAAAGTTTTTGTGAAAAGAGTAGCTTTGAAAATAAATATGAAAACGTATGTATTAAAGAAGTATTTGTGATGATATGCAAAAATGGTGGGGTTAGTATTCCTAAGCAAACAGATGTTGAAATTAGGTCAGTAGATTCTAAGATGTTTGAGAGAAAGAGAAATGTAGATATGTCCGTAAGAGAAAAAGGAAAAGTTGTTTTGTCAATACTCCGAGACAATAACAAAGGGGAATCTTTTGTTAGGAAAGAGTCGGTTGTAAAGACTAGCCTAGAAAAACTATCTAAGCTAGAAGTAGTATTTAACATTAAAAGTGTGTCAAAAAATTTAATCATGTACTTTAAAATTTTTCACCAATCGGGGAACCATCGAAAAAAATGGATAATTTACAATTGTTGTAATCAATTGAATATTTGGAATGACTAATAATAATGTAAAGACATTTTTATAATAACACAAGGACTTGATTTTGAAAAATAATTAATAGAATAAGAATTTTGTTAATAAATAAGTTTAAGTTTGATAATGATTAATTAGGAGTTATGAATATTAATAATTTGTGTGTACTGATAAATTTTGTAAGCTAAGACAGAATCAGAATAAATAATAATATAAGCCAAGCGTAAAATGTTAGAAGTTTTAGTTTAAGAAAGGTTTCAGTATTTGTTAAAGTAAAGGCGCTGGATTATAGCAGTAAACAATTTCATATGTTTATAGAAGAAATAATATTTAGAAAACGTGATGATAACAGATTAGTTAGAAGAAAAGATTATTGGAGATGCAAGATGGTTAGTAAATAACTCAGTATATTTATAAAAAGAATAAATAATTATGAAACGTGACTAGATAAGGAAGTTGGTTCGAGGTAAAGATCCAGTGTAGTGTTGAAGAAATAATATTCAATATTAAATATTCAATAAAATGTGACGAGAGAGTTGAGATTCATCTACAGACCATATTGGAACTAAAAGGTTTTCATGTCTTATCAGTAGACAGATAAGGATTGTCTCATACCGAGGGGACTTGTTTATGCTTTAATCAAGCCTAAGATTCTATTGCGTATGACATTGAGACGAGATATAGGGTGTTACGAATATGCTGTTCTGAAAATGAAAAACTTTTGGTTTATAATTCTAATATAACTTGCGTTTTCAAATAAAAATGGTTTAAATAAAGGATAATTGATTTTAAATAAGGTAAATTGAGTAAAGGTAGATCACTTGAAGAACTTTAATAGTATTAAATGTAAAATTTCTAAGTAAAGAACTTAGAATAAATTTTAAAAATAAAATCTTCTTTTTGAATTGGAATAATAACATCTAGAAAGGATTGAATAAACAGAAAATCGACGATACTAGTAATAAGATTGGTAAAAAATAAACACTATTTCAACTTCGGATGATACGATTTAAATGAAATTTTTTATGAATTTTAAAATTTCTTCGTGTAAATGCATTTAAGGAATACATGAACATTTTGGGAGGATGGCAGGGTAACGATAGTCGAAAACATGTTTTATTCTAAGGAATAAAGCATGTAGACAGCATTGAAGGTGTGTCATGGTTGAAAGGTGTGATTGGGGCTTTATTCTGAACTGAGTAGGAATTTTGCATTTCAACCTTCTCACATCTGAAAAATCATAATGCAGACTTCAATGTAAGTGTCTAAAGTTGTAATCAGAAGGATACAAAGTGTAATTAAGTCGACAAGAAGTGTCGCGGATATTGGAGATAACAGGAGAATATACAAGAGACTACTAAATAATTAAAATTTGGATAAAAAAGTAAATTTTGGAAAATGATGAGTTAAAATTTGTAAAAGTTTTGAAATTAAAATGTTTAAGTAAAATTGAAAATATTTTTTTGATAAGATGATGGAGATTTTGTAACAACGGTTAAGACAATAATAATTTGATATAGTATTACATAGAATTTCCATGTAATGATACTTTAGACAGATGATAGAAGAAAGATAAAGTGTAGTGTATACAGAACTGATCAATCTGTATATATACAAAATAAAACCGGACGAGTCAGAATTGGAGTAATTTAGTAAGAAAGATAGTAATTTTTTAAATGTATATAATAGATTAAGAGTAATAATGCTTGGCTTATAAAAAAAAAAAAAAAAAAAAAAGTATTTGATATTTGTTTACAATAGTTAAGAATAATAAAATAAGTAATTATATGCAAAATATTGTTAGATTTAAATAATTTGAGATTTGAAAGGTGACTTGTAAAGGAATTGAGTGGTTTTCAAGAGGCATTGCTAAGATGATAATAATATTGAAGTTTTTTGTTTTTTAATAAAGAAATGGTAATAAAATGAATAATGGAGTTAAAAATGTTAAAGTTTTTTGTTTTTTAAAGAAGGAGATATAATTAATAAATAATAATATGAAGAGAATCTATGTGAGTTTTGCCAAGACAGATAATAATTAAGTTTTTTAAGTTTTTTGATGTTAAATAATGAGTAAAGGAGGTTAAGTTTTTGTTTTTTAAAGGAAGGAATAGTAAATTAACAATGATAAGAGAGATTTTGATGAAATTGATAAATGAAATGAATAAGTAATGTTTTTTTTTAATAAATAATGTTTGAATTTAAAACAATAGATGATTGTGAGAAGTTATTTGATAAAGATGTCTAAAGATTTTGATGAAATACGGTGTTAGCTGGGAAAGCAATGTAAATTTTATTATTTTTGAAGTTTTTGTATTTAAGTGGTTGATGACTAAGGAGATTTTAATGAAGTAATTTAAATGAAAGAATTTTTGAGTTTTATATGAAGATGATGACTTTACAGAATTGTTGAGTAAAGTGGTATTTAAAATGAAGTTGTTCTGTTAATAAACTTTTATAAGAAAGGTAGTTAGGTTGCATTAATGGTAATTTTTGAGTTTTTAAGAAGTTTTAAGAGGTTTTTTGAGTACTGCGATGATATATAAAGAGGAATACGGCGATTTTAATGAAACAAGAGGAGATTTAAGGAATTCTGCGAATAAACGACGATTATTATGATTTTTTAAAGGAAGCTACGTTGAGATAAAGAGATTATTTATACAAATGATGTAGATAACCTGTGTGGGCTACACATATATGGATAATAAAGAAGTTTTTTGGGGATTAATGCAACTTTGATTATTAAAATATGAAAGATAAGATGGAAATAATTTTAAGATAGGATACTGAGAGACAATACAATTGTAGAGAGGTAATTTTGAAATAAATAGATGAGTTTTGTAAGTAATTTTATTTTTTTTGATAGTAATGATGTTATATTTTTGAATTTTAGTTGAAGAGAGGAGTTTTTTTTTTGTAATTGTAAAATCAGTAGTTAAGATGTTATCCCAGCTAAGCAAAGAGTAATTAGGAATTTAAGTTAAAATAGATAATAATATAAAGTCATAATTGAAAAGTTTTAAAGTGAATTGAGGTAATTTTGAGTAATAAATAAATAATTTTGTAATAATGTTAATTAATAATGAGAAGTTTTAAATTTTAATTATATGAAGTGAAAGAAATATTCAGATGAATAGTTAGAATCTTGGCAAAGAGATAGAGATATTTTTTTCTTTTAGCAATCAGGAGTAGACACTCTGACGTCGCAAGATAAAAGTTGAGTGATGGACAGCTCAATGATAAGAAGTTGATGAAGGTTTTTTGATGATGGATAAGACTTGGGTATAAGTGGTTTGATTGATTATAATATGCAATTAGGTAGATTTAGTGAATCAATAGATTATAAGATGATCAATGTGAGTTAAGAGAGAATATTTCTTATTTTAAAGTTTTTTTTTTTTTATATGAATATTCTTAGTTTGCTGAAATTTTTTTATTGTTGGAAATCTATAGGGACCGAATTTGAAAGTTTTTTTTTTGAAGTTAAAATTTTTTTTTGTTAAATAAAAGAGAAATCTGTGTTTCAATATATATATATTGAATCACAGCTTTGATGGGGTATTTGTAATACCAAAAATGGTAATTTTAACCTAAATAACCAAAAAATGGTTATATTGAGATTTGAATATTTAAAGTAACCCGGGAAACGTTAAAGTTGAATAAGGGAGGGGGTTTTAGAAGTCAAAAAGATGACTCAAATATATAGATTATTAAAACTAGGGTAATAAAAAATTAAATATAGGTTTCCAAAATAATAATGTCATGTATAAAAAATTAGTTATAAGTTGTAATAAATATTTAGGTAGTATTTGTATTGTGTTAGGTAAAATAATTTGAAATAATTTGAACCGTGTCAGTGTTGCTAGGTGTGAGAAAATTTCTAGCAGACATTGCATATTAATAGGACGCTTGGTTTGGAAGCTGGAAAAAGACACATGTGGTTTTGGTCAGTCTGGATGGAGATCTTGAGGCAAGACTACGTCGGTATATCTGGTTCTAGACAATAGAAAAGTGATGTAATAGTATTTTTCTTTAGTAATATGTAACAAATATAAACTAAATTGTTATGAGACGATATGTGAATAGAATTTGAGTATTTTTAATGCGTAGAACTGAATATTTTAACCTGTAGAACGTTTAAAGTGAATAGACAGCATTGGTGAACACGTGTTCCTTATAACACAAAGACAAAGTATCAAAAGTGTGTTTTATAAGGTGAGAACTATTTTAATAAAGAAACAATGCAATACAGTTTCAATTATGTATAGACGTTGGAGTGATATAGTTTGAACAATGAATTTTGCATACCTAACAAAAGATACTGCAATTTGGTGAACTAATGTTATAGAGACTAAATTTAATTTTGTGTTTCAAAGCAAGAAATAGAACAATTTGAACATTGATATGTACCATTTTCATAATATGAACAATAAATGTGTCGTTGTAAAACATGAAGCGTGGACTTATGATGTAACGGCTGGAGCGAGATTGGCGAGTCATCATGTAGACGTGCAGGACAATGAAGAAGTGATTTTAGAGGAAAAGTTCTGTTTAAAATGAGAAAACGTGTCTTGGTATAGCACGTATAAACTTTTTACTATGTAAAATAAAATATGTATTTGTAATAATTTAGAAATTTTTCAATATAATAAGTTTGAATTTGTTACTTGATGTTTTTTGATTAATAAGACGCAATGTCTTATATTTCAAAATAAAATTAATATGTTAGAGTCTTTTTTAAGAAACTAGCTAATTGAGATTTATTTGTTTTTTGTAGAGAATATACTTTATAGTAATTCAATTTCTTTTTATGAGAAGTAAGATTAAATTCATTTCATTTTTTATTAAGAAGTTGCAACTGAAGACTAAAGTCAATAAAAATTAATTTTTTAATATTGAGACTTGAATATAATGGAATAACTGTGTAGGATGTGTTAACTTAAAATATATTGCTTGAATTTGCTCATTACATGTATTCTTATTATGTTTGTTTTAATTTGTATAAATGTTAATACTTAATTCAATAAATTATGTTCAATTTCAGTTCAACAAAATAAGATTTTTTATTTCACCAAGAACCACTGAAGTACACTTTTAAAAGGACTTGCGACCCTGAGAGATTTTAATCATAATAACAATTAACTTCTTTCTTTTTTTAAAATTGGTATGCTAACGCAACCTGGCGCCCATAAAAAGCTTGGCAAAATTTTATAAATAAATAATAATATTAAAATCATTTTTATATTTTTTAATAAAAATAAGTACTCTTCAAGTACGACAAGGCTCATTTTTTATAACTATTACAATTCTTAGAGCCTTGAATACATTTTTTACTTGTTTGAAACTTTAATGTTTATTATCATAAGGGATAAATACTGTAAATTCAGAAAAAACTTTTACATATGTAATATTACACTTGTCAACCAGTGAAATGATTTTTTTTTGCAATGCCAATAGACTTTTTTATGCAATGCATAAAGATCTTTTAGTTGATAAACCATTTCTACAGGCTATGACATCTAGGAGAAGGAGGGTTGAGAAATTTGCGAATCTTCCAAAATTGAAAGTAACATGAACAGGTGCATCTCTCTCAATCATTTCCAAAATTTTATTATTTTAAATTTAAACATCAGTTACGATCAAATGGAGCACTCTCCAATTAATAGTGATTATTTCTATTATTTTATTATTACTATACATACAAACAGAATCCAAACCTGTATATGAATTGGTTTTTCATGAAAGAGCTTACGATTAAGTCCCTTCAACTTGTTTACAATAATTGTTGTAAAATTATTGAAATTGTTGTAAAATATCAGTAAGCCTACATTGTTTAACCAGACACAATTATTTTTTTCAGTCTTATCCTGATGAAGATCACAGCATGAGATCAGTGTATCCACACTTTCTTCACACTATACAACAGTTTCTAGATGAATGTTTTGACAAGAAACAAATACAGACTTATACATAAATAGATTGTGTTTCATAACCTCAAAATTACTATTGAGTGCCTGGAAGAACTCTGTTTCTTATGGACAGAGATTTAATTCAATCAAATGCTGTGCATTTGAATGTGTAGTTATAATGAATCATTATGATATTTTAATTATAGTTATGTAGTATGTGTAATTTTAATATTATGAGAACAAATCATTTGCCACTTTTAATAATAATAAAGTAAATAGTATAGCCCTAGTTAAAAATTCCATTAACAAAGAAAAAACTGCCAAAATCTAATGAACATATACTCTATTTAATTCTGTTATTGGATAGTGGCTGAATAATGATTTTTGTATTGTGATTTTACGTGGTCTGAAAGTATAATATATAAATATTGAATTATTAAGCTAAGTATTTTTAGAATAATAAATTTTAGAAAAAGTTACTTAAATGCTCAGCTAAATTTATCCAAGTAATCAACAAATTTAAAAAATATATATATTAAGGTAAATACGAGTACTGTATATATATTACATTGTACAATATTTTTTCATCTATCAAATTATTATCTTTATGAACACTATATTCTGGTGCTAATAAGTTTATATTCCTCCTTGACAATATAGGTAGTATAAAATTAATGTATTCTAGGCTATTTTAAATAACTGAAGAATGTAGCCGTATTATTTTCAGTTTTAGTTTTTAAAATATTTAATTGTTGTAATTAATGAGATGAACAGCAGAAAGTTTGTACTTTCTGGATGTTGGTGCCATATAAATTTACATTATCTGATACTTTAATAGCTGAGTATTTTAAAAAAAGTTCACATGTAAGTATATTTGTATTTAAATAAATAGCCATTAGAAGTAAATACACAAAAACTCTATTAACCTATCCACACAAAAACTAAATAGAATTTAAAAAATAGATGGGTACATCATGTCACTAACTTTATATTAACATAGGTATCAAAAAGGTATATTTGGGTGGAATTTGTAACAACGATTGCATAAAAACTGTTTACTATTTTTCAATCATAATTTTAATTAAACTTTCGATTATTTTTAACTTCCAATCCTTTAGTGTTTTTTTTTATGTGAAAAAAGTGTAGATCCAACTAGTTACTTTTAGGATGCTAAGCATTTACTTACTAAATAAGTCTTGTGAGTTACAAAACTAAAAACATATGGTAGATGGGATAATCATCTTAACAACTATTTGATGAAAAAGTTTGATTAATGCATTTATAAGTAAATTGGATTCATACATTCAACACTTCCTATCAGTTTTACATTACATGACCATGTAATTTTAGCAATTATGAGATCTTTATAACAAGATATATTTGATTGGGAGAAATGGAATAGTTGCAAGTGACGCAATTAATCAATAAAAGTAATATAATAACGTTAAACAAAACAATCTATTCCACTGAATAAACGATCACATTACCAGGTCCAAAGGCTTTCTTCGTTTAAGCCTCCTCACAACATCACTACTATTTAGTTCTAGCATCTCGGAGTTGACATGACTCCATAGTCTCCTAGCGTGTCTAACTGCAGTAGTCCTGATTACTTCTTCGACAGTTTCCATACGAAGATCTCTATGGATATTATCATTCCTGATGTACCATGGAGCACCAATAGCTGCTCGCAAAACCTTATTCTGGAATGTTTGTATAGCTTGAATGTTGGTCTTTTTAGTGCAACCCCACAACTGTATCCCGTATGTCCACACAGGTCTCAGAATTTGCTTATACAACAATAGCTTATTGCAGGTATCTAATTCGGATCTTCGGCCAAGTAGCCAATACATTTTCCTATATTTAAGGTCAAGCTCCAATTTCTTTTTTTTTATATGTGTCTTCCAATTTAGTCTAGTATCCAATATCATACCAAGATACTTTACTTCATTTCGACATGGTACTATCCTAGAATTAAGAAAAATAGGCATTGAATTGATTTTTTTATTTGTAAAATTAACTTGAGTTGACTTAGTCTCATTCAATTTCATGCGCCATTTCTTCGTCCAAGCACTAACCCTGTCTACGGTATCTTGTAGTTTCATGGTTGATTCCTCTATTGTATCCGCTGATGCCATAATACATGTATCATCGGCGAAAGTAGCTGTTGTTGTTTCCTTCCCCTGTGGTAAGTCCCTTGTGAAGAGCAAGTACAGGGTAGGTCCAAGGACACTTCCCTGAGGTACTCCTGCAGAGATCTCTTTAAATTCCGAGTATTCGTTTCCATGTTTAACCCTAAAGAGTCTGTCTGTCAGATACGATGTCAAGATCTTGGACACCCAAATTGGGAAGTCTTTTTGGAGTTTGTATATCAAACCCTCATGCCACACCTTATCGAAGGCTTGTGATACATCGAGGAAGACACTTGAGCATATTTTCCTGTTTTCCAATGCAGCCTCAATAATATTTGTTATTCTATGTATCTGGTCAATTGTAGAATGTTTATTCCTGAAACCAAACTGGTGATTAGGAATCAATCCTTTTTCCTCTATTATTGGTTGTAGACGTTTAAGCAGCAACTTTTCAAATATCTTAGATATTATTGGCAATAACGAAATAGGCCTGTAAGAGCTCTTATCGGTTGGGTCTTTACCATCCTTATGAATCATAATAACCTCGGCTACTTTCCATTGCCTTGGTACATATTGTAACCTGAAAGAAGCATTTATAAGAAACAGCAATTTAAGAGTAGCTGTTTTCGGTAGTTGTTTTAATACTTGTCCTGTAATTATGTCATATCCAGGAGCCTTTTTAATATTTAATTTCGAGATAACTTCACTAAGTTCTTTTAAGGATGCAGGCTTAATTGTTATTTCGTCATTTCTGTGATCATATACAAAATTCAAATCAACACCTTGATTCGGGAATGGCTGAAAAGTTTCTAATAAAAGTAATGAAACTGTAAAAAAATGTATTTCATGGATTATTTACGTTCAAGGGCAAATCATGTAAAGGACTTTTGTAAAGAAAACAGTCATAATAACTTAATGAAAACTATTGTTGCAAAGAGTTTGAGTAAAAATGAACTTTCAGATGGAACGTCATAAGTAGTGAGACATTTTCTATTAGTGAATTAAATAAGAAAAAGAACTTTATGAACTTTTATTTGAAATTTGAACTTCATGTATACTTTGAATATAAAATATGTTTGTTATTTACAGGAATCTTGTTTTAAAAAAATGTTTATTATAAAATGTATGTATTTCTGGAGGAGTTAAGCAAAATGCTTAACCTAAATATGTATTTTTAATATATACAAAAAAAAAGTAAATTAATGTATGTATTTCAGAAGTTTTTCATGATCATTTATCATATTACGGTATATGAGTACATTTTACCGAAATTCACATCCTAAGAAAAAAGTAAAATAAGTGTTTGTGCTTTTCTCACAAACTGGCGCCTGACAATTTAAAGTAAATTCTTCTCGGTATAAAATTTAAATTAAAAAATAAATTAATAAATTCAAACCTTCAGTTTTAATTGAAAATGCTGAAATTAATTATTATAACCATAAATAATCATAAAACTTAAAAACATCATTTCCATTACACTCTTTGGACCTATTAGAAGCTTCACAAACTACGAAGGGCTGAACACACAATAGATCTCAAATAATCTCTATTCTGATTTCCAATTATCTATTTTTAAATATCTAATACATGTATTAAAATCTGTTTCTATATTGTCCATGTAGCAAAAACATGGGCAACCTAAAAGTCTTTTCCCTGTTGATATTTTGAACAACTTGTTTAACTTTTCTTGATATATGATCCATGTCCAAAATCATCAAAGTCTTTTAACTTTTATTTTAGCAACTCCAAATTTACAATATAACTCATCATTTTTTGTTAATATTGATCATTGATTATTCACATTTAACAGATTGTCCTGATCTATCCAATGTTGAACATAATATGAATAAGTCTGACGATAAAGTGAAACTATTCCTAAAAACTATACATATATATATATATATATATATAAGTTCAAATATATCTCAGATCTATTTTGTGCTGCCTGAAGAAGTCTTTAACCGTAACCATTACCTTAACAAAAACAGAGAGCATAAAATGCTCCTCAATATAAAACAAACAACTTTTTCAAATTAAGAAGATAATGTATAAGAAAAATGATCCCTAGCCTTTGAATATTCTAATAGCATCAAAGTTGGTCAAAAGGTGACCTGATAAGAAAGATGAAAGAGAGGGATCTAACCCACATATAGAAGAATAAAATTGTAGATCCAGCTAAAGACCTCAAGATTGTCTTACTTGTATTTATAATAAGTGAATCCCTGAGAGGGGTCCTGCAAGGCCACCAAGATAAAACGTGGGAAAACAAATTTGTTTAAAAAAATCTTCCTATATACTCCTATCTTCCATTCAAATTTTTTAAATTTATTTGATTTCTTCCTAGTTTAATGTCCACATCACTGAAGCATAAAATAAAATTCTTGTTTAGGTTCACAAAAATTTCTCTCCTCTCTGAACCCTGCCTAACTTCTCACATTAATTCTTGACTACACCCGATATAATATAGTTTTTTTCTACTCAATATGTTATATATGTACAGTGTAATATCTATACTATTTATATTCTCCAAAAATGTAAAAAATTAACATAACTTAATAATTACCTGTATTATTTGCCCCAAGCTAAGAATATTATCAACCAAACTATAATAATTCTTAAGATAATCATATAGCTATTAACGTTCTTCTATTACTTATTACCTTTAGAAAATTTCATGTAAATATTGTAATTTATTATAGCTTAAAAATTGTATTATACTTATATAATATTTAAAGTTACAAGGTTTTTTGACATTTTTATATTTGTGAAACATTCTTGTAACTTTTAATGGAGTTGTGAAATAAATTGTTTTTATTTGTTTGTATTGCTTGTTTTGTTTTTTACCTTTGTTGGACAAAATCTGATCTTAACCTGTTGACGAGTATGGACGTCATATGACGTCCTGCATTTTAGTGCCCATTTTAGTAAGGCTCTAACCATAAAACACACCCTGGGGAGTAAAAAAAAAAAACTACACAAAACTTAAAAAAATGTATTATGTCATAAAATAATATTTCAAAGTAAATTAAATGAATACAAGAGGTTTTTCTAACAAAATTTAGAGTTGTTTTAAAATATGATAATTTTTGAAAAAAGGGTATACATAACGCAGTTCAAAAAAAAAAGGTAAAGCAACAAACAATAAAATTTATTTATAAAAGAACAGTCAATGGAGTAAAAGAAAACTCTAAATAATTGCACAACAAATGAAACTAGGTTAGGAGTATGCAACTGTATTCTCTGGATAGAGAATGTTTAATTGTGATACATAGGCCTACAACTATCCAACATACTCAGTTAAACATACAACTGAAACGAGGTAGAATGACAAAAAAGGCGCTAAATAGAAGGTTATTTACAGTACGCATTATTGCTACTAGGTGTTCATTCTGACTTTTAAAAAGCAGAAAACATGTAGTTTAGATTATGACCTAAGATATCACCACTTATCAGATAATTGAGTTTGTTTACATTAATATCAAAAGATGTCACATAATGACTGTACTCATTTGGGAACCATTATTGCCTCTAGGTGTTCATTCTGACTTGTAAACAAGCAGAAAACATGTAGTTTAGATTATGACCTAAGATATCACCACTTATCAGATAATTGAGTTTGTTTACATTAATATCAAAAGATGTCACATAATGACTGTACTCATTTGGGAACCATTATTGCCTCTAGGTGTTCATTCTGACTTGTAAACAAGCAGAAAACATGTAGTTTAGATTATGACCTAAGATATCACCACTTATCAGATAATTGAGTTCGTTTACATTAATATCAAAAGATGTCACATGATGACTGTACTCATTTGGGAACCGTTATTGCCTCTAGGTGTTCATTCTGACTTGTAAACAAGCAGAAAACATGTAGTTTAGATTATGACCTAAGATATCACCACTTATCAGATAATTGAGTTTGTTTGCATTAATATCAAAAGATGTCACATGACGACTGTACTCATTTGGGAACCATTATTGCCTCTAGGTGTTCATTCTGACTTGTAAACAAGCAATAAACATGTAGTTTAGATTATGACCTAAGATATCACCACTTAAAAGATAATTGAGTTTGTTTACATTAATATCAAAAGATGTCACATGATGACTGTACTCATTTGGGAACCATTATTGCCTCTAGGTGTTCATTCTGACTTTTTAAAAAGCATAAAACATGTAGTTTAGATTATGACCTAAGATATCACCACTTATCAGATAATTGAGTTTGTTTACATTAATATCAAAAGATGTCACATGACGACTGTACTCATTTGGGAACAGACGTCACATGACGTCTGTACTACTTTGGCACTTGTGCTTAGCAATGCTGTACTCTTCAACAGGTTAAATGAAAATTTGTTTCTAGTTAATGCATTTTATTTGAGTATATTAGCACCATCAGGGGCTCACTATAGTGTGACAATCATGAGGGACCTAGTTGGACGTACACCTTTGTTCATGTTGTCTTGGGTTAAGATCCTCCTCTTTCATCTTTCCTATAAAGTCTCTTAACACCAAGTCTCGTTCTCTTCCAACCATGACGCTATTACAGTATTTGAGGGCATGGGTGTTTATTTTATGATCTTTTATTTTTTTAAGGTGATGATGACCGAGAGGCTTTTCACCTTTAAACAACAAGGAAAAAAATGGAGTATTAACAAAGCCTCCATATTCAAAATTCTTTTGTAAATTATGTAACAATTCTGAAGAAATTGTCATGTTTAATCTCTCTAACAACAGATTGATTAACAAAACGGTATTAAATTTTAAAATAGTTTATAAAAATTAATATAAATTGTGATTATAAAGCCTCAGACCCCTCCTCCTTTATTTTTGTTAATGACTGTAGTAAAAACTCCTAACTTTGCAAATCTTAGTTTGGGTATAGACTATTGAGTGTTTCAAAATGAATAGCGGGGTTTTAATGCCTTATAATTTTTATTACACTACAATTACAGCTATAAATGATACATCAAATGAAACAGCAACTCAAACAGTTTTGTTTGTTGGCACCAGTGCGTATGTGCACGCAATGTTTTCGCCGCCATCCGTTAGAAAGCGCTAGTGGCAACTGTAACTGGTACTTCTTATCTTAATACTCTACAGTTATTGCTCTTCCCTCAGTTGAAGGATGATGAACAAGAGAACTTCATTTTACTGCAAGATGGTGCGCCGCCTCACTGGCACAACAAAGTACACGATTGGTTGAACGCTACTGTACCCGACCGCTGGATTGGCCGCAAAGGACCCAATGACAGAGTTTGTTTCGCATGGCCTCCACGGTCACCCGATCTGACGCCTTGCGATTTCTACCTTTGGGGGTTCATAAAGGATCGTGTGTATGTGCCTCCACTACCAACTGACCTTCCCGAATTAAGAAACAGGATAGAAGCAGCTATTACAACAATTACTCAAGAAACATTAATCAAAGTTTGGATCACTTGCATATCGTCTTGACGTCTGCCGTGTGACGAATGGTACTCACATTGAACACTTGTAGGCTTTTCTGTAAAACTCTGAGTTGCCTTTTCATTTGATGTATCATTTATAGCGGTAAGTTTAATGTAATAAAAGTTATAAAGCGTTAAAACCCCGCTATTCATTTTGAAACACCCGGTATTTGCTGTAACTCTTTTTTACCCTCTTATGAGGGGAAGCTAGGAGTCAACTCAAATAGTAATGGGTTCAGTGATAAATCATTTTAAAGGTCTTGATGAGTAGAAAAATGTAGTGAAAAGAAATCATAATTAACCATTTTTGTCTACTCATTAAGATCTTTCTAATAATTTATCACCTGACTCTGACTCCGCCCCTTTACTATATATGATATTAGAGAATGTAAGAACCAACTCTAGTAACCAAACAAACATAAGCCTGTAACCTAGGCATATATTAAAAGCTACATCTAGTTAAGTCTCAGAACTAACTGGCATTTGCCAATCAAACAATGACAAACATATACCTTGTGTAATGGGTATAGAAACAAGATAATATAGTATTATAATTCTTTAGTAAACTTTATAAAATACTCACAAACATATCGAAGAAAATTGCATAACAGAATGTAAGAAGTTATTTATAATATAAATAATGTTAGGTTTTTAATGCATAATTAATTAAAGGTTTTTATAGTATAGCTGTAACTGTATTAATTTCTAATGAGGATGTACCAGATTGCTTGACTGGTAGGTAGACGCCTCCATATATTTGAAGCTCAAAATTGGTAATATTAGAAATGTCTAGGGGTTCAGAATTGTTTACTCTCTTCCCTCGATAATAAGCTTCAAAGTTAGAAAGTTCAAGATCTACAGTCTGAAATTTACCACTGCTGGGAGCCTGCAATAAAAATAGTTTAAATCATACAAGAGTTTACAATTATTTTTATGTAAATAGTACATGAAGAAGTTTGTACAATGTATAATTGGTTTAAAAAATTTCTAACACAGTGTTGGATACGGACAAGGTGGCGTAACATGAATTCGTCATACATGCAGACTAAGGCAGTTTTACCACAAGGAGCGGTTCTGAGCCCAATTTTATTTAACATATTCATCAACAATGTTCTGAAGAATATTGGATCCATTAATGTTAAATATGTAATGTATGCTGATGACTTGGTTGTATATATTGAGGGAAAACCATAGAAATAAGAGAATGTTTGACTATATGAAAACAGAGCTTAATAAGTCACTGAAGGTCATAGTGGAGTGGAGCGATGATAATAACATGGATATTAATGAAAATAAAACATATTACCAGCTCCTCTTACTTAAACCCAAGAAAAAGGATGTCAATTTAAGAATTCACAACAAAAATATCCAGAAAAATATAGAGACAACATATCTGGGGATCACTTTGGATAACAAACTTATTTTCAAGACTTATGCTGAAAGAATATCTTCTTAAGTTTTACAAAAATCGAATATTCTTATACGTCTGGCCAGAATAAAATCTAGATCCTCTAACTGAGTCCTACATACAGCTCATACATAAAACCATGCTTAACTTATAGAAGGGAAATTCTAGGAACTGCCAGCAGAAATGTCAAAAATAAATTAGAGATGTCAGAATTTTAAGGCTCCTACGCCTTATTGCTGGTGCTGTTCGCAAAACTCCTGCAGACTTTCACCAATAACATCCCATTTGAAGAAGAGTTCAACATAAAGGCACAAATTTTGTATGAAAAGCTGCTACAAAGAGAATATGATAATCTATGGAAAATAGGATCTCCTCCAAAGCACACACTAAAAACTCAGACCAGCTTTAAGCAATTAATCATATCTAATAGAATTCATAACAAAGTGAAAACAGAATAACCTCCTCAACTGGTGGACCCGATGGACTATATAAGTTTTAACGTTTTCTTGGATCTGCTCGAATCAGTAAGCAAGAAGTCTGATGCACCAGGGAAAATAGCTCAAATCGCTTAAGAAACTTTGAATCAACGATACCCTTCAAACTCCTGAGTATGGATATATACTGATGGATCTAGAATTGAAATTAGTTACCTGTTTAATGATAATATATAGTTTAATGTTTGTTTTTAGGATATTTGATGAACATTCTGTACGGTAAATGTATTTTGTTTTTAAATATGTACATGGTCATGATGATAAAACAGCAGAGCAATAGAGTTTAACCCATTGCGGGCGAATGATGTGACGTTCACGTCCTTGCGTTAGGTGGACCAAACTCCGAAAGACGTCTATGTCATGTTCAATTATTCTGCGTTGTCAACTAACATTTGTGATTCATGATAACTCTGCTAGATTGTGCGTTTTGTGTTTTTAATTATCTCCAATAGATTGGATGCCTAACGATGTGTTTCAAGAAAAATCCAACATATTGTTTGCGATATGTGATTCATGAAAATCGTCTTTTAACTGTGCGGGAGATTGAAGAAGAAATCAAGATCAATATTGGGTCGTCACGAAATTTTAATTGAAAAACTGGTTTTTTGACTGTCGTGGAGTTGTTCATTAAGAATTCATGCCACAAGGTCAGACAGTCAACAAGGAGTTCTATGTGGAAGTTTTAATGCGTTTACGGGAGGATCAGCGACAGAAGGGGCCTGAACTGTGAAAAAACAAGAACTGCATGTTGCACCTTAACAATGCGCCAAGTCACTTGTCTCTGCTCGTTAGCCAGTTTTTGGCAATAAAGGAACAGCCGTCAGTCCCCATCCTCTGTACTCTCCAGATATGAGTCCAGCAAACTTTTCCTTATTTCCCAAACTAAAAATCACATTGAAAGTATGTTGTTTTCAAAGTATAGAAGAAATCGCTGGCATAGCAACGAGACATCACACCACATGAGTTCCTGGAAGCATACGAATAATGGAAGAAATGATGGGAGCAGTGCATAGCATGATAGGGGGAGTACTTTGAAAGATATAACCATTTGTAAAGTTGAAAGTATTATTATAATAAATATTTCATGACAAAATTTTGGTCTTTTTTTTTTAACAAACCTTGTATGTATTAGGTATTGTTATTTATATACATTAACAAACACTGAATATAATATTTAAGATTTAGGACTAGTGATCTTACACTAAAACACTACCATCTAAAAAAGTACCACACATATTTCAAATAACACTAACCTGAAACATTTGTTCATACGATGGATGAGGCTCACTGTTCTGCTTCTTATGCCTGAGAACAACTTTATATCCAAAGTTTGCACCTTGACCTCGACAATCAATCCTTATTTTATTGTAAGCTGTCAAGTTAAAATGTATGTTTATTCTATATCCTGCAAATCCAGCTCCATTGGGTTGTGGATTAAGCATGGTAAAGAACACAGCTCGTTGGAATACTTCAGTCTTTTGAAGCACAAAGGAAGCTTTGGACATACCCACCTCACGTACTGTGTCTGATTGTTCTGTCCAACCACTCATGGTAAACAAATCGGTAAAGTCAAATAATATAAGTTCACCTGGCGTTTCCCTGTAGCAAATAATTATTTTAATTAATTAAAATATGTCTATGGTAATTTTAAATACTGTTGTTCAAGAAAAATCAAAACAAGTCTACTTTAAAATGGCGTAATAACAATGTTTTCAATACTCACAATCAAACATGTTTGGAATAAAGATTCTGCATTAACCCAGATATTGTTGAATTTTTTTTTTAATTTGTCCATCAATTATTGTTAAAACAAGGTGTCCTAAACTATGGTAAATTTTACAAAAAGTTTATATCAGTGTTAATTAGTTGAAAAAAGTCTTTCCTATTTGTTGGATAGGGCTACACTGATAGGAATTTAGACTGATCGAATAATTCATAAACTTAGTTGTAATGATGATGTTTTTAATAAAATTAACCCTAATAAATCATCTGAAAAAAAGATGGTCAAGTTTTCTACCTGAATTTATTTTTAATTGCCATTCAATTTGTTCTGCCGAGTGAATGCAGTCCCTTATAAGTGGAAAATACCACCTTTTCCCTCTTATATTTATACAATTCGAAGTGCAGTTAAATAAAATGTCTATTAAAAGAAACATCCCAACAATTCCATTGAATCTAAAACTGACAGACACAGCACCTAGCGGCAGTTATGATCAAATCCAATTCAAGATTTCAGTAATTATATTTAAAATCCTGACTTTCGATCAGAAAATCATAAAACAAAATTATTTCATGATATTTTTGACCTATGTTAATGATATCAAAATTATTCCAAACTATTCATTCTATGCAGGAAAATTATTAAATAAACACAACAGGGCTACTCAAAACAATTATCTGAATTTTAAAACATGAGTAGAAAGATATAAGTTTTAAAAGTCTGGGCGATGAACTCCAGAATAATTGTAATATTACAAGAAAACAAAAGAAATGTGCCATTGTGTTAAATAGAATATTTTACGTCTAAAAACATATCAGCAAAAATCCATAGGATGTACAAATAATTTGTTATAAATCGAAAACCACACAAATATTATCAAAAACATAACCAAAGTTAAAATCTTGCAGATTTTCCCATTAAAAAGACATGCCCATGAAGGCAATTATCGTGGTGATTGGACAATGGAATTCCAAACTTCAAATTTGGATGCATTATCCAAACTTCAAAGCATCTTATATTATTTTGAATACGTAAATTATTTGATAGTATTTTAATTTGCCTGAGAAGTTATTTGATCATTTATTGTTTTAATTTAATGTATCTGTTCTCATAAAATCTTATTATTTAAAATTAACCCATCAATTATCCTAAAAAAGAATTAATAAAAAGTAAAAATCATTTCATTTTATCATCAACTTAACCCACAAATACACACACACACACACACACACAATGTGATATAGGTGGTGGGATATTCAAATCTTCCGTGACGCCTGTTTTGTACAAGAAGAAGGAAGTTGTTTGCACCAACCAGAAGTAAAAGGACACTTCTCAAGATTGGAGAGATTTGAATCCGAATAAAGCTGTCAAATCCAAAAATCAAGTATAAAGAAATATACCTCAAGGTTTTAAAAATACTGCGGTATAATTTAGTGTTACAATTTATAACCGATCTCTTCAGAATTATGAAGAAAATAGAAAACAAATTTCTGTAAATATGGTGAGATATAACTAATTCTAGATTTCTATTACCTTCCATACTTGAGTCAAAGATTATAATTTTGTTACATAAACTTTCAGCCTGAGAGGCTACATTGAACTAACTGGCATTATTAAAGTGACTTTTTAAAGAGAATTTAATATTGTGTTTTGTGTTTTAATTGTTTCACATACTTCATAAAATTTTTAATAGTTCTTTTTTTAAAGTAAAGCTTTCAAGCATTAAAAATAAAATCTAACCATATATCACATGTATGATATTTAAATTAAGGATCGTATTTTGATCATTTTAGTTAACATCATCCATTTTTTTGACGTATTTTTTGTCTTGATGGAAAAATTGTACATGTTGTTTTCGTTCTACACCACACACATTTGAGGCTACCATAACAATACTATTACCATTCCATTTAGCAATAATAAGACTTTTATCTTCTTCCATTCTGAAATCTGGCGTGCCCTTACTTTCGTTCTACATAACTCTGCTGTCTTCTAAAAGACTATTAGGTATTATATCTTCTCGGATTGTTCTTGAACCTCTAATTCATTTTTTTAGGTCTTCTAACATGTTATTCGTGTGAAACAATTGTACATAAATTACAAAATAAGGAAAATTTCCCAATTTCTTTAATACATCAAAATAATGATGAGAGACATCCCTCTTGCCCAAAACAAGCATAGGCTGTGTCTATCTTCTAAAACTTGCCCTGATATAGATGCTTACATATTACATCCTTTGGTTGTCCCTCGCACCCATATCTGATTGGCTTGTTTCTTATAAACTGTTTCAAACCATGCCTTCAAAATATGAAACCATTGACTCGTCAATGGAATGACACCCTCATGTAGAGCATTGTTGTAAAAGCTCTTATTGAGTGTGTCATATAGAGGACATTTAAACATGTCATCGAACATTTAAATATATTTCATCTTTGTCACAAACATGAAAGTTCTGTGATAAACTCAAATCTCTTTATAAATTGATTTAGAAACTAAATCATTGTATGTATCTAATGGGGATTCCCAAAACATTCATCTTCATGACATTGGTAGATAGCCACTTAGTAGTAGAACTCCAATAAAACTTTTCATTTCATAATCTGTGATATCACCTAACGAATTATGTAAGGCTTCAGCAATTTGATTTGTCTATCATCTCAAATATAATACATTTATTAAGTATTAAAAAACTGGGTAAATGCGTAGTCTCATTGTGTAATGTGTATGCGTCAAACCATATGCTATTAACATTGTCATTATGTTTTAACCTATAAATACATCAGACTTGGTACTTTTTTTTTTAGATTGTGATTTTTCAGTGAAAAATAGTGATCTGTTCAAGGAAAACATTATTTATTTTAAAGAAGTAAGGTATGTAGTAGACGATAAAAAAAGAAAATCCGGAAAATAAGGCGCCACCTTAAAGTAAACATTTACCATAAACTGTTCTATTGGAGTCATTTCGTTGTGCACGATTTCTATAGAACTCTATTTTGTTTTATCAGGAGGCAAGTTATTTTTACACCAGTACATTTCAATTTTTTGGCTTAGGCTTTTTCGTTGTTGTTGTTTCATTATATCCTTTATGCACTCAGGTTTTCCGTGCTATTTGTGTTTGAACCTGGGTTGAACAACAGGACTCATCTTCGTTTATATCTTGTGCATTCTCATCAGGATCAGAAAAAATATCATCAGCATTATCTAAAATGTTGATTCCACTTTCATGAACATCAATATCACCCAATCCATGTATTTCGGCTGGAGCTGAAAGTTGTTTTCAGGTAAATTGTTAACTGCAATATTATCTTCGACTCCAGAATATTTATCTTCACCATTTTCTACATTTACATCCTCTTCTAATAAGGTAGAAATTTCATTTAGTGAGTAAACCCTAAAAATAAAAATATAACTTTTACAATTGTTTTTACTTGGCAAAATATTGATATTTTTACAAAATATAACTGTCCTTGTTCAAGAGTTACAATAATTTTATGTCTACTGTCCTACATGTAGAATATGCATTTGAACAGTTACTAGAACACAATAATCTAAGATAACGTTATAATTCTATTACATACCATTGTGTAGTATTTTAGAACATGACATTTAATCAGGGAATTCTGCTAAGATATGAAAGAATTACACTTACTTGTTATCGTCAGAACACAAAGGTAAATCCATAATTTTGTTATGTAACTACCGCAAGCTCATAACCAAGAACCAAGATGGCGAGTGTTCAATTAATTGATCAATTCAAATCACTGTGATTCTGTGATAGTCTTAAGAGAGCCTGATAAGTGCTACATTCTACTGGCATTACTACAAACCAATATAAACTATTCAAAGTAAGAGAACATATTTAGTCCGTGATGTTGTGACAGCGCATGACATCGTAATTCTCCTTAGACGCTTGGAAAAATCATAGATACTGCATTTTTTAATTTTGAATCACAGTTGCTAATAGAATCTTCCCCTTAATTTGCAAGAAACTTCAATTAAAAGCTAATATCTTATTTTTGTAATTACTTAAAACTACCGTACCGCTGTTCATTTTATAAAAAAGAATACATGAATCACTTTTATTAACAAATTTTATTACAAATTCATAGTTGAATTTGTTTTTAAAATTGAGTGAAAATTTTTTAAAAAAAGATTTGAAATTTCGGTACTTACGTATTAACGCCACCGCAGCAGAAGTTGCGCTAATGCGCATGCGCCAATAAAGAGCAAACTGGTTTAAGGGAAGTAGAATTCCATTTTTTCAGCTTTGAGATTCATATACTTTCATTTTATGATTTGTCGCAAAAATTTTAGGCGTAGATTGGCGGCACTTCTCTTTTAAAGCTCATGTTTATCCATGATCTAATTTCAAATTATTAACTTCAATAAACTTACGAAAGGTTTGGCCAGGTGATTATATATATATATATATATATATATATATAGCTACCTGGCCAAACCTGTCGTGATATATAGGCCTAATTATATCGCAAAGTAAGCAAATATTGGCGCATGCGCATTAGCAACTTCTGCTGCGGTGGCGTTAATACGTAAGTACCGAAATTTCCTCTTCTGCCGTGGATGGTTATGTTCTTGTCCTAATCATATAGGCTAATGGAACAACAATGGAATGGGTAAATGAAGTTGTTGTTTTTTAAAGTATACATTTTAATTAATTGGAGTTTTATTCGCATTTGTCTAATAACAGTTGTGGTTTGTTTACTGAAATGCTTGTAGTTGTGTTTCATATGAAAGTAAATAGGCCTAAGTATGAGAATTAATTGATGTACTTATTTTTATTGATAGTAGTAAGTCAATAAATCAGCTGTTATTATTACAAATAATAGATCAGCTAATAACCAACCTTGTGTTTATGTATCAACAATGAAACCAGTTGTTTTTTGCAGTACAACAATCAACAGTTTGAAATAAACACTTTGCAACACAAGAACATAGCCATGCATGATCCTACAAGAAATTCCAAATTTCGTTTATTTTTCACTCAATTTTAAAAACCAAAAACAACTAAACAACTATGGAATTTATTTGTTTGTAAAATGGCTAGTTTCAGAATTATTTCAATTTAGAAACTTAAAATGGGCGCCATTTTTAAACAAGTTGAGTTACAATAATGAAACTTTAACATACTGATGGGTCCATGTGTCTGTGCGCGCGGCTTGCTATGGCGCGGCGGGGATGAGGGGAGTGGTTATCGCTCATTTCCAAAAACACGTGGTCCCGCGCGGCGCGCCGGATGTAGATTATTCACCTGTCTTCAATGAAGCTTCGAGTTGTTTGTAAACATCATGTTTCTATATGCACTACAAATCTTGTAAACTGTAATTATGTCTCGCGAAAGGTAGACAAACATAGTTGGGTGAGCGAGTCCTACTTTTACAGAACGGCTAGTACCGTCAGAGCCGCGCGCACAGACAAATGGTCCCATCAGTACTAACTGAAGACTAACAATAGACACAATGCACCCAAATTTGTTTCAATTTTGTAGAGCCGATTTAAAAAAAAAAAATTAATTTATTAGTAAAAAAGACATACGGGCGGACAAACGGACAACGAAATGGTATAGATCCCAGATTGTATCAGGCTTTTGATTTTTGGAAATATTATGTTTGGGTTATCAAATAAAACTACAAGTTATTCTGATTACGAATATGTATATTTATTTGACGAAAAAATTAATATATTGGCGTTATCGATTTATGACTGACAAAAATCCCTTCGAATAATTAATATATTATATTATATTATATTATATATATTATATATGAATTATTCCTTTCCTATAGCATTTATTTTATTCTAGTTAGGCCTATTTATTGCTGAACGAATGTTATAATGGAACTCTTTAACTGTGTTAAAATCCATATTATATAATATTTGATTGTTTTCTTATTTTAAATTGTTTTAATATATTATCAGTTCTATTAACATATTTCGGACAGTAGTAATAACTACCTAATCATTTGTATTGAAACTTTTATGCTTCAATTTTCTAAATATTTATTGCAATTTAAACTGCCGTTGAAAAAAACTTCGACTTTATAATAATAACTCTCCCTATATGCGTAAGTCGTATGATTTTAGCACACTCTTGACTTTTATTTATAACTAGTAGAGTACCCGACCTTCGTACGGGGTTGATGTTAATTGAGTGTTAAGGGAGTTTTCAAGGCTAGTGGGGTGGTGCCCTGATGGAATTTCTAAATAAAAATAGGCCTATGTGTTAACCAGGGACCCTAAGAATGATGTACAATTTCAGCTCAATGGGTCCAGTAGTTTTTACGTGATTGAGTAACACACACACAGACACCATTAGATTTTTTATATAAATAGTATAGATATTTTTTGACAACTTTTTCGGTTAAATAAATCGGGTAGGCCTAATCGAAAGTTGGTTTTTGTTGCCAATGTTTTAGACACCAATTTTGACAGATATTCACCAAACTGAGCAGACCGGTTTTTTGTCTATATTTCGACGATTTCTAGGTTAAAAAATAATCTTGCTTTTCTTTAAATTAAAAAGTATACAAAGGGTGCAAGGTTTATTACTATTTACTCACGACTAATCGTCATTATCTTTTACACGCTGCTTAGCACATTAATTTGGATCATGAACTTTGATATTTATCCAAATTTGATCAAAATAGCGTTGACCGATTTTAACATATTTGATCTTTTAAAACGGCAGCCTTGGTTTAATTCAACTTTCTCAGCGATAACTCGGAACCGCAAATTTAGATATGACAACTAAAACGTTTTACATGTAGGCCTAGAAGTATTCTTAAAAAAGGAGTTTTTCGGAAGTAATCTATTATCATCATAGGGTAATAAAACAAAATTATTGACAACTTGAGATGGGTCAGTAACTTGTAAATTTTAAACTAAATTGTACATTTTTGCCAATTTCAAAAATTGAAATCTTGGGTAGGCTACAACAGCTACTCTCAAATTTTGAGTTATTAAAATAACAAACAAATTCCTCGATATAAGGACAAAATATAACCCTACATCAAATTTAATAAAAAACTGTCTGCAGAAGGTCAGACAGCCAAAGTCTAATTATCCACTTTTAATTGATCACATAACTACATACTGTGCATGCTAGAGACGTAGCAATAATAATACGTAATAAGACGTAGTAGAGATAAATCCTGGCTTTAGAATTAATTTCTTTAACATTATTTTATTATACTATTGGGCTAAACTTTTATAAATTAAATTAAACAAACAAAGAATTCATGTTTCAAACATTAAAACTTTATTCATTTATTAAATGTCTCAACTTAATGTTCTAAACCCATCAATCTTGAAAACTGTAAATTATAAATTTCATACCATTTTGAAAGTTTCCCATGAATCCATAAAACACTGGAAGACAGTATAATGACCGCCAATATAATCTTCCTGATCATCTTTGTTGATCAGCTGGAGATGAACTTATTGATAAATAACTCTTTAATCAATATGAAGGTCAAGGGCTACCAACACAATTCAACGTTCCCTGGGCTCTGTATTGTTCTATTGTCCATTCATCCATTACTAGCGTCTTGCTATTTATAGCACAAGCACTGTTACCAACACTAACACTAAATTAAACAATCTTAAAATTCAAATAAAATGAACAGCGTACACAATCTGTAATAAGATAAGGTATTTACTAGAAGTATTATCATCTGGTTCTAACTTGGTTATTGTTTGCTATTAGAACTATTAGAAAAAATATATCAACAAGTAGCCTATGCATCTATAATTTAAAGAAAATAGTCCTAATTTATTTTAAAAAATAAATAAATAAATAAAATTATAACTAATTAGACTTAAAAGCAAATAAACATTTAAAAAATGAAATAACTGGATTATTCAGCTTCATTAGACAGTAAAATCTGGATTTTTTTAATCTAGCCAATCATACCTAGAAAATTCCTTAAAAACATATTATAAGAACTTAATTTTATTCTGGCATCCTTCCTTTAAATTTTAATAACATATTTAAACGCAAATTTGTATTTCTAAGAAAATTCCAATTTATTATAATTAATAGACATCAAAAGTTGATTGATTGTGTTTAACTACTTCAGGTTAAAGTAATGTTTTCCTTTCTGTTCATAATATGTAAATTAATAGCATTAAGTTAGTAATATTGACAGTTTAAATTTTTTCTTTTCTAAAAATTTAATTTTGGATGTTTATAAACAAAATTCGGCCAATTACATTAGTCTATTTTCTCATTACAATAAGAAGGTGGTAAGATTGCATGGATCAGTTTCCTCCAAGTATTGTTCATTCAAAAAAGTCAACACTTTATACTTGTAAGACTAATGAAGGATAGAAACTATCATAATCAAACGAAACTAATAATAGAGAGATAAATTGATATTCTTTATAGGAGAGACCACACGTTAAGCGAACACACGTCATAACGATTGGTATCATAATCGAACATTTTTATAAAATTTTGCTCAAATGTACATTTTGTCATCCACTCAAAAATTGTGTTTTTTAAAGGTTCTATTGTGATAATGATTTGAAACGTTAAGTCATATCAATCTTAACTTTTATAAAACTCAATGTCTTTCTGACTATTTGCAACTTATAACTCGAAAACCACTGATCCGATTTTCTTTCTTATCTAATGAAGGTCTTAGTTTATGTTTAATATGTTCCATAGTTCCCAAGATATAACAATATTTACCTGCATGGTTAATATGAAAACCAAAATTTTCAACCTATTTTACACATCTTTTAAAAATGTTAGCAAAGCGACAAAATATGTTTTATCAAAGACAAAGTTAATACATAAGAAGAACACTAATTGAACCCGAAAATTATCTTAAAATCAGTGCAGTAGTTCCCGAGCTATAATAATTTTTTGCTGCTGATAAATATAAAATCCATATTTTCGACAAATATTATACACTTTATTAAAATTGACGAAATATGTTTTGGCAATATCAAAGTTAGTATATGGTTTAAGCGCTAATAAAACCTGAATAAATTTAATAAATCTGTGCAGTTCTCAAGTTTTCATAGTTTATTGCTATCGATTAAGAGGAAATCTATATAATCCGTATATTTTTGACATTTTAACACCATACATTCAATCAATAACGATGTTAATACATAACTAAACGTTACTTATAATTTTAAAAATTACTTTAGAGGTTTTAGTTTATACACCCCATAGGGCGCGACTATGGGGTTTAAATATATAGTGCTAATGACACGAGGGCTTCTAAATGTCTGTGAAGATTTTCCACCTTTCATAAAAAAAGTGTGACCATCTTTACATGGTTAATAGGTGTGACTAGTGTCCGTGTTTAGCACCGTGTTCATGAGGTTTAGGATTTTGTATATTTTCTTAATTTATAGTTGTTTATAGAGAGCGTATCTATTTTGTAGCCTACGTTAGTTTAGAAAGGTAAAGTTAAAATGCCTTTGTAACTTACATAATCATACCTGTTTCTTTGTATGTTTGACATATATGGCTTGTCTTAGTATTTCATAAAGTTATACAGAATGTTATAAAGAAAGGTATTGTTAGGAATAAGGATAGTTTTAGTTAGGAATATAGTCTAAGTTCTTTTTAGGAACACAGTATGACAACAATTATTGTGACAGACCTGGAAAAATGATGAAATTGCTTACCTTGCAAGCAAGGCAGAAGTCATTGATGCTACAAAGACATATAAACCCTTGGGTGGGAGAAAACTTGGTCAGTGGGCCAAGATTAATCAAGGGAAGTGCTGCAGAAATTTTTGAAGATAGCCAGACGGACTTGGCGAGTAAGAGAATCCTGGGAGCATAACTCTGGAAGATAGCCAGACGGATTTGGCGAGTAAGAGAATCCTGGGAGCATAACTCTGGAAGATAGCCAGACGGACTTGGCGAGTAAGAGAATCCTGGAAGCATAATTCTGGAAGATAGCCAGACAGACTTGGCGAGTAAGAGAATCCTGGGAGCATAACTCTGGAAGATAGCCGACGGACTTGGCGAGTAAGAGAATCCTGGAAGCATAATTCTGGAAGATAGCCAGACGGACTTGGCGAGTAAGAGAATCCTGGGAGCATAACTCTGGAAGATAGCCAGACGGACTTGGCGAGTAAGAGAATCCTGGAAGCATAATTCTGGAAGATAGCCAGACGGACTTGGCGAGTAAGAGAATCCTGGGAGCATAACTTTGGAAGATAGCCAGACGGACTTGGCGAGTAAGAGAATCCTGGAAGCATAATTCTGGAAGATAGCCAGACAGACTTGGCGAGTAAGAGAATCCTGGGAGCATAACTCTGGAAGATAGCCGACGGACTTGGCGAGTAAGAGAATCCTGGGAGCATAATTCTGGAAGATAGCCAGACAGACTTGGCGAGTAAGAGAATCCTGGGAGCATAACTCTGGAAGATAGCCGACGGACTTGGCGAGTAAGAGAAAACTGGAAGCATAATTCTGGAAGATAGCCAGACGGACTTGGCGAGTAAGAGAATCCTGGGAGCATAATTCTGGAAGATAGCCAGACGGACTTGGCGACTAAGATAATCCTGGGAGTATTGAGACTTCAGATGAGCATCCATGAATGGCAAGCAGGTGAGCAAACTTCGTGTCTAAACCTTGTAATTATTTCAGACACAAGTAATAATAAAATATAACGTAGAATCAGATCTGTGAGTCACAATAATTAGAGTCATTCTGCATTAATAGTAGTAATAAAGATATTGTATTATTATAATAAGATAGCGAGATAGTCATTGTTAATAAAAATTAATTAGTGTACTGAACCACTGATTTGATGATTTTGATAAACATTAAGAACCCAAGCAGCTTTGAGGGGCCGTTCCTAACAGTATTCAAATCATGAATTTGATGTAACAAGTTTCTTAATTTTTTAAGGTTCAAGGATCTTATAATTTTATAATTTGCCATCAAAATAAACTGTGGACAAACTTTCTTACATGCTCATACTGAAAATAAAAAGTAAAAATGAACCCTAATTGATGGCGGTCAAGATTTATTTTGGTATTTTTTAGTTTAATCTTAAATCATAATTATTTCGTTGAGATATTTTTTCAGACATTGGTTTCAGTAAATTTTTTAAAAATTGCTAATAATTATGGACTTAATTATTATAGTCTGTGATGTAATATATTTATTGTCAAGTAGAGATATTTGATTTAGTTTATAATTTAATCACTAGGAAATTCACACTAATATCAGTTCTGTTAATGTAATAATATTTAATTTTTGTAAGTTTTGTTTGACCACATTTACACTTAAAATTATGATGTAGTTTATCTTGCCGTTGTAATATCTTAGATAAATTTATAAGTTCTTGCAAAATTAATTAGTGAAAATTGTAATTTTTTAACTTTTAAAAATCGTGAAGACGGTATATTGGACTGTACCTCTCACTTTACAATTCTAGACATCATAGCAACTTGTTATAAATCTACCACAAAACTAAAGAACCACCTCTTCTGTTATCCTGTCATACTTCTTCCACCTGTCCATTCATTCATACAGCTCTGCTTTGTAAGTATGGTACACAACAGATTTCATCCCCTCTATACATACCCAATATAGTTTCATTTAACAATATTATTATAAATTAGTTTAGTTTAGCAATGTATTAATTTATAATGCATTAATAGAGCAAAATTAAAACTCTTCTAGTTATACCATTGCTCAACAAAACAAGTTCTCTTTTATTAAGAAAGACATCAGGTTATATAGGTCCACTACTCATGAGTATCCTTACACATGTAGCTCCCATATGTAGACCTCCACATCCGCAGATTACAAGACTAAAGTACCAATGACCACTAAACTTAGAACAATACATATAGGCTTGAAGGTGCCTTTTCTAAAACAACACATGCAATATCAAGCAGTCAACCTTTACAAGAGTGCTCAATCACCCTACATCTACACTAATTTTCTCACTTGGGGGATACAACACATCTTATCTGACAGAGATGACTGCTGTCTCTAACCCACAACTGATCTTAACCCTCTAAGTGTTGTTAATTGGGTCTTAAAATTCTTCGTTCGTTTAAAAATTAATAAAATATATTATTTGTATATAAAACTTAACTTATAAGACATCATTTTTCTCAGAAAGATGCATAGAATTCATCTATGTAAAAAAAAATTTTTTTTGAAACGATTTTGGAGTAAGTATGTTACATGTCAAAAACGATGTTATCATTTTTCAGGAAAAACCTGTATCATCCAAAATCAAAAGCTTACCACCTTTTTCTAAGATATACAAAAGTTTTATGTAATATTTATCAATATATTTAGGGAAAAAAAATTTGTTACATTTTTAAAAAAAACGGTTTACGAAAAAAGGGAATTTGGTCATTTTATTTTCAACAATTTACCAAAAATAGTAATATATATTTTATACAAGAGTACTATATATCATTATGTTCAGAAAGGTGCATAGAATGTAGGTGTGTAGTGAAAAAAAAAAAATGTTAGATGTATCACATTTGGAGTTTTTTGGTTAAATACCAAAAAATCGAAGAGTAACGGAGCAGAAATTTCACAGAAATGGTAATCAATAACATACTAATAGATTTTTTGGAATTTTTTCAACAATTACTAGAGATTTGTAATATATTTGTGAATATTAGGGAATAAATTTAGGGAAAAAAATTTGTTACATTTTCAAAATAAAAATACCGATTTTCCCTAAAAAGGTAACTTTCACAAGTGAGGTTAGGTTTGACACCTCGACAATTTACGCGTAATTAGTAACTTTCTAAAGCTAAGCCTACGACAAAATCACTAAAACAATAAACTTTATAAAGAATAACACACATATACACTTGTATATGCAAATAAAACACGAAATATAAGAAAATTTGCATAGAGGCTACACTTACATTATTCTTCTAGGTTACCGGAAATATAAACTGTTCACAAACTAGAAATTCACTCAAAAACATAAACTTTAGAAATAAAAACACATATATTGTAACTTGTATACACAATTTATATACAATTTGTATACACAAACCTTCAAAATAACAGAAATAATAAAAATATTACACAAATGCCACACCCTTTTGCGTGTATTTTATTTCACGACATCTCGGAATATAGCCGTTGTTTTGGACTTGAATAGAACCTACAGAATATATCAGTTGGTATATCAAGTGGTACCAACTTATAGAATGAAATTTCCTCTACAACATACTGTAAAGAAAAATACGTTTTTCAACATAGGAAAGGGATTATGTCATTTTGTAAACTGCACCGAATGCCAAATGAACTTCGTCCTGTCAAGTTTCTTCTATGGTCAAGTAGAAATATCTCTGGATCTGTGAGACGCATAAAAATTTGTAATCTACGGTTTGAAAGAGAAAGATGTGATCTATAGAACAGTGTTTTGGTCAACCCGTTTGACAGAAATATAGATTTGTAATCAAATCGGAAAAAATGGTGTCGCATTTACGAAAAGGCGCAGAGTTGAAATTTACGATTTTACGCATCAAAAATATGCGAGCTTCACCAATTTTTGGAATATTATTTATAACGTTTTGTGATTTTTTTTTTGCATGATTATGTATCTACGGAACATTACTTTTCCAACGGTATTTTATTTATTGCAATAAGACAATTCTAAGTGGGCGTAATGTTGAATTGCAAAATACGTGTTTTAGAGTTAGTGAATTAAGCAATGACTAATGTCGCGACCCGGTCATTTGTTAAAACCGGGTTGCCTACCCGTTCCAGGGTTAAACCCCTGCTAATCTTATAGTGCCAACCTTATTATTGTGACCTTTTTCTAAACATTATCTGATCTGTTTCAGAAGCGATAGGCGTAACACAGATGAATGAGACAAGACCTTCTGCAATCCAGAAGAAAATATTGCTTGTAACTCCTTAATACATTCTATATTCCATAGGTAGCAAACAAAAAGCGGTTTTACTGCTTCTTTTGCATGTTTATTTCGGGTTTTACTATGCAGCAGACAAAGATGATGCATGCAAGGCAATCCCATATTAAACAAACTTAAATGGTATTTGTAATGTACTTCCATCGTTCACCTACACAACACCTCTACTATGGCTCCTGCATGGTCTGTCGCAAGGTTATCCCTATCTGGTCTCTGTCCCAACCAGGGCTTTATCTTGCTCTTCGTGCTACAACAAAACTTCTCCCCCACTATATATATTAAGATGCTGTTTGAGTTAGTTGTTTATATAACGTATATGTTTATTTATTTGTATACTGTTTATTTATATTCATTTATTTACTTATACAAAAGGTATATATTTGAAAAAGGAAAGAAAACAAAAAAATAATAAACAAACATAACCATAAAATTTATCATTAACACTTTGGTTTGGACTATTAAATATACAGTTGGAATAGGGAACTCATACAACTAAAATACCATACACAAAATAATAATAGTAAAAGTGAATAAATTAATTTAGAAGTAGTAAAAACAATAATTGTAAACTTGTCATAATAATAATTACCAAGTTTAGGCTATATTAGATTCAACCACACCCAATTTACAGACATACACACACATTTCAATACGATAGGCTATATTCTCTATAGACATTCAATTATAGGAAGTTCATAAACAGATAATAAAAACAATAAAATTATTTAAATACTGTTGCATAAATAAAGTCAAAATTGAAATAAATAAAATTATCTGAGTAGTTAGTTTTGGTAAAATCTAGGCAGATAAAGTGAATCAAATCTCATTGGCGCTAATTCAAAACTATTTGAATAATATAAAAAAAAGTATGCTAAGTAAAATTAAGATTGTTTTAAAATAATTACAAAATTAAAATAACTGTTAAAAATAAGATAAGTAGATTAAGGGACATAAATTTAGGCAGTATAAACATTTTAAAGAATAATAATTAAAGTATACCTATAATATGTAATACATACATTTTTAAATTTTGAATTGAAACCAAAAGGACATGGTTGGTTAAGTCGTTATAATGCTAGAAATGTGATTGGTTCTAAAATTCCGGAAAAAGAACTCACAAGTCAAAATAGGGACTAGAGAAATTGTTTAAAATAAAAAGTAAAATAACTGTCAAAAGTATCCAGAAGATAATGTTGTAATATAAAAATGTTTAGAATTAAGGTAGAGTTATGAAATAAGTAAAATTTCGTATATATATATATGTGTGAAAAATCTGTTACCATTTGAAAATAATGAGATGATGTAATCGTCCGTGTTTTTAGTAAGTGTGCCCAATGGTCAATCTGGAAGTAACGCCTGCACATTTACTTGAATTAAAAAGAAGTATTATAATTTGTAAAACCCAAAAGTTTGTGTTTTATCATAATTATTTAGCAATAGTTAGTCATATATAACTTATGTAGCACACTCTAACGGTTATGTAGCATATTCTAACGCTATTAAAGTAGTTGAGTTCTTGAATTTTTTTAATTGCATTAAAATATGTTTCATTAGTTGATTAGGTATTCAACAGTTATAAATACATAAAGATTTCTTTATACTACTAATTATTATTATTATTTGATGAAAATCAGTGAGCAAGAGTTTACTAATATTATTCAATATTTGTATAATATTAAAAGTAAATAAAAATGAAGAAAATAAAAATGTGAAAATAAAAATGAAACACTGAAGTGTTATCATTTCTGTAAATTGAAAGAAAACTATCATACCTGAATATAATAGAATTAATTACTAATTTCAGGAAATTTTCTTTTACCATTTCAGATTCAGTTTTTAATTTTCTTATAACATTTTTAATTAAATTAATATTCATAATATTGCATTCTATGAGTAGAAAGAATGGACTACTGATTTGGTACTTTCTTCTTGAACATCTATCCCATACTTAATTCTAGCAGAGATAAAACAAAAAAAAAATGTCTTCATGCTGTGTCTTATTACGTACAATTTGAGTTGTTAGTCTATCTGCAGTTAAAACTCCTAAGTTTTGATTCTTATCATTAATTTTAAATATAAAACTATTAAGAAAACAGTCATTTTAAGAAATAAGTAACACAAGTTTCTCTATGAACAAGACAACCTTTATTGACCTTACATAAAACTTTTCTAAATCTAAAAATGAAACTATCAAACCTTTTAACATAAAAGAAAAACATCAATAATTGGTGATCATATTTTAAATCAGGCTGAATATAGTTCATATAACCACGAATCCCTGTAAATTGAATTTATTTGCGATGTAACGACAACAATGAAATGAAATTATTATTTATCTACAACAATTCTCCACAGTGTCGATTCGTGTCTTATACAAAGTACTTGAGTATAAAATTCTTGATAAGCACTTAATAACACCACATATGTTAAAGTAGTAGTATTTTCCATTCTTCAGCCATACTTAAACCTGGCTTTCTTACAACTAGTACTTGATATTCACTGTTATAAGATGTCTCTAGGTCAACAGATGTTCCGCCTGCAAGAAGAAAAATTGTAAAATCATTTAGCTGTTCTTCAGTTACAGATAATATTATAAAAATGTTTGAAATTGTTAGTGGCACAGTCTGGAGCTCCCAGGGATTTTGGAAAGTATAACAAATAAATGTATTACTCACACACTATAAGTCCCGCTCTGGCTGCCATCCGGTGAGTGATGGCGCACAGGGGTGAGAGGAGGAAAATCAGTGCTGTTTTGAAAACATTTAGTATCTCACCACTTAACAAATCGTTGGAAAATTTGTTTAACAAATACTACTTCAATTCTTAATACCAGAATAATCTATTTAAAAAAGGGTTTATTTGTACATGTTACAAATTTATTGGTACAGTTACACACTTCAAAACGTTTATTTGCTAAATTTTTCATTAATGAAAATTATACACAAGTTTAAACAAAAATATATTTATCCCATTGGACGAGGCAATTCATGCAGAAAAGGAATATATAAGTTTCATTCTAGTTTTATCATTCTTAAGAGGTCCAGGAGCATGTAAACGACAACACACTCATCACTCGGGACGCCTCCGTTTTGCCGTCCTTCACTTAGTATGTTACGCAGACTGGCTAGTAGCTGCCGGCCCAGAGTGGGACTTATAGTGCGCGACTTATAACTATTTATCAAATACAGTAGGACCTCAATAATCCGGACTAATTAGGGCTCTAGGTCGTACGAATTAATGAAAGTCTGGATTAAACAAAATAACCTATGAAATGACACAAAGTACATATTTAAGCACTCTGTTCAGTGAAAAGAACATTTAAGAAATACAAAGGTTATTTATTATAAAAGATATAAATACAGTATTAGGCTCTACAAAATACAGAATAACTAGTGCAGTACAAAATTAGAAAACATGGCAATCAAGGTACACTATCCTTGACCACACTTGACATGGTTACTGGTTTGAAGAAACTGGTGATATATTGTTGACTTCCTTTGACAATAATTAACTCACGCAGATGGCTCAAATGTTCGTAATATGCACATATGTTTTCAAGGTTGTTATCTTCAACATAATTAATGACAATGTTTGGATGGTCTTCAATTTCACTAAGTTTTAGCTTAGGGTTAATAATCTAGCCACAACTCAATGTCTTCCAGTGTTACTGAATTTTCACCACCTTGGTGGAAAGTGTTGTGAAAAACCCCTGTTTCCAATCCAGCCGTATCAATTTTTATAATTGATTTTAGAATTTACCTGAATTAAAAATGTTTATGATGGTAGATGGCAAAAAAAACAGGCTGTCCAGGACTATTGGCATCCTGATTAATGGGGTTCTACTGTACCTCATAAAAAGCCTGAAGTGTGTATGACAGTGTTGTTAATCAAATACATTATGTTTCAGAAATAATTTAACATCTTTTGTCAATAATCACAACTGTAATCAGTCCGACCAGTAAAAAATGTCTGGACAAAACAAGTAAGTGATAGAGTTTACAGACATGGCCTACTTGTTAGTGCCAGTTTCAAAGCTTTACACTTCAAAGACATGTTATTCGTCAACACTTTAATTTTACATGTAGACTGTTAAATTTTATTTTATTTGTAACTTCTAACAATGATCTGGATTTCTAATCTTTTAATTTCACCAAATTTGATCAAAATCCGTTGAACCAATGAACAATTTTGATTTAAAAAAAAGATTTATGAATAATGTAGGCTAGTATAGATTTATAAACATCCTAAAATCCCAAGCTCCTGCTCTAAAATTTATGGTTACATAACATTACAGTTTAACAGCTCACATTGTTTATATGATATAAAATTTTGTAAAAATATTATATATATGTTAATTTTGTTTATCTTTCAATTTGTTAGATCTACAATCTTTTAAGGCAAAAATCAATTTTTATAAAATGCAAACTTTAATTTTATATTTTACTAATTTATTCCAAATTTGCAATGGCAGATTAAATAATTGAGGAAATGATCTGGGCGAGTATTTTAGAAAGGCCAAATAACTTAACGCACAGTGAATTATATTATAACTGGCATGTCTGTTGTAATAGGCTGTAGGTCTATTGACTCCATGTCAGTTTGTTGTGATATAAGTGCAGTGATTAGTGAAAGTTAATATAGTCCCTATTTTGTCAAATTATTATTATTATAAGTTAATTGATTGGTGAATGATCAGGGCGTATAAGGGAAATTATGACTTATATGGGTTAGGGCTTACGTGATTCCTAAAGTCTATAGTTTGTTAGTAGTGAAGGGCTCAAAATAAGTCAGATAGATACAATAAAAAAAAAAGTGAATAATTTACAGTTTTGCTTTTTAAATTAAAATTCCTGGACCTCTTTACCAACAACAAACAATATCTATATAAAACAAATAAGGACATCAACCAAAACCACTACGTTTACAGCAAATTCCATTTATGAAATTGTTCATATTCAAATCAAATCATATATGAATCAAATAAATCAATTCAAATAAAGAGTTAGATGAAAAATACAATAGATGATTATCACAACACAAATCATTTCTATTTCACTGCTTGGCCTAATATACTTGCTACCCATTGGACTGCCAAAGCCCAGGGGAGACATTAAATAATAACACCATCTGTCATCTCTAAATCTAGCTACGTGACTATGAGTAAGAAGTATTTGCCTGAAACTAGTACAGTACAACTTGAAGAATTCAAACGCCTTTAATTCGAAATTACAGTTAATTTGAAGTTTTGGGTTGGTCCCTTGAACTTTATATATCAATGTAAAAAATTATGGATAATTCAAAGTCAACTTCTTTAATTCAAAATTTTGTATCAACATCAACACTAAAAATAAAATCTTGTATTATAAAAAGGATCGCCTTCCGAGAATTATACTGTACACTGAGTAGGGCACTGCCTAGCCGTTATTGATTGGATGTGTTCTAATTCCAGGCGCACTACCACCCTCATAGAATTTCGCCTTCCTAGAATTCTCTAGGTAGTCTGTCGATTGATGCTCTATTCAGTCTCGGTCTGTTTTTACAGGTTTGTGCCTCTGCTTGTCACAGTAATTTATGTTTTGAAAGTGATTATTTGTCCACATGTTCAGTACAAGAAATTAACATTTAGTGTTAGTTAAGGCAATTGCGCGAGTTTCTGAGGATTTTGCAAACCTTAAAATAATTAATTCTGCAAGGCAATCGGACATTTCACAATACTTTCTCAAACTTCAATTTAGTGTACACATATGTGTATAAACTCACTGTATACTAATACTATGTATAATAAAATAACTTTCTTACTTTTGATTTGTGAAAACAAAGATTATACAATAAACATATATACTTTACTTATAATTTCAAGCATTTTGAGAACCTAAAATTTGAAAAAATTGTAACTTATAAATCGAATTTTTCCATTGGTCCTTTCAGCTTCGAATTATCCAAGTTCTACTGTATTTACAATTTTAACGCATTTTCTATACTGTAATCATCAGGTACATTCTTTGATCACTCTGTAGCTTACACTAGGTTTTAGTATATAGCCTAAAAATATTTTCATAAAATAAAATGACTGTTACAAAAATGTAAAATAACAACGATATATAATTAAAATACCTTTTCTAGAAATAGCTTTAGCCTTTGTAACTCCTGGTGGTATACCAACAACGATTACTCTCTCTAGCCATGCTTTAGTAGGATAGTAATGGTCTGGTAAGAGGAACCTGTTCAATACAATTACAATATTAAACTACCGGTACTCAACTATAAAAATATGCAGGAACAAAAAACAATAAATAGATTTCACATAGTCAAATATTGTAAATGAAATATAAAGTTTTTGGAGGTATTTACAAATATTTTCATTATATTAAAACATAATTCTTACATTAATGTTGTAGGATATACACAAACATAAAAACTATCTAGAAATATAATAACCTGGTAATGTTGAGTATATTTACAAACATACATTCTTATTCTGGTTTTAAAGTTGTTTGATAATGATGAATGTTTCATATTAATAACATGGCTTAATTAGACCTTTGCCATCATTTGTGTATATAAACACTGGAACAAAAAATAACTGAAGTCTAATATGCTCAGCTACTGGACAATTCCACCAGTCAAACCAGTGTAAGAATAAGGCCATTATGGCTTCTGTTGATAAAAAAAAAAAAAAAAAACTGAATTGAAAATTGAAAATAAAAATTCCTTCACTTTAAATAAGGCTGAAATTTTGACACTTAAATCTCCAGCGGGAGTAAAGCTGGATCATGTACTAGATCATGCACTAAACTTCTGAAAGGTGGGGAAAAAAATTGTACCGCCTCTGATAAACCATTAGGTGAATGTTCTCTTGGTATCATACTCAATATCAGTCAATGGTTTGTCTTGTGGTGTTTAGTCTTAGTTGTTCAGGCATAGTTTTAGGGTTTTATTCCTTAGGTTATAGTTTTAGTTTTCCACATGAACCTAAGCTATGTTGGTGTTAACGGTTTTAATGTTAGCCTATAGGTTATCACTTGATAAAGGGAATTGATTTATACTCTCGAAACATCTGTATTAGTTTTTATTTATACAAATAATGGTAAATGTCTCATTAAACCATATTAATGCAAGACGGATAAGTATATTTAATAAACAATCCAAAAACTTTTTCATTCTCCCATTCCCAAAACCAACCAAAACTATTTGTCACAAAAAATGTCAGTTTGGTAGTTGTAGATCAAAAAGTCTAAATCATCCACGGACAGTCTTTGAAAATTTATTTATAAAATCAAATAGGGCTAAAACTTACTTCATTTGAGCCATAAACAAGTCCCCGACATAAATTGTATTTGACTAAAAATAAATAAATAAAGCTTTTAATATTATACAGGTTTTTTACCTATTATTCTAGAACCATAAATATTTTTACTTATAATTTTGTCATTAATACATTTCACTACAATATGAGAAAAATACAAATCAAGCGAATCATAATTTAAAGAAACTACTCATCATAAACTATTTAAAAACTTTCGAAAAATTTTAAAGAGAAATTTAACTTAAATAAATTATTCAATTAACAACATTCAATTGTAGAACAACAAAAGTATTTAGAATTTCCCGAGTAAAATAATACAAAATAAGAACCGATTCTTTTTTATTTATTTATAATTTTGTTTTCAATGTCTATAAATAGTAAAAAATCCACCATTTAACCCTCTGGGACGCGCGCTGTTGTACAAAGTACAACAGTAAGGGATTTTATGTTTTAAAGGGAGTAATTTTGTGTCTAGTCGCAGGCAACCGTGATGTGTTCCTCCGCCATATCTCCCCCTACCCCACTCTCACCGGATGTCACTCTAGTCAAGGTCAACCAGTTGTCAGTGAGAGTTGAACCAAGTCGCGTTATAGTTGTTGGCCTTTGTAAAACGCGCGCGTCCATGCGTAGTAGTTTTATTGAAACATTGTGATTTTTATTCTTTTAAACTTCTTAGTAACTGTGTACATTATGTCTGACGTACTTAATACGAGTGAAATTGATTGCGTATTTTATGACAGTTCTGAGGATGACGATGATATTGATGGGATTATTGATCAAAATGCAACAGATTATAGTGATGAACTTCTTGAAAATAATAATTCATCAGATAAAAGTGAAATCGAAGGTAGTAGAAAGAGTGATGTGGAACTTAGTGATGATGCTGATTTTGTTCTGGGTAAAGACGGTGAGACAATTTGGTGTACATCCGAAATAGCACAGATTAGCAAGATCAAAAAACAAAACATCGTGAAAAAACTTCCTGGACCAAAACAACATGCCAGGAACGTAAGAAATGAATTTGAGGCTTTTTTATCAATGATAGGTCTTGAAATGATTGATGAAATTTTAGATTGTACTAATAAATATATAATTTCTATTACACACAAATTTGTTAGAGAACGAGATTGCTTACAGTCAAACAGAACTGAAATTATGGCATTATTTGGGGTGTTGTATTTGATTGGTACAAGAAAGAGTGGTCATGCAAACGTCAGGGAACTATGGGCTCGTGATGGCACGGGAATACCTGTTATACGAGCAGCTATGAGCTATAAACGCTTTTTATTTTTATTAAATTGTTATGAGATTTGATGATAAAGCGACTCGAGAAGATCGCCGAAAGCTTGTTAAACTTGCTCCAATAAGATATATTGTCGATTCATTTGTAAAAAACTGCATTGAGAGTTATAATACATCTGAATTTGTGACAGTTGATGAGGTGCTGCATCGTTTTTGAGGTCGGTGTTCTTTTGTCCAGTATATGCTCAACAAACCAGCCAAGTATGGTTTTAAAATGTTCGCACTATGTGATGCTAAAACATTTTACTGTAATAATTTTGAAGTTTATTGTAGGAGGCAACCACAGGGCCCATATGAAGCATCAAATAGCGCCCTTGATATAGTAAAACGGCTAGTAAAACCAATTGAAAAATCTAATAAAAATGTAACGACCGATAACTGGTATACAAGCATCCCTCTTGCTGATTACTTATTAAATAATGGACTTACACTGATTGGAACTTTGAAGAAAAAACAAGGCAGCTATACCACCCTCATTTCAACCTAATAAATCTAAAGAAGTTGGCAGCTCTATGTATGGCTTCCAAGATGATAAAACTTTAGTTTCTTATGTGACAAAAAAGAACAAAGGGGTTATACTATTGCCAACAATGCATGACACAAAAAAGACCGATGAAGATAGTGGAAAACCGGAAATAATCATAGATTATAACAGAACCAAGGGTGGTGTTGACACATGCGATAAAATGTGTGCGTCATACTCTGTATCTAGGGTTACAAGACGCTGGCCTGTAGCTCTTTTTTTGTGCTTATGAACATTGCAAGCATTAATGCAAGGGTAATTTTAAATTTTAATAACAATGACCAGTCACCATGCAGAAGGAAGGTATTTCAAAAAATCTAGCTATGAGTTTACTGAAGGAACATTTGGAAATTAGAGCTAATATTAGGTCACTGCCTGTAGACGTAAGAACTTTTTTATCAGGATACAGAACTACCACAGAAGAAGAGGAGGTCGAGCAGCCTGCTAAAAAAAAGGGTACATGCTGGTTATGTGGAAGGAAATAAAACCATTCAACGACAATAAAGTGCAACACGTGTTCACGATTTGTTTGCAAGGGACACGCTGAAAAACAAGTAATTTGTTCATGCTGCAAGCAAGGCAATGACAACGAAGATATTGATGAGTAAATGGACTAAACATTTTATGAACAACTTAATTACTTACCTACCTAATTTTTATCACATAATAAGATTCAATTTTTTTTTGTATGATTTTGTATAACACATTTTAAAATGCAGTGCTTTTTATTTTAATATCTTAAAAACTACGGTTAGGTGTTAAAACCACTTGCTCACATATAATAACATACGAAACAAGCCAATTGCAGCAATATTGGTAAGTATCTACCAGGAAAATGTGCAAAAAACGCCTGTTGTACAATGTACAACGCGTGCGTCCTTGTGTTATACGAAATGGCACGCGTCCCGGAAGGTTAAAGAAGGTACACATATCACTGTTAAGGTTAATGTTCCATAAACAACAATACAGTTTTACAATTATTCAAATAGATGGTTTTAGCTAATCAGCTGTTTTAAATGTATTAACTTATTTTGAGGTTATGCTTGCACCATTGTTCAAAACAAATCTGCAAAACTTCTGTGCAGTTAAAAAATACATATGAAGGAATCTGCAAAGTATTATCATTTTAAGGCATACACTAATTTAATTATTATATACATGGAATGAAACAATAATAATATTAAAAATTAGTCGCAAAACTACTTTAAAAACAATTTATCCCAAACAAAATATAACAATGTTACAAAATATTTTTAGTGAGAACTCTTTCTTCATGATTACTTACTTTGTAACAGATAAAACACCACCGTCATCTTTTCCCGAACCTACCTTTAGCCCGCACTAACGTCACTAGATCTGGAATTTCTTATTTACCTCTTGAAGTAAGAATTGCTTGAAAGGGAGATATTGGATAGTGTATGTATTGAAGACTCATTCTCAGTTAGTCCATAATGTGGCTGTTACGTCTCTTAAAGTCCAGGATGATGTAGGACAAAATTTCCATACCAAAACAGCATTGTTTACAAAATTGAAATCCACCCTACAATAAAGGTGACAAAATGCTCCAGTCTAGCTCTGGCATCAAATGTTTGGACCTGTTTGCTGAGCCCTTCATATAGAAGTAGATCATTTAGTTATTTCTGAATCTTAAACAGTACTCTACTGCTGCCACCTACCATCCATGAATGAAGGCATTTTTTTCTGTATTCTTCTCGAAATCCTTCACAGCACACATTACAGGTCTCAAGAACTAATGGTTTTAGGTTGATTTGTATTGCGGTCCTTGCAATTTTATCAGCCCTTTCATTTCCAATTACATCAATATCCAGTCAGTATCCATTGAAAGTTTATTTCCTTGTTGTGCTATGTAGTATTTTCTGTATTTCATGGGTATAGTAAAAAATGTGATGACAGTTTGCATCTTAGCAGTACTCAAAAGGAATCATTTAGGGTGCAGATATTATTTCCTGAAAACTCTTTGAAATATTGTAGTGCTAAGAATAGCCAACAGTTCAGATCCATGTTGGATGTAGCAGTTGATGAAACATAAATTTCAAAGTCCACTTTGGGGACATAGATAACAAAGCCATAATTTTTGGTTGTAACATTTAAGGACTCATTGGTGTAGATAAACCAACGATTTTGATATCTCTTGTCTATGGTCTACAGTGTGGCTTGCTTCAGGTATATAGTGTTATCCTTCTAGAATATTTAAGTTCAGAAGATATTTCAGTTCCACACATCCCAATAGATCTGATTAAAGCTGAAACCTTCTAGTAAATAACTATATGATTCAATCTCCCTGCACTTACCATAAGATGGGTCATACATCTTACCTATTATGTCTGTTCAGGGAACAGTGTCCTATTAACAATCCAATCATATCCTAAAACTTCTTCTGTTCAACTAGATGAATGGATCGGATCCTCTCACCCGTCTCCTAGACTGTAAATTCCACATACATGTAGCTTCTGACAATCAGCAATCTGGGAGTCTCTTCTTATAATCAAATTCACTCATCTTTACCAACTTGTCACCATTCTCGTTACTTTTCACTTTATTGTGACCCAGAATCTAGACCAAACTCACCCATTTCCATCCTGTTATTAGATTAAGAGTCTTAATTCTTTCACTTACAACAATTACACTTACTTTGATTCAAGCTGGTTGTTTTCAAAATGGAAATCCAAATACAAAGCCTTCTTATTGTACTGGTGTTGGAAAGTTGCACCATCATCTATATACAGCTGACCTGAGGCAGTGCCCTGAAACATTAGAAATAAACAATATTTAAATTAGTTTAGGCTGTCATATGAAATCATATCTCAATATGTGTAGGTATGGACAAAAATTCATAAAAGCCTATTTGAACTAAGTATTAAGTATACCTTTAAAAAACTATTAAATATTCCCTTTGTTACTAATAAAATCTTTTCATTTAAATTTGTGTTAAATTTACTTGAAAGTAACAACACTTGTGGTTAGTTTGCCTCCTGCTACCATGTACTGTATATTATAGACAAGTGCAAAATAGATTTGTATACATGTAATAGCTGAAGCTAATGATTATGTAGGGTTCAAACAGAAACCAAAATAATAAAAAAGAAAATAACATAATTTCATAAATTAGCAACATTTGAATAGACTCCTAAAAAGTTTCACTTGCAGTTTTGGAGCAGGAATCACGTAGTGACGAGAAAAGAGGAAAGACGCGAGAGCAAGCTAAGTGTTAGTCCTTTCTTAGTGCTGGTATGCGTTGGTCGCTCACGACAGAGAAGATTTTCTTTTCAAAAACTTTTAACATTTTCAAATGAGAGGATGTAGATTTTTTCTTCTCGCTGAATTTAATTTCATTTATAATTTTGAATAAAAATGTTCAATAAAGGGTAATATTTAGAATTAAATTGCGTTGTTATTGACTTTGCGCCTAAAATTACGATCGAATCGGTTCAACCTGACGATTTCCGGTCGACATGATCTCTTAACCTGGCAGCCGGGAATTCTTGGACACATCTCCGATGGGTTTTCTGTTGCAAAACAGCAGAAGATGTCATTATTAACTGTTGTGCATTGTCTTTCATTCATGTTTTTTTCATCTTGTTTAAGGCAAAAACCTCTCAGTCATCATTGCCTTATAAAAAAAAGAAAGCAAAGAGCATAAAATAAATACTGTACCTAACTCTCAAATACTCTAATACCGTTAGCAATTGTAAAAGAACAAGAGTTGATTAGGAAAGTCCTGAAAGAGAGGGATCTAACTAAAGACTTCAAGGTGTAGATCTTTTAATTTTGAAAGCAAGATATTCGACAGTCGCTGACATATAAAAGAGTATCATGCAAAAGTCATTGTGGTATATAAGGTAAGGGTGGCTATGTCCAGTTTGATTCCAAGTTTTGAAGAGATGCATAATGAACAAAACAGGTTGACCAATGCCAATTAAATTGTTTAAAATATGTTCTTATTTATATGTTTTACACAAAATGTTTGTGAATTTGAAAATAAGTTTCATTATTTCTTTTAACTTAATCATCCTTAACAAATCACATCTGCTCTGAAACTGTCTTCTTATCTTCGGCACTGTAGAAGTTACTTTGGCACTGTAGAAATAATCCTAATGCACTTAACGATTGGAAACCACTATTGTAAACATTATAATTATTCTGTGAAATTTTCTAAAAATGTACAACGTTTTTAACTGATTTTTAGCTTATAATCAAATCTAGAATTAAAGCTTTTCAGGGTTTACCTTAGATTATAATTTCATTAAAAAAGTTATAATTAGTCATACGACAAGCTCTTTTAGGTATGTTCTCCTTTTACATAGTATTTCTAATATGATGCAAAAATAAAGATTATAAAGTCTCCCACAGTATACAGGGAATGGTTTACTGATTTGCACATATGTTAAAAACTAGATGTAATGTTATGCTTTCTGTAATACCAATAACTGACTGGGGCTTGATTCCATTTTAACCATTATTATTAAACGTCAGGTGTGTTGACATTTAAAAATTATCTCACTAAATCAGAATTTTCCTCTATCTGTGTGTTATTTATGTGCCTGTAGTCAATAGATTTACTTACATTATATCCTAGTGCGACGATTAGTGTGAATGGGTCGTTGTGCATCAAAGCAGATGATCTTCTTACTCTAAATTTCCGTGGTACAATAGTTCCTCCTCTTTGATAAACTGGGACCTGGACAAATAAATAATTTATTATCAGAGTTAACTTGTTATTTTTTCAATTGTATACAAAGTATAGATAAAGTAATTTTTATAAAATCTGTCTGTACACAACACTACAGCAAGAACAACTGAATCACAATTTTGAAAAAATTTAGTATATGTTTACGAGTATTAAAAAGATATTTCTCAGAAAATGAAAGAAAAATTTCTGATTTTTTTCTTCAAAATTGACGTTTATAATTTTGATAAAATTTTCCTATAATGTAGCCTACAAAGATACCAATCAAATATATGTGAGTAGAGTTGCCTCACATACTTTACCCCAAACCTCACAGTGGGAGACATCTTTTTGGGGTTGAAATGAATATAGAACAAGTGGAAAAGAACAACAGTAGGGCAAACAGATGTATCAACCTAAATAATAAACAAAACACATAATAAATACTGTAGATAATTTTTTGGGTTAAATAAAGTATTTCCATAGTAAACAACATCCATGGAGATAGTAAAATTATTACATAACACAAGGCAAAACATTGGTTTATACATGTTACTACAACTAATAAAATGGGTAAATATTTCTCTTATCATAGAGCAGTAGCTAATATAGTAAACACCAAATGATAAACAAATACTACCTAAAGAATATTATTGGAAACAAATCATTGTTAAAGGTATATCAACACGACATACTCAGCAAGTCACTGTGCTTCTGGCTTTTCACCTTTCTCAGTGAACTTTGAAAGCAGAGAAGACTGAAAAGAGAATAACATACCGGGAAGTACCAAAGGAACCATAACCTGGTACACAGATGGGTCCCTGATGGGGAAAAAGTCTGGGTACAGCGTATACAATGCCACAAACTGGTAACATGCTGAACAAGCCCATAATATTTAGTGGATTATTATAACGTTAAAACAACATGTAATAAATTCAAAGGACTCACCGAATACATATCTACAGGTATATTAACAGCACCATTCTGTCTGAAAGCCTGATAAGAATCAATGTCATACCAGATCTCATTAGTTCCAGGAAAGTAAACAGAAACTTCAGACACTCTAGATTCTGTCACTGGACGTACAAGCAAAGAATCTCCTGTAATACAACAGATTGTTTTAAAATTCTTATTCTGAACTGATTTCATCAAAATAATTTTCAATAAACTTAACAGTAATTCAATTAAATACTTAAAAATGATAACATACCTACAAGAAATTCAGCATCAATAGTAAAGGTTTGCCTTTCAGTAGGAAATTCAACCCACAGAGGTCGTATTACTGGAGCTCCGGTTGTATTATGTTGGTAAAATAATGTATACCATAATGGTAGGAATGTGTACCGCTTACGTAGAACTTCTCTAATAATAGATGTACTGACATCATCATACATCCAAGGCTCCCTTCTCTTAGTATCTATATGAGAATGGGCTCGATAAAAAGGTAAAAATGCACCAGTCTAAAAAAAAAGACATCTTATTACTTAAAATAAGCAACACTTGTGAAAACTTGACATCACCAAATGAAATAAATCATACAAAATTCCACAATAAACACTTAAATAACAACAAGACGATAATTCAATGACTAAGTCATCATCCTCAGTTGGTACATGGACACAAAATTTCTTGTTACTACATCTTAGTAGCAAGTGAAGATAATGACTAAAGACATTGAAAAATCATCTTCTTGCTAATACAGTGTTTGGGTAGAAAATTATATTAAGTAAAATAAAACGTAAAGTACTTTCGGTTTGAGAAGGAACAAGGCAATTGTTATTGCTTAAATTGGTTCTTAGGACTAAAGGTTCTAAAGTCTGTAAAGACTGTAAAGGTTGTAAAGACTGTTAACTTACTTCTACAAGGCTGCAAAACTTTTTTCAAAAAATTATTTTATTTAGGTTATGTTTTTGAACATTTTTACTCGATATTTAAGTATCTTTTCTTAAACGATCATTAAAATCCATCAATAATTCCACGTAGCTAATTTTCTAAAATAGGCGTGTGTAAACTTTGAGGTTATGTAACAACTCACTGAATAGATCTCACCTTCAAATTCATCTTTATATTCTTTGTAATTTTATAATAGACAAATTTATTCATAACTACTTTTTTTTAGGGTATTAAAAAACCCTAAAACAATACCATTTGGTAACTTAAATTGTTAATACAAAATTGTTAACTTTCAAATAGGGAAATAATTTGTGTAACTTTAATATTTCCTTAAGAACTGATTTAAGTAATAAAATCTCCCCCTCCCACTAGATAAAGTGTTTTATGTCTGATTTTACTCGACTAAAGTGTTTTCTTTCATTTTATGATATATTATCATATAAATTGTGCTCAATCTCATTAACAATTCACTGCAAGAAAAATAAAATTCTACTCTACTCCAAACAAATTTGGATATTAATTTGAAGTTTTAAAGATCTGCACCAAAAACTAACAAAATTAGTTTAAGTTTGAGGTTTTAAAGTCGTGACTTTAATCATCAGACAAATTTGTTTAGAATATAAAAGGCCTCCCATAATGGCATCCAAAGAAAAAAGGGATGTAAGTTTTGAACAATTTTTGTAACTTATTATTATTGCAATTGTAAACCTAAAATTTATTTTTTAAGCAATATAAAAATTAAAACCCAATAACAAAGCAATGTTTATGAATTATTTTCGTAACCATGTCTAAGTATGCCTATACATACCTGATACCAGCGTACAAATAGTTCGTTGTCTGGGTTCTTGAAGAATCCTCCAACATCAGCTCCACAGAATGACATTCCTCCCAAAGCAAGTGACAGGCACATTGGTATAGAAGCAACTAAATGTCCCCACTCTGCTGCATTATCTCCAGTCCATATTGCAGCATACCTTTGACTTCCTGCGAAACCTGAACGTGTTAGAATGAAAGGACGCTTAAACAGAGCTGGGTTTGTTTCTTCAGAACGGTGAAGTAATCCTTTGTACGTGGACATTATCTTGAAATAAACGAAACAGAGTAATAGTATCTAATAACTATAAATTAAAAGAATAATATTAAAAGATTAAATTATTAGTGAAATTTCTATTTAAGTATAGACATCACCGTGGAAAAATTGTCATAGCATATTGCTATATACATAGCCTTTGGTAAACCCCTTGAAAAAAATAATAAAAAATTAGGATGCATAAGGTCTAAGAATCTTAGTGGTCATATTTTTTTAGAAATCAATATGTTAATGATGTGACAGTTTGAAATAAACTGCACACAGCAGTTCAAACAGTAGTAGTTTTATAACTAGAAATATATTGAATAAACTATGTCAAGCGGACGAAGCTCAACCCATTATTTCTAGATAGTTCACAAGCCACTTCTGCCATATTGCAGACTTTCCTAATTTAAAGGAAATTGTTACTCATCATTCTCTTAAAAGACAGAAGAGAAGAACATCTTCTGTAACCAAGTATTTCAAAAAAGAATTATGTAACTAAATGTTAAGAAATTATTATAAAGTGTTAAATTGTTTCAATCTGTGTTTAAAGTGTTTTAATCTGTTCAATTCATATTCAAAATCAACTGTTGTTATTTTGTTGTGATTAATTTTCAAATTGTACAGTTGAACTAGTTTTTTAGTTTTTGTAAAAATCAAGTAAATAGTGTTAACTCATTTGAAAGAAATATTATTTGGAAAACTAAGTAATAGAAGAAACATCTTAATAAATGAATATTGTTGAGATAGATAAATTGTAAAACTTTCGTGAATCTTACAATGCAAAACTTCATCAAAAGCGGTGATCAAAGGCCATCCCAAAGTGGTTGAACACTGACTTTAAATAGTTATGTAAACAAGTGTTTAAGTTAATCTTGAAGTAACACTGCATATTAACATTTGTTAACTCTATCAATGATATTAAAACAAAATTTCATTAAATTACAATTAAACTGATTAAAAAATATAGAAAGTTCATGAAATAGTAATCTGAAATAACTAAAAGTTTTATTAAATTAACAAAAATATTGAAACCTTTGTTAAAAATAAAACAAGAAGTAGATTGACGAATGTCAATCTGGAAAATTCACTCAAGGTATCAACTTCAAAAATCAGACAGTATGTGGACAAGCTTGTGAAGAGGACGGAACACCAAACTTCTCATTAAATTTAGCAATAGTTGTTTTAGTCATACAATTTTGGGACTTTCATTATATGTATCTCAAGTAAATTAAATATTTCAATTCATGTACAATAATTAATAAATTTATATGTAAAATAAAATAGTTGGTATTGAGTTAATTGAAATCATGTGTTTTTCCTGCTATATTTCAAACTATCTTTTTTCATGTTTAAAAATTTTTTTATAGAAAATTACTTGTGCGGCCGTTACAAGATAGCAAAACTTATATATGGCCCTTTAAGGTGAAAATGTTCCCGACCCCTGCTCTACACTATTGTAACGGGACACCTAGGTTAAAAAAACTTTGTGCTCCATGGGTTCCAAAGATGTTGTCTAATGATCTCATCGAAATGCATTAGGGTTATCGTTCCTTGATCATTACGATGCTGATGGCACATAATTTTTTGGGAAATAAATCGTGACAGGTGATATGAGACATGAGTTCTGTATGATACCCCAGAAATGAAAGAACAGTCAAAACAACGGATGCATTCAAGCTCATCAAAGAAACCTAAACAATTCAAAAAGCCTTCAACAACAGGAGTCTTTTGGGACCAAAAAGGTGTACTGCTTGTTGAATTCTTATAGCCAGGGACCACAATAAATGGAGCAGGTTACTGTGAAACTTTGCGACAGTTTGAGCCATGCAAAACAAAAGAGGAGGAAACAAAAGTAGAGCACATTTCTGGAGTTGTGGTCATCAATGACAATGCCCGTCCTCACATTGCTGGTGTAACGAAATGGCTTCTTGACGGGTTTTAATAGGACATTTTTGACCATCCGGCGTAATAGCCTTGACCTAGTGCCGAGCGACTTCATCGGTTTCCTGAACTGTGAAGTGCATAGGAGCGAAGAGCTTCAAGATACCATTCAGATCAATCTCAAGTCGCTGGCAGCAACGTTTTATGAACAGGGTATTGAAAAACTTGTCCATCGGTGACACAATGCCTCAATCTATATAGTGATTATGTTGATAACTAACCAAAGATGTACGTAACTGTTGATAATACATTTACTTTACTATTCATATTAGTTTTATTTTTATACCCTATAGGAGATTGAAAAAAAAAACAGTCCTTGTATATAACTTAAAACAGAAAAACACAAAAATGGAAAAATTATAAAAAACACAAAAAGGCAATCAATCCACAGATATGCCACACCCATTTATTCCTTTTTTGAGGGATATAATGTGGATCACACCTGCAGCATACTTTAAGCTGTACGTGTCCCCTGGGCAGTGCTAATGATCAACAGTGCTGGAAAATACCTCCCAAGAAGCTAAGAAATCAAATGAAATTGAAAAAAAAGGCAAAAGGAAAGAAAAAATGGCCCTTCTTAGTGCCAAACCTGACAATGCTGTAGACAACAGTACAGAAGATTTAACGTTTAAAACTCTGCATTGGAATGCTCACGGATTGTCTCTACAAACAAAAATGTGACATTTTGGATGAAATAATAAAACACAATATTGATGTGACAGAAGAAAAACATTGCAGATCATAGTGAACAATACTACAAGCTGAAACATTACGACAACAATTGCATGTACAAATCTAGACAGGTTAGAAGTGGTATCTTAACAGTAATCAAGAAAAGTCTTACATTTGAATATAGGATTGTCAAAGCTATGATGGGTTTTGACACATCTGAGGTGGTGCAGATCACAGTGTGGAAAAAAGAAGGGAAAATAAACGCCTGAATATGTATGCTATTCGGACCCAAAGGAAAACTACTATAACAGGAGATTGTAATGTCCACTCCAAAAGATGGAAATATAATGATATAAATCCAGCTGAAACGGAATTGGAGAACTTCCTTGATACTCGGACTTTTGAAGTAAGTACTGTACGATCTCCCAGATCTAAAAACATTTATTCATTATTCAGGAGCTGTAATCACAATAACTAAACTAGATAAAAACAGAAGACCTGACGGACAAGAGCATAGAATCTGTAACTTTAAGAGGGGAGATTGGAGGAATTTTAGAGTCACAATTAAGGATGAGATCAGTAGTATGGATAACACCTCACAGGGAAGCAATGAACAATTTAGGTAGTTTAGTAAAATAATAACCAAGGGAGCAAAAAATAGATTCCAAGAGGAAAGATGAGGAAATACAAATCCTTCTGGACACCTGAACTCATGAAACTGAAACAGAAGAGAAATGAGTTGAGAAACAAGGCAGAGAAAACTAAGAACTACGTAGATGTAAGAGAGTAAAGAGGAGCTAATGCAGTGTATACCAGGGAAGCTCGTATAGAAAAAAAACAGACCTTTACAAAATTTATTACTGGCCTTAACTATAGAACAAACAGTATAAAAGTACATAATTATATTGGCTCTTTTACCAACAAACATATTGAGAGGACAACAGACCCCATTAAGATCGTCACCAGGGAATACTTCTTGGTCTCTTTTTAGATTACTTCAGTCAATCAAAATTAAATATAGCCATTAACAAATTAAAGGACAGGACCAGAACAACGCACCAGGTTGGAAGGTTAACTCAAAGCATTAAGGATTCTTTTAACAATGGCAGTTTTCATTAACTTCAGGGTAACTTACTATACAGTATGGAGAACCAAACTTCTCAGAAAACTGAATATAAAATAAGAAGAAACATGTATAATTGGTTTAACAAATTCCTAACACAGCGTTGGATACAGACAAGATGGATTTACCACTAGGAGCGGTTCTGAATCATTGATCTTCCGAAGAAAATTTGATCCAGAGGGTTAAATGTGCAATGTATGCTGATGACTTGTTCATGTGGATTGAGGCAAACAATAGAGATAAGAGAATGTTTGACTATATGGAAACAGAGCTTAATAATGCATTGAAGGACATAGTGGAGTGGAACGATGATAATAACATGGATATTAATGAAAATAAAACATACTACCAGCTCTTCTCACTTAAATCCAAGATCAAGGACGTCAATCTAAGAATTCACAACAAAACTATCCAGAAAAGTACAGAGACAACATATCTAGGGATCACTTGGATAACAAACTTACAAGACTCACGCTGAAAGAATCTCTTCTATAGTTTCACAAGAATCAAAATATTTTTAAACGTTTGGCCGGAGCTAAATGAGGAGAATCTCTAGATCTTCTAACTACAGGTCATACATAAAACCATGCTTAACTTATAGAGGGGAAATTCTAGCAACTGCCAGCTGAAATGAAAAAAAAAAAAATAAATAAAAAAAATAGAGATGTCAAAATAACTGCCTACCTCTTAGTTATTATTAATACTACTCAGCTATTATTAGGTACTTGCTGGTGTTGTACGGACAACTCCAATACACACCCTGCAGGCTTTCACCATTAACATCCCATTGGAAGAAGAGTTCAACATAAGGGCACACATTTTGTGTGAAAAGCTGATACAAAGAGAATATGATGAACCCATGGATAATAGGATCTCTTCCAAAGGAAACACTAAAAACGCATACCAGCTGAAAGCAATTAATCATATCTAACAGAATAAACCAAGTGAAAGCAGAACAACGTCCTCAACTGGTGGCCACAATGGACTTCATAAATTTTAATGTTTTCTTAATAGAAAATAGCTCAAATCACTTTAGAAATTTTGAATCAACTCCTTTCAGACTCCTGGATACAGATATAAACTGAAGGATATAGAATGGAGAGAGAAACAGGAGCTGGAATATATTGTAGCTATTTCTCGCAATACTTTGCTTTGAGTAGTAACATTTGAGACAGAATTGGCAGCCATAAATAAAGGTCTTCAAAAGTTGATTCTGAGCCCATGGCTAAACACAAATATTCTTGGCTGACTCTAAATCATTGCAAGCAGTAGCCAAAAAGATAATCTAAAAAGCACAGTCATACAAGATATCAGACAGAAGTTCAAAATTGTAAGACAATGTTAATAATATCGCAATACAGTAGGTCCTTACTCACGTGGGGTTGTGGGGGAAGAAGGCTGCAGATGACTTGGCGCAGAAGGGAACAAAAATGATCCAAAAACCAGCTAGTCTCCTGACGTTACAAGCAATTATACGAAAATTAAAACAACCTCACATCACATTTGTTGATTAAATGAAGGGTAAATTGCAGGACAAAGCTTATGATCCGTTTGAGCTTTTTAAAGGAAATAGAATGTTTCCACGTAATATATCTGTAGCAAACTTCCGACTAGCTACTGGTCACGATGGTCTTGCTAAGCATCTCTACAAAATAAATTTACTAGCCTCTGACAAGTGCACTATTTTTTCACAAGAAATGTGTATTATGGACAAGGATACTGATCTGCAAGGGCCTGGATAGAGAGAAACAAGGATGAAGGGACTTTCCTAGACTTTATTGGGCGGCAAGATCCAAGATGGTTAGCCAAAAGGAGCCCTTGGAAGAAGAAGAAGTTTATTCCTTTTTAAAATATAATTTTTATATAAAAAAGTTGCATTCTTTAGTTTAAATGTTCAGTTGAGGGAATCAATCTATCAAATTTTATATTTTGGCCGATATCATCTTAATTCTGGTTTAGTACACACACAAAATTTTTTTTAAATTTCTCATCGGTATTTTTTGTTGGTATAATATAAGAACTTGAAGGTAGGCTATATCAATTATGAATTTAGGCTAGGTTATCAAAACTTGGAAGGTATAATTTGAAAAGAGAATGTATAAAAGAGGGGGGAGAGTAGTCAAATAAAAAAATATATAATGACAAGATAATCATTGAAATAACAATTCAAATAACTAATAAATAATTTCAAATAAAATAAACAAGATAATACCAACTTGAAAAGTATGATTATTCAGTGTAAACATTAATCGAAACCAATAGTTAATAATTATTAGGCAAAATACCACTATATAAAATCAAATTTGAAAATAATTCAATCAGAAATAATAAGATTTAATGTAACAAATGGTTTACATAAATTCTTCATTGAAATTAAGTTAAACAAATATATAAAGCAGAAGATCCACCATATTTGTTTTGAATTAGAATCGTAAAGGAAAGTATAAGCATAGTCGAGTAATGACATCTCAAGGAGAATTCAGAGTAATGTAATAAAGACATAGATAGGAAAATAAATGTATGGTAATAATTATTTAGTATATTTAAAAAAAAGGGAAAATAAAATAGTTAAGGTTGAATAAATGCAACGAGATCTGGACAGGGGGTGTAGGAAAATCAGATGCAAATTGGTGACAATCTGTAACTTACCATGATAATTTCTAACATACCGTAACCAGGTACGATTTTAACTTGGGTTGGCTTGGATTTTAGAGAAGGAATTATAAGATGGCTTAGGGCTTTTGAAAGAGAAGGAACATAGCATTTTGGAAATGGACACAACGATATAAAGTTGGTGTAATCAAACAAAATTAATATTATGTAAGAAGAAATAAGTAATAATTAAAAGCCGACATTTATAATAATTAAAAGTAAAAGAAGAAGAAAGAAAGAAAGAATTTATAAATGTGATGTTAATTGTAATTTTATGAAAAGAAAATATTCTAAAAATGTAAAAAACCGATTCCACTGAATATGTAAATTTGTTTTTAAGTGATCATAGACCTTTTAAATTGAAATAAACTATTGAGAACAAACAAATGTTAATCTATGGAACATTTTTGTTATAATTAAAAGTTTAATCTGTGTGATAATCAGTATTAAATCAGATTCATTTTTATGTTTTATATACCATGTAAATTTTTATATTATAGATGAGTTATATGGTTAATAAACGAATAATTGTTTGTTATTGTATTTATGTGTAGTCATTTAAGTAGTGATTAAATAAAGAGTTACATGGATTAAGACAGGCTATAGTAAATTAAGTAAGAAAAAAAGTTAGACATCTTAAAAAGAATAATATTTTTATAAATTTTATTTAAAGAGATGGGCAAACAATAAAAAAAAATAATAATAATTTTACAAATTTTAAACCTCAACATAAAAGTGTCTTCTAAAAAAAAATTTTAAAAAAAATTACAATTTGTTAAAATTACAATTATAATTATAATTAAGAATAGCTTAAGATGACTTTTGTTTCAGTGGAGGAGTAATAGACATTGATTATCTTCTGAGATAATATGAGTGCAGGATTACCCTAGATTTTATTTACGCTAGTTTTAGTACAATTATTTTGTTTTAAATGTTAATAAAATGTTATTTCTGAATTGTATTCTTTTGAAATATTATTAACAAGTATTATATATTTTTGTATTGTTTACAAGGTAAATGAAACACATAGAAATACTTACAAAATAATGTCCATACATGTTATGGATGTCTCTATGTTCCCAGCCACCATGGTGTAGACAATCTTTAGGCATAGTCACTTCAGGTCCATTAAATACTGACGGCTCATTCATATCATTCCAGATAAACACATCATCAGTGGTGCCTTGATAGTTGGAGAGCTTGTATCTATCTGAATAATACTCTCTGACTGCAGGGTTCAAATAATCCAAGTAGCTGGATGATCCTGGCCAACACCATCCTATTTGACAATTTCATATTAATAAAGGTCATGAAAGTGTTTAAGTTTGTCTTATATTTGAATTAACATATAATGGTAATAATACTATATAAATAGTGGACAAATTTTATACACAAACTCATAAACAAAACCAAATACCAATCAAGCTCCAATTATAGGGAAGAAGCTCCAATAAGAGCAAATAGCTGCAAAAAGAATAAAGAATCTGAAATAAGAGCAAAGAAGTTGCAATAATAATAAAGAAGCTACAATAAGAGAAAAGAAGCTACTATAAGAGCAAAGAAGTTGAAATGTGATAAAGAATTTGTAATAAGAGCAAAGAAGCTGCAAGTAGAGCAAAGAAGCTGCAATAAGAGCAAAATTAAAAATTCATATTCTTAAACTCAGCTGTAACGATATCTATAAAATATTGCTACGATGTAAGCTATAAAACACGCACAAAAAAAATATTGGTTGTCAAAATTGACATCAGAGTTTATTCCGCTATTTTCTAATTACTCATGATTTGACACATTGGTTATGAATTTTCATATTTCATCCAAGGTTTATCAATTTTTGTTTTTGTTTTTAATGGCAAAAAACCTCTCGGTCATCTTCGCTCTAAAACAAAAAGGGAGAAAAGAACATAAAAAGAAATACCTTACTTCTCGAATACTCTAATAGCGCTAGGTTCAGAAAAAATAAAAGTTAGTCAAGAGAGACTTGATAAAAATATAACGAAAAATAGGGATCTAACTCAAGACAACCAGCTAGAGTCCCTCGGAATTGCCAAGCCTATACTCACTAGAGGGATCATTAGAGACTAATTTGAGAAAATCGTATTTGAGTAGCCTATTTTTTTCTTAATTCATCTAACCATTAAATTTTAAGTTATTGAAAAAAAAACCACGGCGAGTCCTTAGAGTTTAATTCAGGAAAATCGGAATTTGAATTTTTCTTATTGCACTAACTCTAAATTTTAAGTTATTGAAAAAATCCTCAACATATAGCCAAAATATGATAACATATCAAACTTTAATGTAATCGCAGATATTTCTTGTTGAAACTCCATATTCAAGGATAAAATAAAGCAAAAGCTTAAAGTTTCAAATATTTAATAGTATAAATGAGCTACAATTGTTTATAATAAAGATAAAAAAGGAATGTTAGAAAATAGTGGTTTATAAAATATCTTGTCAAGATTGTGACTCGGAGTACATAGGTCAATCAGATAGATCTATAAAAGTTAGAATTAAAGAACATGTAAATAGCTGGAAACATGGCTATAGAAACTCTAACTTTGCTAACCACCTTTTGGACTCGGGTCATGGTTTTGATCCGAAATTGAATGTTAAACTCTTACATATAGAAAATAAAAGCAATAGATTAAATAATTTAGAATGTTTAGAAATAAATAGATCTATTTCACTTAGGCCTATTTTCAACTTAAATGACCAAATTGTATTAACCCTTTGGGTGCCACGGTGACGATCTATCGTCACCATTTTTTCGTGCGAGAAATGCCACGGTGACGATCCATCGCCACTGCGTATTTCGTAGTTTAATTAATTTATTTGTAATCTGCTATATAGTATTTTGGTGTTTTAAAATACTTTGTGGTATAATCCAGTGATATTCAGTGGTGGAAAAAATTTTGTTTTAGCTAACTAAACAGATGACAACAATTACTGATGCACAAAATCAGCTGTTGTCATTTTCACTTGCAGGTTAGAAGTGTACTGATATTATTGTGTGTTGATATTATTTTCTCGCTACAGTCATAAGTTTTTTTGAAGTTTGTTGTTCGTGATATTTTATTATTTGTTTGTTGAAGGTTATTATTTTAGTTATTACAAGTTTAAAGTAGTATTTTGGATAATATATTGCTTTGAAATGGCGGAAGAAAATCTAAGAGGTAGCGAAGTAGACAGATTACTTTTAGGTTATAAATTCAGACGATGACTCTTTAGCCTCTGAAGATGATTTGTTACATTTATTTGGGAATGACAGTGATCTAGACCCGTTATATCAACCAGAAAGTGATAGTGACAATCAGTTTAGTGATAGTGATATTGATTTAAACTTAGATTAACCTAGTACATCAGGTAAACAAAATAGGCCTAGGATAGGTTGGGATAGGTTAGTTCTGAGATAAAAGTTTTTTGTTTGAGTTTGGTTTTCAACCAAATAATTTAAAAATTTGGTCACTTATAGAAAACAGTATATAGATAGAAAATAGCACACTTCCCATATATAAAATATTTTTGGTTTGTGAGGTAAAAAAAAAAAAAAAATGTAAAATTTTTTTTTCTAAATTATCTAAAGTTTGGTTTTTAATAAATAATTTTTTTTTACATATAGAATCCAACTTATTTACAAATATAATTGTAGCCTAGGTAACACTGAACATTTTGACACTAAATTTGTTAAGATATCTTGTATACAATTTAATCTGTGTCAATTATAACAAAGTTCTCCAAAAAACCATTTATACCTGTGGCATTTTTGGGTGAGTTATGAAAATTTTCTTGTGGCACTCAAAGGGTTAAATTCGTCACCTCTTCTAAAACCCATCCGTACCATAGATCATTTACCTTTATCTACCTGCTAGGTCATCCCCCTACCTTTCCCGATTTCTCTATTGTATTTCAGTTTCCTGTACTTATGTTTAAATAGTTGTCTATACCTGTAAATTATCAGTTGCCCGACGATGCCGCAAGGCGAAACAATTGTAGCTCATTTATACTATTAAATATTTGAAATATCAAACTTTGTCAAAATTGGTTAAAGTATTAAAGACAACCAACGAACAATAGACGGTAAAATTATAAAAACTTTTTTTTTTTGAATTCAGTAAACCTCAACACAGGTATATTTGTAAACAACTTATTACTGAGTTTTGTATGTAACATATTTTTACTGTATACTAGGCTGTTATATGAAAAAATATAACATATATGTGTTCTTGCACTTGCAAAAACTGTACTAACCACAATAAATGCCTTGCTGTCCTTGAACTAAAACCTTGATTTCTAGCTTATGCAATATACTTAAAAGTCTAAAATACCTTTGTGTGAATACAGTTCTCAGTTTTTAAATTTCAGTCAAGTTATACTTCTTGGTTTCAGTTATTTAGTTGTTTTTTCATACTCGCTCTGCTAATTTACTTCATTTGGTTTTTTTTTTTTTTTAACTCGATCTTCATAAATAAATTGTTTCATAAAATTTTATCAATCAATTTTACATTTTAAGGTAATTTTGTATATTTAGAATGTTGACAGACCAAGTTCACTGAAACCGATTCAAATTACAAATCAGTACCTAAAGAAAACAAAATAATTTTTTTTTTTTAAAGCATCCTAAAAATACAAATTATAAAATATATTTTGTGGTTTGTTTTGGAGTTTTCATAAATGTGTATAATCAAACTTTTTATCAATAGTTTTTTTTTTTTAAATTGTTACAAATGTATACAATTTGATTACTGTTCAATTTGTACTGAGTGGAATATTTTTTATTTTGTTTAGTTTGACAGTGATTTTCTGCTCTATTTACTTCTTTGATTATGAAACATCTTCACTCTAATAGAAAATCAGTTTTGACTTCCGATTTTTCTTCTAGCAATCTTACTTTCCATTTAGATACAACTATGCAATGACAAATTTTGAAGAAAACGGAAAATCATTAGATGTTGGGTGTTTTCACCTACTCAGCTTAAAGTAGTGTTTTACTTCCCATTTATATATAAATAATATTTATTGTTAAGTAATATTGACTATTTAAAATTTGTGTTTTCTACAATTGATTGTTTTGACATTTATTTATGAACAAATAACATTAGTTTATCATTAAATTTTGATAAGATTGAAGTCAGATGCATGGACTATTTTCTTTTTGATATTGTTCACTGTTAAAGTAGATATTGCTCTATAGAGCCTCTGTTTTTCCATTCACTACTTTTATACCTACATCATAAATATTGTAATACTTATTTGTTTCAAAATGAAAATTCCTGTATGTAATATACATATAATTTAATATTATTATACTGTCATTTCATGTCATTTTTACTCAGTGGTGAATTTGTGAAGGAATTTTGGTGGATCTGTTATTTTATATAAACTCAGCTGTTTTGATACTTTATGTTTTATATGACAGAGGTTATAGTTATTTATTTATTCTTTTATTTTTTTTGTTACAGTTATTTATTTTTTTGTGAATTTATATCATAGTGTTTTTATTTTTACATAAACAGTATCTGTTTATTTTGAATTAATAAATAGAAATTTCACAATTCTGAATTAGTTGTCTGCCGGATAGTTTTAATGATGGCAGTGATAGTGAAACTGGTAATGTGGATATTGAATGTGACAAAATGAACGAGTCCAAGTCTGAAAGTGGTGTTGAGGATATTTCAATTTACTTTTTGCTTATTAGGTTAAGGTAATAAATTACTAAAATGATTAAAAAAAGTTTAAATAGTTTTTATTTTAGTTCAATATAGTTATTTTGTATATACGAAGAAATTAGTAACTGTGACCATTTACATATTTGCTAATACAGTATTAAGCTTGTCAAATATATTTGAGAAGGAATTATACATAACAAAATTAATATATGTTTAGATTTTGTATGGATCGTAGACACAGGCTTATCTTTGTAAGTGAGCCATACAAAATATAATCATACCTAACATAATATTAATAAAGTTAGACAATGTATATAAATTTTAAAAAATATATTTATATTAACAGTATTAGAAAAAAGAAAAAAAAAAATCATTACCTCATATGAAACATAAAAAGTAACACAATGAGGGGGGGGACCTTAATCACTTGAAATTTGCCTAATTTACTATGAACTGGCTAGTACTGCAAGAGGGTCGGTAGCAAATTCGATCCTCAATGGGTAAAAAGCAAAAGTATTTTAAAATAATGTATTTTGTCATGGCCAGATTTAAAGACAATTTTTAATTAAAGTTAAAATGTTGGTAAAACTTTGTGGTAGTTCACGCTTTATCCTAAATTAATAAATTAATAGAAAATACATCTATTTTTATTAGTTAAACATTTATGAAATGGTCTGGGATATTGAATATGTCAAAAGACCTACTTACATTTTACTCAAATTTCAGCATCAATCTATAATTTTACTCTCTTAAATTTACAAAAAAATTAGAATTAAATTTTATTACCTTCATAGTCATTTCCATCTTTATTTTTCACATAATATCCATTTGCTTCTGCATCATTGTGTAGGAAATATGTACCATCTCGTTTAATATGTGGATCGGATATGACAACAAGTTTGCGTCCAACAGCGGTTAAGTTATGCACCATGTCTAAAGGTTTTGAGAATTTGAAAGGATCCCATGTGAAGTACCTAATCAAAGAGTAAGCATCTTAAATTTTTGATCTAACAAATTTTAGGTTTAATAAGGTAAATAGCCTATTACATTTTGATTTTGTATGAGGAGACCTTGGAAAGTGGTCCTTGATATCTAGTAGTGCATGGTTATTATCTAAATAATAACAATAACAAAAATAATAATAAAACGGTATTACTTTTATACTCTGTACTGATTGAAAAAGTAAACAGTGTTTACAAAATATTTCAAAACTTTAGCGTTTTATTGTGTTCTTCTATTTGTGTACTACTAAGTAATACCAAAGACCACTTTCCAAGATAAGCCTGTGTCTCCTATTCATACAAAATCTGATCTAACAAATTTGTTATATATAAGAATCCATTCCAGTTTATTTTACTTAAAAACATTATCCATCAAAAAAAAAAAGTATATAATTCTATCAGTGTGATATGTGATAATTGAGAGAAAGGTGGCAAAGATTAAAGACAACCAAACAAATGACATAAAGATTACCAATCACCATCTTCCAAAACATGGAATAAATTAAACAAAGTAAATCATCTGTGAAGAGGGTACAAATTTATTTATTATGAAGATTTGTTAAAAAATTATGAATTCAAAGTATCTCTGACAGGTTATATAATGAATTATATTTATTCTCATTTTATTTTTACCTTAAAAAAAATTATTATGTTCACAATTTAGTATAAAATATCATGTATAGTACAAACTCAAAACTCATAAGATGTGTATATTGCCTCGTAATTATTCTTGTGGGAAGCATTACTATATTTGGTAAAGCGTTGTAAGGTTAGGTACACCACTATAATATTATGATTATACTATATTAATATTATACTATAATATTATTATTTAATTATTTTGTGTATCTCCATAAGTTTAGGTTAGAATATTTGAAATACATTTATTTATTTTTTTTTTAATAGGATAAATAAGAGACATTTCTTTTTTTTTCTCATGCAAACGAATCTAACCTAATTACTTCTTCAGCAATATGGTGGACATCAAACTTTTATATAGGTTTCTTACATTGTAAATTACAAGCATTTACCAACAGGTTTATAAAAAAACTGCTTATATATATTTATGTTATATCTCACTTTTTATTGTCCGTATGTTCAATGTCTAACCACATGACATCCATAGGCAAGTCATAATGATCAAATCCATTACTCACTGCATTAACATCTTCTTGATCATTGTAGTTCCAACGACATTGGTGGTATCCAAGGGAAAAATACTAAAACATGTGAAACAAAACAATGACTATTTAACTGTTACTCAAAGGTTATAATTTTAATTAAATAATGTTTCTTAAAGATTTCTTAACACTTTTAGAATTAATAAAATTAAACAGAGTTATGAATTCTGAAACTAATAATGAAATTATTCCAGCATTATCAATATAAAGAAATACAATTAGCATTGATTGCTAACCAATATTAATTCTTTAAAAGATGGGTAGAATCTATATGGCTTGAGCGACATAAACTTCTTTGATAAAGTGTATAAAACTGCCTTCTTGAGTGGTTATGTTAACTAATAACCTACCACTAAACCTTAAAAGTATTCAAGATAAAAGAGCTTCGACAGCTCTTAGTTAGGATATTTCCACCTTTCCCTCGTTACTTGTAGTAAATCTAAGTGTGTTATCAAGTTATCAGTGTATTTTTTGAGACGGTTTCAAATATATTGATGATGCTGTTCATCCATGCAATAACTTTGTTGATGTGGTGTGTTTTAATTAATTGTACTTTATGGACTTATTATGTATTTTAACTTGCAATATGTTCAACGGATAACCTAACCCAATATCCTAACCTAAATTCACGAGCAAAATAAAAGAAAGAATTCTAAACAGACCTAATAAAAAATAAACACCCACAAAAAACACAAGCTCTAAGGAAACAAAACATCAAATTTTAGAAAAAATGCAATATAAAAATAAACTAAATGTATCTTGTATTTGGCTTAAAGAAAAACATATCATGATGTTAGAAATAACAAAACCGCTAAAACTTGATTATCGTTGCCCCAAACCATTTTCATACATATCATCCACAATTCACGTTAATCTGAACAAATTATAAAAACTTTAGTTTTTTTATTTATTATTATTAAGATTTGAAATAAGAAATAAGAATCAGTGCATGAAGTTATACAACTAGTGAGATTTTATATATAGTGACTGTATAACTAAAGTCGATGATCCAAGGCTAGAGGAATTAGGAAAGCAAAAAATCAATACTTAAGGTATTGGTGTGAAAAATCTCAAACAATTAACCACGTCCTTCTGGAATTTTGTATAACTTGAAACTAAATAAACAAGACGATAATCCACAGCAGAGCGATAAGTATCTTATTACGAATGATAATTATATACTCTGAATTAAAACAAAACCAAAAACTAGGGATATAAATTTCATAAGACTCTTTTCAATATTAGGCCTACTAATAATACTGAAATACATTGACTATATATACATATATATGAAAACTTTTTATAACAAACTTTCAAATAATATAGACTATAACATAAATTTTAACACCAAAAGCCGGCACGACACCTAGATCAGAGATTAAGACTCTACTTATATAAATGTTATTTAGAAATTTGAACTTTATTCCCATTCTTGTTTATTGTATTTAACTACAATCTTTATTTTTAAGGGAAAACATTTGTGTTGTTAACCTTATATATTTAATTGAAAATTGACATTTAACATTCTATTCATTGTTTCTAATATTTTTGATTTAAAATCTAAAATTTAAAAAAAGGAAATTTGTTAACAATGTAGTTGATTTTTATTTTGTTAATGTTGTTTATTCAGATGTCTTTTTCAGTATTGCAAACTGTAGTTTAGTTGCTGCACAATAACATTATAAATCGCCTACAGAAAGAGTGAATAAATAAATAAAACAAATATTTCCAAATTCAAATCAATGGAATTTAAACAGTAATTTTATTTTTTTTTAAATTCATATTCTTTCTTACTGTTTCGTCCTGTGATAATTTGATTGAAAATTAAATATTTTAAGCATTTAATTTTTAATTTTAAAACAATTTTAATAACAACACTACAAAATTATAATCCTGTTAGAAACCATACTAAAAAAACTGTTTGGTACATGACGTCCACTAAGTCAAGGACTCCATGTCTCACATTTCATTAATAAAGATCGCACCAATCAGTAAAATACTTAATACCTGGGAGGACACTACAAAACAGAATATCTTTTACGCATTCTAAATGGTAGGTGGGGGAAATTGAATTTGAATGAAACTAATGGGTTTAAATGTAAAAGTTTATTAATGCCACTAATTTCCTTTTCTTCCATACACTAATATAATTATAAGTATGCTTCTATGTATGTATTAACAATACAGAAATTCCAAAGTTCATATATGCATAACATAAAAATCATCCAATTAAACATATTCATTATCATAATTTGTGTAACAAGAACAGTAACATAATTCACATTACATGTTGAGTTAAAAATAAAGAGAGAATGAAGAACTATCATTAGGTAGGAAATGGAAGTCTCTATGATGAAGAAGAAGTCTTGGGACATTCTATTCAAAAAATCCAAAGAGATCTGATCATCATTGCTACAGATCCAGGAAGATTAAGTGTTTTAAATAACAGCTAAGTAGCTAAAATATAATATTTGAGCTCAGAAACATTGGTGAGTGGAATATATAACTTTGTTTATCCCTTCATGGAATTGATTCAACATTATAAATTCACCTTTCATCCAGATTAAATCCAGCCAACAGAGCAACTTTCTCAAAATACATTAAAGGCCATAAGAACAAACTCGAAACTATGAATAAAAGAACTTTTACTAACATACTATATTAACAGCATTTTTTGAAACATAATCCACCTGAATTCTATACCTAACTACAGGAATCGTAATAGTGTGCTGACTCCCTGGAATTTACAAAAAAATATATATATATTTGGTGAAACTATTGGGATGAATACAGACTGTAATAACTTAACAATTTAGGTCATGGAGTGTGACTATGGTAAAAAGGAGTAGCTGGTTAAGGAAATGTAAGCCGTAGACTTTTTTATTAATATGGTAACTACATTTTTTGAACAATAGAAAACTTAATATCTAAAAAAAAGCTGATGGAAAATATAGGTAAATAGTTAGGGAGGTAGGGATTGATTGGAATAATTATAGTGTAGGTGAAATGGGTGTATACGGTTGGTATAGATTTTGATGGTGATATTCAACCAAGCCCAATATGGTGGGGGAAACCTTGTGATATCAATTAGGAAATAAGGATTTGCCTGTAATGCCAAAAAGTAGGGAATCCATCGTACCTCTGAGCACTATCCTGTGATGGGTTAAAACCACCACAACACACACATTTTATGATATGATATAATTTTATAATGTGCACATAATATAATATTGTATTTATAATAGAAACAAAAAAAAACTACTTACAGGAGGTAAAGGTGCAGTTCCAGTAAGATCAGAATATTGGCGGAAGACATCATGAGGTCTTGGACCTAATAGAAAGAACACATCAATAATACCACTCTCTGACATGAAGTGAGAATCAACCTGTGCAGGTTTGGCTGAGCCAGAGACAAAGTTTACAATGGATGATACTACGTTGTCATCAGAGTTGCCACTGATATCAACCCACGTCTCTGCTGCATTGTTCCAGAACACTCCCACTGTCCTTGTTATACTAAGAACAAAACAATCATATAATAAAATAACAAATGACTATTCTTTTGTTGTAAAACACATTATTTGTAAAATTCAGCATTATATTTGCTGTCACCATGAAATAAAATATTTTTCTGTTTGCTCAATTCATACAAAATCCTCTAGTTTCATGTAACCCTTGGATATACACATCATGTATAGACAATAGTGCAAGGGTGTTACAATATCATCTGTTATAAGTTTTCTTTGTTATTTTATAACCTCTATAGACTTACAAAAAGCAAAGAAAAGTCAGTGATCATGATCAAGCTCTCCCAACCCATTTTCCCCTATTACACCACTATACTTTTCCTACCTCTCCTTTCATTCACATCACTGTTTATCAAGAGATCATCTTTTAAGAAATAATAACACAGGTATTTGTTTTACGTTTAAAAATTTCTGGTTTAGAAAAAAATGATATCTTCATTTTATTGTAGAGCAAGTTATAGACAAAAGATAAACAGTATAACAAACACAAAGAACACAATTCTCATAAAAAATACGCCTAAGTATCAGACGTGTTTCAACGACAAGGTCGTCCTCTTCAGTGATACACCAGCTACACCAACCAAACAAAGTAGTTGTGGTTTGGTTGGTGTAGCTGGTGTGTCACTGAAGAGGACGACCTTGTTGTTGAAACGCGTCTGATACTTAGGCATATTATTTATGAGAATTGTGTTCTTTGTGTTTGTTATACTGTATAATTTTTTTCATAAGTCAAGCTCAACATTTAATAAAAGATAAACCAATAACTTTTTGGTAAATGAGTACAACATTCTTTATTCCAATCCTTATTTTATTCATAAGATATAACATGTATTCATCTAATAATAAGCAATAATGTGCATCATAAATTTTTTAATATTAGTCAATTACTAAGAAATTATTTATCGATAATTTGGTTATCCTTTGACCTACAATAAAAATAAAGATATCCCCTCATGTTTGTTGTTAAAGAGGGAAATATTTTGTTTTTAGTAAATTTTGTATAAATTTAATGGTTTTCTAGATACTCTACATTAATAATTTTAAAACCCACCTTTTTAAAAATGTACAAAATAGTCTTGGTGTTTAGTATAAAAGTTTATATACAAAACAAAAATGTAAACCAAATTTGGACTCCATATCTTGTCCATTTCCAAAGTTATAAATTTATTTAGAAAAAAAAAACAGACAGATTAAAAATGAATAAATTACGTTTGTTGAAACTTTATTCTTTATTTTGATGTTCTAAACGCATTCCTTAAATATTAAACACCCATAGCAACTGACCCTATGTATTTTTATTACATTAATATTTTCAATTGGTGAGTTAATGCTTCCTATTATAAATCAATGCTCAATATGCACAGTAAGTGAAAATCTATATATTTTCGCCAAAGATAACTCGCTTCTCAACACCAAGCATATACTTGCCTACGAAACTCTTGGATGTGCGTCTTGGTGGAGGCAAGCTACTTCTCCTTACAAGCTTTTGTTTGTTGTAGGTATGTAGCCTAATGTGTGTTAACAAAAATGTAACAAAGAATGTAAAGAGTGACTAATTACAAATTTATTAAAATTTACATTTCATTGCTGATAAGAATGACATATTTATATAATATTATGCTGTATAAACTACAATTTAATATTGTAACAATACCGAAATTTCAAAGTTATAAGAGCTTGTATAACATAAAAATCACCCAATTAAACATATTGATTATCACCAACCAAAAACAACCCACTTCATGAAAACCCATACCACATTAGATATAAATATCATTCATATTTTTACCTCCATATATGGTGAAGAAAAAAAAAAAAAAGTTGTGGGAGAGAGTTTTTTAAGTGGAAGCAAAATCTACGAATGTATTGATCGCTATAAAAGTGGTAGGGTTTCTCTGTGAGATGAAAGACGGCCTGGTAGGCCTTCCACTTCAAAGACTAATGACAATATTGAAGCGGTTAAAGATAATTCGATAATCGACGAATTAAAATTGATGAAATTGCAAGTGAGTTAAAAGTAAGTCATGGCTCAGCATATTTAATCATCCACGATTCTTTAAACTTTCGAAAAGTCTATGCTCGCTGGGTTCTACGTCAATTGACCAGCATCCACAAAGACAATCGTTTGAAAATTTAATTGAAGCCAAAAATTAAATCCAAAAACACACGGTAAACTTTCAAAAGGCATGATTTTGCTTCAGTTTAACGCTCGACCCCATACAGCCAAAAACATAGTCCTGTGCCTTTAAAATCTTGGTTTTCAGGTGTTGGACCACCCTCCATATAGTCATATAATATTTTCATCTTTTTCCCCCATTAAAAGAACAGTTACGAAGGAATCATTATCGATCTGATGAAGAGGTTATTTAAGCGGTGCAATATTTTCCTAAAGATGGACTAAGTGCATAGAAGTAGGAGGGAATTATGTTGAAAAGTAATGCTATTATTATTTATGTAAGTACAATAAATATCTAGATTTTTCAATTTCACTTTATTTATTGACTTACCCTGATATAATACTCAAACTCAGAATCATTGGTGAGTGGAATGTATAACTTTGTTTATTCCTCCATGGAATTGATTCAACATTATAAATTATATCCAGCAAAAATTAACCAACGAAAACTACAACTCTCTCAAAATTCATTATAGGCCATACTAACAAACTCAAAACTGTGAAGGAAAGAACTTTTATTAACACAAACAATATAAATACCATTTTTTAAAACGTTAATTTAAATATGTATCATATTCACTCATCACTTATCCACTTCTATCACACATCTTTCATTAGTTTCTAAGTTATCACATACTCAATTGTTTAGATAGTTTTTATAGTTTTAATTTATGTTGTACACCCAATAGCCAAGGCAAGAGTTACAGACTATTGAAGTTCTGAACCCCGAGATTAAGAGTAGACAACTCATTTTCTATATTTTTTAATTGAATAATTCTAAAATAATAATGTTATATAAATAACTTGTCAAAACACATTACATGTTGCATGATGTATAATATGTTTAAATGTAACATGCAAGTTTATTACACCCCAATATCAAATAAAAGAAAACACAGTTTCTATAGCAAATACTTTATTGGCAAGAAAAAGACCCTAGTAATATCTTTATTTGTTACGTGAATACAAACCTTCTTGGCACTCTGGTGGCTTAAGTTGTGTTTTCTTTCATTTAATGAATGAAATTTTCACAGCAGTTTATTACATATTTGTCAACGTTGCACACACTTGCTAACTATCATATTCATAAACCCACGATTCGTCACCTGTTACAGTGTTTAAAATAAAATTCGGGTCAGCTCTGTGAACACATAACTAAGTTTTGATTTTGGTTTCTCATCAACAAACATGGAACAAACTTGGCAGCAATTCAATCCATCCCCAGATACTCCGTCAAATTCGCTGACAAGTTCCGAACAATAAACCTAAAGCTTCACAAACATCACTGATAGTCTCTTAACTATCTTCAAGAATTTTTTCACAAACACAAACCATTTTACTGTATTCCCCATCTGTATGGTTTGTCAGGAACAAGAAGAAACTCTCCAACATATTCTTCTGCAGTGCTCTGGTCCAGGCCATACTGCTAGAGAGATACTGAAAACTAAACTCAAAGAAGAGTGCACCCTCGATAAAGTACTAACAGACAATATATTTTGGAGACTTGCTGCCCTTGTTTACGAGAGACACTGTGTGGTTGGTATCACATGATACCAGATACACGAACAAGAAGTAAGTAATAAATAAGTTTTCCTGTATTCCCTGAGTTTAAAACAAAATTTAACAAAAACTTTTTGCTCTTTCAAATCGCTCATTTTCAAGAACAACCGTTTGCACAAACAAAATATAAATGGGCACTGCAACTAAAAAAACAACAGTGCTGCTTCTCAACAACGACTGATCTCGTTCTCTAGGTCAACTAGTGGAGCTATCAAGCGGTTGGTTATTCATGTAACTAACTCTTCCCGCCTACAAAGATGCCCATTCCAGGAACTTTTAGATCACATCTCATATATAACTGTTATTGATATATTATATATTAAAAATAGATGTTACCAACAATGGAAAGTTTTATAAATAATAATATATCTATCTGAAAGTGAATTATATAGAAAAGTGAAGGGAAGTAAAAGTAGAGTTTTTTAAATAAAAAGAAAAGGGATGTGAATATCTTAGAGGAAGTATAAAGGAAGAGTTAATTGTTACAATAACGTCTATAGTCCACCCCAAATTTTCTTGATGCATGAAAGATGTCTAACTTACTTGCGAAAATAGATTTTATATGTGGTAAAATTTAACTATAAATTAGTGAACATAACTGAAATTATGGATCATGAGTGCCACCAATAAATTTAGTCACTTGTATGCCATCTTGAAAAGACATACAAGTGACTAAATTTTTGTGTGTGAACTATTTTGTGCCAATTAGTAGAAAATATTGGAAAGTGATTTATATGTGTCTGTTACAGCAAAATATAATATATTACTTTTTGCATTTTTTAATTTAAGGTAAATTAAAAATTTAATGAAGAAAGAGAGTTTGAGGGGATCTTTGAGATGAATTTCTTTCATGACCCTTGATCTTATTATCCTTAACATTTATAATAATATTTTGTTAGTTTAGTTTAGAACAAATTTCTGAAATAGAAACAAAAATAGAAGAAAGAATATTTTTATTTTAACTTTACGCTTAATTTTCTAACTGTATAATTGTTGAAAGTTGCAGCAATGGGTTTAAAATCAAAAGGCAATAACAAATAATGGGTCACAAGACCAAATTTAAAAAATAGTTTCAAGATATCAATTTCGTAATAGCCATTGTGTTCTAACAAATTCCAAAATAAAAATTTAATTTGAAGTTTTAAAATTAAATATTGGATGCCTTCAGACTAAATTTACACTCTGTATATTATCACTGTTCAAAATATGTCTAACCTATTGTGCCACTAACCACTAATGACTTTCAGACATAAAAATTGATATTATAAGATTATTAAACGATATATACAAGTATGCACATAAAATTACAGTAATAGGCTAGTTTATTACACTCATTTTTCTATAGTTGAGGTTTTATTTAAATTTGTGACTAACTTTAATCTTAAGTAGGACATTTATAGTTATAGCGACATTTTTTGTGACAAAATAGTCACACTGAAAAACATTGCCAATTGCTAGATCAAATGGTAGCAGAAACCTTTTCTTATAAGAAAATTTTGAACATATCGAGTTTAAGCAGATTGTATGACAAATTGGTGACCGCTTAATATTTGCATAGTTGCTAGGCACATTATTTGACAAGTCTAGAACTTGAAACTTTGTTCGGCAAATATATTTTTAGGTTGAGATACAGAGGCTGAAGCACTAAATTGGAAAAGTGATTAAAGTTAATTTGTGATTTTTTGCGTATGTTGTTTAACCATATCTGTATAACTATTATTTATGAATTATGTATTCAAGTACTTTAGATATATCTCAAAAGAAAACACTAAAACTTTGAATATCACAAACAAACTGTTTCTGAGTGTATTTAGAATAAATATGATTTATTTCATTAATTTTAAGGATTATATAATTGTAGTTAAAATAAAACATGTTCACAATTTTTTTATAAATAGGTTTATTAAATCAAACTCGTTTTAACGACAATGTCATTATCTTCGGTGCTGCATGAGCTTCAATAATTAAACTACAACTGAATTGTTGACATTATCAGTGAAACGTCTTTGATTTAATAAAGATATTTCTGAGAAATTGTGTTCCAAGTTTAATTTTAATTTTAAAACATCTCGCAAGTCAATCTCACTATTTTAACTACTGATTAAATTCTTTATTGCCTACAGTTTACTTAGCTTTACAATTTAATATTTTACATTATCTCTTTTTACTCTTGGATGTTCATTTAAATACTTTTAAACATTTGATAAGATAACAAGACTTATATTGTGTAATGTTTGTTTAATAAGATAAGCAAAATCTAATATGGTTACTTTGATAGTCTTTTTGGTCACATTTATTGTAAATGTAGATCATTTACAAAAATAAAAATTGGTTTATTAACATTTATATAAAAGTTAAAAAATATATATTCCTTGTGCTGACTTCATAGAAAAAAAGAACTCAAAATATATGTCCTCTATTGTATAGCATTGTTCGTTTCAATAACTAGGATTATTAATAAAAATTATTACTTTGTATTTGAGATATAATTTGGTTTAAAACAACAATCATTATTTTGTCCTAATATATACAAATCGTAATCTATATATTATAAATGAGGGTAATTTTTAATGTAAGAATTGTTTACACACTAAACAGTGCAAACCATAGAGCAGAACAGTTTCAAGGTACATCGTAAAATAATAAATTGATTACCAATCTTACCACTTGTGAAATATGCTTAGTAATTAAATTTTTCAACATACAAAATATTTGTCCTTCTGAAATTCATCAGCAAGTTATGAAAGTGTATGGGGAAGACATTATGAATGAAGGAAATATGCATAAATGGTGTTACTGAAAGAAGAATCAATGCTCATGATGAGCCTCCCACTGGCCTGAAGTAATGCACATGCCGTTCCAAGCCCGAGGAAAGAGAAGAGGGAGATTTTCATTTAAAAAGATCATTAGGAGAGTTCAATAATTAAGAGCCTTATCCAAGATTCCAAGTTCTTTAGTGTCCATGTAGATTTTCCGCCTTCTACGTCAAAAGGAAAAATCAAATTAGGAAATTCATCCATAAAGATAGCTTTGTATTTACCTGTGTGCAATCAGAATTGGAACAGCTGCATATAAAGCCATATTACTGTTCAGTTCATATTCAAATACATCAAGGTTATACAGCCGATAAGGATCAGTCTTTCTGAAAAGAAGAAACAAATTTATAATTAAATATGGACAAGATTTATATAAACATATTAGGAAACTAAATTTCTATATATAATTTTTTTACACAAAAGAAATTCAAATTTTTGTTTCTCCATCTTAAAATATTTTTCTTCCAACATATTTAATCCTCAACTATTTTTATAAATTTAATCTTAGTATCATCTAATGTCTTGTAAAAAGTGGCTCCTGTTATTTAGAAGAATGAAATGTTTTTACAAAACCAATATACAGCTTTGGAATAGGATACTGATAGTTCAGAATGATAACGACAAGGGAGAGGTTGGTTAAGAGAAATCAACAACAAGATAAAGAAACAAAATTCTTAAACAGAACCGATGAATGAACAAAGAGAGCTGGATATTGGATATAGGAAGAAGTTGAAGGACAATACTTATTTTATCATGATCATATGATCCCTCTAATAATTTCATCATTATCTTCCAACTAAGTGTCGTCTGGCATAATTTCTTCTATTCCCGACGATCTCTCCACATCTCTAGTCTATAGAAACCGTGAAAATGATAGCTTACGGCCTCTGGTGAAACTGTGACACAGGTCCAACAAAGTGTGGTAGTGAATTTATAAAACTATTTCAATATTAGCAGTAGCCAATAATTGTTTATAGTACAAAAATGAGAAGGAATATGCAAAGAAATGTTTAACACTCAATCGTATGAATTCTTGAACCAGACAAATATATATATGGAAATAATGAGATTATTATTTAATTCCACAAAACAGCTTTAATTGCAACATATGTTTTGCCGTTAGGCATTTTCAAGCAACTAAATTGAAAACAAAACAAGTCTAAACTAAAAATGTGAGACAAAAGGAAAGGTTAGAGTAAAGGGGTTGAGAAATGACAAAAGACAGGTTAGATCATTGACCTTTCTTTTGTCATTTCTCAACCCCTTTACTCTAACCTTTCCTTTTGTCTCAAATTTTTAATTTAGACTTGTTTTGTTTTTAATTTAGTTGCTTGAAAATGCCTAACGGCAACACATATGTCACAATTAAAGCTGTTTTGTGGAATTAAATAATCATCTCATTATTTCCATTATCATGGAATTCCATCATGTACCGACGGTTGTAACATTCAATTTTTTTTTTTTATATATATATATATAGAAAACCTGTACTCGTCTTTCTGAAAACATCAGCTACTGTCAACAACCGCTTTCTCGGGGAAAGAGCTATGGCTGAAGTGTACACAAATACTCCTGTACATGATTTCTTTTATTTAATTGTTACTGTTTAAAAAGTTTATATAATTTACTTGTTTATATAGATAGTTCAGCAAGTTTATTTTGATAACTTTTATTATTATATAACTACTTAAAGCAGAAGAAATAAATATAAATATCATACAAAAAATAAATAAGTAAATTAATATATAAAGGTGTTAAAATTACCTTCCCAATATCTTATATTTTAATTTTCCATGGTTTTGTTTCTGTACAACTGTAATTTTCTGGTCAATGTATTCCGAAAGTATTTATACCTGCATCCCCACCCCCTCGCCCTAAGTCCGTCACCTCCGCTCGCCAAATCCAAGTGCCAGCTTACGTTTAGCCGACTGTAAATTTGATATAACTGTTCAGTTGTGTCTAAGAATGATAATTCACAAGATAGATAAACTAGCATCACAATGTTTTAAAGTGACTTTACATAATGTATCATGCATGCTCAAAATGACAAAATAAAATCAGTAAAATTTTATCTTCTGATTACTAAGTAATGTTATCAGTTATCAGTACTAATAAAGATTCAATTAAGTTAGACATACATTCCTTGGTTATAGCCCATTTCAGGTTAAGTTGAGGCAGGGTACCTGGCTGGGTTAAGCCGATGAATAGCTGGGGTGGGTCGGCGAGTAAATCCCATTAATTATGCTTAAACCCACTTAAATACAAAAATGTAATAAATATTTGAGGAAAAACTTGATACTGTATTCTTAATTATCATTATACAAACCATTATGTGTTTGTCTCATGTTAATTGGCCGATTTAAAGTGTAACTATTTTTATTTTCAATAAAACTTAATACAAAACAGTTTATATATTTATAGTTTAATGTACATTTTTTTTAGTCATTCAATTGTACACCCAAAGTCATTCAAAATATTTACAGGCTGTATTTATATTGCATTAATATAATTATTATTTAATATGTGTGACAGTTTAACTTTCTGCGTTTGAGAGCTCTTTTTATTGTTAAATAACTCGTTTTGCAGGCTTGAAACTACCGGAGGCTGCATTAAAAGTTTTGGTCTGTTAGACCTTCGTCACCTTTTTTTTTTTGTATATTTTTTCACAAATATTTACAGTTTAATGTAGATTTTTCCTTAGTCATTCCAAATATTTACAGTGCTATGTAAGTCTGTCTTAATCGTTGGGCTCTAACAGAAGCTCCTCGGCAATGATTTTGTGTTCTGCCAGTTCGTGTATAAGTTTATTTTAGGGCTTAAATTTGGCTGATTGACAGACACAAACACTGATTTCTTTGTCTAATGATGATGATGGCAATAGTGTAAACTACTTTTACACAATACAGAGTTTTTTTTTCAATTTTCTTTTCAAGTGGAGCATTCGGCGAGGCTTAACTAATGAGTATTAGTCGGCCGTTCGACACTTCTATTCAACCCCTGATCATCCGGCCAAGCATGAGACGAGTTGTAGAATAAATACATTATTGATAATTCTATATAAATATCTTACTTGGTTGATTTCAGAGCAATTGAATCTGCATGTTCAGGTAACCCGTATACTTGTTCTGCTCCTTGAAAAGTAAAATCCAAAGCAACAGCTTCTGGGCCTCGTAGTTTAATATCATGATGGCTTTTATAATTTTCTTCCCATGCTCCGGGGTCAACAACCTCTTCATCTCCAGTTTTTTCTTCGGGGGTTCCTTCAGGCTTCCTGAAAATAAATATAAATTTTAACAAAGAAAACATAATTTACTTTTATCAGTATATAACGCAACAAAAAAATTATACTTTGTATTCTATTTTTACACGTATATGTAGAGTAAAGAGATGTGATGGGTCAAAAAATCAATGTTGAATTTTCTTTGCTGATATATCTGTTGATGTCCCTTGAGTACAAAAAAGGGGTTTGTGGAATGATATCTATCTTTCATTTGTCATGCAACCAACTGCAATACGATAGGGCTGCTATGGAGAGAAAAATTGACTTATACCCAGAGTTACATTAACCAAGGATAGGGTTAGCTATGAAAAACAAAGTTGCCCATACCCAATGAGGTCGTAAATTATTTGACCCCGTATCATTCAATATCACTCTTGGGGTAACCAACTTAATTGATTAATTAAAAAAGTAACTGTGAACAATTCTAAGTATAATAAGAGTGATCAAATTAGCCCTACAGTCTAAGTCAACTCATCTTTTTAAATAGATATATAATTATCTCAGAAACACCATTTACCCTAACTTATCCCAACATTTAATTTGGGAAACTTCACTAAAATAAATTAAAGTCAATAATTTGGGAGTACTCGACACAAGTCCTGTCGAATTGATGGGGACTCCACACTCCCTCACAACATTATAGGTTTTCCTTCTCCACAGCAGGTCAAGATCTGCACTGCCTTCTTGATGGCTGAACCCGGTTGTGATCACGGATAGCCTGGGTGCAATCAAAATTGCTCTAGCAACCCAAAAAGCAATCAACCACAGCAATCTCAGATTCCGAGTGTGGTGATTGTGCCTAGAATGTATCACATTCAACCCCCCTAGGGGAAAAAAGACTCACTGTAGCGTAGAATAAGGTAGAAAAGGGAATATACCCAGGAAACAAATAAAGGTTCCGCCATGGTGAGGGGGGGAGGCATCAAACTGGAAGACAATAATAATAGCACAACAATTCGGAAATCGCAGGAGTGAGGTATTAGATGAATTAAAAAATTTATAAGATGGCAATTCGTTCTGCACTCACCAGTATTTCACTTCTACACAATACATTAGTTGGAAAATAAATATGTTAACCCAAAACAGAGAATATTGGATGGGAAGATTAAGAATAAGTGCCAAAATAGATAGGAAAGGGAAGAGGGGAGGAAAACCGAAGTATAGTGGTGATGATTGATAAACTATTATATATATGGATTTTTTTTTAATATAGGGAAGATGACGAATAATGGAATAAAGTTAAAAGGAAGAGAACGAAGGCTGAAGAAGGGATAAAAAATCTGATGGATGGTGTTAATACTGATGCTTAAATGTAAAGCTGGGTGGAGTTCATAAATGATCTTGGACTAGAGATAAAACATCAAAATATTGGTGGCTACCAACTCTTCTTATTGTCTATGCACTAATATTTCCACTCTAGACTCACCCCCTGAAGCTGTAGACGAAGTGAAGATATACATTGATAGCTCATGAAGTTCACACAATTACTGGGAGTTGACAAATGATGGGAAATGTCCAATTAAATCATATTAATAATATAAACAGTTCATATCTATCAAATAAATTTAAAACTTTAATAATGATATTCATAATATATTATTACTGATAAAGAACAACCCTTTCTAAATGAATATTAATTATAATGTTACTAACGGTTCAGGCTTTGTTTGATGATGTTCAAATCGCATTAGGCCTCGTGCATTTGTACTGATTACAAGCTGATTATCGGAGTAGAAATCCAAACGGAAAGGAGAACCATACAGAATTACTTTGTTGGAGCCAGATTTAACAGTCACAGAGTTTTCAGTTTTCTCCACAACTTCTAACCTGGAACAACATTTTTATTTATAATTGCTGTCATTTTCAAACAAAAAAATTAATTTATATATAAGTAAAATATTAGATCAAATATAATAAATTTATATCACTAATTTATATAAACTTGATATAATAGAAGAATAACAGATAGCTCCCTACTGCAAAATTTTTTAATTAAATTCAATTTTGTTTTTTTAACACAACTATAATTATATTTAGAGATTGGAAAAGCTAAATAACCAAACATAGATAAATCACACAATTTATTAGTCATTAACTGAGGTAATAAAAAGTTGTCATGCTGTTAAACATTTAATATCACTGGTATAATTGAACATCATCAACCATTGTATAATGATATAATGTAAATGAAACACATGTTTAATAAACTACTCTACCAATATTTACTTTATTATCATCATACTAACACCTGTTGGACAGTGACTAATTGATTCATCATTATTCACAGCTCATACAGTCTTTTGTCGCAAAAGAAATTATTCCTGAAGATTTCTCCTCAACACTTCAAGGACTGTGAAGGCAAATATACAATAAACAGGGGAACAATAGAATTTAACATGTTTGTTCTGTAATTTCCTCTTAAAAACTATGTAGGTTATTATAAAAAGAATAATCATTTACACTTTTTTTTAAATAAAGTAACACATCCTTAACTGGTTATTTCATTGTTACTCTCATATCTTAAATTGATACAGTATGTTGAACGAACTCCTCTAATTCTTCAAGTGACAAACATTTAGAATACATATTTCTAAATAAAAATATTTGGCTGGATAAACAATTGAGGGAAAAATAATAACACTGGAATTAAAACAAATAATATTTAATTTGTAAGTCACAGATTGTTGGTTAAAATGTATACATCGATGTTTACAAACGAAAAAAAGGGAAATTTTCTCTTAAAAAACTATATAGGTTTAAAAATGTTTTTATTTTAAAGACACTTCATTATTCTATAGTTTAAAAAAATTCCAATAACACACCTGTTACCTTTAATACGCCGTCACTATCGTTATACAAACTAATCCAGGATTTTGTAGGAACTCCTCTATTTCTCAAGTGACAAATGTTTAACACCCATATTTCTAAATAAAAGTATTTACATAAACAATTGGAAAAAATTATCAAATTGGAGCTAAAATACAATTACTTTATTTACTTCGCAACTCACAGACTGTCAACACAATTGTTTAAATTTACGTACGACATGAAGAAAATTTCGAACCTTTGTTACAATGTAGTCCATTTTAATGTAGAAAATCGTAAAGAATGAACTGTTGAAGTCTATTGTCAATGTACAAGTAACAGTTCAAATAGCAACAAATGAGAAGTTGGGGCTGCACTAGATCCAATGACAGGTCTATGGATTCAATTTCTGAGGTTTTAAAACATGAGTAAAACGACCCACTTTCGTACAAGTTTAGGAGACAAACTTCAGAATTGTCAAGAATTATCAGAAAACAAAAGATCAACGGAAGACACGAATGTTAATAGTGTGTTAAATAGAATATAGAGTAAATCCATAGGATGTACGAATAAATTATTATAAATCATAAACCAACACAAAATATATCAAAACATAGCCGAAGTTAAAACTTTGCAGACTCTTCTCACTTGAAGAACGCCCACAACTAGCAATTAGCTCTAAGATTGGTAGATAGAATTTCATTGAAATGAGAACTACTTCTTTGCATATTGCACTAAAATTATTATGTAAATAATTAGTTAATAGGATTTATAATTTGTAAGAGAAGTTATTTTACCCCTTATTGTGGTAAATATAATCTATTTATCCTTCTAAAACTCGGTTACTTAAAAAATCAAGCAATTAATTACTCCCAAAAAAGAAAAGAATCATTTCATTTTATATTTAATGACACCACACTTACACAAACACACTTTTACTTGCTGTGATTTAGAAGATGAAAACCAAAAATATGACTAATGCATCTAAAGAATTCATAAACTTTTCAGATAACAATGCAAAAGAACCACTATTCCCTCATCCTCTACCTACCTTATCGTGGGAGAAAGTTGGTATGGATTTATTTAAAAAACAAGATAAGATATACACCGATGTTAACTATAAACTATTATTCAAATACCAAGAGTTAGTTTATCTTTCAAGCACAACAATAAATTCTGTAATTAATATTATAAAAGAGTATTTTTAGAAGACATATATTTTTAGAGAATTAATAACTAATGGACCACAATTATTTTAAAATGTTGGGTGTTCTTGGAGATTCAAACATTCAACAAGTCCACACTATCCACAATCAAATGAAATAGTAAAATGAGCAATAAAATCAATAAAAAAAAATATATTAAAAAATTAAGAATTTGATAAAACAGATGTAGATGCCTATTTAATTTGTGTTATGTTATTTGTTTGTGTTGTGTTGTTTAATTAATTTTATGTTAAAGTTTAGGAACACAACTTTAAACTACAAAATACATTCATCTGCTAAAATGTTGTATAGTAAAAAATTGAGGGGTATACTATCCAAAACAACCTCAATTAAACCATAAAATTCACAAAAATGTATACAATTTTTTTTTAATAAATAATGTATTTCGATAGGAAAACACATCCACAAAAGAAATTTAAAAAAAATAAACATGTCCTAATAAAAAAAATTAAAGGAGTAAAAGGAAAAATCGACTGTGGTTAGACAGAAACCGTGCTCATTTAAAACATTTAGTAAGTCAGGCAAAGTTTTATATTGATCCTAATATATAAATATTAAGATGATGAAAATTTGTTAGAAAATAAACCAAAAAAAAAAACATCAGTTAAGACCTAATGAAAGTAGGTCTCTAAAAAATGATTTTTTTACAATTATAAAACCAGGTATAGCAGATTTGTAAAACTGACTATAAAATTATCAATGTAGTGTTATCATAATAATAAAGGAATGATATTCCTGTTCGTCCCTTGAATTATGCAATTAAGATGTTATTGCAACTCATTTTATTGTACATAAGTGTATCGTATATATTATGTTATGTATATTATACATCAAACATGATAAAATTAAACACTACAAAGCTTTTTTACAGATTCCCCTCTGTCAAGTCTTTTGACACATTTACCGCGTCTTAAACGAAACCAACACATGCTTCCGTTTTCGTAACTCGGTCATTTTTATTTATTGAATATACTGTACGTAGATCATAACCAGTCAAAGACAAGAAGAAAACTGAAAAGAAATTTTATATTTTCCATAATGTATACTAAAATGATTCGTGGAAAAAAATCGGCTCATCAAAAGTTTTTGCCTTTGTATGTCTGCTATACCGAAGACGGGTACCAATGCCGCGGCGTTTTTACGCCGCCGACAATGGGATACCGCTATCGACAAAATCGTTTGACTCACCGCCGCTTTGGTGCCGCGGTGTTTTTATGACGCCGACAATGGGATACCGTTATCCACAAAGTTCTTTGACTCGCCGCCTTGGTGTTTTTACGTTGCCGACAATGGGATACCGCTATCGACAAAGTCGTTTGACTCGCCGCCGCTTTGATGTTTCAATTACAATTTATTTTCGGAAACTCTCATCCAACCAATACACTACGATATAGGCCGGGTAACCCGAGGACCGGTTAATCCGAGGCCGGTTAACAGAGGTTCTACTGTACTTGTGTATGTATAAATAGTTGTCAATACTTGTTAATTTATCAGTTGCCCGATGATGCCTCAAGACGAAACAATTGTAGCTCGTTTATATTATTAAAATATTTGTGAAACTTTAGCTTTAATGCTTTATTAATTCCTTTAATATGGAGTTTCAAGAAGAATATTTGCTGTTAAATTAAATAAGACAGTTAAGACTGTTAGATTATAAAAAAGGCAGATTTAGGTAAATAGTTGATATGATGAAGGCTGTGTGAAAGTCAGTTGGCTACAGAATAAATGAGACATTCAGACAAGTTGGACATTTTGTTCCTTTCCTAGTTTTCCACAATAAGCTATATGCATAGAGTAAACATCAACTTGCTGATTTGATATATAATATGAATGCAAAAGAAATGATTTTTTCCTAACTAAAATTTTTTTCAATGCTCTCATGTTTGTTCCAATGGACATGAAATGAGTCTTTCACTTCTACTTTGAAAAAAAAAAAAGACAGATGTTGATGTTGAAAAAGTTAGGTTAGAATCATAAGTTGTGTTTTCCTCTATATTGGTCTAATTCTTTAACAAGTTTTCATAATTTAAAATTATAGTAACATAATAAAAAAGTTTAATTCATGGAAAGAGGATTAGGAAAGACCCCAGAAAAAATTAAAATATGAAAAAACTCAAAGTAGTCAATGAAAATAAGCTCCAACAATTGTCTCAATTCAGTGTCTTATAATCCTCCATACACTGACACAATATGCATAAAGAAAATGGTTACTTAAAGCTAAAAAGTACTAATTGACAACAATCTTAAATAGTCCACAAATTCAGAAATATTGGTTTAATTTTGTAAAAAAAAAAAAAAAGAAAGAAAAAAAAGTGTTACGAATTTCCTCTAATTGATATAACTAGCTCCTAACTACTGTAAATGAATTTACATATACCCAATAGACTACATATTACAACCAGGCAACATAAAAATATTAATCTACTGTTATACTTCTTCATTTGTTGTGGGAAAGGAGTTATGCTCTGCTTGAAAGTAAAGCAGAACTCCTATAATTTGAACTAACTGGGATCATGACTGGTTCGGATTATCTGAAATGATTAGTTTGTTATGTATGTTTTCTTATGATGCTAATTCTTTGATCTTAATGAAAGTAAATCATATTTGATTTTAAAACACACTAAAATTGAATTTCTATTGACAAATAATGTGTTTTTTCGGTTGTACAATATGTGCTTCAATTTGAGTTAAGATTAAATGAGTTCAAATTAACAGTATTCTACTGTAATAACAAAAATTAACTGAATGTAACAAACCTTTAAAATAGTAATTTTTTTATATTTTAAACTCTTTTTTTATTATGTCAACAGATGATTTAAGGGAATCAGATTCTTTTTTTCTATTCTTTATCACTACTGATCCCTTATGAAGGTATATAATGTCATAAATACTTAACAACATTTGTAAATGTTAATAAGTTAATTAAGATGCATTCTAATCAAATACTATATTCAAGGTTTTTTGTTAACTTATATTAATTTCCTTTATTTATTTTTCAATTGATTTGTTGAGAGATGACTACATCGTTTTGAAATTCACTGTCCTAATTGCTAATGACAAACCAACAGATTTGAAACTGAAATAACTACAATAAAGTGATTAAAATGACATTTAGCTATCTATAGCTTGACAATATTAATTTACCAGTTTGTTATTAACTGATTTGTGTTGTATTTAGTATTCTGTAGGTTATTTGTTAATTAATAACTACAAGTTATTTTTATTTTAACATTTACTTTAATAAACAAATTGTAATTCATTTTCAACTAAACTAGAACTCACTTTTTGCTTTCAGTCTACCATCTCAAATGCCAGCTTCTTTTGAACATAAATTAACTTTCCAGAGGTTTATACATAAATATTGAGACTATTTTTATATCATATTACTTATAACAATTTGTATCAGTCATGAAAAAAAAATAGCCACAAGAAAATGTTTAAAATGTTGTCCTACTAAACAAAAAATTGTTAAACTTCATTATAAAAGAATTATTAAAATATTATGTGTTAGAACAATCTTGTTTAGACACCTGTTCAACAATGCCATTTGACAATGCCATTTATGTAATATCTTAAGAGAATAATAATTATAGCTCTCGGTTAGTTTTCATAAAAAGATAACATGTACATTTGTTTAAGGTAAACTGGAAACTGAACCATTTGTACTTTGCTCAGGGAACTTGTTGAAATTCATTATTCTAGAAACTGACACCATTTATTGAGAGAGGACATATATATTCTGAGACCCGATTGTACCTATTCCCTATTTCTGTACTTTGATGCCTGGACCAACAACCTGACAATGGATGCTGCCTTTTGTCTTGTAAAATGCTGTGTTTCGATGACTTAGTTATCACTTCTTCTAAACAATAAGTGATACTTAAACTATCGTTTTTTCACTATACATTTTCTGGAAAGCTGTCATAGTTACAAAGTTATAAAACGTGTAGGATCTGTCTTCTGCCTGTCAGTTTAGAAGTTAGCTTGAAGTAAAAGTAGACACTGGCCTATTTCATAGGAATTTCGGGAGTTCTTATTCAAGTTCTTATTCAAATAGGCCTACTTATGAAAACTTGCAATATGCTGGATTTTCCCCACCAATTGAGATTTTGTGATCAATTATATTATGACATTTCAGCACGAGGTGGTCATCTAATTACATTGAGAGATACATTTGTTTATTAATAAAGGTTTGTTAGAGTTAGTAAATATAATTAAAATATGTTTAAAACAAAATTATTTTCAGTTCCAGTGAGTTTTATGAACAGGTTGATGGGGTCATCATTATCTCCTTTATTAGCAGAGATTTTTATGAACGATTTTGAAACTAAATTTCTAAATGATAATAACCCTTTTCATACTAAAATTAAATATTGGTACCGTTATGTAGATGATATATTGTGTTTGTTTGAAGGTTCAGACCGCCCTTAAACTATTTCTAAATTATTTAAATTCTGTTAACCCGAGAACTGATAACGCACCCATATCGCACCCAGGCTCGGTCCAATAACTTAGGCGCGTGTCTATAAAACACGTATTTTGCCATTCAACGTTACGCCCACTTAAAATTATCCGATCGCAATAAATAAAATACCGTTGGAAAGCTAATGTTCCGTAGATGCATAATCATGCAAAAAAAATACCACAAAACGTTATAAATAATATTCCAAAAATTGGTGAAGTTCGCATATTTTTTATGCGTAAAATCGTAGATTTGAACTCTGCGCCTTTTCGTTAATGCGGCGCCATTTTTCCCGATATAATTACAACTCTATTTTTCTGTCATTTATTTCAACTAAAACACTGTTCTATAGATCACATGTTTCTCTTTCCAACTGTAGATTACAAATTTTTCTGCGTCTCATAGATCCAGAGATATTCCTAGTTGAGCAGAGAACAAACCTGACGACACGAAATACAGTTGGCAGTTTTAGGAAGACACGTATTCGTTTCTCTTTGATTTTAAAATTATTTTTCTTTACACTAAGTTGTAGGGGAAATTCCATTCTATAAGTTGGTACCACTTGACATAGGCAAGAACTTACTAAGTAGGCTTTGTTTTGATCTCGAAATGTAGCAAATGTGTGACGTAAATACTATAATATTAGGCGTAGCACATATTGGTTTTGGGATTAGATTTTTGTTATTTTGAAGGTTTGTGTATACAAATTGTATATAAATTGTGTATACAAGTTACAATATATGTGTTTTTATATCTAAAGCTTATGTTTTTGAGTGATAGTTTGGTTTTTGAACGTTCTTATTTGCGATAACCTAGGCCGAAAATGTAAGTTTAGGCTATATGCAAATTGTCTTATATATAGTGTTTTATATGATTATAAAAGTGAATATGTGTGTTATTCTTTGTAAAGTATATATTTTCTTAGTTAAATCTAATGGTTTTGTCTTTGATCTATCTTCAAATTGGTACTAGTGAGTCTAAATTGTGGAGGTTACAAACCTAACCTCACTTGTAAAAGTTACCTTTTTAGGGAAAATCGGTATTTTTATTTAGAAAATGTAACATATTATTATTTTTTCCCCCTAAATATATTCACAAATATATGACAAATCTCAAGAAATGGTTGAAAAAAAATCCTAAAAATCTATTAGTATGTTATTCATTACCATTTCTGTGAAATTTCTGCTCCATTACTCTTCGATTTTTTGGTATTTGACCAAAAAACACCAAATGTGATACATCTAACATTTTTTTTCACTACACACCTACATTCTATGCACCTTTCTGAACATAATGAGATATAGAACTTTTGTATAAGATATATATTACTATTTTTAGTGATTTTTTGAAAAAAAAAAAAAGATCATTTTACCTTTTTTCGTAAACTATTTTTTGTTTTTTTGATAATATAACAAATTTATTTTTTTTCCCACTAAATATATTCAAAAATATTACACAAAACTTTTGTATATCTTAGAAAAAGGTAGTAAGCTATTGATTTTGGAATATACAGGTTTTTCCTGAAAATTGGTAACTTAGTTTTTGACATGTAACATACTTACTCCAAAACCGTTTCAAAAAATTTTTTTTTATTACATAGATATGGATTCTATGCATCTTTCTGAGAAAAATGAAATCTTATAAGTTAGGTTTTGTATACAAATAATATATTTAATTAATTTTTAAACAAACGAAGAAATTTAACATTACCGCTTCTAGGGTTAATGAGGCGATTCAACTCACTATGGAAATAGGCCAGGAAAATAAGATTTTTAGACATGAACATAAAAATTTAAAATGGTAAACATTCTTTCAGCATATTTAGAAAACCTACATTTACTGATAACATTATCCATACTACATCACAACATCCAATTAGTCATAAATTAGCCACTTTCCACAGCATGTTGTATCAACTCATTAACATTCTGATGAACACCAATGATTTTTATGAAGAACTTAATTGTATAAAATTGATCGCCACTAATAATGGTTACGATAATATTTTTATTGAGAAAATGTTAAAACATAAATTGAAAAAGAATGTTACTAAATATATTTTTCCATATAGTTATATTGATGTTAACACTGAAAAATGGCATAGAATAAGTTACATCAGTAAGGATAGTCTTATTATGGGTAAATTATTAGTAAAGAAAAACCTTTTTAAGCCAGCATATTACATTGAAAAAAGCTTGGGAAATATTTTAAATAATTCTAAAGATAAGCTGCCTGATTGTTAAAAAATGGTGTGTATAAATTAAATTGAAATATTTGTAATTCTGTTTATGTAGGGCAAACAGGTTGTAGTTTCAAAACTAGGATTAGCGAACATGTTAATGGTAGGGGTAAAAAGTTAAACGCACTAGAAATGTTAGAAATTAAGAGAATAATCAATAAGGACTCTAGCTTAGTTATAAATGAACAATTAGATCTTAGTAATTCACCACTCTTGCAACCCCTATTTGGGCCTAGGTATCTTCCCTCTCTCCCTCCTCCTTAACCTAACAGTAAATTTGACCAACTTTCTCTTGGCCTATTGTGTTGTAAAATTCTTGTACCTTAGTCTGTAAGCTGCTTTTGACAATGCCGTAGTTGGCGAAACCTTGGTCGGCACGGCTCATTAAAAAATATATTGTGGAAGTAAAAATTGCCTTTTATTTAATTATTAGTACCTACGGTCGGTAGTATAAGTTATTTAAAAGAGTTAACTAAGGCTCAAACCCTAAATCAGAGGGTTCTCTCCATGGCAAAAATATGCCTTAAGGCTGCTTGGCTATCATGGTGTGTAAAAAAAACGACTTACACCACATTTGAGTAGTATCTCACAATTCTGAAGATTAGTTAAAATAATCTTATTTGATTAATTTTGGAACTAGCCTAAATATGAAACATCTTAATATATATATATATATATATATATATATATATATATATATATATATATATCGGGTTTTCAATAACAAGATCAATATTTACTTTTTTTATGACTATTCCTGATCCCCAATTTGTTTTTACTTGCAGATTTTATTATAGATCTTCAACTTTTATCACAATTAAATACAATTCAAGAACAAACTTTCATGAAATGATTTATGTACTCATTTTCGGATTTTTATCAACAGCTCTGAAATTAACATTGGAGGTACCTATTGACCACATTTTAAGCTTATATTTGAGCATTGATAAAATTATAATTTTTGTTTTAGTCTTAGAACAAGCATTTCCAAATTTTGAAACAAAATAATTAATACATGCATTATTAAAAGCCAAAAACACCTAGATATAAATTCTTAACAAATTTAGTTCAATAGTTTTAGATATCAGCAATTACAAATGTCAGAAAGAAACTACAATTTAAAAAAACATACTTTTTTGGTTTTAATGATATACAAATGGCAATCTCCTTAGTGATGGACAGAAGGGAGGCTACTCTATTACCATTATTAGATTTTTCTAAAACTTTTCATTGTCTCAATCATTCTTTGTAATTGATAAAACTATAGAGACTTTGGCTTACATCGCCGTTTTACATTGAGTGGATCAAATCCTACTTGTCTTAAGAGAGAGCAGTGTATGAGGGTGCATCTAGTTAGGATGGCTGTTAGACATGGAGTTCCACTAGAATCACCATCAAGACCTTTACTATTTAGTATTTACATTGACGACATTAGTACTGTACTATAACATTGTTCTCTTCACTTATATGCTGATGATGTAAAAATTTACTTACATTTTAAAGTAAGTGGAGGAACTTAACTTGCAGTTGATCACATGAATTGTGATATACAAAATATTATTACTTAATAGTACTAAAACCCAACCTTTCATTGTAAACTATACGTGACTACTAAAAACAATAAACCTGGACACTTTCACTAAACTAAATATTGAAGATGATGTTTTGGAATACTGTAAGAATGTAAGAAATTTAAGACTGACCATTAATAACAAACTATATTGGGCTGATTACATTATTGAAATATGCAACAAAGTATTTGCATAGGATCCACACCCTAAATAAAATGAAAGATTTTCTTCCATTGCACATTAGGCTACTTCTTGTAAATGATATGATTATCGGAATGGTTCATAAATTATAATGTGCTCAAAACTATTGCTAAGATTTGTATTTGATTTAAACGTCACAATGATGTTACTCCATACCATAAACAGATATTTCTTTTAAAACTAGATGATTTAAGATCTTATTATATTTTAACAATGTTACATTCTATTCTCTAAACTGGACTGCCGACTTGGCAAAATGGTTTTGTCTTTGGGTCAACATCAGTGCTAAAAGCACTAGAAGGGGTTCAAAAAGTCTTATAATTCGAAAGCACAGGACAAATATTTTTAACAAATATTTCACTGCAATAACCTGTCACTTGTTAAACTCGCTTCGGGATTATCTAAAACCAATATATGGTCATGCCCAGTTTGGTAAATCTTTATTTAAAGACGTATTATATACATCTTCAAGATGTGAGCTAACTTTTTATCCAGAGTGTAATTTATTATTTTATGGAATGTATGGTGTGTGAATGAATGTTGGGTTTTTGTACTTAGTGTAAATATTGTGTTAATGTTAAAGAACTATTTCAATTAAAAAGATAAAAGATTGATAGTATTATTTATAAATTTATTCTTAATGTCTAAACTTGTTTAATTTAAAGAGTTCTTAATAATTTTTTTTTTTATTATTTTTTTTTTTAAAGATTTTTTTTATGTGTGATTTTTTTTCTTTATTTTATTTTGTATTATATTTTGTCTAAAATACAGTAAGCAATTTATTATTTATGTATTATGGGGTTAAGTGGAAGAAAGAACCAGATGGTCCTAACTTCACCCTTAAATAAAGACTTTTCTATTATATTCTATCCTGTTTATGTGTGTATATATATAGAAAATACTAAAATCACAAAAAACTTACTTTTCCTGATCTGGATTTTTCTGAAGAGTTTCAGTCACCCGAAATCGTGGTTTAGTTGGTACTGCTTCATCCATTTGTAATCGAAATCGACCATCAGTAAGTGCAGTGAGTACAAGAGCAAAGTGAACATGATTATCTGCATTGATAACATTGCCTGATAAAGCAGTATTATCAATACTTAGAGTATCTAACTGCAGTTCATAGCTGGACCTTCCCGGTTCCATTCGCCGGCATCGTCTAAAAGTTAAACAAAAAGATTTCATAACTTGAGAACTTTAATATTTTAGTTATAAATTTGAAGAGTAAATTCTATATTACTGTACATGCAAAATTTAAAGTATAGAGAGAATTGCAGATGTATCATCTTGACCTGATTAACCCTTCAAAACGTGATTGCCATACACGGTACCCAAATGACACTCATCGGGATGGTGGCACATAAAGTGAATTTTTAGAATTTATTCAATCTAGGAACTAAACAGTGAACTATTAACAAGCAATGTCATCCAGTTTCTACTCATTATTGTGTAATATCAAAATAGAATGTGTTTATTATTTATTCAAATATTATTTAGTTTAAATTCCAAGATTTTAGCCTACGGATCAGTGTTGTAATATTTTCCTTTTTATCCTATTATATTTTTATTTTATTACTAATATTCTCTAATACTTTATTAAACATCCTTTCAACTAAGTTATATTGACTAAGATACAATAATTAGTCAGCCTCTTAGTACAAATTATTTATTCACTTTCCTTTTTACATTAAATGTTATTTCATTTTAAATGTTTAATTATTGCTTTAACTGTCCTGAATTAAATAAATATAATGTATAACTCTTAATTCCGGGTTTCTGGTACGTGGCTTTATTTAAAAAATTCCTTGGTTTTCTTAATTAGTCCTAATTTATGCAAATTTCAAGATTCTAAATTTATTATTATGCTTATATTATATCTCTAAATGTCTCTATTATTAATTATTTAATTGTTCATTATACTTATAGTTCATGCTTATTTTACTGTCACAGTGATGGTTTCAAATATTTTCCTTTTAATTTGGCTTGTTTAATTAGTATGGATTTTTTCTAGGCTTTTCTTTTCTCACACATTCAAGGTTCAACTTTACTTTCTGAAATCTTCTTTACATCTGCTACGCACTGTTTTCATATATCGTGGCTAAAATTAGTTCTTCCTTTTTCTTCCTTATCCAATCAGAATATTCTATTTTCATCAGCTGTCTTTGTGTATTGAGAAATTCTAGCCGAGCGCTAGCCTCAGTTCCGATATTTCCATACAATTTAATTCACTCAGCGACTACGTGTATCAAAAGTTCTACTATTTTCTTTCATTTTTTATTTATTTATTTTTTTATTTGTCCTTTAGCCTTTCACATTTATTTGTTTATGTCACTCTGTTTATTCTTTAAATCACTTACTTTAGTTTATTGGTTGGTTCACTTCTTATCCATCTATATTAATTTATTCTAACCTTACTATTTCTATTTTACATTTAGTTGTTCTTTTGACTCTTTTTATGTTTGTACTATGAATTCACCCAAGTTTATTTTCATCCTTACTATATCGTCACAGTGTAAAACTAATTACTAGTTATTTTTACCTTGTTTGGTATGTCAGACTAATCCTTGTTCTATCGTAGAAATAATTTTGTTTCTCCAAAAAAGACCATGGTTTCGGATATTCGCCCATCTTCAAGTAACACTTATACAACAAACAAAAAACATTCACTAAAACACAAATCTTAACTCCGTGTGGAGATCGTTGAAAAGTTCAAACATTGTTAGCAAGCGATGTGCACTTAAGCTGTAACGATCGACAAACCTAACGTACACGTCGCTCGTTAACAATGTTTGAACTTTTTAATGATCTCCACCCATAGTTAAGATTTGTGTTTTGTTGAGGTTTTTTTTGTGTGTGCTTTTTGTGTTGTATAAGTGTTACCTGAAGAAGGGCGAATGCCCGATACCGCGATCATAAGGAAATTATATCTACCATAGAACAAGGATTAGGCTGATATACCGAATAAGGTAAAAATAACTAGTTAATTATTATTTAGTCCTAATAAAAAAGTTATTTATATTTTTGTGGTGTGTTAAACTTTATTTATTATTGCACATTTCAATGGAAAAAAAAATATTAAAATTGAACTATTACTGATTGAAAAATCACATTAATTAGACTAATCCTACTTATGCGGAGTAACACCTCCAAAAATACTCCCACAGGAAGAAGATAAGCACTGAAATAAATATTTTACCTTGAAAAGTTTATCACTTTTACATAAGAAAACAACAGAATTGTAGGTAATCTCAACTAAAACGGAAGTTTATTTAATAACCTACAGCTACAATAATAATAGAATTGCAAGAAGATAACGTTATAAAAATTTGGGTCCAACTGACCAATTCGATTGACCCAGTTCTAGTTAAAAATTAATCAACCCCCAATAAATTAGAACTAACTAGGTTATAATTATAGACATATCTTGTTCGAGAAACTAAATTTTTTTTGGTTGGAATTTTAAGGCGAAATACCATTTCGGTCATTATTGCATTTGAAAAACTAAAACACATGATTCGTGATCTCAAAATAATTAATAAAAAAACATAAGTTTACTGAAAAGAATATACCACAAAAACATTATAGTAAATAGTTTAGTTTTTCATGCAAAACACTAGCTTAAATGTTTTCATTTCGTTGGGGGACATAGAGCTACCGTTATCCTTTCTTCACTGCGGCCTAAAACAGATCTATTGTGGAATATAAAACTAGAATTCTTCCCAGACCCTCCTTAGGAAACTCATAAGAACTTGGAATCATTATCTCTAAAGAAATCAGGCCCTATAAAGGCACTTTCGAATATGCTAAAACTCTGTCGTCCAAACACCTCATCCTGGTACAAAAAATGTTCTGCCATTTCCATTCCGTAGGAGTAGAAGTGACAGACATATCATTCTACCAACTCTAATATTTTTACAAGTACCAAATTGCAAAAAGTAAAAGTAAAAAGAGAAATGTCTATTAAATAGACCAATTGCAGCTATAAACCCTGCCTGCTCAATAAAAGATACTTTATTGGTTTAACTAGAACATTTCCCTACTTATAGCTGATGTGGAATATTATTTTGACATAATGGAATTCTATGAACTACAACGAAAAAACTCTACCTTTTTTAGAGTCAGACTAATTACGCCCCCTATCTTTATTAATACATAATAGTCTCGAATCCTGAGATTTTTAGCCTACAGGATTCGTTCTCGTGTGACAAAAAGAATAAATTATTCAATCCACTGGAAGTTTTTGGCTTACTATCTTTCTGGCCTGGATTGAATAACTTCTTCGATAATTTGAGTTGCCCCAAATTACCGGTACCCCCCTTTTTATTTATGACTTCCAGTAACTGTATTTAAGATTACCCTATTTCTCAGGGAGAACACGAATTTACTTTATTTTCTAATTTTAATCTCGTAGGTGCGTGTCCTTAGGAATACCTCTTTGATACAATATATTTTACCCTTTTTTATTATAACAAACCTGAAAATATAGCATATAATTGTGTGACCAATTCTAAATAAAACACAGTTTTAGAGAATATATAAAAAAATTAATTCTTTTAATTACTTGAAACAAAAACAACTGGAAATAATAATCTTGACACAAGTCAACAAATAAAACTCAAAAACAATTTCTGTAATGAAAATTAACTGATAACAACTAAAATATTTCTTTTTTCGAGCAGAAGGCAATCACTCATAACTTTATTAAAATTGATCTATATAAAGATTTCTATTTATATATGAATTCAAATTATTTAATTTATCAAATTTATTTATCTATAAAGATTTTTATCCACACATGAGTTTAAGATTATCTATTTTAACACATTTATTTAATTACATAAAAAAAATTTATCTCAGGAAAATCAGTGATACTCTAAAATCGGGCCAATTTTGCCCTTTAAAAAGGAAATTTGGATTTTTCTCAGACCTTGACCGCCGTGTTGAAGATCCTGAGTCCTGGGATGCTGATGGTCCTCTGGTGTCTGGTTGGTTGTATTTAGCGATTACAGTTGTCTCATTTCTTTTCCATGGAGTTTAGAAGGCTGGCTGGTTGGTTCGAATCTATCACCTCCTATCACTCTCGATGACACTTTTTAATACTTTGGCATAGTAACACTTAAACTTCTTTACTGAGAATTTTGAGTCGGCAAACTGGCATAGTCACCCCTAGCACTTGTTCCACAAATTTATTTCAAGAGACCTCAATGAGATTCGTGCGGCTCTTTTTATAGCCAAAAACTATCGTATATCGATACCAATTTTTCTCCCTCTCTGGACCGATACGATAGTTCCATTTATAGTGTCTTTCAATGCAATTTTCTTGATTATTTTTGGTGTAGGTGATTCAGTTATTTATTATTACTTTATTTATTACGTTTACCGTGTTTTAATTGTCCTTTTTTAATTACTTTGCTCTATTAATCCTTTAATCTATTTTTGCTGTAAGTTGGTATTCTGGCTCCGCCTACGACTACGTCACTTATCCTTGAACATTTAAACTCTGCAACTTGTAACTGGCCGATGTAAAAATCTTCATTGTTTTCTTTTAATTGTCTATAACACTTTTCCTAACAGTTTTTTCGTTTTTACGTAACCGGTGTCTTGTAGCTCTCGACCGCGGCAATTTCCCGCACTTCGAATGACATTTGTCGGACTATTCATTCGCCTTTAATCGCTTACGTAAGAATTTGCGTAATTTACAGTTTTTAATTCTCACACCTTTAAAGTTTTTGTTTTCAAACTTTGTCACTTTGTTTATTCAGTGATTTCAACGCACTAGCCGTGATAACATAACTCTGCGACTTCCCGTAGTGATGTAATCCAGCGCGTATTTTCACACCTTTGGGTTTGGGGTTTATCTATTGACTGATTTTCCTGAAATTTACACAACTCTTAGATATTAGGTTTTTAATCATTTTTGCAAAATTTCCACTTCTTATCTTTTTTCGTTTTCATACTATAGCGTGAAAACTATAACTCTTTTGTTTTAATCAAATTTAAATTTTTAATTATTAATTATGATATAACTTTATTTATTTAATTGATTCTATACAATCCTTTTCTCAAATTTTATTTTTATTTACTTTTATTAACTTTCATATTTATGCTTTTCTGCTAACTTTTTAAATATCCATTTTTTCCAAATTTTGACAAGAATATTTATTTCTTAAAATTACATTTTATCTCCAGAAATAACAAGGTTTTTTATTTTTTATTAATTTTGAAAATTTTTAAATTCTTCATTTAAATATGCCGTAACGTCTGTTAGTTAATATGAAATAACAGTACTAGATATGTATTGCATACAACTTGTATTACAACTACATATCCTTATACATTATTATTTCACATTTTCAAAATTCATAAAAAATGATTTTTCAATTCAAAATCTGCCGACCTAGGAATTTACTGTTAGAACAAGCCGGCAAGAGTTGACCTTGGACCATTTCATAGTTCAATCTCACCGACCGGCTATAATCAGTAAAAAGTTCTACAAAACATCCAAACCTTGCATTGGGATTATTTTTTGATATTTTTCTTTTTTGACCAAAATATAACCCCATACAACGAATTTCCGTTGTAGAACATAAATTATCTTAAATAAAATAGTGAATACCATACTCAAATAAGTTCTCTTAAAATTAAAATCTTATTGTCTAATTTACATATTTCGAATTCATACAAATTTACTGATGTCACAACTTTATCTTACTGCATTTTTCATTGCAAATAATGTGATAGTTCGACTTCTCTTGGTATGGAATATCTGGACAAGAACCTATGTCAGCCATATTTCTGACATTACTTGTGTTCGATTTTAAATCCTATTGAATATTTATGTATTTTATAAAATTTTGTTGACAACCTTTTAGGTGATGAATGTTCTGTTTAACACATGGGTAGTATTCATTTCTCTAATTAAAATTTTTTTCCCTTGTAATTTAATTTATTCTGGAGACTTCTGCCTAGAGTTTGTTATTTTAAAACTCAGATATTTATCTTTAATATTCGTGTCATCTTTATTTTATACATTTTCCAGATAGGTTAAACAATTAAAAATAGTTCTGATATGGATCATATAGATTAAAGATATCAGGAAATAATGATATCATTTTATTTAATGATATTAGAACCGAAAGTGAGGATTTTCTGTAATTTTAGATATATGTGTGTGTCGATATCAGATTCAATGTAGGGCTTTCTTTAAAGGAATGCACATTATGCCAAAGTCTTGTATTTATGTTTATGAGTTGCTCGAGTTTGTTTATGCCTGAACAAATGTTTATCTATTTCATGATAGAATTTTGTAGCATGAGCATGAAACATTTCCTCCAGTACTTCAGTATCCCAGGCATCGCTTGTCTGTCTATGATGCAGGTGCATTTTATATGGGAATTGATTATATAATAAATTACAGCCTGATCTAAAAAATAGCTCATGTGTTATTGAGATAAAGGAGATTAGAAAAATTCAGAGCAGTGTTTTTATTCAGAGAAATAATTTTTGGAGTTTGGAGGTGAATGAGTCACAATGACTGTTTATTATAATTTACTTGTGTATTTGATGATATGTAGTTTGTTGTACTTGTTTAGTATTAGTTTATTGGTATTGTAATAATGTGGAATATTTGAATATTGTATAGTTGAAAGGAAGACATGTGATTGGACCAAGCATAAGTAGGTCAAAGATTTTGATTGGTTGATGGAGCATGGGGGAAGTGTTGTAAATTAAATTAAAAGCTGTAAACTTTTAACTAAAAACATCCAAGAAGATAATATTGTAAAATAAATAGGTTTAGAATGAATTTGCAATTAATATTTTGGTATATTATAATATAAGTGTGTGTACGAATGTAATTAACAAAATTTTGCTGTGTTAGTAGATCTTAAATAGACGCTTAATTTTGAAGCGAGGGAGAGTCTTGAGTCTTAGGGAAGTGTTTGAGTTGGTAAGGATGTGTTTTAAAACAGTCTTAGGGAAGTGTTTGAGTTGGTAAGGGTGTGTTTTAAAACAGTCTTAGGGAAGTGTTTGAGTTGGTAAGGGTGTGTTTTAAAACAGTCTTAGGGAAGTGTTTGAGTAGTAGGATGTGTTTTAAAACAGTCTTAGGGAAGTGTTTGAGTTAGTAGGATGTGTTTTAAAACAGTCTTAGGGAAGTGTTTGAGTTAGTAGGATGTGTTTTAAAACAGTCTTAGGGAAGTGTTTGAGTTGGTAAGGGTGTGTTTTAAAACAGTCTTAGGGAAGTGTTTGAGTTGGTAAGGGTGTGTTTTAAAACAGTCTTAGGGAAGTGTTTGTGTTGGTAAGGGTGTGTTTTAAAACAGTCTTAGGGAAGTGTTTTAGTTGGTAAGGATGTGTTTTAAAACAGTCTTAGGGAAGTGTTTGAGTTGGTAAGGGTGTGTTTTAAAACAGTCTTAGGGAAGTGTTTGAGTTGGTAAGATGTGTGTTGAACAGTCTTAAGGGAACGTTCGAAGTATTAACATGTGTTTCAAACAGTTGGTTAGGAACGTTTGAGATGGTGGGATGTGTTTTTAAAAGTTATAAGATCTTGATGAACAATGTAGTTTAATACGAGACGTATTATTGATGAGAAATTTGATAGACTGATGAAAGTTACAATTTGAACATGTGTTTGGTGATAGAACTAAGTGTACAAACATTTTAAAATAAATATTCTTGCTTTTAAACATTAATCCTATTGGACAAAGAACTTTTGAAATAAATAAGTCGTGTGAGTCAATGGAGATTATTTTCTTTAGAACAATTCAGATAAATGTCATGTCTCGGTGTTTTAATACCTTTTAGATAAGGCAGAACTACTTTAAAAATAATGAACAGTTTGTTAAATCCTTATAAAAGACTTTATATCATTGTGTATCAGAAATTGAAGACTGCACGAGCTTTGAGCACTGGAAGAACTGCGGTTTGAAGACTTCCTTGGAATCACAGGACATCAGGGTTCATCGCAACGGATATATTTTTTTTATGTGTAGATGTCGTGGTATAGACATCATAAACAATTTATCATGTTAAAGATGTATATTATGAATAGAGTATGATTTTGCTAGATATATGCTTGTTTTTTATATTTTTGTTTAGGATAAATGCAAAATAATTAATTTTTTATACATAATTAAGTCTCCTTTAGAGAAAAGAACATAATTTTTTTTTAATAATTTAAATTCTGTTGTTGCAACATTAAAATACAAAGTATGAAATTCATAAAACTTAACCTTTTGATTTAAATTTAAAGAAGTAAATTCAGATAGAAGATTTTTTAAACAGTATTTAATAATAGCATACCAATTACCATTTATGTTTTTGACGTTATTTGTAATGTTATATGTTGATTTAATAAATATTTTATGTACAATTTCAGCAAAACAAGACTTAGAATCTCTTTACAATCACCTATTGCAAAGTACCTCTTAAAAAGAACCTTTGACCTCGAGAGACTAAAATTCAATTAAACTTTTAACTTTTCAAAATTGGTAAGCTAACGCTACCTGGCGCCCATAAGCTGAGCAAATTATTTTCTTCTCTTCTTAAAAATAAATTTAATATTAAACCCTTTTCACTTTTTCAAATATTTACAGTATGTAATGTAATTATTTCTATGTTGTTGACAATTCTTATGTTATCACGACAATGTCAAATTATAATCAAAGGGAAGCTAAAAAAAAATTTTTAAATCATTTAATGTAATTCCTTAGTTTCTTTTAATAAATATTTTATTTAAGACACATCGATGTCACAAACGTCATAGCCGAGATGAGACCGAAAAGAGGTAGGTACATCTATTCTTATTTGTAAGTTATGTAAGAATAGCAATATGTTATTCATATTTTAAAATTATTTATTAACTAGACAAACCCCGTGCAGCGCAAAGCGCCGAGTGATTGCTTTGCTCATAATAAGGGGGTCTTCATATTGAATTTATTAGTTTTTAATAAATCTGAAGATTATAAAAGATCAGTGGAGGGAGATTGGGATAAAGATATTTTTTTGTATGGCTAAATTATTTATATGTAAAATTTTGATAACATGTAACAAATTAAAATTTTAATTGACTTAGAATTGTTGATGGCATCTTCTAATTAGTTAACCGTTAAGCTGATTTTATTAGCTTTGGCAAAGTCGAGAATGTGGAGTTGTGTGACAATGTGAAAAGTCAGATTTTAATATAGACTCATTTAAAAGACGCGGTTAAGCCAAACAGATAAGAGATTCAAATAATAAATTAAATGTAGTAACTTCATTAATAAAAGAAAAATGGATTTTCAAGACAACAATATGAATTATTATGTTTAATTTTAATGTAATTTAGTTTGTTTGTTTTATTATGTAAAATATGTGTATTTTACGGCAGTGCGGTAAAATGTTGAACAGTGACCGGAAGGAACGCTTTTCGGAAGTAAGAATTTGCCTCATGGTTACAGCAGTCTGAGTCCAGCGTTAGGAGTGACAGGCTGTTTCTAAAAAAGTCTAGATCAGAGCTTGGTGGAGAATGGTTGTGTTTTTGAGAGTCTAGTAAGGCTTTGAGGAGTAAGGTTGTGTGAAATGTAGAGTTCTTAATTACAAGTTTGTTTTATCTAAAAAGTAATAGATTTAATTTTTGTCTCAAGTAGAGACTAATTTAGTAGAAAATGGATAGGAAGTGATAATGGACGCTTCTAATGACAATGTAAACGTGTTTGAAAGTAATAGACTTACTGTATTCTAAGTGACAAACAATATTTATGAGAAAATTAGTATAAAGTATTTAATTAGACGGTGAATATAAAAAAAAAAAACTTAATGAACACTCGAATTTATAAGATTTCAAAGAATAAGAGACTGTGTACGGTAAATGAGTGTCTTAAACGGATCGTTTAGCACGTGGCAAAAAACTTTGTATCGAAGTGAACATTCTTTTATTAATGAGGAATGTTATGATTGTCGTACAAAAAATAACATTCCTAGAGTGCTGGGTGAATATTCGAAACATGAACTTTTCAGGAAACAACGCTTGCTGTAATCTACAAGTCTCAGGACATCTGGAATTAATATCTTTGGACAATTTGAGTGCAAATGGGTGTTCTGGTATAAACACCATATGTTAAATTAGGACTAAGTATTTATATTATGTTTTGATATATTTTGCTATACATGTTTAAATTTTTAATCTGTTTCATAAATATTTTAAAAGGAAATAAATTGATAGATAAAATAATAAAATTTTAATAATTGAAGTAAATCTCCATCTGAGATCTTTATAATGATTTAAATTTAAATAAAAAGTAAATTCCTGTTGCAACAATTTTATTGGTAAAAGCATTTTTAAAGATAAAATTAATTAATTTGAAAGAAAGAAATAAAGGAAATATAAATTCATAATTTGTTATTGAAATTAAAAAGGATAACTAGTATTTGTAATATGAATTTTTTGTTGTTAATAATAATTTGTAGGATGTTTCTTTAATAGTTTAATAAATCTTTATGTTAACATTTCAGAGACAAGTGTTTTCATTAAATACCAAATATCACTGTAAGTACACTGTGAAAAGAACTTACGACCCCCAGATATTTTTTCTTTCTTTTAAATATTTAAATTCATTCTTTTTTCAAAATTGGTATGTTAAGCAAACCTGGCGCCCTATAGTCGAGCAAATTAACAAATTAATAACAATTAAAAGTAACTTCACCTCTTTTTTGAATCATTACAAATGTCGCCGCAACTGTGGGCCTTTTTAGTCGAAATAAACAGTGATTTTGGTAATGAGAATTCTTGAAATCAAGGTAAGGACTCTCTTTATAATAATAAGAAAGATTCTTTTTTAAAATTTTTTGTGTTAAATATAGTAAGATAAAAATGGAGTCAGAAATTGTAAATGTAAATAATAGTGATGAACAGGTAGGGTTAGGAAATCAAAATTCTTTAAATAATATAGAGCCATTGGAATTTACAGGGGATATTTTTGATAATTTAGAGAAGGAATCGCAAAGTAATGAGCAAACAAATGAACAATTTGCACAAAATTTTTTAGATCAAGAAATAGATAGTAGTAATAATAGTAGACGTTCAAGTGTGAACGTAAATAGTAGTTCAGGTTCGGATTTTAATGGATTTGATAGTGATAGGATGCTAAATAGTAAAGAAAAGTGTGAAGATATGAATAAAAAATTAGTAGAAACACCAGGGGTAGAAATTGTAGAAGAAAATTCAGATAAGGAATTAAGAGCTGAAGAGGTTAGGGTAATTGAGCAGGTTAGTGTAACCAAAGAAGTTAGGATTGATGAGAGTGTAGAAAATAATGATCAAGGTATGAGCATGAAAAAAATATATGAGATGTTAGTAAAAGGATTTCGACAAACTAGTTTAGATATGGATAAAAAATTTGATAAAAATAGCTTAGAATTCAAACGAGATAATGATAAGAAATTTGAATGTATAAGTAATGATATTAAACAAACAAATAATAAAATTGAACAAAATAATGTAGATTTGAAGCAAGATTTAAATAATAAATTTGATGACTTCAATAATAAATTTGATCAAAATAAGCTAGAAATTAACACTAAGCTGGAAAATTTCAATGTTAAACTCGAACAGAATAATGTTAAACTGGATAAAATAGATAATGACTTGAAACTGAGTAAATTAGAGCTAAGACAAGATAATTTAAATTTAAAAGAAGCAATGTGTAAAAAATTTGAAGAAATGAGGGTTGAATTAAAACCAAATTATGTAAAATTTGAACAGAATCTTAAAATGGAAATTAATGTAATGGAAACTAATAATAAAGTAGAATTTGAATTAAGCTATTGTGAGAAAAAAGTAGAATTTGAACAGATTAATAGTGTAGAAGGTGTTTTGGTAGAAAATATTAATAATTTAGATAACAATTTAAATCAAGCAATAGCTGAAATTGAAATTAACAGTTTTAATGAGATAAATAACATGTCAAATGATTTGATAATAATAGAAGACGATTGTGTGAATGATTGTGTTCAAGAAATTTCTAAAATAATGAATAATGGGTTAGGTAACAAGGTATATCCAGAAACAGCAAATAACGTTGAAATTAATATGTCTAGTGGGGTTGGAATAGGTATAAGTAATTTGAAAAACAAAGTAAAAGTAAATAATCTAATAACGAAGGTATCAGCTGTTTATTTTAAAAAACAAGTGGGTCATAAAAAAGTAGAGTTTGAAAATTATGTAATGATAAAATTTAAGAGTATCTTTCAAACCCAAGAACAAGAAATTAAAAGTTTTTGTGAGAAATCTAACTTTAAATATAATCTTGAAAGTAAAAATGTAGAAATAGTAAAAGAAGGTTTTGTACTAGTGTATAAGAATGGTGGGGTTAGAATTCCTGAACGAACAGATGTTGAAATTAGGTCATTAGATTCTAAGATGTTTGAGAGAAGGAGGGGTGATGGTATGCCTGAGAGGGAGAAAGAGAAAGGTATTTTGTCAATACTCCGAGACAATAACAAAGTGGGATCCTTTGTTAGGAAAGGGTCTGTTGTGATGTCTAGGCTAGACAAACTGTCCGTGTGGACAGAAGTATTTAACGCTAGAGATATTTACAAAAATCAAATCATGTATTTTAAAATCTTTCACCAATTTGGGAACCATCGTAAAAAATGTATAATTTATAATTGAGTTGTAATAAATTGAAATTTGGAATGAATAAATAAATGTAAGGACATTTTATAAACACACGGACTTGATTTTTAAAATAATTAATAAAAAGTAGTTAAGATTTTGTTAATAAGTAAGTTTAAGTTTGATAATGAATGATTAAGAGTTATGAATATTAATAATTTGTGTGTATTAATGAATTTTGTAAGCTAAGACAAAAAATATAGAAAATAATTATTAGCCAAGCGTAAAATATTAAGAGTTTAGTTTTAGAAAACGTTTAGGTATTTGTAAAGTAAAGACGCTGGATTATAGCAGTGAATAACTTTATATGTTTATAGAAGAAATAATATTTAGAAAACGTGACGATAACAGATTAGTTAGAAGAAAAGATTATTGGAGATGCAAGATTGTTAGTAAATAACTCTGTATGTTTATGAAAGGAATAAATATTGATTTTACGTGACATAGATAAGATAGTTAGTTCGAAGCAAGGATTTAGTGTAGTGTTGAAGAAATAATATTCAATAAAATGAGACAAGAGAGAGTTGAGATTCATTTGCAGATCGTATTGGAACCAAAAGGTCTTCATGTCTTATCAGTAGACAGATAAGGATTGTCTCATATCGAGGGGACTTGTTTATTCCTTAGTCAGGTATAAATTCCTATGCATGACATTAAGACGAGATACAGCGTGTGACAGAATTATTGTTCTGAAAATGAAAAACTTTTGACGTATAATCGAAATTTAACTTGCGTTTTCAAATAAAAATTACTTAAATAAAGGATAATTGGCTTTAAATAAAGTAAATAAGAATAAAAGTAGATTACTTAAATAACTTTAATAGAATTAAAAGTAAATTTCTAAGTAAAAAACTTAGAATAAGTTTTAAAAATAAAATTTTCTTTTTGAATTTGAATAATAACATCTAGAAAGGATCACATAAACAGAAAATCGACGATGCTAATAATAAGATTGGTAAAATAAACATTATTTCAACTTCGGATGAAACAATTTTAATGAAATTTTTTATGAATTTTAAAATTTTCTTCGAGTAGATGCATTTAAGGAGTACATGAACATTTGGGTGGATGGCTGAGCGTTTATGTAGTAATAATAGAATGTTTTATTCGCAAGAATAAGGCATTCTGGGACTACATGGAGAGCGTGTTGTGGAATAGGGATGTGTTTTGGGCTTTATCTTGAATTTAGTAGGGATATTGCATTCAACCACTGCACATTTCAACGTCACAACATGTTGCTTTGTGTAAGAGTCCAAAGAGCAATTTGAAGTATGCACGGTATAAAGTAGATGGTCAGAAGGACTGTAGTGGGGTAAGTAGGAGGTCAAATGCATAAAATAAACAAAAAATTCATAAAAAATCAAATAAAAAAGGTATAAATAAAAAACAAAATAAAAATGGAACGTTGGAGGGTTTTATTAATCGACGTTCGACAGGGCTTTATTATAAGCATAGAGGAGTATAATTCAATTACTGTGACTATAATGAAACCCGGCCGAGTTTTGAAAAATAAAATAAAAAATAAACAAAAAACAAAAAACAAAAAATTTGTCATACGACTTATGTAAATGAAATATAGTTAAAAACTTTGACAATTTTGAGAAGTTTAAAGAACAAAGAGTTCTTATTTTGTATTCAGAAATACAGAAGTTTAGTAGAAGGAGTTTAAGAGAGAACATAGAGTTCTTGAGTATATTATAAAAATATAAAGTTTGGTAGGCGAACTGTCTTTAGAGGCAGGATGTAGCTATGTTCGAGAAGTGATATGATCAAGGCCTAAGATATCATTTCTGGAAGGTAGTGATTTCGAGTTAATTGGAAAACTTATCAAAAAATCCAACGTAGTTGTTTAGAGTTCTGTCACATGTAATTTTGGGCAAAAAACATAAACAATGACTTATGTTTGTAAGTGTCATAAACTTTCATAGGTATAGAAAAAGTTTTTTTTTTTTGGGTCTATTCTAACAAGTAGAAACAGATGTTTGAAGGAAGTCGTCAAGGGACAGTAAGACAATGCTTTCATGGTGAAAGGAGGGGGTTTGTTAAAAACAAAGCCTAGGAATAAATCGGACGTGACAGAAGGGAGAAGTTTTTTATGAAATAAAACGAAAAGTTTTGTAAAATTGTAAAAATGTTAATTAACTGATTAGAATAGGTAATTAGATGTTAGATTGTAAAACGATAAGTTGTATGTTTTGATGTTTTAAATATTAAGGATAATTGATTAGATGATAAGATGAAAAATAGTTAGCTTTAAATGATTTGTGGTTTGTGAATATGAAGAATAGTTGTTTAAAGTTTGAGAATTTATGTGAGTTTTGCCAAGACAGATAATAATAAAGTTTTTAAGTTTTTTGATGTTAAATGATGAGTAAAGGAGGTTAAGTTTTTGTTTTTTAAAGGAAGGAGTAATAAATTAATAATAAGTAGAGAGATTTTAATGAATTTGATAGAAAGGATAAATAAGTAGTGTTTTTTAAATAAATAATAATGGAATTTGAAATAATAAATGATGTTAAGCAGTTATTTGATAAAGGTGTCTAAAGATTTTGATGAAATACGGTGTTAGCTGGGAAAGCAATGATAATTTTTTATTTTTTATAAGTTTTTTGTAATTAAGTGATTGATGACAAGGGAGATTTTAATGAAGTAATTTAAATGAAAGAATTTTTGAGTTTTTATATGAAGATGATGACTTTACAGAATTGTTGAGTAAAGTGGTATTTAAAATGAAGTTGTTCTGTTAATAAACTTTTATAAAGAAGGTAGTTAAGTTGCATTGATGGTTAATTTTTTAGTTTTTAAGAGGTTTTTTGAGTACTGCGATGAAATAAAGGAAATATACGACGATTTTAATGAAATAAAGGAAATATGCGACGATTTTTAATGAGATAAAGGGAGATTTGAGGAATTCTGCGAATAAACGACGGTTATCATGATTTTTTAAAGGAAGCTACGTTGAGATAAAGGGATAAATGAATGATAAAGAGGTTTTTTGGGGATTAATGCAACTTTGATTATTAAAAAAATGAAAGATAAGATGGAAATAATTTTAAGATAGGATACTGAAAGATGAAACAATTGTAAAGAGGTAATTTTGAAATAAATAGATGAGTTTTGTAAGTAATTTTATTTTTTTTTGATAATAATGATGTTATGTTTTGAATTTTAGTTGAAGAAAAGAGTTTTTTGTAATTGTAAAATCAGTAGCTAACATGTTATCCCAGCAAGACAAAGGAGAATTGAGATTTTAAGTAAGAATAAATAGTTATTGGATTTAAACTAAAATAAATAATAATGTAAAATCTGAATTGAAAAGTTTTAAAGTAAATTGAAATAATGTTGAGTAATAAGTAAATAATTTTGTAATGGTGTTAATGATAATGAGAAGTTTTAAATTTTAATTGTATTAAGTTGAAGGAATTATTCAGATGAATGTCTAGAGTCAAAGGTAGATTTTCAAAGGATGTAGAAATGTCGTCTTGGCAAAGAGGATGAGACGAGAAAAAGTATATAGACGGCTGTCTGGGAGATAAGCTTTGAGTGACGGGATCCTGTCAACAAAAAATGTTGATGGAAAGTTTCAGCCAACGAGGTTGGAAAGGAAACTGATGATGGGTTTTATTGTATAAATAGAGATAAGACTTAGCACTAATTGATTCGCATTATTTTTTTTTACATGAGTTATGATGACTCAAACAAATTGAGATAGTGAAATAGGATTTTAGCAAATAGATTTTAATTTTTTATGTAAAAAGAGAATCTTTCTTAAATTAAGTATACTAGGGATACTTATTTTCTTTCATGAGGTCCTTAGCTTCTGAAATGAAATGTCTTGAACATCCATTAAAAAATTTTTTTTCTTTCTCGATTTGAAATATATATATATAAAAGCTTTGTATTCCAATACCTGTATTGAAATACAAACCTTGTGGGGTTTTTGTGACAATGTGAAAAGTCAGATTTTAATATAGACTCATTTAAAAGACGCGGTTAAGCCAAACAGATAAGAGATTCAAATAATAAATTAAATGTAGTAACTTCATTAATAAAAGAAAAATGGATTTTCAAGACAACAATATGAATTATTATGTTTAATTTTAATGTAATTTAGTTTGTTTGTTTTATTATGTAAAATATGTGTATTTTACGGCAGTGCGGTAAAATGTTGAACAGTGACCGGAAGGAACGCTTTTCGGAAGTAAGAATTTGCCTCATGGTTACAGCAGTCTGAGTCCAGCGTTAGGAGTGACAGGCTGTTTCTAAAAAAGTCTAGATCAGAGCTTGGTGGAGAATGGTTGTGTTTTTGAGAGTCTAGTAAGGCTTTGAGGAGTAAGGTTGTGTGAAATGTAGAGTTCTTAATTACAAGTTTGTTTTATCTAAAAAGTAATAGATTTAATTTTTGTCTCAAGTAGAGACTAATTTAGTAGAAAATGGATAGGAAGTGATAATGGACGCTTCTAATGACAATGTAAACGTGTTTGAAAGTAATAGACTTACTGTATTCTAAGTGACAAACAATATTTATGAGAAAATTAGTATAAAGTATTTAATTAGACGGTGAATATAAAAAAAAAAAACTTAATGAACACTCGAATTTATAAGATTTCAAAGAATAAGAGACTGTGTACGGTAAATGAGTGTCTTAAACGGATCGTTTAGCACGTGGCAAAAAACTTTGTATCGAAGTGAACATTCTTTTATTAATGAGGAATGTTATGATTGTCGTACAAAAAATAACATTCCTAGAGTGCTGGGTGAATATTCGAAACATGAACTTTTCAGGAAACAACGCTTGCTGTAATCTACAAGTCTCAGGACATCTGGAATTAATATCTTTGGACAATTTGAGTGCAAATGGGTGTTCTGGTATAAACACCATATGTTAAATTAGGACTAAGTATTTATATTATGTTTTGATATATTTTGCTATACATGTTTAAATTTTTAATCTGTTTCATAAATATTTTAAAAGGAAATAAATTGATAGATAAAATAATAAAATTTTAATAATTGAAGTAAATCTCCATCTGAGATCTTTATAATGATTTAAATTTAAATAAAAAGTAAATTCCTGTTGCAACAATTTTATTGGTAAAAGCATTTTTAAAGATAAAATTAATTAATTTGAAAGAAAGAAATAAAGGAAATATAAATTCATAATTTGTTATTGAAATTAAAAAGGATAACTAGTATTTGTAATATGAATTTTTTGTTGTTAATAATAATTTGTAGGATGTTTCTTTAATAGTTTAATAAATCTTTATGTTAACATTTCAGAGACAAGTGTTTTCATTAAATACCAAATATCACTGTAAGTACACTGTGAAAAGAACTTACGACCCCCAGATATTTTTTCTTTCTTTTAAATATTTAAATTCATTCTTTTTTCAAAATTGGTATGTTAAGGATACCTGGCGCCCTAGTCGAGCAATTTAATAAGATAATTATAAATAATTAAAGTAACTTCATCACCTCCCTTAAAGAAACATTACAGTTGGCCATATGAACTGTTTTCTTTATTCTCAGCATACAAAGGTGAAATAAGATGATGAGTTTATACCATGAATTTTAAATCAGTAAGGACCATAATTTGGTGGAAAGTCAATTTTTGCACCGAAAGAAGCAAAAGACATTGCATTGTTGTACTGGCGAATGTTCTCCCTAAAATTTTTAGATTTAATATTGTTACCAGTAAAAAGATCTTTCAGTTCATCAATTATGGTTATTGGCTTTAGTTTTACCTTGCCTTCATAACAACAAAGGGAAAAACGTCTTGATGTATTTACTTCAGGTTGGAAATACAGTGCAGAACAGTACACTGACAAACTCCCACCAGACCACCTATAGAATATGGATTAAGAGTAGGTGTAAACTTTGAAATGGCACACTTGAAGGTTGGTTTTGATATTTTTAGGTGCATTTGTTGCATTATTTCATCAGCAGGATGGTCAGTTTTGTTAGATAATTTACGTCTTGCTCGTTCTAGACGACCGGTGAAGGTGGGTTTTCTTTTACGTTTTTTTTTTTTTTTAGTTGCTGCAACATCGTTAAAATAGTTCGTTTCATCGATAGCTGCTGAAGAAAAAGGAGGGTATATTTCTTGCATTATTTCATCAGTAGAAAGGTCACTTTTGTTAGTTATTTTACATCTTGCTCGTTCTAGACGACCGGTGAGGGTGGGTTTTCTCGGGCGTTTCTTTTTAATTGCTGCAACATCGTTAAAATAGTTTGTTTCATTGATAGCTGCTAAAGAAGAAGGAGGGTCTATTTTTTGCATTATTTCATCAACAGTAGATCTAGTTTGGTTGGATGGTTTGGATATTGTTAGGAATAAGTTAATATTAGGTTATATTAGGAAGAACTCATATTCACAAAGCTTAGAACTTAGAATGATCCAACTATTGTGAAACAGTTAAAAAAATGTTGAAATGCTTGTCTTGCAACTGAACTAGGACAACAGAGAGAACTAAAGGTATATAAGCGGTCAGCATGATTTGGAGGGGATCTTTCCATCTTCTGGAGCTCTTGATGATACCGGCAGGTCGATTGCCGTGGTGCAGGAATTTGGCTCAGGAATTCTACTCAACAGACAGTAAGCAAGCCTTTCTATATATGTATGTAAAATCACCAGTTAGAAGATTTATAACTTCTTTCATTTAAAGTATAATGATAGTTGGAATACTTTTGAGCTTTGAGTAATTATTTTGAGTAATTAATTTAAGTAATTGATTTGAGTAATTATTTTGAGTAATTAGTTTGTATAATAAATACTTCGTTTGAATATTATTTTGTCTTAATGTTTCAATTAGATTCTTATTATTGTGTTGCATTAAAATATTGTATTGATGTATTAGGGAAGTAGACGTAAGCTTAATGTCAATGATAAAGAGTTAATAAAATACTGAACCACTGATTTGATAATTAATTGAAACTGAGAACCTAGGCATATTTTGAGGGCCGTTCATAACAATATTGACAGTTCTCGACGACCAGTAAGTGTGGGTTTTCTCGTGCTTTTTTTGTAATTGCACTTGTTTGTGGTGTCTCAATTACACTTTTGAAATTACCAACCATTAATATATGGAATTCAGCTGATTAAAGTTTTGTCTGTATGTCGGATCGCCTATTATGTAATCACTGTATCGATGCCATTGTGTCATTACGTTACTAATACACTCTAATTGAATATCATAATGATTTTCTATAAATGTCCATATAAACATAGGAAACACTTCTGAATAAACAGTTTATAAGTAGTCATGATCGTGGGTTGCAATCAAGCGATGCTAAACAAACAAAAATTTACCAGGTATAATATAACATCTAGAAAATTAAATATGTTATTTGTTATGTACTTAGAAACAAAATTTTACACGTTTAATCACCACTAACCTACTTAAATGAAGTAAATTACAACATAAACAAACCATGTTATGATAATAAAACATATGTTTTGTTATAATCAGCTGATCTGTGCTGTTATATTCAGCTGATCAGTAAAAACAATATTAATGAATAGAAAATATTTTAAATTACATTTTTAGAATATTAAATGAAGGAATAGTAAACTTTTTACGCAAATGGGCAAATATTAATGGGCAAAGTTAATTACCTTCCATTTAATACAACCCGCGCGTAAATCGGTCCAATACAACTCCAGATCTCACTCGGAATAGGCTTAAAATTTTACCCCATGTTAAATTGCCACAAGAGATTTTAATTTCCGTTTTTACACAATTTAGTGGGGTAATAGCTGAAATCAAAGCAAAATGGGCAAATATACAGACAATTATTACCTTTCATTTGGTACCAACCATGTGTAAATCGGTCCAGTAGTATGGTCAGGCTCGCTGTCATAAGCTTTAAAATTTTTCCCTATGTTAAATCTCCATAAGAAAAGTTTATTTTCCATTTTTGACCCAATTAACATAAATATTTTTAAAATATAAATAAAACCTGCACATATAGGACCGCTAACCTTTGTTTTGGTACAACCCGCATGTAAATCGGTCAAGTAGAACGGCCAGGGTCGCTGTCATTAGTTTTGCAAAAGTTTTTAAATATATAAGATGATTTAAGATTTTCATGTTTAAAAAAACAAACCTAAATTATATACTAAAACTCAGTACTGTATTTCAGAAAAAAGCATGGTTTTAAACCATATTCTCTAGATCTCAACTGATATTAACTAACTTTGGGATTTTAACGAAATTATTTTTACTCCACTATTAAGGTGGTCTAACTCTCCATTTTTATTGGGATTATTTTCAACCCTCTACTATTATTGATTAAAATACATTTTTTTATCTATCTACCTAAAAACAAATCTAAGTATTCTTATAAATAAATGCAGGCTAGACTACTAAATTTTCCCTATAACTTGAACACTTTAATCTTTTATAACAAAATAATTACCCTAACTGAAAAATCTACTTTACTTACAAGTTTTAAAGTGATTTCAATCCTAGAGACACTAACTTTCTTGTACACTCTTCAAAAAACCAAATCCAAAATAAACAAAAGGCGTTTGTTGCTAACTCTCCAAATTCTGCTCAGGAACTTATTGGCCAAAAAGTAAAAATAAACTAAAAACACTTGTTTCCAACGATGATTATTTCAAATATATTTTTTCAAGTACTAAGAGGCTGTTTTAGTAACTTTATTCAAATTTTAAGAAAATTAAAATTTTGTGGGTTTTGGTCATGAGTGGTACAAATTTTGCGCAGACATCACATTTAAAATCCTAACTTTTTGGAGTTAGAAATCCTAAGAGATACACAAATATCTAGTAATTACTATTATGACAATATTTTCTTTTCACTACATATATATGAGAAAGAAAAAACTTACCTGCAAAAACTACTTTGCTCACAAGTTTTAAAATTGTTTCGATCCACAGTTTGTACATGATTCATTAGCAAGGAGGTTGAAAAGAAGAGCAGGAGTGAAAGAGGAAACCTGGAAACCAAAATGATTAATTATATAGCTAATAAAATTGTTTTGTAAAAACTAACAGGTAAACTAAGACCATTAGTTTTAACATAATATGCCTTTTAAAATAGTCTAATTACAATTGTTTATAAACATACGCCTATAATAGTATTAGAAATCTGATTAAATATTCATTGCTTCATTTATAAAATAAATAAATAATACAAAGATTAAAAATCAAAGAAAAATAACTTATACCACTAACATGAACATCATAATTTTGAATTTCAACATTTGTTAAAACATATCAGTGATTAAATTTTTATAATACAAAGAAAATATTTTAAGGAGTCGAACTTTCATAAATAAACTCATCCAAATTTTAGATGGACCATAGGTCTTATATTATATTTTGCAATATTTTGCAATATATATCATTTTTGCCTTTTAATAATAATTATCAATACTAACCTCATTTTGCATTGCATATTTAATATATTATTTAAATTCCCTGAGAAATATCATTTCTCTGCATTTGATCTGCTTTTATCCTTCATTCTCATTATCTATCATTCAATTCCATACATTAAAATTGTTAAGGTATATTCTGGAGGGAGGGAGGGAGGGAGGGTGAGAGAGGGAGGGGGGAGAGAGAGAGAGATGTTGCAGTAATATACAATTCCTAGAAACCATATAGCCTACTGTGATCTTCTTACATTTGTATCCTAAGTTTGTAGAATTTGAATCTCCGTCTTGCATCTCATACTCGGCTTTTTCTATTGTTTATTACATGTTCATAAATTACTCAGCAATAATAACACTGTTAATAATTTGGTAAATATCTATTTTACATTATCATTGGATTTTATTATTATAAATTATGAAATCGTTAACTATTTACCTTATATTCAAACAATCAGTTGATATTTTTTGTCGGAAGAGACTTTTCAAGTTACAAAATACATTATTTTAGTAGAAAATAAGAAATATAAAAAGTACGAAATCTAGCCCAGGTTAATGTTATGATCACTTGTTTCATTGGGTCTGGCTAAGTGACTATGTATATATATATATATATATATATATATATATATATATTTTCATGAGAAATAGGTTTGGTTTGGGCAGGTGACTATGACTATATAGATATCAGTAGTTTTGGCAGTTTAAGATATCAAAGAAAATAGGTTACTTCAACAAATTCTATGATTTTTTTTTAAATACGGTACCAAAAATATTTTATGGTCCCTTATTAATTTTGTGTAATATCGCAAATGGTCATAAAAATATTTCTAAAGCCCTGGGAATTAAGAAATATAAGGATAATATTTACTAATACAGCAATCATATTTTAATGGCTTATATTTTAATGCAGATTACAAAAGAAGACCTTGACAAAGTTGAAATATTCTGAGTTTCAATTTGAAATAGTTTGAAACAGCAGCTTAACTAAATATGTATATAACTAAATAAGGCACAGTACATAACCATTTACATAAACTAGGTATGTCTACTCTAGCTATAAGAACATAGGCTAAGCATATAAAACTTAGGCTTTAAAGCATATCTCATAATAATTACTGCCGAATATACCTAACCTAGACTAAGTATGAGATAAATGAATGGTTAAACATTTTTTTTTTCAATGTCATTTTTATTTGTTCAAAATTAAAATTGACACGTTTTATTTTTCCATGATTTAAATGTTATAAAAAATGAAGCAGGCATTAAAAGCTAGAGTTAGTGTTCAAAAATACCTCTGAAATCGTCTCATCCTGGAAATGTTGAGAGAACTTTTTGTTTTAATTTATCTTTTTCCTGTTAGATTTGTAAACAACTTGGTACATTCCTACTTGGCGACTACCGGTTGGCTACGGTTGAAGAAACAAGAATTATTAACCTTTGATAAATTACCACCCAATTGCTATGTTACTAATCAACAGTTACTAGACATTTAAATTCTTATTGTCTAGTCACTAGGCTGTACTTGATGCTCATGACCAGGTTTACTCCTCGATTTTATGGTGACTGAGAGTATTGGATATACATCGACGGTCAAGTATTCTTATTCTAAATGAAACAACACAATTTTATTTTAAGTCCAATACTGAACTTTTTAATTGCCTTGTTGCTAATCTTATATCGGCGTACAGTGAACCTTGCGGGAGTTACTTTCATTAAAAGGAATACTTTTTCATGTAGCATTTCTCTGTAGTATTCCCAAAAAGTACTGGGAAAAAATCTTTCATATCCCATTAAGTCTGTGTTAATTTTATCATATTAATTATTAAAAATTTAAATTCCTATCAAAGGCTGTTTTAAAAATTAAAAATACTTATTTTATGATAAATCAAAAATTGAGGATAGCGAAATAATTGTTTTTAAATATTCACCATTTTAGAAGTTTATAACATATATATTTGAATTACATTTTATGTGTGATTTCAATTACATTTGCTCCAAAAGAGACCCCCACTAATCTGACAATTATATTTCGGGAATTTAATTTGTAACATCTTTGACAAAATACAAAACTTTCCTTGGCTTTTGGACCGAATTTATTGATGACTATATAATTACGTCATTAGACTACGCAGTTGGCAGTCCTGCTACCATGAATGCGTTGCTGCTCTCTATCAAAGTTTGATGTATGAATTTTATTGTTTTGGTCAAGGGCTTATCCCGGTTGTCCCTAACCTCATTTAGAATAATTACTTCCTAGTGTCGGCTTTGGGTATAATTAAAAAATTTCCTAATGTCGACTTGTATAAGTTTTACATATTTATTATAAAATGGTATCTGTGATACGCCCATTCATGGTAAGTATTCAGCAAAAGAGTAGCGTAGTATATTATTGTTCATTTGGATTCTATTGACATTGAAATTGTGAACTTCAAAAGCCGCAGTTTTGTCTTTTTTATTTTGCATGTATTTTAGTTTCTGTGTTTTTATGTTCTTGTTATTGTATTAAAAACAGTTTATATTGTTTTTTTTAGTAATTTGAAACTTTCAAATTGTAAAATTTGAATAATTTTCTAGTGTTAGCTTGTGATTGAGTGGTAGAGTATGTCTCCAGGTTGTATTGATGCTTATATGCATTTTTTTGAATAAGTAAAAGTTGAAAAAAATGAAGTATGGATAATCTAAAATAGGTTAAAACCTACAGTCTTCCATAGATGTTTATTGTCAAAAACAGTAAATAGTAGGTAAAAACCCAACCTACTTGAAATTTTTCCAATCAACAAATTATGTTTGTCAGCAGTCTTATTTAAATTTTAAATTAATCATCTTTAATGATGAATAATATCTTTAAGATTAAATTATTTTGAACTTGATTCAGAAGGGTACAAAGTTCAGGAAATACATTATTTAGCAACACTGATAGGCATGAGATTTAGCGACCCTGAACATTTTATAATCCTAATTTTGTTTCCATAACATAATAAAACAATGTGGGAAGTAACCCCCTTCCATCCCACATGAAGACTAAATAAAACAATCCATTGAAACAACAACAAATACACAGTATCCTGAATTGTAATTTAAATATATCTTAATTATCAGTATATATCTTAAGAGTAAATATTTGGCCTCAATTATTGACTCGTGATAATATCATTATTAAAAACTATCAGGCTGCTTGCCTTTTGAATCAGCCTGTAATTTCCTTAGAAAAGGACTTCTAAATATCAACAGTATTAGACATTTAATTTAAATTCAACATTCTGATATACCCCATCATTAAATTCTCTACATGAATTTAAAGTATATCAGAAATTAAACTCTTGTGATTAAAAATTTGTATATTATATGACTGAATTGATTTGTATCAGTCTGGAAGGGTAATTATGTATTGTGCATTTCTCCGCATTTTAGTCACTAAAAATCATTCAACTTAAAGTATTTACCTTGTTTGTTATTAATCAGATTTTTTTACAACATTCAACAATTTTCATGTCTCAAAATCCATTAATATTGAAGAAACTGATACATTTAGATACAAGGAATCAAGGGTTATTTGGGTTATTATAAATGTGTATGGTATGTTAGTCAGGTTAGAGAAGTTTGTAGTGCTCATATAATGTAATGTTCATGTAACGACTACATCATCAGTCTATGTTTATATAAGGTAAGACACAATATTACAACATATATTTATAACATATTAACATAAATGTTTTTATTAGCTGTCTGGGAATGTAACTAACTATATATAAATATTGTTACCTGCACAAAATGTTGTGAAATCTACCAATTTTTTAATATTATAGTGGCAGTCACGATATACTCTACATCACGTAATTCATACTCAATTGAAGGCTCTTACTTCATATATCTGTTCCTAATGACATAATTTTGATTTTGCTCCAGAATAATAATAATAATAATTATTATTAATATATATATATATATATATATATATATATATATATATTTAGACTTGAAAATTGTCTAGCATTTTCAAAAAATATCTGATTAATGACAAACAAGATAAATACTTTAAGTTTGCATGATTTTTTAGTTACTAAAATGTGGAGAGAGGTACAAAACATAATTATCCCTGGAAGTAGTTTCTGGAACCTTAGCACAGAATCGTCGTCAATATTTCATATTTTACCTAAGTTTAAATTGAATATCCTGTTCTATATCATCTGTAAATTCTTCACCTTGGAATCATAAAGTAGACATTTGAATACATGTTAAATTAAATTTCACCAATACTTATAATGATTCATAAGTTTATAGGGATGATCATTATGTAACTTTTTTTTTTTTTATATGGGAGATAATTATTTTTTTATATTACATTATTATACAGTATATTACATTTTAGGATTAGATAATTAATATGATCAGTTATTATATATAAAAAACAATAATGTTCCTCAACTTTTTCAATATTTTGATTTATCTGTCTTACTTAGACTATGGAACTAGCTAACATACTTCTGCATGCCAAAATTATTGCTTATGTCTCATTTTTGACTTTAAAAGTGATGCTCATATTACAAAATAATATAAATAAATTTCAATTTTAAAGGTTAACTCCTTTATAAACTATTGTATTTTGTGGTTATTGGTTGCTGTTCTGTTCACTGGATTGGTTTATTTCTAGACAAGTTTTTCTTAGCTCAAACTTTAATTTTACGTACACTTGACAATTAACATCTTTAGAGCTTATACCAAATCAGAACTGTTATATTTAATAAATTATTTACTAAGACAGCTTGTAAATAATATCTAAATCATACCTAGTTTTAAAAACTTTAGTGTGTTGGTTTTCCGGTTGTATTGGAGAGTAGTTTCTAGTACTTGGGCAATTTTGATGCTGAAGTAATATGTGTACGTGTTTGAAAGTATGGTTGTGTTTTACCTTTTATATTCTATTTAAAATTAAGTAGGTTATTTTATGATTTAATATCAATATTAATTATTTATTTTTTTGTTTGTTTTAAGGCGTAAAACCATTGCGGCCATCATCGCCTTAATATTAATATGTATTGTTTTAGAGGAAAATTATTTGGTTTTGGAATTGTTGCTAAATTTTTATTATTCTATCATGTAATTTATACTTATAATATGTTTTAAAAAAATGTATTTTGTACTTATGGTTCTAACTTCATCTCCATAATAACTTTATTACCTTATTATTATTATTATTATTATTATTATTATTATTCATTTTCAAAGATGTCTATAATTCAAATGATTTAACAGTATTAAGTTTGGTAGGTATTTAAATTACTAGATGTTTTCAACATGTTATTTTAAATTTAATATAAATTATTAAACACTTTTACAGGATGTTGAAAGTTGTCGATCCTACATAGATGAACTATATTCACAAGACAATCAAAAATGTTTGGATGCAATCATGTGAGTAGGCTGTCAAACTTAGCGTTGTTATGTAATAAGCAGTCGAGACTTGCCACAAAACTATGTAGGATAGATTATCCATAATTAGTTTTAGAGACTTATGGATTTATTAAAATAGCAATTTAAATTATAGACATAGTTTTCACTAAATTGTTGGAAATATATTTTTATAGTTGGAACTTCTCTTCTAGATTTTTCTCTAAAGTTCTGTACCTGTATGCCTACTTTTTAATTATTTAACATGTTAAGCATCACATTCAGTATTCAGTTTCTCTCCTTTTAATATACATTATATTTAGTAATGAAAACTCTGGAAGCACGAATGTGGTTCATATATTATAAGACATTTTCTAATATGAATTGTGTCCTAATAAATTTTGGTTTGATTGAACTGAAATGTTTTTTTACAATACTTATAAAGTGTAAAAACAACCTTTGTCGTCTCTATTGGTTCAGTAAACGTACAAGTATTTTAAACATTTACTTTACACAAAACAAACAATAGCAAAACTTTAAATTCGGATCTTATATAATGTATTTTAATAATATGAAATCTTAAAACTTTACAATTTTGTATTGTATTAAAAGTTATTATATTTAAGTAAATGGTTGGAAATCACCTGTCTGATCGGACCAAGAAAAAATGAAAAATGAAGTAACATTTCAAACAACCTAATAATTAACTCCTTACTTTTAATACTATGTAATACTTTTACTAATATTTTTGTGTCCTGATAAATGAGTACTATATGTAGCCCAAGCTACTAAAGATTGAAATAGTACGTATAAGGTTCCTAGGCAACTTTCACGTTAGCACAAGACACGAATGCCTTGCAGCCCATTTGAACCTTTTTAAGATACTTGACTTGATTTGTTGTGTTTTGTATTGTTATCTTAATAAAGTAATAAATAAAATCTATCTACTTGAATTTGACAAGCTTTATGCTGATCAGAGGGGTGCAAGAAACTTTTCAAAACTCTATTGAGATGCTTATTGCTAAAAATGAGTGGGATGATGAACTGAGATAGCGTTCTATAAACAGTTACTGCCTCAATCCTAACATCTTAATAAGTTTGTTCCTATATAGGATAACCAGATGTCCTGATTTTCGATTAAGTGTTTCAACAAATAGTTTTGAGATAGTAAATTTTCTTGGTTTTAGTAAAGCTGCTTTAAAAAAAAAATTAAACCTGAATATTATGTTTCCAAAATCAGGTTATTTTATGTTGCAAACAATACTTTTTCATTGCATAAACCACAAATGAACAGGAAGTGGACCCAGTGAATTAGGAGACTTGGAAACGCCGTAATGGCATATCATGTATGGTTCGCATATCATGTGATCTGATGCTGTACTCTGTAGTTGTCTAGTTAGTTAAGGATAAAATAAAGCAATAAAGCTGAAAGTTTCAAAATATTTTAAGCTTTATTGCTTTGTTTTATCCTTGAATATGAAGTTTCAACAAGAAATATCTACTGTTACATTAAAATTGTCTAGAAAGGCTTCTATATTATTTTGTCTGTCTGTCTACCAATCTGTAACTACTCCTGGAATCCCAATAAAGTGAACCGTATTTTTTCTGTTTGTTGTTAAAAGGTATAGTTCAGAGGTGTCAAACTCAATTTTGCAGAGGGCCATATATTAAATTTAGAATATGTAGGCGGACCAGATTAAAATAAAAAAATGTACTGAATTATTATAACATTTAATTTATTTAATTTTATAGTATAATATATGGTTGTTAAAAATCATATCAAAGTTATAAAAGAGGGTAATTATTTTGAGCTCGAGGATCCACATACCTGACTTCTCTTGTTTTTTGACAAGCTCATTGATGTCAAGTATCATAATTGTTGTAATTATTTTAAGAATTGATTGGAGATGTTCATTCGTAAATCTTGTGCGATGTTTGTTCTTATTTATTTTCATGACGGAAAACATCTGCTCACATAAATAGGTGCTACCAATCATGCACAGAATGCGTGCTGCATGCTTTTTTAATACCGGGTAGTTGTCCAAACTCTTGAAATATTGTGTATAAAATGTAAGAGCGTTAACCTCTTTAAATTTTTCTTTCAAAATACAATAGAACCTCTGTTAAACAGCCTCGGATTAACCGGCCTTTATTGTAGTGTACTGGTTGGATGAGAGTTTCCGAAAAATTTTAATTGAAACACCAAAGCAGCGGCGAGTCAAACGACTTTGTCGATAGTGGTATGCCATTGTCGGCGGCATAAAACACCTCGGCATTGGCACCCGTCGGTATAGCAGGCATACAAAAATGTTTGATAGGCCGCTTTTTTTCCACGAATTAATTTAGTATACATTATGGAAAATATAACATTTCTTTTCAGTTTTCTTCTTGTCTTTAAGTGGTTATGATCTACGTACAGTATATACAGTAAATAAAAATGAGTGAGTTACGAAAACGGAAGCTTGTGTTGGTTTCCTTTGAGACGCGGTTAAATGTGTCAAAAGACTTGACAGAGGGGAATCTGTAAAAAAGCTTTGTAGTGTTTAATTTTTTCATGTTTGATGTATAATATATGCGATACATTTATGTACAATAAAATGAGTTGCAATAACATCTTAATTGCATAATTCTTAGCGTTACCTGATTAAATAAGCTTTCTTTGAACGAAAACCGATTTTCCACGGGAACCTCGGATTAACCGGCCAAACGGGCAACCGGCCTGGGTGTCAGTCCTGACTAGACCGGTTAAGAGGGGTTCTACTGTACTGTCCAATTGAATATCTATCAACTCCATTTGCAAATGAACTGGTGCCTGTGAAGCTTCAAAATTGAATGGATTGTTGAAAATTGGTAATTCCATTTCATTCATTTTGTGGAAGTCTTCAAAACGATTGTTGAATTCCGTGATCATATTTTGCAGAAGTTGAGAATATTGATCCAATTTTTTTTGGTTCACTGTGCCAAATGATTTTAAATGAGGGAAATGATCCAAAGTTTGATTTTTTACCTGATTTTCCCACAGCCTCAACTTTGTTTCAAAGCTTGAATACATGAATACATTTGAGTGACAATCAGATTTTTACCCTGTAACTTTACATTCAGATCAGTCAAGTGTTTATTCATATCTACCAAAAAGGCACAATCAACCCTAACTGTGCTGCTAAGTATATTCCAGTCGAGTTCATATTCTGCTATCAAATGCTCAATTGCAGAATAAATATCATTTGCTGTTGTAATATCTGTCAATGGAACGCACTTTAATAGTTCTTCAGTTATTTCAAAGTTACTGTTAATACCTCGTATAAAAACAGCAAGTTGAGCTGTATCAACAGTATCGGTGCTCTCGTCAACAGCCAGTGAAAAGTTTGTAAATTCCTTAATTTTCTCCTTCAGGTGAAGAACCAAATTTTGAGATAAATCATTTATTCTTGAAGCAACAGTATTTCTTGACAGCGAAATATTTTGAATTATTGACTTTTGAAATGGAAATGAAACATCGGCAACTTTCAACATACAGTCTTTAATAAAATCACCATCAGTGAAAGGTTTTGATCTCTTCGCAATTTCTAATGCAATAATAAAACTTAATTTCAGGGCATCTTCGCTCTCAGTGTTAGCTTTAGTAAACATCGATTGTTGACCTTGAAGTTTAGATTTTAAAGATGACAATGTGTCCATTCTTATTTTTTCAGTGTAACGATTGAATTTTGATTTATGATTCGTATCATAGTGTCTCTTCAAGTTAAACTCCTTACAAACAGCAACTGTTTGATTGCAAATCCATCACAGTGGTTTACCTTTCCATTCTATGAAAAAATATGCAATTTCCCATTTAGACTGAAAAACTCTGCACTCACTATCAACTTTACGTTTTTGTGACATTATGCCAAAATTGTAACAATTATGGAACTCGACACAACAATTATGGATATCGCACGTGCACGACACAAACAAATGCACAATACCTTCACAATCACTAGACTTCACAATCACTACTTCACAGTACAACTAAAATCCTTCTCCGACCGTATCGCTTCGATTACTCGACTCAACTGACTCACATCGCGTCGACGCACTTCTTTTATATCGATAAGGAAGGTTCTAGTCTAGACTCGAAGCGCATGGAAAATTCTATTATTCTCAACAAAATTAATAGGGTATTTCCTCTTGTTGCTAAGAGATGGCGTTACTGTCTATCTCTCTCGCTTGTCTAGGCACGCGCTGCCCTTGAAATTACTTATAAATGTAGTGTGCACATTTTTAAACTTCTGTAGAGGAATCGAGTGAATTAAGTCTAAAAGCTCTAAAACACATGATTCTTCTTTCTGTGACACAGTGCGATCGTGGGCCGTATTGATACGGCCCGGGGGCCGGCTGCGGCCCGCGAGCTGTATCTTTGACATGACTGGTCTAGTTAGTTAGTTATTTGTAGACTGTAGACAAACTGTATGATAGTGAATTGTTACTGTTTAGTTTATGTTATTATTCCTTTTTGTTTTTATATATTTAACACTGTTTAAAAAATTTTTTAATAATTTTTACAATGCTTAAATGTAAATGTCTAAAAACGAATTTTCCATTTATTTGTGACAGTGAAATTGATGACAAATTGCTGTGTATAATTTGCAAATCAATTTTTTCAATTTCTTGTCGTGGTAGTTTCAACATTATAGACCATATAGGCAAGAAGAAATGTAAGGATGGTCTTTCTGCGGCTAGTTGAAGTAAAATATTAAGCATATTTTTTACAAAGTAAACACCACATTTACCAGAGTTGTTTATCATATGGCTTCTCATAATCAGAGTTTTTGTTCAATAGACTCTATGTCTTCTTTAGTTAGAAAGCTCTTTGATAGGTGAATCCAGTGAATGCACTAAATGTAAAGCGTTCAATGTTTTAGCTACTCATGCAATGAATATGATATTAAGAGAATTAAGAAACACTAGTTATTTGTCGATTTTAATAGGTGCTTCTAACTATGTTGGTATAAAAATGAAAGTTTTAGAATTCTGCAATCTTCCTAATGAGACATCAGGTACCTATATTATTTATATTGAAACTATTATATAAGTATAAATTGATGGACAAAGTAAGTGCCTTTTCTGCAGACAATACCAATACTAATTTTGCCGGTGTTGAGTGCAAAGATAAAAACAATATTTACCAATAAGTAAGTGATATGGCTACTATAAACCATTATTGAGAGTTTAAATTTGTTTTTATATAATTTTAATTTAAAATCATAAAATTGTATTATTTTTTTTTCCAAATTTACCTTATTTATTTCTATATTATTAAAATGTGAATTGTTAAATAAAAGATAATTTCAATTATTTTCATTGCAGATGTCTGAAAAATTCTGTGATAGGAAGCAATCGCCAAAAAGGAAGCGTGATAGCTCAAGGAGTTGTAACTCGTTTGATGCAGCTGTTAGGCGACAATTCTGCACCATTGGATCTAAGAAGAGAAGCAGCTGTTTCCTTAGGATCCTTAGCTAAAGGCACAGATACACATGTAAAGCAACTCATAGATGGTGGTCTAGTCCCTTTATTACTTAGTAGTAAGTAGATTTTGTATAAATTACTAACTTCTATAGCTAATAGGTTGAATATTTTATTTTGTATAGTCGAGAAATGTGATCTTACTACTCCTAAACTTAAAACCTAGATTCAATGGTCTATAAATCATTCTCCAAATTCCACTTCGTCGTACAACCTGTACGTTTACCTCTTCTCCGTGCTAATGCTTTAATTGAATAGGGTTTTTTAAAGAAATTATTATATATTCTTTAGCACATTTAGTAGGGGAATCAGTCAATTTTGAATATCAGTATGTATGAATTTGTTGTATAAGTTACTATAGATAAATAGAATATCATATTTCTGGGAGCCTAATAGTCCCTGAAGTATTCTTTGAAATGTTTATTTATACCAGACAAAAATAGATATGTTTTGATATATAACTATTAATATAGATTCTATTTCGATATAAATTATTTTATTATCATTAAAGTTGATTACAGTCTTTTAGTTAGTTATCATAAAAAGCTTTGTCTTAAATAACTTCAATTGAAATTATAAATTTTATATTATTAAAAAAAAAGGTTAAATGGAGTAAGAGTTTTTAGATATATATATATATCTCGAGTAATTGTTATAACACACATATAAATGGAAAACACAAGCAATTATTGGAGTCCATATCTCTGGGAATTATTTTATCAACACAATAGTTCATATACATATCGTAGGGTATTATTGCAACACAAATATCAATGGAAACACAATTAATTAGGCTATAGTCTATATCTCTGGAATTTTTTATACATAGCCTATAATAGTTCATATCTCTTAATCTCGGGGTACTAGGTTAGTGCGGCTTTTACCAAGGAAATTAGGTATAATACCATTTAATATAAAGGACATAAAAGGAAAACAAAATGAAAGAATTAATTTTAGTTTTAGTACATGGAGAAAATAAAAAAATGAGATGAATGAATGAATTAATTTTTACGGGTAGATCGAATATTTAGGCTTAATTTTTATATAGGTCTTCCTAGGTTTAAAATTTGGTAAGTTACGTTAATTAATTATTGTCCAGTCGAAAATCTTGAATTTGACATTGTTTTGGATTGGCGTTTCGCATTCTTGCCGCTAGGCGCGTGTATGTCGTCGTTTGAAATGAATGGAATTAATATAAATTTGCATGATAAATTATTTATTGACAACATCTTTTTCGAGTTGTTACAGTTTTGATAATTATTGTCTGAATACTGTTGGAATTACCATGCAATACTTTGGTTATGATTCTCTTAAGTTGCTGTGTTTAAGCACTAATATCCAAGTAGTCTATGTGTTTGTAGTTATAAATATTCATATATACATACATACTCTCAGATATAGGGGAATGGAAATAATTGGGACAGATCAAACACCTGATCCGCTGCTGTCTTGTAATGGAGTAGTTTGATCTACAAAGGCTAGTTAAAATGATAAAAATTACCAGGTTCTCCTGGTTGGTGGTTAGGAGATAGGCTTTCAACCTATCATCAGGAAAGAAAACAAATGTTATGACTTTGTGAGTAAATCTTTGACAATTCACCTATCGTAGTGCTCTAATCAAACTACAATAATTATAATTGCATGTCATATACAGCATATGGGGTCGAAGGGTGAAAACTAAAACGTTGCTACTTGGACACGCTCTTAGTAAACAACCTGTCGCCAAGCCATAAAAGATTCTGTTGACACCAAGGAAGTAACTGCTCAAAGTATTACAACTCATAATACTGCAGTAACAACAGTAATTTTGTTGCTTGATTTTTGAAAAGCTCATCTTTTAAAATTATTAATTACAAATAAATAAAATAGTAAAACACAAAATTACAAGGATAGAAAATTTTCTATATTTAATTAGCAAAGTAAATGAAAATTAACATACATTAAATTACAAGTGCGAAAATTCAAAATTAAAATTGTGATATTATTCTATTTCACTAACGTCTTCAAAAGTTCATTATTTTATTTTGTATGATATACATTATGACATTTGACCATTAATATATTTATGAATGCTTATCATTTGAGTACATAAGAAAAAAATAGCTAAATCATAAAAAAATTATTAAAATCTTAATAATGGTTTTTGATTTGATTGTTCAAAAATAATAATAATTTCTTTAATTCATTTTATTGTCACAATTGTTTTTATACATATGGATAATATAGAGGGCACAAGTCTTATCTCCGGGTAGGTTGGTGCCGGCTTTTCCCAAGTGGATATTGGAAATAAAACAAGAACATAGAATTATGCTAATTAAAATGTCTAGACTAGGTCCAAAATAATCAACAAAGAAAACAAAATCAAAATTACTATTTAAAAAATTGTATGAAATGAAATATGTATAAATGAATGTATGTAATATTATTCAAAGTTCAAATTAACTTGTTATTTATCTTTAAATCACTTTAAAATAGTTATTTGATTCAATTATAGCCTATTGGCTGAAAGTTTATACTTGAAAAGTATTGTCTGTTGAGTTGGGTATGGATTTCAATGAAATCTATTACTGGATTGGTCTCACCACTATTGTAGAAATTCACTTCTCCTTTTTCTTTCACTTCAATACAGGTCAAACAGATATTAATAACTCTTGATTATACAGTATTGTTTAGAAAGTCTTGAGGTATAATTATTTCCACTATATTGTTGGATTCGACAGTTATTTTACGATTCAAAACTCATTGAGCTTGGGAAGTGTCCTTCCCCTCTAAGATGCCGGCCAACAATCCTCCTTGTACTAAAATCAACGTCTCTGAATTTTAAAATCTCCTGGCTCCTATATTACATCAAGGTATACGTGTGTGAATTGAGTTGAGAGATAATTTTTTTTAATATTAAAAAAAAAAAAAATTTATATAACAAATTGATTGATTTTACATAATGAATTTCTGTAATGCACAAGTAATGAATTACTGTAATACACAATAAGTGAGATACACAGAAGATGGCCTGTAAGTGAAACAAGAAGAATGTAATACACAGTAAGTGAGATACACAGAAGATGTGCTGTAAGTGAAACTAGAAGATTGTAATACACAGTAAGTGAGATACACAGAAGATGTGCTGTAAGTGAAACTAGAAGATTGTAATACACAATAAATGAGATACACAGAAGATGTGCTGTAAGTGAAACTAGAAGATTGTAATACACAATAAGTGAGATACACAGAAGATGTGCTGTAAGTGAAACTAGAAGATTGTAATACACAGTAAGTGAGATACACAGAAGATGTGCTGTAAGTGAAACTAGAAGATTGTAATACACAATAAGTGAGATACACAGAAGATGTGCTGTAAGTGAAACTAGAAGTTTGTAATACACAATAAGTGAGATACACAGAAGATGTGCTGTAAGTGAAACTAGAAGATTGTAATACACAGTAAGTGAGATACACAGAAGATGTGCTGTAAGTGAAACTAGAAGATTGTAATACACAATAAGTGAGATACACAGAAGATGTGCTGTAAGTGAAACTAGAAGATTGTAATACACAATAAGTGAGATACACAGAAGATGTGCTGTAAGTGAAACTAGAAGTTTGTAATACACAATAAGTGAGATACACAGAAGATGTGCTGTAAGTGAAACTAGAAGATTGTAATACACAATAAATGAGATACACAGAAGATGTGCTGTAAGTGAAACTAGAAGATTGTAATACACAATAAGTGAGATACACAGAAGATGTGCTGTAAGTGAAACTAGAAGATTGTAATACACAGTAAGTGAGATACACAGAAGATGTGCTGTAAGTGAAACTAGAAGATTGTAATACACAATAAGTGAGATACACAGAAGATGTGCTGTAAGTGAAACTAGAAGTTTGTAATACACAATAAGTGAGATACACAGAAGATGTGCTGTAAGTGAAACTAGAAGATTGTAATACACAATAAGTGAGATACACAGAAGATGTGCTGTAAGTGAAACTAGAAGATTGTAATACACAATAAGTGAGATACACAGAAGATGTGCTGTAAGTGAAACTAGAAGATTGTAATACACAATAAATGAGATACACAGAAGATGTGCTGTAAGTGAAACTAGAAGATTGTAATACACAATAAGTGAGATACACAGAAGATGTGCTGTAAGTGAAACTAGAAGATTGTAATACACAGTAAGTGAGATACACAGAAGATGTGCTGTAAGTGAAACTAGAAGATTGTAATACACAATAAGTGAGATACACAGAAGATGTGCTGTAAGTGAAACTAGAAGTTTGTAATACACAATAAGTGAGATACACAGAAGATGTGCTGTAAGTGAAACTAGAAGATTGTAATACACAGTAAGTGAGATACACAGAAGATGTGCTGTAAGTGAAACTAGAAGATTGTAATACACAGTAAGTGAGATACACAGAAGATGTGCTGTAAATGAGAAGATTGGAGGAGGATATATGTAAAAATGTTTTCCTTCTATTCAATTAAATGAAGTATAATAAGATTCAAAATCTTTAATTGTTCATAAAATGTGATTTAACTAATTATTTTGTTGTAAAATAAATAAATTATCATCACAAGCATAAAATAAAAAAACACGATATTATAAATTATTGTTATATTTTATTATAAATAATATTTTCTTTTCAAATTTGAATGTGTATTATTTCTTCAATAAAGAAAATGCTGTGTATTTTGTAGTACTGACTAAACTGAGTTTAGTTTTGACATTTATTTATTTTAATTTATGACTTGTAAACACGGAACAGATGTTAAATATCAAAATAACACTGTGTGTGGAAGACTGCCAAATATTATTTGATTGCAAAGGATATAAACATCAAAGTGTATTACTTTACCAAATGAAGAAATAGGTTTAAAAAATAATATAGAAATTCATCAAAACAATAAATCATTTATCAATGTAAAACTTATTTTAATTTATTAATTGGAACAAATAACTTTACAATTAGTGAGGTATATCAAATAGTGTAATGAAAATTAATTATTTGGAAACAAACTAAGTATTCATTTGTTTAATTGTCAACATTTTATAAATTTGATGTACTAGATTATAGGTTTCAGCAATATAGGATAATTTTTAACCCGTTTGGACTGCAACATAATTTTTAGTCTTACCGAAAAAGACTGAAATCAATTTTACGGGTTTTAAGGTTTATAAAAACAATAAACATATCCTTATTCATTAATAAAATCATTGTTTGTACTTTGTTTTACCATTGTTTGTTTGGCTTTACACACAATAAAGATAATCTAGTGAGATAGCCACTGAAAATACCCCCCCCTCCCTCTAGTCTTGAGTAGTCCAAAATATTCGCTTTATCCAGAAATGTAAAATTGTGACCTAGAAAGTGGTATTTCTAACATTCAAACGACAAATATATCGTGAGAAAAAATTAACGAAATTACTAAAATGGGTAGCCCAAAAAATCCTTGCACTGTTTAATTGATGGCTAAATTTACATAACAAATACATGAGGAATATGTAGTTAAGAGTGTGACATGGCTCAATTGGTTAAGAAATGTTTTTAGCTTGCTATAGTTTGGACTTATGAACTGTCAAAGGTTGTGTAAAGACAAAACTAGTTGCTGGCAGTGTGTTTCTTTGCAGATTTTGCTAGTTTCCTGTCTTCATTAGTGTAACAGGCAAAGAGTAAAGACGTATAATAAACAAACCTGGTAGGACAAAACTAATATTACCCTATCGAATAATAATTTTTAGAATTAATAATCATTGTCAGTTTTGTTGGCAGCTGTATTTTATGTTAGCATATGATTTTTAAAATGTTTATAAAAGAATGATGTGCTTTTGTTTATCACAAATAATCCTTTTAGGACTGATTGATGATGGATCAGACTTTCAAATTTTACACTACAATAATAATATTAGTCTTAATTGTGAAAATACAATAATTTTCATTAATTTGATACAATTATTATTGTAAACAAAGGCTGGCAAAATCAACTTTTGTTTTTATAAATATTTAGATATGCAATCAACTCTAAAGTGCATTTCTATCTGTCACTTGTTGTTTGACCCACTGCACATTGTCTGTCATATTGAGACCTGGTGGATTAAATTTGTTGTCAACATTGTTTTTCCTGCTATTATTTTTTCACTTAAGATTGTTTTTTAAAGTACTTTTGGTCTGATCTTTTTTTTTAGGTCTGATCTCAAAGTGAAGTAGATTGAATGTGTGATTTAGATTTATCTGATAAATGATAAGAGTTATATAAGTCTTCAGAATATTAATTAATTTGAAATAAGCAACACTTTTGGAAACTTCAATTACCAAATGAAAGAAATTGCCCTATTTTCCACAACAAACTTTTTATTTGAAATAAAGTGAAATTTCAATGGCTAAATCGTCATCTTCAATTATTACACATGTGCATAAACATGAAAGCTTCTTAATTGGTTATACATTTGCAAAAAGTTTTTTTTTTTTTTAAATCATATATTGCTATTGATTTTTTCATTTGGTCACTCTTTGGAATGTTTTGGTGGCATTTTTCATGGAGTGTAGAATTTTGACATTGGAGAATTTTTTAGTTAATTATTTAAATGATTTTTTTAATTTTCATAATTTCAAGTTTTATGGAAATCTGCATTCAATATTTCAAAACAAGTTACCTATAATAAAAAACAAAATGATTAAAGTCATTACTTCAAAATTTTAAAACAAATCCTACGATAATAGCACTAATCATTGGAATTTTTCATTGGATTTTATTGAAATATAGCAAATAAGTTACATTTTACTATTACTTAAATATCGTTAAAATCGGATCACTACTGTTTGAAATGGTTTTCCAGTGATTTCTGTTATGTAGAGTCAATAATTGCCAATTTTGTGCAGCTTCGGCAACCTGTGTTTAGTAATGCTAAGATTGAGGTTGGTAAATGAGTGTGTATATAAAAAACATCAAAAGAAATTTGTGTCTTATCATGGTTGGTACATATTATGACAAGTAATTTGTAGGTTTTACGGCAAGCGACAATTTAAACTGTTTATTTATATGGTCTAGGTTTTATGAGAAGTGTTAATTTTGTATGTTTGTTTAAAGGCAACATACCATTGCAGTTATATACCTTACAAAATTTTATTTCAAACTGTTAAACTATCTGTTCCAGGTGTTATGACAAGTGATGATTTGAAACTGACAGAAGCATGTCTCAGGTGTATTTGTTCTGTCTTCCGACATCCGAGTGCTCCAGTAGATCTAATCTTTCGAGACATGCAATTGTTGTCTCACTTGTTAAGCTTGATCATGCAATCTGTAACTACTCAGATCTGTGTCACTACTATTTTTGGTTGTGCTTGTAAGGTAGAGGTAATTTGATTATTTTTTAATAATTTGATTAGTATTTATGAGTATTGTAATTAGAAATTCTTTTGTAGATCTGAATTTGTTACCTAGAAAAATCAATAAATTCTTGGAAGTTTTTTTCTAATTTCTTATGTTACTGCCTGGTGATTCTGTTTAGTTGTTCTGCCTGAATTGCTCTAGGATTGCCCTGTTTATTTTTTGCTCAATTGGCTTTCATTTTTGTCTTAATTTATATAAAATTTAGTGTAATCGTTGAGATTTATAATTTCAAATGTGTGTGTTTATGTTTATATAACTAGATAATAATTCAAAGTAACTGATTTAAAAAAATAAAAGAAATCTGATTTAAACAGGAAATCTCTAATTGTTTAATATTTGATTTAAATTTCTATGATTTTTCGTTTAAAAAGTACAAAATAGCTCCTAGTACATTTTTAAAATTTCACCGGATTAATATTACATGTTTAATATTTAGTTCAAATTTTAATTGCATATATGTTGGATTATATGTCTGCCCATTAAAAATTATAATTTTATGCATAACCATTTAACAATGACAATTATTAAATAAATGATTTTTAAAAAAAACCAAACAAATTTTTTTTTTTTTGTAACTTCTACAATTTATTGTGAGTCTTGCCGACTCACAATAAATTGTAGAAGTTACAAAAAGATTTTGTTTGTTTTATTTTAAACATGGATTTCTACCAAGTACCATCGGTTAATAGTATCAATAGTATAAATGATTTTTAAACTGTTTTTTATTTATATTATTTTTAGTATACAACTTTTAAAAAAATATGTCATTTCATTACAAAATACCATACTCGTATAAACTTTGTTTTATAGAATGTTATTTTGAACTTTTTATGTAAATAGCAATTTCAGGTATAAATTCTAGTGTTACAGATCATCTTAGTAGTTAAATGTTACACTGAATTTCATTTTAAAACGTTTATGGCTAGTTTTATTTGTCATGAAATAGAAATTAAATTTTTTTTTTTTAAATATTGTAGCTATCTTTAGATAAAACTTCAATGATTGTTGTAGAGGGCAGAACAACAAAATGCGCTGAGTGACCAAGGTGTTGTGTTTACATTGGCAGCCCTGCTTTGTTCCCCACATCCTGCTGTACTTAAACCTACGCTGTATTGTCTTATAAACCTAACCTATCAGAACCAACAAGTTGCTTCTACCGTTGTCACTGCGAGGTAATTACACAGTGTTTATATGTGAAAGATATATTTTTTATTAGAGGGTGTGAACTGAGATCAAATATTGTGAAACATTTTATGATAAATATATAAGGTTTCAACAAATAGTTCAAATTATGGGATTTCAAGTTTTTAATTTAAAAGAAATCAATATAATTAATTAACTTTTAACATTTGATATGAATTTAAATAGAAATTTAAGACATAACTTTAGGTTTTAAGTACAACAAATGGGATTTAAAGTTATTGTATGAACATCTTATGTTCTCTTCTGGGGTTGCAGTGCGTACTTAAATTTTTAGGCTGGCCTAGCAATTTCTGCTTTTAATATCTCCTGTGTTTGTGTTTTCTGAAAGTGAATTTTCCAGTGACTACTTGATATGTAGTATTAATTACTGCTTATTTGTTAGGTTGTAAAGAGACATGTTTATATTGTCAATTAGTGAATAGTAAAATTATAACAGAATATTTCCTTAAAATTATATAAAGAAAACTATTATGTAATTTATTGTCATAAGGAAAAAAAAGAAGGAAAAAAAAGCTTAATAAAAAATACATTATTCTAAATAAATCTATTTATTTATAATATTAATAAAGAATACTAAAATATAAATGTGGCATACATGTATGTAATCAAATTTTACAATTTGTAAATCTTGGTTGTTACTTTACATCTTGATTTTATAGCTTTGGTGGTAAAAGTATACCAGATCTAGTGGTCAAGTTAGTAGAAAGGGATAGGCCTACAGAAATGCAACTCGCTGCTTCTAGGGTGCTCACACATCTCCACAGGGCTGGTGCAATATCCGCAGAGGATCCAAAAATTCTGTATAAAACTCTTCCTTGTTTAGTAAGTAAAACATTATTAGGTCTACTATTTAAATGTAAAGAACTAAATTAATAGTAGACATACTTTAAATGTATACAATACTGTGATTCTTGACTTGCGAAAAAATGAACTTTTGGTGATATGAACAAAGCTCTAAAAATGCAACAAATTTTAAAAATGATAAAGAAATATAGGAATTGACGAATGTTTGACAGGAGGTGGAAAGGTATATTTGAAACTGTTCAGTCAAGCCCATAATCTCATAATATACATAATAAGCTACTTGTTGATTTTATTTTCACTTATTGTTAATTCTTTGCAAGACCCTTTTACAACCGTATAACATTTGTTGTACTTGTAATTGTATTTACCATAGGTTATAATTATTAACTCGTTGCAGGGCCTTTTGACAGCCTTGTAACATGTTATATTGTTGTTTATTTTGTTTGTTAACTAATTTTAGTCTTGTTATTGTTGTTCAAATTTTATGTTATTGTTTTTGTTTCATGTGTGGGTTTTATAGTAGAGCATCGTAATGCTCAATTTTGTGGTGAAGGCAATGATGACCGCAATGGTTTTTTGCCTTTAAAACAAAAACAAAAAATTTGAAAACTTTACAACTAAAGACATCACAAATGTGGAAAAAAAACTTTAAAATATTTAAATACAACAAAACAATTAACGTTTAAAATATACAGGAAATTAAAGCGCATTAGAACTTATTGTATATTGTGACTCTAATTTTGGTGGAAACAAAAGAGAGCATTACTAGATATTATGTAATATTTTATTGTCAAGGACCAGTGAGCTGGTGTTCAAGGAAGAAACATATACTCTCTATCTCCTACTGAGGCAGAATAAATTCCGACACCTGAATATTGTAAATAGCTAATGTTTAAAAAAATGTCACTTGAAGTACTACTTGATAAGTAAGTTAATGTGACTCTTTATCTTGACAACCAAAGTGTTATCCAGCTGATTTAAAATGGGCAATTTAATAAACACAGCCAACATATTGATGTAGGATATTGTTTTATTGGAACAATATTTGAAGAATTAATTAATGTGAAGCATTGTGTATCAGAAGGCAAGATTGCTGATAATCTTAAGAGGCACTAAGCATTTCTTCACAAATCCCCTTAAAAGAAGTTGCTTTAGAGTCCATAGTATTTCCTGCTCATCTACACTGATGAGTCTTTTAACTCTACAAATTTTCAGCCGGGATCAAGTGTCTGAATATCTGAAACAAATTATGAGTTCTACATCTAATGTTACTAGTTTGATATAATTGGACAATGTTTCATTATGTTTATAAAAAACTTGCGCTTATTATAATTATTTTAGAACTATGCTAACTTTAGATTTACAACAAATGTTAAGTAACAAATTTACCATGTGTATCTAATAAAACAGAAAGATAATGTTTTTAATGTTATATAAAAATAGTCAATGTCTATTGAAAGGAATAAAATTGAATTATAACTAGAAGGATCTAACCCAAGACTATATGAGAAAAGGTCTAGTTCTAGCTAGGATTCCTTACATACACATATCCTTGTCCCCTGCATTTGTCTGGATGTTCACACATTTACCATGACTTTTCTTATTATTTATCTTATATTATTTTATAATCAAATCCAGTCTCTTCTATTCTACTATTCACTCTTTCATTCTACCATATTCTTAGTCTTCTCCTTGGTCTTTTTTAATTCTCTTCTTTACTTATTTCTATCTTGTTTAGGGTCTACACTTTGGTCTTTCCCATCCAACTTTAATTCAAATATAAATCAAATAAACTGCAAAAATATTGCACCAATGTTCCCACACATCCACAAACACCAAACTGTATTCGTCGACATCTCTCCAGAAATTTGATTTGGGAGTTATTGGTGAACAATTTAAAATGAATACTGAGCATTAGAAATATCAATTCAATTTTGATGACATGTGAAGACCTACAACCCAAGCCTATGTGCTAAGATTAGATTAGATTAATAACGAGGTTAAGGAGTTAAACCAGCCCCAGGCACTTTGACCATTAGCCTGTTGTGGAGCTATGACTCTTATTTCTAGCCCAGTAGATTATCGTCTTTACGAGTTTTAGTTATCCATTCATTAGCTCGTTCAATGAGAGTTCACCAGAAGTTCGGAAGCCAAAAACCCTTTTTATTTGCAAAAGCCTCACAATCAAAGATTATGTGGCCTGCGGTCTCCTAACCTGTCCTGCACCATGATATGCACATATTCTGTCTAAGTGCAACCTCAGACCACAGTGTCCTGTAATAAGTCCCATGATTTGTCTGAGTTGCCCTTCTACCCACCATTAAATGTGAAAACCTACAACACAAACCCATTTGCTAAACTACATGGAAAAGAAAATTATACTTTGCTAGTAAATTTTAAAATACCAAAATGAATGAGCATTTGTCATTTGGGTTTTAGTTTTTCCAATATTCGAGTAAACTATAATTTTCTTTACCTGCAGGTTAGGATATTAGTTTATTTGGGTGATAAATCTTCACATTTCACAAAAATTTGACTAAAATCGCTTGGGATGATACTAGATGAGGTCCATGGTTCATTTTCACTTTTTGATTAATAAATTTTGAATCAACTATTTTTGGGGGCTACTTTAATAATGATTGGTCCAGTCAATTGGGCTATAGCATACCGAACGTATGACAAACATTGTGTAAAAAAAAAGTTATATCAGGGCCCCATATAACAGAATATTTTGATAACATATTCAATATAGGCTTTGTTTAACACATCTCAAAATATATGACATTTAGTCTATATATATATATATATATACACACAAAAAGTATTCTTACATGGAATAATAAAAAATGTTGATAGTGAAATAATATGAAAATATATTTCAGGTGTGCTTATGTAAAAAAGAACGACCACCAAAGGAGCGAATAGTAGCCGCAGAGACTTTAGCATATTTAACAGAAGTTGACACTGAACTTCAGAGGCTAGCATCTATTTCAAATCATTTGATCCCTACGCTTGCAGACTTTCTACATTATCAACCAGAGAGTAATAACAATAACTTAGCTTTGCAGGAAATAAGAATTGCACAAGACATGCGCCAAGCTGCATTCAGGGTCAGTATGATTGACTGGTTTTTATGCTTAGTCATTATCCCACTATAATTTTCACACATTTCACAATGTTCTTATCAGTTTATAACATGAATACATGAATGATAATTTAAATTCATTAGATACATTTCAGCTATAAATCAAACTTCTTATTATGAAATTTTGATATAAAAAGTATATTATACCTTTAGAATATTTTTCTTTCATAACCCTATTGGAATTTGAATGCTAGTTAGTTAATGCTAATTTAATGTTTCCAGGAAAAAAAACTTGCAGGAACTATTCTGCTTCCATTTTGTATGTGTGTGTACTGTATATATAAAGGAAGTAAGATGTTTCTAAGTAGATTAATTCATTAATAATATGTTTTAAATTATTATTTATGCGCCAAACATAAATTATATAAATATTATGAGGTTTTGTAACATGATATTATGGTGGCTAAATGACCTTGATCGGTATAGCACTGTGCAATGGATATTCACCAAGAGATAGATTTTTGCTCCTGTCGAAGAGTGTGGGTGAACCTACAACAGTCTTGGGGGCCTATTCCAAGCTAGAAATCAAAGTTTATTTTTTAATTACGAGCAAGTGTTCCTACTGCGTCTGCCGCATGAGAATAAACTTGGCTCCTTTGATCTACTTTGAGCATTAAGCACTCAAGCGCATGCATTGTTCATCTATCCTAACCTGCATAGTCCTACTTCTACTTCTCACCTGACTCACCACTTGTGTTCCCACCTGACTTGTGGTGTGTAAATTTTTGTTTTGTTTTAGCTGTAATATATTCTTTTTATTACAATTATTGTGTTAAAGGTAGGATTAGTGTAACAAAGAAAAAAGGTGAAACTATCCATAGTAGTGATTAGTAAAGTTACTAAATATTGTGACAGAAAAGCAAGGGGAAAAACAATTAATATTCCCTCTGAAACAGGGAACCAAACGGGCAGTGTAACTCATGAACAGGCTATCAAAGGTAGTGCACGGCCAGGTCTATTCTCATGTGGTGGACCCAGTATTTGTGCTCGAAATAAGTAGCCTCATTAATGTTAATAGTGTAAATAGTTTTTTTTTTTTTTTTTTTTGGTGATAGAAAGTGTTTGAATCGAAGGAGTGTTGTCACACTATGGTAAATTGTGAATTTTATTTTCACTAATCGTAATTCAGAATCATTTTGTTATTACCATTAATTCCAATCTCATTGAATTAAAACTGAAAAATAAATTCTCTATAGAAATTTTGAATCAATTAAAATATTTCATGAATAGAAAATTAACCTACTGAAACTGCATGGTCAAGAAAGTTCTAGAAACTTTACATCCAATGTTAATAGCATCATATGTACATATTATGATTTAATGTTTGTGTATTATTAATTAATCCTTTCAAGAATTAAAATGTTTTTTCTTTCTATTTTTGTTTTCTAAGAAATAAATTTGGCAACACCAAAGCTAATAAAGAGTGTGAACTTTATATTTTTAATTTTTGGATTGTAAAAGGTACTCTTAAATCTATAAGTTTTAATAAATGTTTGAGTATTTCAGAACCTTATCTTTGTTTTAACACTTTGAGCCCCAGGACGACAATCTATCGTCGATTGTAAAGTAAGCGAAAAATCCCAAACCGATGATCTATCATCGCTCCAATACTATACAAAAAAACCCAGCCAACGATCTAGCGTCGATCGAATTGTTTTACATTTTCTATGTATATAAAACACTTACCTATGTATATAAACTGAGCATTTTTCTGACCCTAACATTATAATTAACCAATGTACAGTTTAATTCGACTTTTAGTAATAGTTAATTACTTATTTATTGAACTTAATAAATGTCAGGTGACACTTACAGTTCAGCTGATCTGTACTACACAGTTTACGAGTTTAGTCGGTAGTTGGTAGTTATTGTTTTGGTTGGTGACTGTGCATTGTGTTTTGAACGTAATTTTTAGTTATTGATATTTATTGTGTTTGTAAGTGTTTATTTTCTTATATTTAAGTTCTTTAGTGATCATTTATCTTGATATTATTATTTGTAATTTGTGGTAATATTTTATGATGTAAAATGGATGCTAAGTTTGTGATGCTAAGTGAAATTGACAAACATATTTATGATTCGGATTCTTCCTTAGCTTTGGCACATTCAGTTGATTTATTTGATGATGACAATGATGCTGAGCCAACAATAGGCATTACAAAAAAATATTTTCACTGGCAGAGACCTAAACCCTGACACCTATGAACATAATGTATAAAGTTCAAAACTATGCAAAGTTATTATTTATTTGTGATCTCAGTTTGCAACCTAATGGTAAGAGATTTCATTTAATAAAAAAAATAATAAAAAATATTTCTCATATATAAAATATTTATTATTATATTTTTTCCAAAAAAACACTAACTAAAAAACTATTTAAAAATAAACTTTTTCCGTAAATTTTTATATAAAAAATAAAATGGTAACAACTAACATAACAAAACTTGAAAAAAATAGTCCTGATCATTTTGACAGCTCATACTTCAATATATCTTATATGGAAGATGTTTTATGAAATTTTGTATGAACCTCTATAATAATGCTGTTATTGGCCTGGGCTTTTCAATAGACCCATTACTAAAGTACATGTGTCATGTTTTCCAAGATAATATATTTATTGTCTGGGACTCGAAGAGTTAAAAAGTACATTTTCCTAGATTTCATGACCCCAGCAGATACTTAAAGTGTGTTATATAGATTAAAGGTTACATGTTTCCAAAACATGATGATGCTCAAATTCCCAATTTAAATGTCAGCCAGTTAAACTATAAAAAAAAAATATATATATATATATATATATAAAAAAATAAAATAAAAAAATTACACACTAAAAAGGTTTTCTGTATTAATGAAGATGTAGTCCAACGCAAAGGAAAGTCTTAAGTTAGTGAGGTATCAGTAATATTAACAATACTGTTACAAAATAAATTTTTAGACATAAGTAAATGTTCAGTGATGTTTTCAAAATTAGTTGGTGTTACACGTGGCGATGAGAGTTATTTAACACTAGCCTGATTTTATTTATCACAATTTGAACCAGCTATTTGTTATATCAATTACATTAATATGTTACTAGGCGTTTGCTTCATTGGGCGCAAATGATGAAGACATTAGGAAAAAAATAATAGAAACAGACAGTTTGATGGAACATATAGTAACAGGTCTTCAAGACCCCAGCCCGAGAGTAAGACTGGCCGCAGTACGATGTTTACATTCACTTTCTCGCTCAGTGCAACAACTCAGGACTACGTTCCAAGTAAGTAAAACTAAAACAAAAATCATTAAAAAGAAACTGAGATTCTAGTTCTTATAAAAATTAACCTGCAGTACTTGTGATTCCCTTGTCAATAACAATGTGTTCCTCTCTATAAGTCTGATTAATATATTATTAAAGTTGATCTGTTCTCAGGACCATTCTGTGTGGAAGCCGTTGATGCAGCTGCTACAAAATGCTTCAGATGACATCCTTAGTGTTGCATCTTCCACACTATGTAATCTTCTTCTGGAATTCTCACCTTCCAAAGAACCTATCTTAGAATCAGGAGCGGTAGACTTGTTATGTAATCTTACACGCCGACCTGATCCAGCTCTCAGGTTAAACGGAATCTGGGCATTAATGGTAAATAAATATTCCCTATTTTGGTCTAATTAATAATACATTTTACAAATATAATTTTTAGTGTTTGTCCAACATATTTTAAAAATCTTGTTATTAAGGGGAGCAGGACGATGAAAATTTTTTAAAAAAATTTAAAAAAGTTTTTTTGCATTTTTCAATAGTGTCTGTCAATTGTTTCAACGTGCTAAAACAACCTTAAGGTAATTTGCCGTGGCTGTTATAAGAGAAAACACATCTGTGTCCCTACTCTTGTTATTTCTTTAGATGACTCAATTCAGTTTCGTCGCAAAGCATAACCGTTTGTGTTAGCCGTTATTTTTTTTCAGAGTGATTTAGTGTTGTTAAGTTCTATCTATTGCAATTTTATTTTATAACTTATACATTAGTGTTGTAATGGCGAGCACAAGTTCAAAATGTAAGCATAAAACATTAAATTTATCTGTTAAATGGAAAATCATTAAAAGATTTGATCGTGGTGAAACTCCAATGTCGATATCTTGAAAAATAAAGAAATTTTTTTTTAAATTTCATGAAGTCTCGTGACGAAGCACCAAATAAGAGAAAAACCTTTAAAATGGGTGAGTTTCCTCAAGTTGAGGACGCTATTTACGCTTGGTTCAAATAACAAAGAAGCAGGCATATATCTATTTCAGGAGACATTTTGAAACAAAACCCCCAATTTTTTTATCAGGAAATTACAAAAAAAATACAAATTTTGTGCTACTGATGGTTGGTTTGAAAATTTCAAAAAGCGTCATGTATTCGATTCCTACAGATGAGTGGAGATAAATTGTCTGCTGACGAGTCTGGGATTTCTGAATTCATCCTGAAATTGTATGTAAAAATCACTGAACTAGGACTAACACCTGAACAAGTTTATAACGCCGACCGGCTTAACTTGGCAGCAACTTCCAACAAAGACGTCACTCAAGAGGAAAAACATGTTTCTGGAAGAAAACTTCAAAAAGAATAGATTACTCTGATGATATGTGCTAATGCTTCAGGAAGTCACATTTAAAACTGTTGGTTTTGTGGAAATCAAAATCTCCATGTGTATTTAAAAACATTAATGTTGAATCTCTAGTTATTTAATACGAGTCAAAGAGGAGCGTAGGTAACTAAAAAACTTTGTTATGATTGGTACACTTAACAATTTTGTCCCACAAGTAAAACAACACTTGAACGAGAAATAGTTGCCAGTGAAGGCCCTTATCTTATTGGAAAATCCACCAGAACATTCTGACAAGGAAGAACTGGGAGTTAAAACAGTTGATGGTTATATAGAGGCTTTGTACTTGCCAAAAAATACAACCGCTCTCTTTCAGACAATGGACCAAAATGTTACTAAGACTCTAAACGCACATTACAAGAACCGGCTACTTATGGATATTATAAGTCAAATTAACGCAGACATCACATCCATCTTGAAAACAATTCAACATTAAGGATGCTATTGTCAATGCAGTGTTTACTTGGGGTCAAGTAAAATCTCTTACGATAATAAAATCTTGAAAAAATATTTGGCCTGAATATCCACTTCTTCCAAAAAGAGAATAATAATGATTTCAATCCAATTTTGTAGGATGCTCTTGCAATTTGCAATGAAATTGAAATTTCACGAAAATCAGTGGAAGAATTACAAACATGGGTTTTAGATGATAACCTTACCGTTGACCTCGGAGACGACGAAATTATTACTAAAATCTCAGAACCTGTTAATGACAAGATCCAGGAGGCCTCAGAAGCAAGATTCACAGTGAACTGTGATGAAACTGCATCAGCTGCAAACATTTTGTTACATTGGTGTGAGGAGAGAGGATCTGACTACATCCAAATATTGATGTTAAAAGACATTCATGATAAAGCAATGACTGACAGTTTATGTATGAAACAGAAGACTATCCCAGATATTTTCGATGTTTAAATACTGTACTGTATTTATTCCTGCCATTTAAAAATTTTGTATTACATAATTCATAACGCCTTTGTGTACACTGTGTAAAATTTAATGTTTTATTAGCCTACTGTCCTAAATGGTTTTACATACGAAAATGACTGTAATTTCTGAAACTTACTGCTAATCTTGGACATTTAAAAACTCACTTTTGATAATTTAAACACTTTCAGTAATCCTACACCCTCGGTTTTATACCTGTCGGATTATCAAGAGTCTACTGTATATTCGGTGATGAGTAAGAGTTTGAAGGTACACATCGGGAGTGGTTATAAGTTGGTGATAACAGTCATGTGTTGATAGTGCGGAGTTTAATTTTTGTGTAGTAACAGATATGAGTTTCTGCCAATTACTGTAAGCTTTTTTGGACTCTCGACTCGCCACCTTCTTTCCCCCTTTTGCAAGTGGGTTCAAGATGTGATCCATCCGCTGTCTTCATCTTTCCTACATGGGATCCTTCCACCCCAAACTACCAAAAGTACAGGGGGAGAATTGAAACTGCACACAAATTCTGTATAGTATATGAAGAGTAGACTATAGATTATAACCAATGGTGATAGTCCAGGTGAGAGTCCAGGTATAGAGAGAAAAGTGATATAATTGATGTGATATAGACACTCTCTATCCAACAAAATACATACAAACTTCCTTTGGGAAAAAATTGTATTATAAACCCATTTCATTTGCTTATTTTCTCATCAATTATATATTTAATTACAAATAAATAATTATGGTTTGATTTTTCGTAACATCAGAATAGGCACAAAAAATATTGTTAACCCTAGAAGTGGCAATGCAATAGCCTGGCCATTTTTAATACTTAAAAAAAAATTCATATAGAAAATAGTAATCTTATCTGAAACTCAACTTGTAAAACATCATTTTTTTTTTCTTCTTCTTTTTTTTTTTTTTTTTTTCAGAAAGATGTACAGAATCCATATATGTGATTAATAAATGTGTTTTGTAAAATTTGTGGAGTCAGTATGTCAGGAATAAGAAAGTCGTCGTTACAAGAACTAATATTTCTATATAAACTCCTATATATTTTATACAAATACATGTTTGTAATTTTTCCATAAATAAATGTAAAAAAATTTTATCATTAATTTAGTAAAATGATATTAGACAAAACCCGTTTTTATGAAAAAACTATAAAATACCTAAAAAATAAGTGTTTTAAAAAATATTCCCCAAAAATATAAATATTATTCAAACCAAACTTATACCATTTTTTTTTTTTTTTTTTTTTTTTTTTTTTTTTTTTTTTTTTTTTTCAGAAAGATGTATAGAATTCAAATATGTTATGAAGGAAATGTTATAGTAAAATGTGTGGAGTTAGTATGTCAGGAATAAAAAAAAATCGCTGTTAGCCAAGGTATAATTTTTACATAAACGCCATATTAGGCTATAGGCCTATCATATAAATACATTTTTGTAATTTTTCTCAAGATATAAAACAGTTTAAGATTTAGTTGCCAATAAGATTCTGTAAAAAAATATTCAATTTATCAATTGGTTTAAAAATGTTTTATGAAATAACTATAAAATAGCTAAATAATTCGTTTTATTGAAATTCCCCAAAAATATTAATATTATTCAAATCAAACTTATAAATACCTTTTTTTTTCTTTCAGAAAGATGTATATAATTCAAATATATTATTTAAAAAAATTTTGTTTGTAAAATTGGTAAAGTATGTCAGGAATCAAAAAAGTCGCTGTTAGCCGAGGTAATTTTTTTAAATTTTCAAACTATTATTGGTAAGAATTAGTTTTATCTTCGGAAATTGCCTTTTGACAGACAAATGTCTATATCTTCCTAAGTATAAATGCTATAAGACTTTTTAAAACGCAGATCAAAAGAGGAAGAATTTATCTATAAAACAGTCCCAAGGTTTAGTAGACTATACAAAAACTTGGACTTAAGAAAAATAAACGAAAGTGACATGTGTTTGAGACAAAATGACAACTAACCAGCGCTAATAAAGTTGACCAGCGTGTGACGCTAACTTAATCCAATTAAATCGTATGACATATTACATATTTTAGGCTTTTGATTACATGAATATGGAAGTTCAAATCTGTAGCTTTCCATTGATGCCTAATTTATTGCGATTATACAATTTTTAGTGTGTGAAAAGTTGAATGGAAAATGAGATATTTTTTTCATACCGCTCCCCGCCAATAAAGTGATTAATAGTATGGTGTGCCTTTATAGCAGTTCCAGGGTTATAGGATAAAATAATCGATAATAGAGTTAATACCTAATATAAAATTACATCTCATGTGTACGTGTTTATATTACCTAACAGAGGATTCACAAAAAGTTGTTATCACCTCAAATGACAATGACTAGCCTTAGGCCTGTAATGAGGTGGGAAAACTATTTGGCCTTGAATCTGTGTATGTTTTTATTTATTTTTAGGGCTATGTGCCACAGCAAAAAAAAACCTTCACATTTGCACCCATTTTACTGTCTTCTGTAGTAGGAGAAAGTACAGTTTATGACGACTTTATAGTACAATGATTGAATATAACAATTTTTTTTCAGAATTGTTATATCTTATTTTTTTTCTCACTAAGAAAAAGTAATTAGTAGACACATTCTGTTTTTTGTTTGTACTTTTAAAATGATAATTATTAGTATCATATTTCTTATAATTTAAAGTTAATAATCTGCGCTATGAAAGCCTTCAAATTAATTTCCTTGCTGCATCTATATTATACTTGGGCCATGTTAATTGTGCGAATGGGGGTCCTTGCTGTGAAAAACCTTATAATAAAACTTCGGAGTGTACATAGGAGTCAGAAAACATCCGCCCACCAGAAAATATCACCTGATAACATTGTTGATCCTTTCTTTCCTATAAATATGGGGAGAGGTCATTGTTTTTGTAATAGTTATGATTATGACCAGTTAAAATAAAACCCACTAAAAATTGGAAAAGAACATTTCCTAGCTTTTACTTGCATTAGACATTAAAAATGTATTATTTTATAATTTTATTTTCTTTATACTACTTCTATATGCGAGAAAATAAAATGAAAGTGAATTGAACTTAATTTTACGATTCAATGAAATTTTTTATTTTTGTTTAAAAGGTTTATTGTTAACCAGACATGAACTGATTTTCTTTTATTCAACCCTTCTGCTAAATCATTACTCACAGATTCCGTATTTGATAGTTTCGACATGTAAGTTACTACTAAATAATGTGGACTGTAAAATTTCCCAATCTTCTTGAAATGTATGCAATATAAATAAATTTATTTTTCTTAGAGAAATCATTTTAAAATCGGATTTTTTTTATTTGCCTATTGTTTAAATAAAATTATTAAACTGGAATATTTTGGTCTCCATATGTCTAATATAATACTTCAGTGATGGGTTTTGACCTTAAGTCATTATATTTAGAGTGGCTAGAGATAAATAACTTTCTTTGTTTTATACCAGATCTCAAATAAGACTATTTTTTCTCATTTTATCAGTTCTCGTTATATCGAGCTTACATTGCAGTATTATTCTATCAGTTTCAGCTATGTTCAGAATACCTTACCGGGCTTGTAAAATTAAATTGTTCTCGAGATACTGTGTCAGTCTTCTAAAATCAAGCCATGGTTGAAAACTGAGATAGGCTCGTAAAATTAAGCTGTGCTTGAAAAATTGAGGGCCCTATAATTTTTGGGTTCTTGTTTGACATTCGAGTTCTAGCCTAGACTAGGGCTCGGCTTGAAATTTCAAGGGCTCACACATCCCTAATTATAACATTAGCAGTTCATGAAATCTTGTTTCATAAGTTATTGGTGAAACATATTTTGAACATAAATATTTGTTATTGTAGTTTCATCAACTACAATTAAATGACTTTCAATATGTAATGTTACCAGAATATGGCTTTCCAAGCAGAACAGAAGATTAAGTCACAAATTCTAAACACACTGGGTACTGATCAGATATTTAGGCTGCTGTCGGATCCACAAGTAAATGTACTAATGAAGACTCTGGGTTTGTTACGGAACTTGCTATCTACCAAGCCTCATATTGATCATATAATGGGCTTACATGGAAATCAAATCATGCAGGTTGGTTTCTTTATGTAGCCATACTTTAATTAGTGTAATTCCTAGCCTATATAGATTATTTTAACTTTTCTGAGTTCTTCATTTGTATTCTTGAAAATGATTTACCTATACATCATTAGTTAATTGAATGAGGGAAGGGGAGAATAGCATAACACAAGAACAACCAAATGCCCTGCAACTGAACTTGAACTTGTGTACTTTTATGTACGAACTTAGAGCTGCAGAGTTAAAAATACCTTAGCCAATTATCTCTTATTGCTCTTATGATTTTCTGAATATTTTATTTTTACAAGAAAAAGATGTGCTTAATTTACAGATTTTTACCATAAACTGACTATTCTTGATTACATTGTATGAACTGTAAAAAGCCTCATATTCAATAGTTAGGCCACTAAATTTTACTCCAGATGAGGATTCATTATGGTTAAAAAAAACAGCAGTTTCCAAAACAAAAAATCGGTTTGTTGTTTACACTCTTAAATTTTGGTTTATTAGGTGATTCTCTGGGAGAAAGTTCTGGAGGGATAGTAAATAGAGAATCCCTGGTGTATAGACAAAGACATAATTTATCCAGAGTGGGATAGAGGTTTTGAAATAAAGGACTGGGATGTTGAGTGACTAGGACTGCACTGAAGTGGGTAACTCAAGTACTTGGGATCATCACTCCCCAAAATACCAAAATGGAGACCCCTGGAGTCACTAAGTTATAGTTAGTTAAAACTACAAGAATTTAAGATTCCATAACCCATCTGTAAATTCTGTATAGTTTAAACTAGCCCTGTATGGATTTTTTACTAGATACTTCTTACTATTGTCTGAAATGATATTTCATTTTCCCATTTCAACTACAAGGTTTTTGAAATTCTGTAATAAAATTTACAAATATAAAAATGAAATATGTTTTGTTTGCAGGCTGTGATATTGATTCTAGAAGGCAATCACTCGGCAGAAGTAAAAGAACAAGCACTGTGTATCCTGGCAAATATCGGGGATGGAGATACAGCAAAGGATTATATTATGGCTAACGAAGATGTTTTAAAGAAATTACAAGATTATATGGTGATTGTTTAAAAGATGAATATATGATAGGGAAAGGAAAAAGGGACCCAAAGTTGGAAATTTTTGAAATTGACTTTTTGTTATTTTACCATAAATCTATTGGTTGGTTCTCTTCATCACTTGAAGCGGTACTTGAAGACAAATCACGTTTACAGACGTAATCTTTGTGCTTGGTAATCATCACCACTAATTTTATCAACACCAAAATCATTTAATACTTTTTAAACACGATCTTCTTCCATGTTGTTCAGGTAACAACAAACCAATGAAAGCACAAATGTCAAGAAACAGCTGACCATTCCTTTCAATGTTCTCAGCTGTCACAAAGCTGTGTTAGCTGATTGTTCTAAATAGGCTGGGAGGGTAATGTGGTAGTAGACCAGTATTATTTGTATTATATAAAACACAAGTAAAGTAGTATTTTTTAAATTCACTTTACTAGAATTTATTAGAAATGTTGATAAGCGAATATGTTGCAAAAGTAACAAACAGCAAAGTGGAGTGATTTTGTGAATTTATTACTCTGAAATTAAAAAGGGACCCAGAGTCAAGTGAATATTATTAGAACCAGACAATGTTCTTCTTTTTCTTAAAACCTGAATTAGTTTCCTGAAAAATCACTAGAATGCAGGGTGATGTTGTTTTAAAACTTAATACGCACTATTTGGAAATAGAATTCAATGTTATGTCTATGCTAATCCTCTATAACGACTTTGGGTCCTTTTTCTCAACTATGACATGCATGATTTTTTAAATTATTTTTGTTATTTTAGGCGTTTAAGTTTAATAAAAAGACTGTTTGACCAAACTTCAGATGCCTTTCAATAACAATTAATGAAAAATGTCAAATTTGGTCAGATTTTACTATTTTTTAGCCATAATGAAAATTTTAATCTCCCAACTTTGGATCTCTTTTTGCTTTCTGCATCATATTATATATGTGTATTTTGTCTAGGCCTATGTTATTTGTTTATGCATATTTTTAAATATGATTACTATATTTTATGATGTGACCAAAAAATAAACATGTACGTAATTAATAAGTTGTAACATCTCACAATTTCCTATAATATAAGATTGGAATAATCGGATTTTTATTTATCAACAATAAACAGACTGTCGCGCATAAGCGGTAAATATGCGTAACTCGATAGGCCTATGTTTCGAGCAAGAAATCTGGAATTTTCACAAATTTAATTTAACTGCACAACTTAAATGCAGAGTGAAGGAAATTAATGCAAACGATTCATCAATATTTTGACTATTCGCCATAAATTTACTAAAACCTATTTCAACTGCAAACGAAAGATATATATGATTATATGTCGATACATCCGACAATAAATGTATGAAAACTGCTTGACAACCTATCACTTTGCATGAGCTTTAAAATATTAAACAAATGATTCACGAAAATTAATAACTACTCCGAAATTCATCATTAAATTGTCGATTTAACCAATGCCTTGAAATTTCTGTAATAATTAATCAAAAATAATACTAAGCTATATTCCCACGGTTAGTAACATAATTTATGTAAAATTGCATCTTGACAAATCCTAAGCCCCGTCTCCATCTCGCTTTTGATTGGTTACGCCATTTTTTAAATTTCAAGTGTAATCCTAATGGTAATATGACACTAAATTAAAATTCACAGAATGAATTAAAATAAAGGAGTTTGTTTCTCTAAAAATACTTATAAAATTATTAAAAATAGAACAAATTTGTAAATTAGTCTATAAGCACATTAAATATTAAAAACATCATTTTCAATCACCAATCATACTCTCATTTTGCATCTAAATCTATGTTAATTTGTGAAAAGTGATTTTTTGGGGCCGAGATTAGAGTGTGAACCCCGGGATGCCAAACCGGCAAAATAGCGTCTTTTTTAAACAGTGTTGACCCAACTATTGAAGCAGTCAGACGTATAAGCAGTGCGGATCACATTCCAAGTTGATTCTAGAAGATTAGACATATTAAATGGACTGTACAATACGAACAAGACATCTAAATTGGTGAGATCCACCCTAATAAGTATTTATAATTAATAATTTCGAAATTTTGAACAATTTATTTAAAATAAAAACTCTACTTAACTTTTGGTGAAGATTGTGTTTGTTTGGACAGGGGACAATCAAAATATCATAGTGTTTCATAACTTTATACCATATCATCCAAAATCATTAGAATAATTTCATATATAATTAATGAATAGCATAATAAATAATACTGTATTTTTTGTGTACCAACTGGTGAGACCGGCACGAAATCGTAACCCGAGATTTGGCTATACATAACCATTGTTATATTGTATATTGATAACCTATGTTTAAAACTAGACCATACAATCAGAATTGATATATATGAAAGTTAACCTTTTGTTATGAATGAACCTTTTTAGTGAAAGGGATAATAAAATAATTTATGTATAAATATATATGTGATTAAAAGACTTTCAAAAGTGTACAGGACTATCTAATCAACTATTTATCAAGTTCAATGTCATGTATCAAGTTAAAGAACTTCAATAAATGTTCTGTTTCTAATTGTTAACCTTGATTTACAAATTTTTATTCTGTCGTGAGAAAAATAACTTCTCAAATTTAATAACAATATCAATACTATTATCTGTTTTAATAATCTTAATATTTTGTAATTTTATATTGGCACCTACAACGTAGTGCTAACATTAACATTAAAATTTAATATAGTTTGTTGTTGGTAATTTTATAAAGTCTGGTTTCATAATTATATATTATGGTTTCAAAAAATATTCAATAATTATTAATAAAATAAATTAAGATAATAAATATAAATCAACTTTGTTGGTGTATTTTTGTCTTTGTTAACAAAAAGGAGAGAACACAGATATTATATTGTTAATATAATAATACAATAATATTTAAAAATGTGTATATAAACAAATGCATTTTAAAAATGCTACATCTGATTTTCAATTACAACTTGTGTCAGCTGATTTTAAATCACATATATAATTTTGATAATGAGAAGACTTATATTTGGACACTTGGATTATTTTTTAATTAGTGAATATATTTGGAAATTAGTTAGCTCAACATTTCTCAGATTATATGTATTTAATTCATGATTGGAATTTTTATCAATTTGATGGATACTTTTGAGATTAAAACAACTTTCAAAAATGTGACTGCTTTTTGTTATGTGTAGAAATTGGTTTGTCAAAATTTTTGGTACTTGTGTATTATACGGACCCTCCCTCTTTTGGAATTTCAAACTTGGAACATCCTTTTGTGAATATTTTTAGGTTCTGACTATTAGCCATAACAAACAAAAATAACATAACTCTGACTTTCATTCGCCTCACTGAAATTCTTTCAAGTTCGGCCATTCATCCGGTCTAGACTGCGCCACTACTAGGTCAGTGCTACTGGAAAAAAGAAGAAAAAAATCAGATTTGTGGTACCAAGAATAACCACTAATATGTATAAGGGGTGTTTCTGAAATATTTTGACAAGCTTCGGGAACGGATTGCTCATTTAAAAACAAGTAAAACTACCAAGAAATTATATGGAGAAATCGTTTTTGTCTCTTGTAATTTGTTTTTCAAGATATTTAAGATTAAATTTATTTAAAAAATAATACATATACAGTCTTTATTTTTTGCACATTGTAAAACATTAAATAAAAAATGTGTAAACTAAATCTGAACTCATCTACTTCAAAAGCTATAATGTTTATTTGTAAAAATACAAAATAGCGGTTTGTCTGAAAATGAAGCAGTATACAGTAGGTACTTTTTATTTATTTTTATGTAAAGCATATGTTCTCGAAACTCATCAAAGTATTTGAGAAACATTCTGTATATATAATACTAAAATTGCAGTATTATTTTAATTAGTTCCTATTTGTTGTACAAAAAAGGGGGAGGAGTTCAAATGCAAAAGATAATACACAAGTATCTAATTTTTGTTTACTACATTAAAACAATGACCTGTAATTTTGTTTGTAGACTATTTGGGTATGTTAAATTTTACGATAACTGGTAAATTAAATTGCTGGATTTGCAAGTAATACTAACAGATGTGGAATAAGTTTTTTTAGTAATTTTACTTTTAAAAGAAGTAGATGGCAAAAGAATTTTGCAAACTGCACAACTAGGTTTATTTCAAGGATCATGGCTATAATTTTGTTTTTGTTGAGTTTGTTCTTCAGACAAAATATTTGTTATCACAAGAATATTGTTTAAGTGAGGGGAACTTTTAAAAATTACTCTTAGGGTTTAGAAATTATTTTTTTCTTTAATGAAGATTTCTAAGAAAAGTGTGACAGTTTTTAAATAGTGTTTTTGTTTTTGTTTTTTTAGATTTGGTTAGGTTAGATAAATGTTGTTTTTATTTATTTGATTTCTAATTATATTTCTGTGTTGAAATGCATTAGATAATTTGTATCCGATTATGCAATTAAAAGACAAGTATAAGATGTTTATAACACCATTTTTATATTGATTTTTATTGACCCCTTTTTGAAATGTATGGGGAAACTTATTTGTTTACATATTGTCCAAGACAATTAAATGGTGCATATTAAAACAATTAAATATACACGTTGTTACAAAATACCGTAAAATTAATAAATATATTACAATTGATTGTGTATTCACCCCAACTACTATTAAACTTTTATTTGTTTTAGATACATAGTAATGTAAAGCTTCAAATTGCTGCTATATTTTGTATATCAAACCTTGTCTGGAAGGATGAACCAGGCTCCATAGAAAGACAAGCAAAACTTAAAGAAATGGGAGTGTACAGGCTACTGCAACAACTTATCATGACCTCAGACACCTTACTTTTCGATAAGTATGTTTATAGATGGTTATAATTAGTTTTTAAGTAGTTAACCTTCAGGAGTATATCTAAAATTTTATTTCAGTGTATGAGGGATATCAAAATGTGGTAAATTTATACTGTCATCGGAAAAGAACGTAGGAGTGTTTTTTTTAATCATTGATTCACAAATATTTTATATATTGGATAAATTTTCACCTAATTGAAAGATTAAATTGGTTTTTATATATCTTAATAAATTTATATAAATGAGCCTTTTGAAGTTTTCCAGTTTCCGATCTTGTACCATTTACGATTAAACATGTCTTTTGTTACGATTGTAATAACACAGATTCTTTACCATAGGTGCTTCAAATTACAAATTTACACATTTTGATGTACCATCAGGAAGAAAAAGTCCATTGGACTACCATTTGGGCTTCTAGGAGGCCAAAGGATATGCCCACCTTTAATTAGTTTTTAAGTAGTTAACCTTCAGGAGTATATCTAAAATTTTATTTCAGTGTATGAGGGATATCAAAATGTGGTAAATTTATACTGTCATCGGAAAAGAACGTAGGAGTTGTTTTTTTTAATCATTGATTCACAAATATTTTATATATTGGATAAATTTTCACCTAATTGAAAGATTAAATTGGTTTTTATATATCTTAATAAATTTATATAAATGAGCCTTTTGAAGTTTTCCAGTTTCCGATCTTGTACCATTTACGATTAAACATGTCTTTTGTTACGATTGTAATAACACAGATTCTTTACCATAGGTGCTTCAAATTACAAATTTACACATTTTGATGTACCATCAGGAAGAAAAAGTCCATTGGACTACCATTTGGGCTTCTAGGAGGCCAAAGGATATGCCCACCTTTAATACGCAAGCCTTTCAGGAGCTGTACATTTAGTATATCATGCACAAACTGTAAGTTTAAGATGTGCCAGCACACTATCCTGCATAAAATAAAATGGGTCCCACTTTCTCTTTCAATGTCTTCAGTCCGAGGGAAAACATAAATTAAAGAAGAAAGAGCCTATAACTTCCTTACAAATACAGAAGAAAATAAATTGAATTTTATAATATACTGGTAATACTGCATATAAACTTTTTAATAATGAAATTAGGTTGAAAGTTTAACACTTTCAATGCGGAATTTTTCTGGTTAAGTTTCCCGAAATCGGATTTTTTTCCCCTGCAATATGTTTACATCTGGTCTAAGTAAGTTTTTTGTGACTGCTGAATTAAAAATTGAATTTTTTAAAGTTAAAAACCATGATTTTGTATGTGACATTCCAGAATGAAATCCGCGTGGTGGGGAATCCTACTTAGGCAAACCTGTAAAGCATCTAACCAATTTTTCCTTTATAACGTTATACATTAGGTAATAATAATTTTCCAATAAAAACAAGTATTTTATTTTTATTTTTAAAGATTGTTAGGGGTAGAAAATGAAATAAAAAACTTTACTTTTTACTCTCAGAAGCATTTCCAATTCGTCTTCCTCGAAATCTTGGATGCTGATAATTCCACCTCTGCGGAGTTTCCGAACGTGTTCTTGAGCTAAAAAGAAAAGACAGAAAACATGAAAGAGGTATTCAAAAGAAGAAATTAAAAAAAAAAAAAATTGAAAATTATTTTGTATTTAACTAGAATAGATTCAAACAAAACAAAGTAGATAGTTTCCCACTAAATTTTCTGTATTTTACAATTGAATTTCAAAGCGAATTGCAAAGTAAAATGAATACATTTGCAATAATTGAAAAAATAAGATGTAATACTCACTTCTTTTAGCTTTTCGTTCATCCCCAGAATAAGATTGTTGAAGTCCTAAAGGTCCAGGACGTGGAGAGCTTCCTAAACAATTAAATATATATTATTTGAAAATGTTTGAAAACAAAATTGTACTGCATATTGTAAAAGTAATGTACTTACTAAATTCGGAGTCAGCTTTCCTTTTTCTCCCATGGCGAACACTTTTGCTTGTTCCAGGTTGTGGATCAGAGTTTTCTGAAGAAAAATAGATCATTTTTGTTAAAACATTGTTTGAAAAATTGAAAAGAATAAACAGTTATACAGTGCAACCTCGTTAAGTCGGCCCCCTTTAAGTCAGATCTCTGGGTAACCCGGACCGGTTTGCAATAAATAAACATTAATATAAAATATACTTTTTGGTAGCGCTATTGATTTATACGAGCTCATAATCGTAGCGTATTGCACAGTGATCGGGTTTCCGCCGAGTTCACGCAACCGAGTTTGTTTGCCATGACTGTACATCTGATGCCTAACTGTAGCGCTGCATGCCCGCGTGGTGAGTCATTGTTACCCAGGTGATACAGACGAGGAAAACTCTGAAGAACCAGAAGTCATGCAGAAGCACATCTCACTTGGATGAATTGATGGTGTATTTTGAGCGAGTTTTTCATGTTGAAACGGTAGCGCGATTGTGCGGCACGTAAACGTTACTCGAAGCTGACGCAACAGAAACTTACAAGCTTATTCTCCAAAAAGTAGACATACCTGTACAGTCCACAGATGTGTTTGTTATTTTATTGTGATTAGTAAAACTTTATAAAGTGTTTTTCTCCGTATAAAGGAAATTATTGTAAGTACAGTATGTATATTTTCATTTTTTGTGTTTTCTGCTCCTTCTCCGGCTAACACGGATTTTCGTTATGATTTAACAAGGTTTATAAAACAAATACATACCAGGATCAGAGCTCATTTTCAATTTAAAACTAATTGTTTTAAATTTATTATATGATCGATCTGTAAAAAAAAAAAAAAAAAAAAAAAAAAGTATAAATTAAATAAACTTTAATTAATTTTTTTATTTTAGTATTTAAAATATATGAATAATCATTCAATTTTCATTTGCTTTTAGTAGTAATATACATGCTTGGAAGAAAACATTAAGAATTAACAACAAAAAATGAGTTATTTTTCACTTACCTTTAAAATAAAATATTTCTTCAATGGAGAGAGCAAATTAAAATCGGTCTTCACAATACAATACACAAGACTGAAGTGATGGTCGGTACAAATTTACTACCTGCTCTGGCCAACGGTTCCCCCTCCAGCTCTTATTCAAGTTGCCTACGACGTAAACATTCAGGAATGACATCCGCGTTGAACGTGTTAATAGAGCACATAGCCTGTTATGTTTAGAATTTGTATGTGTAGTAGACACAGGCTTATCTTGGAAAGTGGTCCTTGGTATTAACCTGATAATACCAATGACCACTTTCCGAAGTAAGCCTGTGTGTCTTATCTATACAAAATCTAAACTTAATAATGAAATATAAAATATATAATAAAAAAATATAGTAAAACTTTTCTTGGCCGTGTTTCAACAGCATATATTTGAGTTGAACTGAGTTTTTTGTTTAAATATGTGCTCAATTCAACAAGATCATAAAAATATTACTCAAACTTTACACTGTAATCACTCTTATAATAAAGTATAAACATTCAACAATAAATAGGAAGATGACTTGCAAGGTGGATGTCCAGTGACAAATCCAATCTAATATCTAATTGAAATAATAAGATATATGATAATAATAATAGTAAATACTACCTGTAATTAATCCATCATGTGACATTTTGGTTGAGATGAATTTCTACGACACGTATTGGGACCATAATCCCATTATTTTGGACCATGGTCGAAATTTGGTACCATAAGGACTACATAACGGTGTACACTGAATAAATTGTCCAGTGCTAAAATTTTTTTTAATATGTTTAAAGTGTATGTGTTGTGTTTTTATATATACATGACAAAGTGAATAACTTGATAATAGGATTACGGTCTCAAAACGCATCGTAGAAATTCATTTCAACCAAAAAGTCACATGACGGATTAATTACAGGTAATATTTCCTATTAATTATATCATTTATCTTATTTCGATATTTGAAGTGACTTGGAAGTCATGAACCTAATGATAAATGCTCTGAAGTTGTAATCTACAACATAATCACAATCTTTTGATTTTAAGATTTGTTAAATATTTGTTTCCAATTAATACATCCCTGAATTATGCTGAGGGCACTGTTTAATAGTTTTTGTCCCTGGATGAAACTATAACCCTGGAAAGGGGTGGGGGAAGATATCTCTAAGGCAAAATTGTAGTTATTTCCCTAACTGTGAAAGGGATTGTGATGAGAAAATCTTTGAATTCGAGTGACTATTTTCTTAACTTTGAGGGAGGGAGGGCTCTGATGAAATTTGAATATATCCTTACTTGAATTTGAAGGACTCATTGTGAATGATGGGAAAAGATTTTACCAGACACTGTCCAATTAGATAACAATTAAAAATATTATAGTTGGTAAAACGAGCAATTTTATTAGTTTTGCAACCACAGAGCAGAGATGACAAAACTCCTATTGTTCGAGTGTGTGGTGTTTGCTCAATGGAAATTTAGTGTACTTGGAAAATTCTTTTAAGAACTGAAGTTTTTAGAGGGACTCAACCTAAGACTTAAACATGGGTTTCGTAAGGAACCAAGAGAGGATTGTACAATAGATCCCTTTGATCAGTTTGAAGTCATAATGGAAAAAGGATATGTGTGGTCTTGCAACATGAAAGTAAGCAAAATATTCTATTTCATTTGCATTTTTCATGATACATATGAGCAACAAATATGGTTTTGAAGTTAATAACAATACTTATCATGGACACGACTAACCGTATAATAATTGTCATTATACCTCTATTTTAATATAGTTTTGTTATATGAACTAAATTCATTATAATTTCTTCACTGTTTCAGAGTGAAGACTGCCGTAACACAGTTTGCAGATGCATGACATTACTTGTTGTTCACTCTTTCATCATATTTGGGTGCATTTTAGAGCATAATACCATGGACCATGTTCATACGCACTGAGATTAATTCATAATATTTAAAATAATTGTATTGTACATTACCTGTTTTGAAATGACAGATATTGTATTAAGTGTATGTTATGTCATTAATTTATATTTCAATAATGAAAAACAGCATGACTATCTTATTTTAGTGGTTTTATTTATTTTCATCCATAATTGTTATTTTAGATCATGTGCTCTTTTCCAAATATTGCCTTAAAAATGTAACATTTCTGTATGTTCATTTTCTGGAAATACTGTGAGGGTTAATTCGGTAATTGATACAAATTGTTCATTATGAAGAATACTGCTAGAAAATTTGGGCATCAGAATAGTTATAGCTTAACTGGGATCGTTCCAGGAGCCTGAATGATTTTCTGCCATGAACGAATAGGTGTCAAATCGGAGTTGTAAATCTGAGTGTGTATAAAAAGTTTTTGTTTTGTGCCAGGCTCAGATAGTTGTCTCTAGTCCACGAAGGCTATTATCTTTATCACCTCCTGTTTGGTTTCTCTAACATAGCCTAACCGTTTTTAAAGGAAATTTGTGGATGGTTTCCGTGGATCTTTGGGTACTAGTGAGAACCAAAATAATTTATTTAGTATAGTTTACAAACCATCTGTCAATTGTAATTCAAAAGAAGCAAAGTATATTGTCGGTTTAATAAAGGCAAATGTGTATTTAATTAATTAATTTAGCTTTCGAACTGTCTTTTGAATACAGTTCAGAGTAAGCAATGTTTAAAGTCTGTTTAGTAAAAGAAGATATGAATTTAGTTAATTTATTGATTTTAACGCTTACCGGTATACATTATTTTACCAAGCTAGTATTATTGATTAAATAATTATTTCAAGGGGAAAATATACGACCTAGACTGGGAATCGAACCCAGGACCTTTGGCTTTACGTACTAATGCTAAAGGATAGCTTAGTTGGTAGAGCATTGACAAGTAAAGCCAAAGGTACTGGGTTTTGATTCCCGGTCTAGATCGTATATTTTTCACTTGAAATAATTATTTAATTTAGCTTACGAACCGTCTTTTGTATACATTTCAGAGTAAGCAAAATTTATAGAGTTTGTTTAGTAAAAGAAAAGATTTATTTTATTAATCTATTTATCTTACAAACCATCTTTCGAATACAGTATCAAATGGATGTATCAAATAACTAGAAATAAATACGAGATATTTTACTCAATAACATTTACCAAAGTTAAGTGATATCTGAGGTGAATGTTTTTAGAACAGCACTCATAAACATGTCACTCTCCTACTTCCGGGATAAAATGACTGCTTAATTACAGCACATTCTGAGTGTCATTTCCCTTATTGAAGATATACTGCATGAACTATACACCTTTGATCATTATGTGAACATAGAAAAAATTCAAATTTTGATCAAATAAAACAGAAAGAGTTAAAATATGTAGTTGTTTCTCATATTTTAGTCTTTGTAATCTAGACATTTTACTTTTTTTTTTAACAATGATTAAAAGATTATATTTTGGTTCAAATTGGAAAATAATTTGTACTAAGTTTTTATTCTATAAGGATAAAGTGCATAAACTTTACTTTGGGAACTCAAAGATTTACAAATATAATAATATAAATACTATTTATTTACAGAGTGATTCACAAAAAAATGAAGAAACTTTCAGCACTTGTTCTACTGGTAAAAATAAATAAAAAGTTAAGTTATATATAGAAGGCAAGATGAACTTTAGAAGAAATATAAAATGTTTGAAACATTTGCTTTTTCTGTACTGTTATTACTCTGTTCTCTATGAATCCTCTTAATGTAATATTGTTATTTTTTTTCATTTTTTATTATAACTCAAAATTTGGGAGTAGTTGCCATAGGGAAAAAATCAACATTACGATTTTATCAAATTTTTCTCAAATATAGTCTCTAAGGATCCAAACTAAACATTGGGTGCCATCTCAAAAAAATATCGGAAATGGGGTTATTATAAAATACATAATTTCTCAAAACCAGCTTAATCGATATCGTTGAAATTTTAGTGACATGTGAATACTGAAAAATCAAACACAGGTGAAAAATCACAAGAAAAATATTATGGTTCATGAATAATATTGGCAAAAACCAAAATGAACCTTGAGCACCATCATTAAATGTTTGATTTAAACTGAGAACGTCTTTAAAGTACAAGCTAATCAAGTTTAAACCCTTTTACATAAAATATTTTACTAAAACCTAGTTCATAAAACATTTTCACTTGTTGATTGACAAGTACTGAAATGACAATTTTTTGGTACGATTTCTTTTGGTTCATTTTTATTTGATTTAGAGAATGTGAGAGAATTTGTGGAATGTTTTTGCACCATTAAACTATTTTCTCTGAAAAAATCCAATCCCTTCTTTATGGTGAATGCTTACATGTTTTTAGTTGTTTACAAGGTTTAACAACAAGTTTTTGTAATACATCCAGAGCTATAGACTACCCACATTGTGAGTTTCTTCCTATTTCACCAATTAATTGTTCATTACAGCACTGGGCATCCTAACTTGAGGTAAAGTTGGTGACTAATCCCTATCATTGTCCTGGCAGTCACTTATTTGGATTATAACTGCACCTCAAAATGGTATAATTTCGTTTATTGCCAATAGTTTACTATAGTATAGAACAACCAAACTTGAGGCGAAACTGGTAGACCGTGACATCTCTGTCATTGTTCTGATCATTCAACTTTATACCTGAGCGAAGCTGTTTTAATTCCATGATTACTTTAGTGGTCAACTTTATACGTGGGCAATTAGATACAGACAGTTATTTATTAAAACAACATCAACAAAACATACCGTATATACATCCATTTTAATTCTCTGATAATATTAAAATAGACTATAAGGAATTCGATATTGTTAACATGCCATGCTGTTATGGTTTGAAAACATCTCTATCTTTATTTTGCACACCAATGTGATGAAAAGGGGGAAAAAACCCAAAACTTGACAATAAGTTGGAAATATATAAAAAAAAAAAAAAAAAACATGCACTAAAACTAATTGAATCAATAAGCTCTCAGAGAATCCTATCAGCTAAAGTAGTAGTATAGAAAATTTTTATTATGGTTTCCATTGATAAAATCGGATTTTTTTTTTCCTAGTTTAAATAAGGCTAATTTTAGGCTTGGTATCCGTTAATAAAATTTAGATTAAAATCTGAAATAAAAATTCTTATATTTTAAATATATGGCTCAAATTTTAAGCTTAGATCTTTGGTGATAATAATGACGAGATCACACACTAAACTTTTGAAAGATAAGGTAAAATATTATTAACCCTGATAAACAGTTGGGTCACTTTTCTCTGACAACACACCCTTTATGAGTCAGTTGTTTGGTATTCTTTGTGTAATGCAGTTCTGCGTCTTGTGGTCACTTTATATTTAGTATCCCTTTTGCTAACTTTATTTCATAGGCCTGGTTTCATTTCATCGATTATGGTTTTTTGATTGTACTTGTCATTAAGCATTACCTAGCAAGTAAATAAAACCGAATTATTATTTTGTGTTTTTTTTAATCCAACTTATTACAACAACAACAACAAGCTATTAGCAGGCCGGATTGACGACACTGGTCATTAGATGTCGCAGCCCAGATTGAAGACACTGGCGGGCTGGATTTGGCCCGCAGCCGTAGTTTGGAGACCCCAGACCTAGATTATAGAGAGAAAAGAAGCTTAGTTATATTTGTTTTGTACACCTGCCTTAAATTAACCTAATGTAATTAGTTACTAATTACTAAAAGGCTTCTGGAGGGAAAAGTACCAGAAACTATATATTAATATAGTATAATTAATTACTCAGAAACTATATAAGATATTTTCGAATTGAAAACACCACAGTAAAATTTGAACTTTCTTCTTTCCTCATGTACAATTTCGTATCATTGCGATGTATAGTTAGGGAGCTTAGAGGCGTTTTAAAAAAGTATTGCAAGTGGCGAAACGTGAAATGTTAAAATCTGGTATTTTTATTGACATATAAATTGCAATAACTCTTAAACCATTTGAGATATCAAGGTGATTTTTTCAGGGTTTATTCTCCTTTCAATTCTGCATCTTTTGATACCCATATCATTAATTTAAAAAAAAATTGATCTTTTTTGGAAAAACTTTAAACTGCAATTACTTGTTAACCCTTTGAGATTTCAAAGTAATTTTTTCATGGTTTACTCTCTATTCAATTCTGCATCTATTGATGTGCATATCATTGGTATTGTTAAATGTTTAAATTTTTACAAAAAACTAGATAATGAAAAAATTTTGAAATTTCAATAGCACCCCTCGACTCCAAATTAAATTCTGCTTCTAGTAAGCTATAAAAACAATCTAAAATCAAAAACTCACTTTTTCGCCTAAAAAAACTGCAAGGGGGTACAATACCATTTTGCAAAGTTTGAAAATCGGCTGTTTTCTCGAATTAATTACTCAGAAACTATGAGATATTTTCGAATTGAAAACACCACAGTAATATTTGAACTTTCTTCTTTCCTCATGTAAAATTTCGTATCATTACGATGTATAGTTACGGAGCTACAGGCGTTTTAAAACGGTATTGCATGTGGCGAAATGTGAAATGTTAAAATCTGGTATTTTTATTGACATATAGATTGCAATAACTCTTAAACCATTTGAGATGTTAAAGTATTTTTTTCAGGATTTATTCTCCTTTCAATTCTGCATCTATTCACGTGCATATCATTGGTATTGTTAAATGTTGAAATTTTTACAAAAATTAGATAAAAATGAAAAAAATATTTAAAATTTTGAAATTTCATAGCACATCTTGACTCCAAATAAGGGGCAAACTATGTTTTTGGGGTCCATGGCTATTTGCCGTCTTATCACTGCGACCCAAATAGATCTTTTGTTATTATGCATTTTTCGGACATTTGCCATCATTGTCAGGCTTGTTGCTGTATCTTTGATACAACACAACACGTATTTGACGTTAGTTGTGCGTTACCATGATTGTATGTTTTTTTGACTTCTCAGTTTTAGCTCTGGGATGCATGCTTAGATATTAAGGTTGGTGGTATTCATATTTAATTTTACTTCTTACATAGGCTTAGTTTCTAGTTTCATGTTTCTTTAGTTTTTAGTCACTTGATAACGAGAATTGATTCTTCTTCCCGAAACGTCGTGTTTTGATTTTTAACACACAAATGATGGCAAATGTCCGAAAAATGCATAATAATAAAATTGAACTTCCATCATTAACAAATAATTTCAAACAGAGAATAGATCTTTTGTGACTAGACACACGTGTATCAATCATACAAAGTATCAGGTTGTTACATAATGATAAATCTACAATATTCACAAATGTTGCGAATTGTATGGGACCAGTAAAACTGGTGTTATAAACAGAGAAGTATAACAGAAAATAACTAAAATCAGTATTTATAAATAATTAATAATTTTTATTATATTTTTACAGTTTTTTTATACAAAAATCGAATTGTATTAACACAGTTACAGTATTTACATTTTGTAAATAAGAAAAATAGTATACATTAAATTGAAAAAGATAAATATTGTAGTCAACTTTTAAAAATTATATAGACTTGTTAGTTCTCAACAAATTATGGTTATGCTCTACCATTTAAAAAAATAATAATAATCTTTTGTTTGGCACTTTGTCTATAATCTTAATCTAAATTGGCACAAATTGAGCAGATTATGTAAATATTTATATTTACAACTGAAAAAAAAATCATTGTTTTAAAGATATCCAACTCTTTAAAAATTGCCAGGTCTGAAAAATATTTTAGAAATTATGTTGGGTAATGTTTCAAAAATTTAGGTAAAGTTAATTAAGTAAGAAATTAAATAGTAAACATAAAATTAAGTAAAACATACTTAAAAGAAGAAAATTATCACAAAAAAACCAATTAGGTAACTAAGTAACTAGGTATAAACATCTTACAAAAGTTCAAACCATTGTCTTAAACAAATCTGATTTTAACAGGTGTCGGCCATATCTTCATTTTCCAAATTAACTCTGGCTTTCTTCAATATTGAATGGGTTTTGTGAAGTTGCATACAAATAGCTCTTTCCACTTTCTTCTTCTTTTGATTAGATGCTGTTAATTGAGCTAATGTTTCTTCTAACGCTTGTTTTGTTTTCATTAAGTGATGACGTAATTCACAATTCTCTTCTTCAAGTTTACTCAATTCTCCATTTGTAGGACCTATTCACAGGTTAACATGTGATGAGTATACAGTGTTATGTAATATTATTAATTATTATACAGTGTCTAAAAGACACGAAACAGTTAAATAACTTTCAAACAACAAACAAAAAGCAATTTGACTAAAGCTACTTGGTCTACTGTAATTAAATTATTTTTTATAAAGAGTCCAATTTCACAAGCCCCCCAAAGAATGTAAGTCAACATTTCCAAATGAAAAGTTATATTTTAGTTGTAGGATTCCTTATAAAATAACATTGTAAGATGATTTTATTCTTGGTTCTCAAAACAAAGCTTCTATTCAAAATATTTGAAAGAATAAAATATTTCTACAACTACTATGTAAAAAATATAGCTACAATATAAACAATCCATTTTTGTTCTAGAGAGTTCAGGGTTTGATTTCACAAACAAACCTTATCATTTTACATTTATCTAATGATTTTAGTACCAATTTATCCTTTTAATTTTTTTGATTAGAAGTTTACTTTTGATAAAGTACCAAGAATAAAATCTTTTGATATGAGATTTATATGGAACCCTACAATAAAAAGTAGGTTTATATTTGAACATATTTTTTACATTCTTTGGGAGCTCCTTATATTTATGTTTGCAAAATTGAGGTGTATGTAAAAGCATACCATAGTCCAATGTAACCAATAAGTGTAACTTAATTTTAGTTTATTTACTGTTATTTGTTTGAAAGTTATTTAACTGTTAACATTCAGTATATGTTTGTTTACAATAAGATTAACTGTTTAAAATGGAATACCGGGTGTTTCAAAATGAATAAAGAGGTTTTAACGCTTTATAACTTTTATTACATTAAACTTACCGCTATAAATGACACATCAAATGCAAAAGCAACTCAAAGAGTTTTACAGAAAAGCCTACAAGTGTTCAATGTGAGCACCATTTGTCACACGGCACACGTCAAGACAATATGCGAGTTCTTCCCAAACTTTGATTAGTGTTTCTTGAGTAATTGTTGTAACGGCTGCTTCAATCCTGTTTCTTAATTCGGGAAGGTCAGTTAGTAGTGGAGGCACATAAACAGGATCCTTTATGAACCCTCAAAGGTAGAAATCGCAAGGTGTCAGATCGGGTGACCGTGGAGGCCATGCGAAACAAACTCTGTCATTGGGCCCTTTGCGGCCATTCCAGCGGTCGGGTACAGTAACGTTCAACCAATCGCGTACTTAGTTGTGCCAGAGAGGCGGCGCACCATCTTGCTGGAAAATGAAGTTCTCTTGTTCATCATCTTTCAACTGAGGGAAGAGTCATAACTGTAGAGTATCAAGATAAGAAGTACCAGTTACAGTTACTAGCACTTTCTAACGGATGGCGGCGAAAACATTGCGTGCACATGCGCACTGGTGCCAACAAACAAAACTGTTTGAGTTGCTGTTTCATTTGATGTATCATTTATAGCTGTAATTGTAGTGTAATAAAAATAATAAGGCGTTAAAACCCCGCTATTCATTTTGAAACACCTGGTACATTAAAAAATAAATAAATAAAACGAAATAGAGATTGAATAAAAAGTTTTGCACCTTTTAACTTTTTTTATACTGATGCTGTAAAAATCCTATTTTTCATTAAAACCCATTTTTACTTAATATACCGGGAATTAAGAAAACTAAAATTTTGTATAAGGGCTTAGACTGCTCATTTTTTAAGTTTCCAATCCGGGAAAGGTCACTAGAATAATCTAATACAGAGAGTGAGGAGTTGATCTGACGGTTTTCAATGATACACAACAGAGGAAGTAAGCTTAGTATGGAGGGGAGGAGTGACATGATCAACTGCCTACTCGACACCATTTTAGAAACCATAGAGTAGTGGTCAGGTGAATATCATGAGTTTGTCACCGAGCTATTTTTTAAAAACGAGGATTTTTGTGTTGCTACTCAGCGTCAATTTTTAGAGTACTTCAACGTGGGTCGAATTGGATTTAAACTTCCACCTTAGTTCAGGTGTTAAAGCGCCAAACAACATTTTCAGAGTAGATGATAACTTGATGACTTATGACAAGATTCTCATAATGAGCGATCAAAAGTATTTCCATTTGTCTGGGTACGCCAACAGTCAAAACTTCTATTGTTGGTGGGGTACGAACTCTAAAGAGCTTCATAGCGACGAAGTAACAGTGTGGTGTGCAGTTATTAAGAAATGTCTCATTGCTCCATACTTCTTTGAGAAGAACAGCCGTACAGTTACAGTGAATTCAGATTGCTTAAACATTTCCTGATAACCAACTTAGAAGGAAATGCCTCGTTTGAAAATGTGTTGGTTTCAACTAGATGGGGCAACTACCCACACTTATAATGTGTTGGATTATTTGAAGGTAAAATTTCCCGAGTGCATAATCTTCTGTAATGGTGAAATTGTTAGCCTGTCTATTCTTCCAAACATCAGCTTTTGTTACTTTTTCTTGCAGGGGTTCCTTAAAACAAGAGTATACATAAACAAATCCCACTCACTGGACAATCTAAACCAAGAAAATGCTGACATATCACATCAAATATTGGGGCATGTTTTGATAACTTCGGTAGGAGTGCATGGCAAAAAATGGATACCATTTTGATGATGTCATCTTCAAATCACAAGATTTAATATTTTATTGCTGGTTAATTGGCATATCCTAATACATGTAAAAATGTTAATTAATATGAGTGTAGTTTTTAATTTAAAACCATCATTATTTTTGGACTCAGTCCTTCTGAAGGAATTTAAAAAAAGTAAATCAGATTTCTCTAAAGTTTCACACCGCCTCAACGAATCTTTATGTGGTATGCTGCAAGTGTTCACAGTCATCAGAATGTGGTGTGTGTTGGGTGGTGGTTGAGGGCAAGTTTAGTTGCTTTCTACACATATGACCACAGTATTAGACTATTCCTAATTGAGCGATCATATGTGTAAACAGATTTTACTGTTTTGTTGAAATTGTTTATATATGTATATATTCTTAATTTAGGGATTGTTGTTTTTTAGTGCACAGATAGTTTTTTTTATAAATAGAAGGTCCGATAATAACTTTAATAATATAATTTTGAGTTGGATTGAAGAAGACCCTAGTGATAATGATGATCCTCATGACGAAATTAATCACAATATATTGACATTGAACAATCTAACTAAAGATCAACTTGGTCCTGCAACAACATGAACACTTCAACTAAGAAACTCAATAAACATTACCAAGATATTTCAACTATACCAGGATTTTGATCTATCAAACATTGATGCGTTTTTTTTTCTCTAACAAATTTTAAGGAAGTATTTTAATTTTTACAAAATATAAGTTTTTAAATAAAGCCTACCTCATAGAATAATTGATATACAGGGTTATCATAAAAGAATGGTGGGTTTTTGAGCATGATTTAAATGAAAAGGGAATTACTTACAGCTGATGTTGTTTATTTATCTAAATCGTCGACAGAAAAAGTTTTTTTACATAACTAATAAATTTTGATATGTGTGCCGTTAGTCGCTCAGCAAATGTCCAATCGATAATCAAGTTCTGCCCAAACGTTAGTTAACATGTCTTTCTTAACGGTTGTCATTGCTTCATTAATCCTGTTCCTTAAGTGATTTAGGTCACGAATGTTTTCTCAAAAAACAATGTTTTTGATGTACCCCACAAGAAATTACAGACTTGAATTCAGCCAGCAACAAAACACACTTTGCTTTTTCTTTATTAGAGAACATAATAACACACTCCAAACAGAACATTCCAGAAAACACAAAACAGACTACCTAACAATGTAAGAACTAATTTTGAGGTTACAACAGCTGTTAAACAAACTCTTGGATTATAGGCTATCAGCGATACCAATACAACACCACAAAATTTCTCTACTGTCTTCGTATGAATTAATGAAACCCCACCTATCTTTTATGATAACCCTGTATAGAAAAATCAAAAACAGAAAATAATTGTTATAACAATTAAAAATAAATAACACAATATAATTACTTAAAATATTATATATTATTTTTTGTTAAAAAATCATTGCCTTGAAATAATTAGTAGATTAATAAATAATAAATTACAAAAAAGTTGTATTTTATGAAACAATGTATGTAATTCCAATTAAAGTGACCCATCATAGGTTAATTAAAACCTTATTTTTAAATAGGTTGTAAAATAAGTGAATTCACCTAAAAAAACTTCTGGTTTTTGTTTTTTTGTTTTTCTAGCAAACGTTAAATTCATTGTAAAAGCAAGTAAACTTTGTAAAAATTGGTACTAATAACTGCGAATATAAACAAATCGTTATGAACAATGTGTACGTTTCTAGATCTTTTACAGAATGGCATTATTATTCTAAATATGAAAAGAAAACACTGATAAAACAATATTATACAGGATAATAATTACATAAAGATCTTAGAGACCCTTTAAAGCAGGAATAGAGGGCTTCAATTCTTCTAAAACTGTCGTTAATATTTACTAGGATAATAAATTTAAATTTGAAAACACTAAATTTACTCGATCTTTGTAATAATTCAAGATTATATTAGAATACTTACGTATAGAAATAGTCAAGGCTTTGCCATGTGCAGGCAGGGTGTTGGCATTAGTTTCAAGGCTAGAGAAACGTCCTTGATCACTTTCAATGCCAAGGTCAGGTGAAGCACTGATGTGAGACCTGGGTGATGTTGGAAACCATGGATTGCTTGTACCCATGTTTACCTGGAACAAAATACATGTCAATTAGCTTCTATTTAATTTACTAAATTACCAGTTCATTGTGACCAGTTAGGAAAGTGGTCAAAGTTCATTGGTGATTTAGAAAAAATATTAGTTAAGTAGCCAGAACTTTGTGCACTATCATTGATACCGAATGAATCACACAGATTAGTCTAGTACCCAAGCCTTGTGTATAAGAGGTTCCGGGTTTAATTCCCTGTGGAGGGGGGGGGGTTAAAATGTTTTAGTATTGACACAACATCGTGAGAAAAAATGAAGATACAATTAGTAACGAATGGTCATGAAAGCTAAAATTATAATAATAGGAAATCGATGTGCTAATCACAAATCATCGATGAAAAGCCATCTAGCAGGCCTAGACTCACAGTGGGGTGTTGCTCATTGCTTGTATAAATTGAATACCATTTATAAGTTTACTCTCCGATTTTCTTAATAACAAAATTAAAACTATAATTAAAACCAATAAGTAACAACAACTCAGTTTATTTGTTCAAAAGTACAAGTTATTTATCAATATGTGATACATATATGATAAATTCTTTCATGTTGTACATTGTAACAAAATAAAATCTTTACTGGTTTTAATAAGAACACACAACCCATATTGTTTACCATTTTTAAGTAGTGTAGTTCTGCAACTTATGGTTTTCCTGATAAGGTTTGTAATTAGTCTTAGTTTTTTAGACCTGCGTTCCTTAGCTTTAGGATTGAGTTTATTTATTAGATTATTAGTTCCAAAATGACCCTCGAAGCTACTAAGCTGGCATTTTTATTGCTTGCATGTTCATACTTGATAACTGGTGTTAATTTATACTCTCAAAACGATGTGCATTAGTTTTTATACACTACATGATGGTAAATGTTTGATTAAAACATATCAATAATATGAAAAAATCCTGTTATAACCTGAGAATCGTTAATTATTACCTGTGATGAAGCTGGTCCAGTATCTTGATCAGACAAATAATCTGAAGTCAGATCATGACTCCGCTGCGACATATAACGTGGTCTTAATACCAGTGGGGACAGAGGTTTAGAAGTAGGACTTCCAGGTTCCCCTAGGACCCACTGAGTTCTACGTGGACTTCCAGGCACTGATGATGTGCCATCTTCTGTGTCGTAATCTGAGAATGCAGGTTTCGTTACATGTAGATTTGATAACCGTGTTTCTAGCTCAGTGTTAGCGCCTTCTAGTTCAGCGACTCTTCTTTCTAATTCCAATTTCATCTTTTCTAAATGTGTATACTATAGAACAAAAATATACATGATAAATTTCTTAAAATATCAGATAGTACAACTAAATCAGCAATTAATTGTAACATATTTAGTTATATTGTGTGAAGTTTGAAAGTAACAGTTGGATCCTTATAATATAATTTTTGATTAGTTTAAAATTTTGAAAAATTAAACAAATTTGTAGTTTAAATATTGAATGATTGTAATGTAAAGTATATATTAGTTAAGAAAATGCAAATCATATTTGTATGTTCACTTTAAATATTCAACAGAAAAAAGAAAAGAGGGGGGGGGGGAGGTTTGGTTAACAAGAAGTAAATTAGGAAATTTTAGTTTCATTTAAATTACCCAATTAGTAAACAATTTTAATTTAAAAAGCATAAATACAATTTAAATATGGGTAAAAAAAATACCGGGTGTTTCAAAATGAATAGCGGGATTTTAACGCTTTATAACTTTTATTACATTTAACTTACAGCTAGCTATAAATGACACATCAACTTAAAGAGTTTTACAGAAAAGCCTACAAGTGTTCAATGTGAGCACCATTCGTCACACGGCACATGTCACACGTCAAGACGATATGCGAGTTCTTCCCAAACTTTTATTATTAGTGTTTCTTGAGTAATTGTTGTAACAGCTGCTTCAATCCTGTTTCTTAATTCGGGAAGGTCAGTTGGTAGTGGAGGCACATACACACGATCCTTTATGAACCCCCAAAGGTAGAAATCCCAAGGCGTCAGATCAAGTGACTTTGGAGGCCATGCGAAACAAACTCTGTCATTGGGCCCTTTGCGGTCGGGTACAGTAACGTTCAACCAATCACAACCGAACTTAATATGGAACGCACATTGCACAGTAACTACAGATTCCGTCTTTGCAAACTGTAAAACACAAAAAGCTTTCTGTTCACTTGTCACCATCTTTGCCACTAGCGCTTTCTAACGGATGGCGGCGAAAACATTGCGTGCACATGCACACTGGTGCCAACAAACAAAACTGTTTGAGTTGCTGTTTCATTTGATGTATCATTTATAGCTGTAATTGTAGTGTAATAAAAATTATAAGGCGTTAAAACCCTGCTATTCATTTTGAAACACCCGGTATGTCCATTTCAGGTCTGTAACTAAATTTAAAAGTTTTTGAATTTACATCAAGAACCAATTATTCAATTTAAATGAAACTGGACTTCAAATGTTGTTTATAAACCTGTATTGGTGTGTGTGTGTGTGTGTGTGTGTGTGTGTGTGTGTGTGTGTGTGTGTGTGTGTAATGATAATAAACTGTGTAAAAATATTGTACCAACTTTCTCACATAGTGATCAACAAAATCAAAAATAATATGTTTGTCATATCCCCAAAAATGTCTCAATTCTATTTATATACGAGAAATTGATTTTCTTCTCTTTATTACTAATTATTTGTTTAAGTATTTATATCTGAGATATACTTTGAAATTTTTGCAACATTAATATATTGAAATAGAATCTAATTTTGTTTATGTCGTTTATGTCATTAACTCATCCTAAATGTAAATTACATTTCTTTGAAATAGAATGTTTAATGACAGAGGTCAAGATTAATTTCCCCCCCCCCCCCTAATATTTCCTGAACTCTAATTTAATTTCACTTGTAATTTGGCACACTAATCTTCACATTTCCTCAATAATTGATTAGATTTAGTAGAGGCAATTTTTTGAAAAATTATGTCTTTCATAATAGTTCCAAGGATGATTTTTTAAATATTTACTGGTAACTCCTAAACCAACATTTTTGGAGAGAAAGTAACCAATAACTTTTGTTTGAGTCTACATTCTAATAAATTTTATTAAAATCATTAGAGCCAGTTGAGAGAAAATCACCATTTTGAGTTATGGCCTTCTTATAGCAACTACACTACAAATTTTTAGTTATTAAAACAAAAAAATCGAAAGGAAGGATATACCAATTTTTTTTTCAAAATCAGTCCACTTATTTTAGAGTTCCTACAAGGTTTGAACTGACATCTCTTGACCTAAGAAAATTCCTGACTTATGGAATGTAACCAATAGTTTTCAATTATATCAAATATTATTTCCAACTTTCAATAATATTATTTTATTGCAGTTTTTAGCATCCCTATAGCTGCTCAGCTTGCACCTTTTCAATTTAATATATATATATATATATATATATATATATATATATATATATATATATATATATATATATGATATTTTTTCTGATAATTTTATTTATTAAATATTTTAGACTGCAGGGAACTCCACAGGTGATAGAGATATCAATCCAAAAACCACCATAGTGGGCCCAGGAACCTCAAAATGGATATTTAGCAAAAAAAAACTGTACATTCATTTTTTGACCCATCAGATAACTTTCTCAATATATGTAAATTATACATAAAAAAATAAAACTTTTAAAAACTTTGTTAAAACAATTTCAACCACACTGGTCTCAAACCGATTATTGGACAATTAATTGTTAATTTATAAACAACCCGTTCTGGTGCGATGAAGCACACAATAATTCAAACCAATTTACAAAAAGACAGAAACTATAAATCTGAAATATTCATAGGTTTTCCTAAGAATAAAAAAAAGTAATTGTTAGTTATTATTTTGTTTTATTATTATTTAAACAAATTACGATATAATGAAATTGATTTCAATTTACCAATATTTATGTAAATATCTTTAAAAAACAAATTAAAATAATACTCTACCTGGGAAAACTATCTTCATGTACAAAAAATCTTCATAACTTTATATCTTCAACAAAATCAGAGTAATTTTAGAAGTAGCTCTTTTCAAAATGAAGGTAATAAATGTTAGCAGTTTATTAAACACACGTTTGAAAATTACAAACAAACAGAAATGCGAAAAGGTTAAAAATAATAACAATGATTGTCAATATTAATTAAACAAATTTAAAACATATGACATAGCATATAGGAAGAAAAATAACTGTATTAAAAAAAAAATACCTTTTTGGAATAAAATTACTTGGTCTCATTTAACTTTGTGAAATGGTAAAATAATGAAAACGAGTCATTACATAATTTTTTTCCAAAAGCTTTATACTTTGACATACTTTTTCCCTAAAGAAATATGGGGATTCACTTAGCAGAATACAAAGGACATCAACATTGCTCGATGCTCGAGGCCTGCTCCAAGAACACAAGATTATTACACGATACAGTAACTGAACCACAAGGCGTAGAGGTAAATCTACACAGTAAGCCTTTTGCTTTTGAAGTAAAATTTTGATAAAGCAGGAAAATTCTGGAGTGTATAAGAGTATTAGGCATGACTGATTCAATTTAGTTGTCCAAAATGCCACATTGATCTGGTCAGAAATGACCATCTTAATTCAATCGAATTTTTTTAATATCTAAATTGTCAGGTTTTTATAATTCAATATTACTTTAAATGAAATCACTAAACCATATATATTTTGGAAATGTTTTCGCTCGGCTGTAGTCTCAGTGATTTTTAGCACTCTTAAACAGTTGTACAATAATATGTGCACTTGAAAGTCCAAATTAGAACTCTTAATTTGTTTAAATCAACAAAAATTCACCTTTTCTATTTTCTACATGAGGGTTAGACAAAATTTCAGTCACATATGAAAAAGGATATGAAAATACAAAATTGCTTTTTTTTAGAGGTCGTCACCAGATGGTGATATAGTCTAGGGTGGAGTGAGTTAAAACCTTGACAGTAGTTATAAGAACTCACCCTACAAAAATCTGATACTTTTTTGTAATTAATATTTTTCCTTGCGAGTAAGAAAGTTTTTGCGGATGTTTCGCAACCTAAAAAACAACAACATATCAATAGGCCTATATGCGACAAAAATACTGTAATATAGTTATATGATAGATTGGTCTTGTATGTTAACATAACTTCAAACTGATTTTATGCTTATTCTACTAAATCAACTGATATTAAATTTGGAGGAACAGTTATTTGTATGTAATGTAAAAAATGCTAAAATGTTTTCAAATTTTAGAAACAAACAGCCGATTTGTAAGTCAATTATTATATTTACAATTTTGATCATTCAGGACTTCTGAATCATTTCAAAAATTGTGTCGGTCAGTGAAATAGTTTTTGAGATATAGCATTTCAATTCGTTTTGTTACCTTTCAGTTTGAACCCTCTGTTAAGAGATCTATGCTTACTTCATTCGTTCTATTCTGTCCTAGTAAAAATATAGCTTCCGAGACTTAAATGAATAAAAATATTACTATTAATAGTAAGGTTGGCACATTTTTGTTTATTTTCTTCTGAGTAACTATTAAACTAATTTTATTCTAAAATCACACACATATTCTTGTTTTCATTGAGTATTATTGTTGATGAGAAAGAAAGCTGTCCTAAATAAAACTATTAGTTGGTGAAGCGAAGGAACAGAGATGCTGCTAAAACACACCGTTGTAAAGTTGTTCAGTAGAAAAATGTTCATGGTTTCAAAAAACTCAATCTGTTCGTAATCTATAGTGATACTAACAAACATTAAAAGCTTTTAAAGAAGCAAAAGAGGCAGTAAATATTAGGCATGTGACAAATTGTGTTAAAATGGAATAATCGGTTCTTGAAACAAAACTATAATTACAAAAAAAAAACAACTATTTATAGATGATGAAATAAAAACGTGGATTTCATTTTGTTTTATTCGAACAGCAAAAATAAAATATTAGTTCTTGAGGCTATGGGAGGCTAAATGCATAGTTTAATACCTAACTGCCATATTGATTAATTTAGGTCTTTGTAATCTTGTAATTTTTCCTTTCCATTTTACATAATTGGGTGTCTGCTTGCTGAGCATATTGTGACCGCATATATACGGGGTGATTCAAAAAGAATGGTGGAAAACTAAGCAATTGGTACTTCTGTTTGCATGAATTAAAACAGCTGATTGTTGCAACAATGGAAAGGGCATGTTTGTAAGTTTGTTTTGATAAGGTTGTTTTGTCTTGGTTGCTTGGTTTACTAATGCTAAACCGTTTATAAAATGGCTACCACAAAGCAAGAAAAAGTGTTTTGTGTTTTGGAGTTCGCTCGAACTCATGCTGATGTTAGTTTTCAATGGAACTTTCGAACGAAATTCAGAAAGAATCCTCCTAATCGGAACTGCATAGCTCGTTGGGGGCGGCAGTTTGAAACTACTGGGTGTTTGTGTGCCAAGAAAAGTTCGGGCTGTCCACAGACCCCGTAGTATGCTGTGGAGAGAATTGAAGCTAAGTATGCACGTAGTCCTAAACCATCAACTCGCAAAGGTAGTAAGGAACTTCAGATACCACAGTTTACAGTATGGCATGTCTTGCGGAAGCAGATGAGATTTAAACCATATAAACTACAATTGTTACAAGCAGGCTTACTGATAAGCAAAGTGCAGAGATTTTTGCCTTGCTATGATTGATGGATTTGCTGACAGACTAGTGTTTAGCAATGAGGGTACCTTTCACCTCAGTGGACAAGTAAATCACCACAACGTAAGAATATGGAGATCAGAAAACCCAAGGGAGTTAACAGTATGAAAGGGATTCACCCAAACTAAACGTTTTTTGTCCTCTTAACAACCGTAAAGTGTATGGACCTTTTTTCTTTATTGAACGCACTATGTCTGGCATTGTTTATTTAGATACCATGTCAGAATGGATCATTCCTCAGCTTATAGAAGATATTTATTCCAAACATAGTTTTTCAGCAAGATGGTGCTCCTGCACAGTATAAATCTGAGGTACGCGAGTTTTTGAATGTTACGTTGCCAGATCGTTGGATTGTTCACTCTGGAAATGAAGAGAGACCTCTGTTACGCTGGCTGCCACGATCGCCGGACTTAACTCCATGCGATTTTTTCTTGTGAGGGTTTATCAAAGACACAGTTTACTATGTCTCCTATGCCTCAAAACCTGCAAGACTTAAGACAGTACATAACAGAAGCAGTGCAATCCATAACACAAGAAATGTTGCAGAGAGTGTGGGCGGAGTTGGAATATTGCCTGGATATTTGCATAGTAACTAACGGAGCTCATACTGAGCAGTTGTAGTGCATATTAAATTTTTTGTAATGTACATTAAAACTTGTTAATATAACAAATTGTTTTATGCAGTTTTCATGATTTTGAATCTCCCTGTATATTGCAAAGTTTATTCAAAGTGCTAACACTAACATGCAGTGGTGGCTGCAATATTACGTTTTTTACTCTTGAATACTAATTTTATTTAGTAGTATATCTGAAATGTATTCAAGAATGTGGTTTATATATTATTAGAAAAATTACTCTAATATGAATCCTGTCTAATAATCGGTTTTAAAAATCCAGTCTGAACAAACGAAATCGTATTTTTACAACGTTAAAAATGTAAAAACAACCCCCAATCCTATGAATTATAATTTTTTTATATATATTAAAATTTATTATATTGAAATAAATTGGTGGGGGGGGGGGGTAATACATTAGTTCCACCCGATAAATGTGAATTGTATCTAGCTGATAATACGAAGGATTGAAATAGTATATATATAAAGATTCTTAGATGTTGCACTTCAGAACAAACACAGTGAATTATTATTACTAAATATGAGTTCTTTATGAATCACTAGAGCACTGTGGTGAATATACAATGAAAGAAAATTTCCCAAAACCACAAAAAAAATGCAAACACAAAGACTATATAGTTATGTTTATTCTACCTTATGTACATTTCAATAGCACTGCTATCATCTTCAGAGGTACAATATACATGTGTACAAATATATATGTGAAATGTACTGTATATAAGATAGAATAAACATAACTATACAGTCTTTGTGTTGTTTGTGTTTTATTTTGGTTTTGGGGAATTTTCTTTCATTGAGTTTCTCTAACATAATCAGACCGAGGAAGTGTCCCAAAATCAGTGACTGCCTCAGTCTAAGAGGACCGATGTAATATCTAATTTGTTAAATGAGTAATATAAAGTTAAGTATATTGTATTATTTTAATATATTATGGAGTATACTCCAAAAAATAAATGTAACAATAAAAAGAAAATAAGTGAAAATGGTTGTTCAATGAAATATTAGCAATCATTTTGAGATTGAAATAACAAAAAAACAATAATTTTACAAATTCAGTTTTCCAGCGATTGTGTAAATGGAAAACGTTTATAATATAAAAGTAATAAACTGTAAATTTATAATTTCAAGAAAACAAAACCTATAACTAGTTCAGTGAAATCAAAATTTAATATTAAAAAGTGTGTTTTTTTATTTAAAAAATTAAGTAAAATATTAAACTAGTTATTACACAAGTTTAATTTATTTAAACAACAGAATAAAAATAATGCATAAATATTGTAAATACTTTAATTTCATATTACAAAATAGAAAATAGAAGAAGCAAAATAGTTTATTGTATGAATTGATTAGTTATGTATTATACTAATAGTTATTAGTTATTATTACTGTACTAATATTTTATTTAAACTAATGTTAATAATACAGAAAGCGTTAAATATTTTTTTAAAATTTATAACAAAAAGACCTCTGCAATACATAAAGAAAAATATAGTACATCTATGTGAACAAAAATTTAGTTATTGTAAATAAAGTAAAATGTGCGAGGAATGAATCAGTAAATGCCTCCTAAATAAGCATGTCGATTTAGATGCAGATGATTTTGTTACAATGCAACAATCATGCAAACCATTCAAATTATTAATGTAATCTATGTTGTTTTGTTAAATTTATGACATTAATTTTACTATCACACTACTCATGCTCATATGCAGAAATTAAGTGCACTCTAATTTTTTATTGGCAAATGAAAACATTTCCATGCGGTCAATAGCTGTTTACAAAATCTAAGTTTGATTGTTTTCTATAAAGTAGTACATGTGGGTTATCTTCTCGGCGACGTATCTCTTGTTGTAGTCGGAGTTTATCATTGACTAGACGAGTTCTTTGCAACTCTGATTCAGAAGCTGTAAGTGTTGCTAAATCAAGACGGCGTCTCCATTCTGCTTCTCTTCCCAAATGTCTCCTCTCTGCTTCTCGCCATTCAGCTTCCCGAAGCTAATAACAAACAGCCGTCTTGCCACTATTTAGGTTTTAACTTTTCAAATACAGACTAGACTACTGGTAGTACATGGTAACTGTTTCAGATTATTACCATATACTATTACTTTTTCAAGATCTACCTAGTACCTATAAGAAGTATGTCTATTAAATAACTAGACTGCATTTTTACCTCTTATAGAATGGAGTGAGAGCTTCTTGTTAGCTATTTGGTAACAGACCTTGGGTGTGTCTGAACCTGCAGACAAATATCAACACTCTCTGCCATTTGTGAGTGTGTTTCTGATTGTGAGTCATCATTTAGTGTTGACTAAATTAAAAAAACTAAATTATAAAAAGTTAAAGGTTTAATAAAACTGAACATTACTGAGGCTTACAGGGAAGAATGCATATCTCATTCATGTGTTTTTGAATGGCACAAAAGATTCAGTGAAGGACATCAGAAGGAAGAAGATGATGAATCCCTTGAACAACCTTCCACAACAAGAACTGAAGAAACTGTAGAAAAAATTAGTCAGATAGTTCAAAAGACAGCTGAATCAGTGTTTGAATGATAGCTGAAGCCATGATAGCTGAAGACACTGCTTGGAAAATTTTACAACATGAAAAAAAGTATGTTCTAACACTAGATAATAAAGAATGTTACATAGAAATTTGTTATGACATGCTCCAAAACTTGATGCCAACCCCCAAGGATTTTTTTTAAACAACACTTTTGACGAAACCAGGATTTTCCAGTGTGAACCTGAGAAGAAACGGTTAGTCAATGCACTGGAAAACATAGTCGTCACTATAAATGAAAAATGCTCTCTAAAGCAAGTTCATTGCTGTTTTTTTAATGTTATGGGTGTAATTTTGGAAGAATGAGTTCCAGAAGGTAAACCAACATCAAATAACACAAACATAAATCAAATAAGCTTTGACAAAACCCAGAGAAAACTGTCAAAAAATTGTTTTATTCTTCATCAAGACAATGCAACTGCTCACACAGCAGTTTTTGTGAAGTAGTTTTTAACCGACAAACACATACATCCTCCATATTCACCAGTTATAGTACAATGTGACCATTTTCCTTAAAGTAAAAATCCCAGCTCAAAGGAACAAAAAGCAGATATGTTAACACAGAAGAACTGGTGTAGATGTGTTAAAACAGTTGACAGAAACTGATCTGCTCTTTACCTTTTGACCAATAGAAAAAAACAAGACTGTTAGTGAATAACTGTAAATGTGGATTGAAGAAGACAAGCATTACAATGGTGGTACATATAAATAGAGGTGACTTATTGTGTCAGTCTTATTATTTAATAGACAAACCTCGTATACTTAATTTCACATTTATACAGGGTGTTTCAAAAAGGACTTTACAACTTTGAAAACTCATATAAATTTAATGAAACAAGGTACAGAGCTCGTTTTGGTGTTGTTTTAAAGGAAAACACTTCAAGTTTTTTTACCTTAAACTAAAGATGTTCTATGTAGCTTCCGTTGGTTATCCTGCAGACATCCCTGCGGTAGTCGATTTCTTCCCAGACTTGCATTAGCATTTCAGGTGTAACTTGCTCAGTGGCAGCGTAAATTCTTGCTCTAAGTTCAGATAGAGTGCCCGGCAAAGGAGGTATGTATACCATATCTTTTATGAAACCCCAGAAGAAAAAGTCTAGCGGTGTCAGGTCTGGGGATCGGGGGGGGGGGCATGCAATTGGCGCAGCACTGCCAATCCATTGACCTGGAAAGCGGTCATTGAGAAAATCCCGTTGCAATGTTTCATGTGGATTTTCACTGCCCCAAATCCTACAGTTATGTGTGTTAACCTTGCCACTTAAGTGAAAAGTTGACTCATCAGAAAAGATTATGTTGTCCAAGAAATGTTCATAATCATCCACTCGATTTAACATATCCACACAGAAGTTCTTACGGGCAATCTTATCAGTGTCTTTAATTGCTTGTAAAAGCGAATATCGGTACGGTTTCAAATGCAAACGTTTTCTCAACACACGCCAAACCGTCGTATGTGGGACTTGCAACTCACGCTGGGTCAATTTCATAGGGCTGTTGACAAAACTTTGTCTCACTTGCTCAACAACTTCGTCAGATGTGCTTGGACGACCTTAGGATTTCTTATGTTTCACTGAGCACCCTGTTTCTACAAAACATCTATGTCACTCATAAATTGTAGGCCTACTAGGAGGGTCTTTAGCATACTTGGTACGAAAATTTCGCTGAACTGTTGTCACCGACTTCGATTCTTCAAACCAAAACACACAGCTAGCACGCTCGGGTCCAGTGAAGGGCAGCCATCTTTAACGTAACTGCTGCTAGCGCTTGTGCGGAGCGATTAGGCACTAGTGGACTACGCGAGTCAAAACTTGATGTGTTTCCCTTTAAAACAACACTAAAATGAGTTCTGTACCTTTTTGGAATAATTTTATATGATTTTTCAAAGTTGTAAAGTCCTTTTTGAAACACCCTGTATTATTTAGTACAACAAAAGGTGAGGGGCATTTTTTACTAAAAAATAATGTCATAACATTTTGGCATTTGTTTATCGCAGGAAAAAAAGATAGGTTGAATTTATTTTTTAAGTCTTAGACAGCTTTAAGAAATATAAGACTTAGAGAATTTGTTTTCCAAGTGATATCCACGATATGAACAAGTGCTATCTAGGGTATATACGATGAAAGTTTAAGAAACTCATTATTTTTTATTTTCTCACATATACTTAATAATATAGAGAACATTTTGTGACAGGGTCAAGAAAGGCTTAAATACCAGTACATATATAAACAAGGATTTAAACAAAACCACTATATTATATTATTCTTCAGAAAGTTCTAAAATATGTAGAATTTCATTGTTCCGAGTGAAATTGTTAAAAGAGTCCTTATATAATAAATTCCATTATGACGTATAAAAGTTAACAAACTGGCAGTCATTTAGTTTTCACACAACAAACCCGTTCATATATTTATAAAGAACACGTCTCCAACAAATTAATCTGAAAAACCGATTTTTTAAGAAAATCATATTTACAATAGTTATTAAGTTTCGATAGTTGCAAAGTAAAACTATATTGCAGTAGTTCCCAAACTCTGCCAAAAAAAAATTTCAATACATTCACTGTAACGAAATTTCGCCAATATTATTTTAGATTCGAGGGAGTGATATGTTAATAAGACAATAGGAAAGGCATCTAATGGACACTGTACAAACCTTTCAGAATGTTTGAATTACGGGAGGAAAAATGTACAGATTTCTTGAAGAGGAATTAGGTACATAGGGAGTAAAACTACACCTATAAATAATATGTAAGTAGAGCTGAATATTCAACCTCTGTCTCTATATCTTAAAGAAAGAAGCTGGTTAAAAAATCTAAGGAATTAAAGGTTAGTCAAACATTATCCATCTACCCTTTTATAACCTACCTTAACATCAAACAATCAATCCTACAGATTTAAACTTTCACACATCTTATGCAGAAACATTCTATTTCTACTCCACTAGAAATCCCTCCTGTCAACCCAATACCTGGAGATAAAAACAATCAAACAAAAACAATTTTTAACCTTACCAACAAGATAACCCACTTCATCTGGAGCAAACTGAATTGGAAACAATCCATACTGAGTATCAATATTTTCTCCATATCTACTCAGATGGGTCACTTGATCCAAACATCTGGATCGGGAGTCTGGATCCCAAAAATCATCTTGCATTTTACATTTCCTCCTATGGTAGTTTAGCATGGAAGCTCAACTCCTGGCTATACTTGCAGACCTTCAGTACTGCAGAGAACTTATTAAAAATAAGATATATTTGTATCTATACACACTCCAAAACATCTCTCTGGGCAATGTCAGAGTATAATCCCCCCCCAATCACATTTTTGCTACATAAACACAATTTCAAATAATTCATAGTCTTAGCCAACTTACACCTACATTGGATTCCTGGACACTAGTATACAGGGAAATGTAAAAAGAAATAAGATTGCAAAAGCTGCTCTTCATCTGCATTCAAAGCCTCCTCAAATAGAAACACTGAGTTCATGATATGAAGTTGCAAAGCATCAGTTCAGACAGAGGTAGATTGACGAATGGAGATGTTATGTTACAGGAAGATCATTCTTCACACTGTTAAAAGAACCAAATGATTTGCATATTCACAAAAATAAAGATAGCCAAACCCAAACTTTTGCCTGGGTTAAGGGACTAAGAACAAATAATCCCAGGGGGGGGTAGCAGAGGATGTTTATCACATCTACATCCAAGGAAGCTATCCTCAGGACAGCTGTGTACAACCGAAAAGCTGCATCCTGCTTTAGGTGACTCTGCTTCAACAAAACACGGCGGATTTAGACTGGGAGGCCAATAAACATTCCCCAAACTAAAGTGTAGTGTCCTTAGAGTAATCCTAAGGTTAATCCTCGCCGATGAATAAATTTTACAGGGGTAATTGTGCATTAAACGGAGCCTATGGAGGACCTTAGCCACTTTAGAGATGTTATTACTTGTGGCAACAACTATGGATTCATCGCAAAAAAAAAAAACAACAAAAACAAATACTATAGTGTTTGTGCTCAGACATTGATGCTGGACAGACGATTCCTCTCAAGACACCACCACGACTGAAACAATTAAAACAGATAAAAGTGAAAGTAAAATATACCAGAGCAGAAAAGAAAAGTAAAGCTCTTGGAAAGACTCACAGAACAGAGCATTGAATGGAATCTTAAACTGTGGGGAAGAGGTAAAAAAAAGCTAACAAACCCTCTATGGAGAGTACAATAAAAGCTAGCAGTTTAAAAAGAAGTAGCTCAGATGGCAGTACCCCCACAGAGAGTGAAAAGAAAAAACCTAAGATGGCAGAAACAAACAAGTCCCTTATAAAGAAATACAAAGAAATGATATCATCATATAAGCTGGCTATGTAAAAATTTAAAAAAATATCCAAACCAAAAATTTAATATAGAAAACTTGGAGCAAATTGAGGGTTCCCTAGCTCTGGAGTTTGAAACTTTAGAGCATGGAGAATTTTCTCAATTCAGTAACACCTACCTAGAGGTTGGAGCCTGTATCATGGTCTGTGCAAACGTAGAAACCAAGATGTGGTTGGAGAGAAAAATCCCAAACATATAACATTGGAATGCTGCTAAACTATGGATAGGTGACTGAAAGGACATCCTATAAGTTACCAAAGTGATGTTGTAACCCCCTAAGGTTTACTCAAAGGCTCTTTAAGTGCTTAGCCTGGGATTTGGTAATGTGTACATCACCATACTTCTGAAGAAAAACAAGCCCTGAGAATAATAGTGTGGGATTGTCATCGAACCTTAATTAAGCTTTCAACCCAAAACCAGGTAAAACTTAGTTGGATACCAGGCAACAAAAAGGCGGATAAACTGGCAAAAAATGGATCCAAGAAATCCTTCAATGATCCAGAACCTGTATGCGGTATAACTAAATTACGTAGCAATAGGAAGTCTAAAACAATGGCTCAACTTGGAAATTACGAAACAATGGATAAAATAGTCAACGGGAAAATTTTACGGATCAATGGTCCAACCAGATCTGAAACGCTCTAAGTTTACTTCACAAAAAATATTAAGCGTCGTTAAGGCCATGGCATTTTCAAAAAGCATATTAATGGGATTATTCCATGGAAACCTGATATAGAGACTATCCAACCAGCACCTAGAAACTGTAGAACATATACTTCTAAAGTGTGAACGATTAGGACGTAGAAGACAACTGATCTCTTGACTTTTAAAGCAAGAAGCAACCCAGCTAGGAAAATCCTGTCCTTAACCAAGAGCATAGAAATAAGCTAGTCAGGAAGAAGTACACAAAATGTTTTATAAGCTCAAATGTTTAAAAGTAAAATCAGCTTCATTCATAATAACAAAAACTTTTGCCTCCTGTTCGAGGACAGGTCAGAGGAATATATAGTTACAGAGGAATACCTTCCACAAGATGGTAGATTCACATGTTTGCATCAGATGTGAGCAGAGAATTGAGAGCCTGGGATACATAATAAATTCTTCAATATGATGTAGAAAGCAAATATCTAAGAGAGAGATCGCAAAGACACCTGAAAAAGAATGATAGTGATCAAGCACTGACAACGGAAATCCTCATTTCACCACTGTTGTTGTCCATTGCTGATAAAATATATAAAGCGTATCATATCAGTCATCGGTGTCACTTAAGGCCGAAACCTCGGACTAAGAAATAAAAATAGTAATTGAATAATTATGACATAAATATGCCAATACTTTGTTGAATCAGATTTTTAGGTAAAACTAACATACTTGTACAATATCTTTAAAAAATTAAAAGAAGATTACCTTTTACCTCTTGAACAATTGTACCTTCTGAAATTAGTCAAGACAACAGCTATGGAAAAGAAAAATTAATGAAAACAATGGCAAAGATATTTTCTCCTTGTTAAGACAGTTTGTGAAAAGCGCTTATCAACGGGTTTGAAAACTTTCCAGAATAAAATATTGACAAATTTGCATGGCTTCAAGACCCATCCATGGAGATAGCATTATCTGATTTATCTTTGTAAAAGATAATCTTATTGAACTGACTTGGCATCAATACATTAACTGAATTTTGGATATAAGTAAAATATAATTATTATCTGATTCTAAGCTCAGCAAATTTTAATTCCATTTGTTGTATTATTTTTGTGCAAAACTAGGTTTTCACCAGTTGCCATTATAACTTTTTTCCCTTCTTGTTGTTCATAATCACCTTGTAAAGAATATACAAGAAAGACACTTAGCCCTCAATACTCTAATAGTGTCAGGATCGGAATAAGAGTTGGTCAAAAATATGAAAAGAGGGATGTAACACAAAGCTACATAAAAAAAGTGAAGATTGATCAAGGTTCCCTCAGACATTAAAAACAAATTAACGTAGCACAAAAAGCAAAGTGGCTGTGTCGAGTTTGATTCCAAGATTTGAGATGTCCAGAGAACAAGTTTATCCCTATCACTAATTACGATTTATATATTTAATACTTTGTACACAAATTGTATATGAATTTTAAATATCAGTTTCATTTTTTTTTTTAAACTTAACCAATGTAATGGCACTAATTACGCACTGCAACTGTTATATAGGCTTGTTTTGACTTTGGGCGGCATGGAAAATCCTGATACACTAAGGGCACAGATAACCAAAAGAAGGTTGATAACCACAGGGTATATTGTATTTTGATAGAGCCAAAAATATATAACAATAAATCTATTTTAATCTGTAATTTATACAGAAAATTAATTGTTGAACCTAAAAGCAAACATAAATACCAACTATGGCAGAATATGTAAAATGATTAGGTATTTTATTTATAAACTTTATTGATATTATAATACCTAAGTTATCTCTCGATAGTACCGAAGATAACCCACCCTTAGCATGCTTCTAACTGTTTCACTGTACCTTGTGTACGTTGTCTAAATCCTGCAGTTTCATTTCAAAATGACTGCACTGTTTAGTTGCAGCTTCTAATTGAACACGTAGCCCAGCCTCCAACTCAATGCTAGCTTTCTCTGCTTCTGCCAATTTTATCTGGACCTCAGAAATTTTTACCTCAGCTTCATGTTGACAAGATTCCCATTTCTCCTTAAACTCTGATGCTACAGCCTAGTAAAAGAAAACAAAAAATATAATAAAAAAGTATTTTAAAACTATTAATTTGATTAGCATAGTATATCAACTAAATTAATTTATTAAAAGTTTTTTTTTTATAGGTTAAACAATAGTGGCCACAGGCTTTCTTACACTTGGGTACGTGATTTTTTTTTCCTCCTTGTTGTTTAGAGGTGAAAAACCTTTTGGTCATCATTACCTTATAAAAAGGAAGAAAATAAGGTAAAATAAAGACTCCTAGACCTTGAATACTTTAATAGTTTCAAAGTCGGAAGAGAACAAGAGTTGGTAAGGAAACTTAATAGGAAAGATGATCTAACTTAAGATAACATGAAAAAAAAGATGTAGAGTGCAGTTAGACCCCCCTTGGGATTGCCATTGATACATGAAAACAGTTTCTGAAGCTTAAAAATTGTTTAATTTATCATGTTGTTACATTATATACAATAATTGAATTTCTGCATCTGGTTTTGTTTAATTACATATACAATTTTAAAGAAATAGTATCAATGGTCAGTCTAATTAGAGCGATAACAAGGAAACTTAGTTTCAATACTTCAACTACCCAAAGCATCAATAACTGAGATTGCAGAAAAATCCGTTAGAAATTTGTTGTTTCTCTCTAAATAACCTAACCTATGATTTTGAGGTTAAGTTCCCTAAATAGATAATATAAAAATTTGTTTTATTGCAATATATTTGTAGAATAACATCTAATAAGTTTTTCCAGTTCTACTTATTGTTCATAATAAGAGCAATACTTTTAATCTCCAATAACTCTGCGCACAGAGTAAATTTTGAAAATCGAACTTTGTCGTAACTTGCTCTTAGTTTGTTTTAATTACATTCAAATTTTATTGAAATAAGTTGTACAATTTTACAAAGCAGCATTTGTAATTAAATTAGATCTGAATTGACACTAAAAAAAATCTTTGTGTCAATTAAATACAATATAATTTTATTCTTTGGCAATAATACTCACCTCTGCTCTATCCTTTTGCTCGATTGTTGCTTGTAGCTTACTATTCAACTCTTCTTGTATTTGCTTATTCTTCTTCTCCGTTGTTTGGTACTCCTTTATCTGTTCCTTCATTTTGTTCACATTCTCTTCACTAGTCTCAAGAGTAACTACAAGTTGTTTTCTCTCAACTTCCAACTGTTCAATCTTCTTCAACATACTTTCCAGTTGTGTCTTTTCTGAGAGTAATGTTTTGTTTACTTCATTTAGTTTCTGTTCATATTCTAAACTTTGCTGTTTGCTATTGTTCTCCACCTCTAAAAGAGTACACTGCTTCTCTAATACTTCATTGGTTTTCTCCTGAAGTACAGTTTGCAATTCACTTACTTTGTTTTTCCATTCATCATGTTCTTTTTCCCATTTATTTTTCATTTCATTTTCTTGTTTTTCTAATTCTAAACATCGTGACTTTGTTCTATCCAACTGGATTGATAGATCGTTTAATTTGAGCCTTAGAGTGTTATCGATGCTTTCTGAATGTATCTGAAAATAAAATAAATTTATTACATCTCTAAAATATAGGTCATTCAAAATGGTCACGGTGTTTCTTTATATTTATTCAGAAATAATTGTACTGTTTTATCTTGGATTAATTCTTTTAGAGATCCATAAATTTTAAATGATTGGAGACAAACTTGTTTTTTTAATAACATTTATTTTATTGCATGGAATCAATAAATTAACATAAAAAATGCATTCTAATATAAATAAATATTGTTGGTATGTTATTTAAACAAATCTTTTATACAGATATCACATTTATAGGTCATTAGCCCATTAGTTAAGTAATAATAATTACAAAACTATGTAATAATAAAACATTATTTTTATTTATATTTTATGTAAATATACACATAATATAGGTTACAGTATAGACTAATAGACTATTAAAAATAACTTTAAAAATAATCATCTTTTAATAGATTTTAAAATATTAAAATTGGTATATTTTGATAAAATAATTTTTTATAGCTGAACATGATTTACATATACCAATTTTAATAAATGTTTCACACATAATTTTTTTTTGACCTATCAAGTTATTTTAAAAAGTGAAATAAGTCTTTTGGCAAAAAAATCTTAGTAGCAAAAAATAACAGTATTTGGCAACAAAAATTAAAAAAAAAAAGATTTTTGTAATATAGTAAGCATAAGAGTTTGCAAACATTTCAAAAACAGATTTAGTTATTTGGTTTTAAAAACTAGAATGTGATATGAAATAAATAATAACTAAACTAATTTATGTTAGTTCTTATAACAAATAAAACAAACACGTTAATAAATTTTGGTAAAATAATCTGAAATGGAAATAACTTACAATTTATTGTTCTGCCAAAGAAATATACATGCATGAGTGAAAAGGTTCACTTGTTCAATAACATGCCGTGTATATTGTTTTCAAAATATTACAACAATACCAGTAAAGTGTCTTATGTTAGTGCAATGTTTAAAATAATCCGAAAAGGTACTGGTCCTAATAAGTTCGAACTTGCATCGGTTCTAAAGACTGGGAGGTTGTACAATATCAGTTTGCCACCAAACCATTTGCACTCATTAAAGATGTAATACAGATCTTTTTGAATTTTTGAAATATTAACATGGGAACAAATAATATAAAAGAAGGAGCGTGATTGGTTGAATGATTATACATGTAGTTACATGATTGTTTCTATGAAAAGGAGGAGGGATAATGTGAGTCGAGTTAAGATTTATAGTAATGTTCAAAGTAATGGGAGAATAAATTATCATATGTATTCAGAAAGATGTTTTGTAAGATAACAATGTTTAGATTTAATGTAGAATTAATATTTGAGTGAAATTTTGTTTATGTAAAATGAAAAATGCTTGTTACCAAGCGTTATGGGTTCGAGACTATATTTCCGTGTTTGGAAGTGTGTGAACCCCTGGTTAGAAACAGCATGCAAGTGTACAAAGCTTCAGTCTTCGAGAGAGTCAAGAAATGTGTCTCGAAAGTCAGATGCGTTGTCGATTTGTGAATATGTATGTGAAACAATGTAATGTGAGAAAGAGACGTTTTTAATAATGAAATCGAGAAGTGTAAATTAAAGAATAAACATTTGTAAGTCTTCAACAAGAGTTCTTGGTCAGTTTTCGTTAGAGTCAGACGTGTTATCGTTTTGTGAATATTTTAGTGGAACAATGTAATTTGAGTAAGAGACGTTTTTGAAAATGAAATTAAGACTTGTAAATTAGTCATTTGACATGTGTGGACAAATAAGTACAATGTACCGTGTCAAGGAGTGAGTGTTTGATATTATAAATACGAATAGTAGTTTTCACAAAGGCCAAACGGATAATACAATGGTAATACGTGGTACGGCCTAAATGTATTCTTTTCATATGAACTAATTGAAAGGTGTTTTTAGTGAAAAAGACAGTGAACTTTTATTTAAATGAACCTTGTTTTCATAAAAAAGAAAGAATACACGTGGTATTCTATTAATCATGAGTTCATCAAAGGAGACACAAAAAAATGGCGGACTTCTCTTATCAACCTGGAAGCATCACATCACGAGGCAAAACTGGAAATCACGCTATAATGTGGTAACATGTATAAAAGACAATACTAGTACAACTTTGTAAAAAGATTAAAGTCAATACTGTTTTTTCTTTTTCATAAAAAATATTAATTATAGAATTTTTAAGTATTAAGATGTTTTAGAATTTTTATAATGATAAATTTAAATGTTTTTTAGACAAAGGATGTCTATTTTAAAGATAAAAATTTAACTCAAACACATTAATTCAAATAATTTTGAAACATATAAGTAAACGTTATTATATAGTAATTGATTTAACAAGAGTTGCAACTATAAAAATAGAGTCATTTATTAAAATTTTAAGTCTCCTTAAGAGAATGGTTAGTCTGAAAGGACAATGATATGATTGAAACCTAAGAATTCAGTATATAATTTTTTATGATAAATTTATGTACATGTATAATTTATGTGCCTAAAATAAACATTTTCAGTTTCAGAAAGACAAGAAAGGATTTCTAATTTGCCTTAATTACCACTTTGAGTACACTTTCAAAAGGATCTACAACCCTGAGCATATTTTAAATTCAATTAAGATTCAAAATTCAATTAGAATAATTTGGTAAACGTAGTGTTGCCTGACGCCCAAGATTATTAACATTAACTTCATATTTTTTTCTTCATAAAATAAATTAAATTCATATTACTTCAAAGAGTCGTCTAATTTTAAAGGATAAATCAATACCGGGCATTGCTCATTATAGAAACTTATATAGAAGATAATAAAAACTAGTAAATAATTTTAACTGAACCCGTTAATAAGTTGAGTATTTTTGGTGGATGTATCAACTAAAAGCCGACAAAGGACGAATAGTATATGTTGATATATCAGTATTAGACCCTACTAATTGTAAGGTCATAAAAAATTATGACAAAATCATTTTCAGCATTCTGGCTAAAGTTAGATAAAACTTAGTCACAAAATACTGATCACCATAAAAAAAAAATTAAAAAAAAGAAAAGAGAAACTCAATCATATTAAAACATAAAATGTTGAAATATATGGCAGACATTTAAAATGTTTAAAGGAATGCACATTGTATAATTTTTAATATTTTTTCTATTGCTGTTAGTGTACTGAAATTGGTTTACATTTATTTATCTTATGTTAACCGTCTTAAAACAATATCCAACTTCAACCAATGTTAATTTATTTTAAAAAAATTGTATATAAATATGACTAAAAAAATTAGATATAAAAAAATATATATCAGGTTTGTTGAGAAGATGTTTGAAATAGAAAATGATGAATATCTTTTCAGTCATATAGATACGATCTAGTGTTTTAACAAATGTAAAAAACAATAATTTTATTTAAAGATTACACCTTTTCAGCCTAAATTGAAAAATCAGGCTATATAGTAAATAACGCACAATTACAACATAGATTTGTATCTATTTCACAAATCTCTAGACGTCAATAGATTTTTCTATAGAATATATGAAATCTCCTATGCTGTTAGTTACATATGAATACATAAAATAATAAATAATCTTTATTAAATTGAAAAGGCTCTAATAGTTGAAATGTTAATATAAATAACTTTCAAATTATTTTTCCAATTAAAAAAATAAAACTTACAAAGCATTATTAACTTCAAGACAACAACATTTTAAATGAAATTTTACATGTAATTAATACAAATATAAATCTGTTCCAAGGGAATTACAAGCGCAATTTACCTGGCCACGTTTTAGAGTAGAAAGGCCACCTTCTAGCTGACGACGTATATAATCATTATGAAAGAGAGATGCTTCCAATTTCTCTCTTTGACGGCGAATTTCTTCCAATAGATGTAATGGAACGGATAAACTACTGTCTGCGGAAAGCTGTAAGTATAGCCAATAAACAAGCTGTTTTATTTCAGCTATCATAAAGTTAGGTTGAGAATAGACAGGTTATATCAGGAGTTTTTGGATTATGACTGAAAAGTACATACATATGATTACGTATTGAGATACGAAGTCTAGCAACACTTCTCCTCCTGTCTATTTAAATAACACTCCATTATCACAAAAAACGAAAGCCCAGTATTTAGGTTGTATTACACCTTGACAAACAATTAAAATGGAGTCACCTCATAAAGATAAAGGATGTAACATTAAATAAATACAAGGTTAAAACTACTCTAATGTCTCATTAATTCAAAATCTTGTGTTGATTTATGACGAAATTACCAATTTACAAGATTCAATATCTGCATATGGTATTTATTATTAATTTGGTTATACTAAGAGAGTAAATTACACACAAATTTAGTTATTTGAATCAAAATTTGTATGTTAAGATTACTTAGGTGCTGATATATGTTAATAATATAACTTATAATTTTGAAAACCAACTTCAAGATTTTGTTCACAAACGTCACTCCCAAATCACACTATTCAAAGTTTCAAATTATGACAATAATCCCCTAGTTTGAAAATGTTTAATCAAACTTTAATCCCAAGATACAAAAATTTATTCAAATAAGTTCCAGCAACTTACTCTGAAGATATGCTACTAGGCAATAAATTCAATTTTTACATATTTCAATATTCACTTTTGTCTTACAACATATCATTTGGTTGTGCAAAAAAAATGTAACTATTATAGATTTGTTATACAGTAACTGTGATGATTTAAAGCATTCAGTCAAATCAGAAATGATTGGATGGTTAGAGTATAATAACGTACTGTGACAGGTACCCTGCATCTTATACAAACATCTAAACATTTATGAATATTATATAATATTATAACATATAATAACAGGAAAGTACAACAAAGCTCTTTATACACTAAACAGGGTATATTGGGGAATGCAGCAGTCATGATTTTAGAAAAGAAGGGGGGGATGTTTTGAGTCTGATGCTTTTGCAACAGACCTAAAGAAGAGACGCTGGCTAGAACTTAGAGTAGAGACAGACTTCCATGTTCTTGCTTTTACCCCCCCCCCCCCAAGTATGTAGCCCGAGCTAGTAGAACACATATAAAAAGTAAAATGAGATAATAAAATATAGTTTAATTAATTATAAACGGTTTACCTTTATATTCTAGCCCGAGCTAATTTTCGAGGGACTTACGCTGCCTGCCATTTCGACCTCCTGACAAACGTTCGAACGTGCAGCAATGAGCACATAAGGACCTCAACAGACAACCAGAGACATGCCATCGCTCTGAAACTCTAATAAGTCGGAGCCAGCAGCAAGGGACCCATCACAATACCGTTTTATCACAAGATGGTGAAAGTAGAACTTTTTAATCTCGTGAAAACTTATAAAAAAATGGAGGTTTTCCAGATTAACACAGTGTTAACAGTAGCTGATCATTCAATGTTATGACTACCGCCTAATTACTGTAACCTGAACGCTATTGTGATGGCATGGTCAAAAATGAAACGCTATTACAGCGGACTTCAGTTTTCACAAACTTCAAGAGGCAACATGTGAAGCGTTTGATTTAGTTACTGCTGAAACTGAGAACGTTACTGCAACCATGAACAACGGCTGGAAAATGAATACTGGGTAAAGGATAGTATCCTGGAAGACTACTTAGAACAGTTTGTGATAGAGATGAGAGATTTTAATACAAGTTCATCTTCTGAAAGTGAAAAGACTACTCTGAAGACGAACTACTAGTTGAACCTTTAAACGACTAGCTTTAATTGATGTTAGATACAATTTTAATTTTTAACAAACACTGTAACAAAACAATTTATAGTATCACTAAAAAAATTGAACTTTGTTAAATTTTATCCTCATGTAAAAAATATTATTTGTGAAATCTAACCTTTTTATATTGTATATACAGTAACTTAACAATATATATATATAGCCTATCTAGACTGCGGTTAAATGTGTTAAAAAGACTCGACAGAGGGGAATCTGTAAAAAGGCTTTGTGACAAGTTTAACGTGGGAAAAGTACCATCAACGATTCGAGCGATCGAAGTTAATGCCCGCTTTGGGATCTGCCGAACTTTTACGAACATCGCTGTTTTTAGAAATATATTTTTTTCCCGTCGGGGTCGCCGGGTTATCGAGTGCCAAGTTTGCGAGACTCTACTATACCATAAAGTATATGTATTTATTCTACATGGGCTGGAAAACTGATGTCTTCTGACAGGACAGTAGTGGTGAAGACATTTAAACTGCCTTGTATCTCAACATCTGTCGACAGTTATCTACTCTTGAACAATGTGTTTGGGGATAGAATCAAATTTAAAACAATTTGGTTCCAAGATCTGTGGATTTTCTCAGTTCACTTTTTTCTTCTCTGGAGTGTGACGAATACTCAGTGTATTCAAACAACCCACAAGAATTGATGATTTGAAGATAGCCATAACAAAATATATTCACAATGTTTTACAAAACACAGTTCAGTATGTCAGTTTGTCTGGAAACTGATGGGGAAAACTTCTTGAAACTATGAGATCACAGTAGGTGATTTAAGCTATTTGTGTATGTTTTTTTATACTACATCTATCAGGTCCACAGAGATTTTTCCATCATCATGTACTGACATTTTTTCATCATTCTTCTTAAATTGATATTAATTTAAACTAGCTTCAATATACTGTAACTGAACATATAAGTAATGTATTCTACTGACCTCAATGCTAGTAGATTTGTCTTCCTTGTTGGGCTGTACAAGAGCAGGAGGAGCCAATTGGTGCAGAATGGTCAATTCTCCTCGTAAAGCTTCATTCATTTCTTCTAAAGTTCGCACTCTACTCTGTAACCTTCGCAATTCGGACATACGTTTTCCCCCTACACAAAGATTAATAAATATACATAACACTTTTTTTGACAAAGTTTTAAAATGATGGCTAAAAATAAATTAGGCAGATTGAAAATAAACACTATTGATGGGGGATAGGGCCTTAAGTTTTATTTTTTAAGTGAAAAATTAATTATTTTGAAAGCCATGAAATTTTAACTATTCCGTTGTGAGAAAATTAAAATGTAAAGTTATAAGTGTTCTATACATTTTATGTCTTATTGAAAATAAACAACTTTTTTTTTTTTTAAACCAGTTTTGTTATAAATACAACTTGTTGAAGAAGTCACATAGATAATGTGGCTAAGCTTCACAATCATATAGGATACAACTACTTGACAAAAAATTTTGAGAGGAGTAAACTATTTTTAATTACATTACAATCAGGTTTTAATTTTACAAAAAATTACATTATACCTCATCTCATGTTAAGTTGAGACTAGCCTACCTGGCCGAAAGGCCAGGGGATGAAAGAAGTGTCAGGTGGCCGGCCAGGTAGGCTAGTTTCAACTTAACATGAGATATAGTCACATCTCGCTGAATGCCCCACTTGAAAACCAAAATTGAAGCAATCCCTGTTATTTGTAAACTCCATTATGCTATTGTCATCATGATCATCATTAGACCAACAAATCAGTGTTTGTCTCATGTCAATCGAGGTACTTAAAGCCCTAGAATTAACTGTGTTTACCTTTAAACTTTCTCACACAATTTTGTCCGGTAGCAATATTTGGAAATAAATAATCAGGCTCTGACTTAATATTAATAATTTTGTTTCATATATATTATTATAAACAGTACTATATTATATATTATATATATATATATATAATTATATATATATATATATATATATATATATATATATAACAAAATAATATATCAATAATTGTTATAATGAAATACAGACTTACTTAAATGTTTAATATTTACAGTTTATTATTTAAAAATATTTACAGTTAACAAACAGAACAGGCCAAAGACGAAATCATGACCAAAGAACTTCCCCCAGAAGCCAACTGAACGATTGAGAAAAAATGTACATAACACCATAAATATTTGTAAATATGGTGGAACCTTGATAACTCGAATCTCAAGGGTATTAGTAACTTCGAGTTATCAAATAATTAAAAATGGCAAGGTTCGAGTTACCGAGGGCTAAAATCACAGACTTCGAGTTATAGACGACCCAAGTTGACTGACCTTTACTCACTATGCCTATGTGTTCTGATTACATCTTTATTCCTGTAATAAAGACTAAGTGAAAGAAAACAATACATTTTATAAAGTATAATGTGTTGCCTTGGACGGTTTAATATATAATATAGTTAATTACCTTAGTCCATATAATAGTTTGGCTACAGCGCTGTTTCGCCGAACACTGTCGGCTTCGTCAGGCCCGCACTAACACATAAACACGTAACACAACACAACACTAACACATATAAAATCGGAGTATGACTCGTCGTACATAAATAATAAAATTGTTTGTGGCCACATTATAAGGTCTTACTTGTCCAGCTGCAGGTATGGTACTGGATCTATACAGCAGTCATCAGTATGATACTGATAATTAAGTTTAGTTGAAATGAAATGTAGACATGTTTGCTATGTTTATTTAATTTTAATTTTTGTTATTATATCATATATAGGGTTGGAAGAAAAGTTCAGTTTGTCATTTAACATGTTGTCTGGGTTGTTCTTATATTCTGTATATATTTGGAATTCTTCTAATATATTCATTGTTGTGCCTTTATTGGTTTTGTATAATATTTGCAAATTTGTGTTTATGTCCGTGTAAGTGTGGTCCTCATTAATTAGGTGTTCAGCATAATTTGATTTTTGTCTGGCTGTTGTTGTTTTTTTTATGGCTAGGTAAATGTTCCTTGAATCTAGTCTTGAACGAGCGCCCTGTTTGTCCTATATATATATATATATATATCTTGTCACAGTTGTTACAGGAAAGTTTATAAATTCCACTATTCGCGAATTTGTCTTGGTTCTTGTTTGGTTTGGTTTGGAGGAAGTTGCTTAAATTATTTGAAGCTCGATGAGCAATTTTATAGCCATGTCTGTGGAAAGTATTGCTGATAGGACGATCTAGAATACGGTTGAATTTCAAAGAGATGTATTTTGGTTTTTCGGTGCTTGAAGTATATTTTTTGGATTTCTTTCTATGTTTATATATTATTTTGTCTATTAAAGAGGGGTCATATCCATTGGATAAAACTATATGTTTTATTGTACATATTTCGTTGTTGTAGTCTTCTAAGTTCATGGGCGTGTTAATAGCACGGTGTACGAAGCTGTTGTATGCTGCCAATTTGTGTGAAACAGGGTGGTTAGAAGTATTGTGTATTGTGTGGTTGGTTTGTGACGGTTTTCTGAAAATTTTAAATTCATGTTTATTATTAACTCTGGTGATGGTCAGGTCAAGAAAGTTGAGGCTGTTGTTAGTCTCGATTTCTGTGGTAAATTTAAGTGTGGGGTGGATGCTGTTTAAGAAGACAGTTATTAAATTAATTTGCCTTTTCGTGCCTTCAAACAGGCAAATAATATTGTCTACGTATCTATGATAATAAATTATTTTTCTATTGAACGGATTTGTCGGGTTGATAATATGTTTATTTTCTATTTCATTGAGGAAAATTTCAGCCATTATACCAGATAGAGGGGAACCCATGGCTAGACCTTCATTTTGTAAATATATTTTGTCATTGAAGGTGAAGTAATTTTGGGCAAGACATGTTGTTAGTAGGTCAATAAGTTCCTTTATCGCTTCTGTGCTTAGTTTACTATGGATTTTTAGGTTTTATTTGAGGATTTCTATTGTTTGTTTGATTGGGACATTCGTATATAGGTTGGATATATCAAATGAAAGCAATGTTTGGCCGTTTTGGAGTGGTACGTTTTCAATTTTATTGATCAAGTCTAGGCTATTTTTCAAACTGTAGTTATTTGTGAATTTAGTTTCCTTTTTTATAATGCGTTCTAAAAATTTTGCTGTTCTGTGATCTTTAAAAATGGCCGCACAAAAAGACTTTAAAAAGATCTTTAAAAAAGACTTTAAAAATGGCCGCACAAATGTGCATGATGAAGAGCGTAGTGGGAGGCCCAGTATTCAGACTGACAAAATCGCTGAACAAGTGAACCAAAAACTGCTAAGTGATCAGCAATTATTGATTAGTGCTCTAGCTGATGAATTTTTGCACATTGGACGCATTTCTATCTACACGATTGTTACAGGAAAGTTCGGATATCACAAATTGTGTGGAAGGTAGGCACGAAAAATGGCCACTGACCAGCATATAGATCAAAGAATGTGCTGTGGACGACAGTTTTTGGAACACTATCAACTAGGTGAATATGATTTGTTTTCCCACATTGTTAGGGGTGACGAAACATAGATATTCTACACCAGTGGCAAATCAAAACAACAGTCCAAACCAGTGGCACCATTCAAGTTCATCAAAACCGTAAAAGTTTAAGCAATCTCCATATTAAAGTCGAAAAATGATGCCTACCATTTTTTGGGATGAAAAGAGCAACATTTTGGTTGATTTCATGAAACATGGCTCAACAATTAAAACTGACGTGTACTGCAAAATGCTTACAAAACTGATACGTTCAATCCAAAATCAACAATGCAGAAAACTGTTGTCCGGCTTAATGATCCTTCATGACAACCCGTGTCCTCATACTGCTGCATTTACCAAAAAGATTTTCGTTGGAAACATTTTGACCACCTTTTACCTAGCAACTCTTCCTCTTCGTGCATTTGAAACGGTGGCTTGGTGGAAAACTGTTTGAAAATGACGAGGAACTCAAGACTGTCCTTCTCAACTGGTTCAATTCCCAGGCGGCAAACTTCTATGCAGGGGGGGGGGGGTGTAAAGAAACTGGTGCAGTGAAAATGGTGCAGAAAGTGCTTAGAACTGCATGGTGATTATGTGGAATAGTAAAGGAAATATATAGTAAACTAAAACTGTCAATAACAACCTTTTTTTACACAAGTTTATTATTATTTTTTTGATTACAGCCTTTATTTATGAATATGCCTCGTAAGAACAGTACAGTACAGTTGATAAGGTATTTGGTGGGATTCCAAAATCCTTTGTAATTTCATTTTCTTTTACACACCTTCATCTATAGTTTTTATTAGGTTTAGTTTATCTCTACACACAATGTCTTAGATTTTTGTTTCACTGACACTACAGCACAAACCACTTCATAATCGCATTAATAAAAAGTAAAACTTTAATAAAATAAGAACGGTAGGCATGTACGTACATACGGAAAGAACAATAGAGCTATACTGAGCCCAATTATAGCAAAAATCCAAGGATGCGGGAGAGATGTAAATTTTGTCACAGTATAGGTTATCCTAAACTTCTACTTTGAAAGGTTCACAGGCCACTAATTCCAGTTATAGAGGTTTACAAGCGCATCCAGGAAACCAACAATATTTGACTTATCGAGGATCCTCCTTAAAAATATTCAACTTATTGTAGGAAAATAATTAGCGTTGGGGGTTATGGGAAGTTGAAGAGGAATGGTAAAAATTTAAGATATCAAGGAATTCAAGCTATCAAAAAGTTCCACTGTATGAAACTGTAAAAATTAAAATTGTAAATATTAAACATTAAAATCATTCATAAATTTATTGTAACAATTATACAATATATAATTTTGTTATATATATAACAAAATTATTAATATTAAGTTAGCCTGATTATTTTATTAGCACTACCAGACAAATTTGTGTGAGAAAGTTTAAATGTTAACACAGTTCTAAGGCTTAGAGTATGACAAAAACATTCATTTGTTTGTCTAATGATGAAATATCATAAACTTGGTTTTCAAGTAGACCTGAAACTTTGGTCATCCCTCTGAAACTTCTATTCATTCCCTGATCCCTCAGCCAAGAAGGCTTGCCCCAACTTAGCACGAGATAGGCTTTAGTACAAAGATTTGCCTGCACCATACGTACATAAATAAAATCACAGCCAGTGAAATGATTGCTAGGTTTTAAAGATGAATTTTCTTTTAAACAAATTACATATGTCAATATTGTAAGATTTGTACTTACCTGATGAAGACCTAGGCGTAGTTTCTGTAGTATCAGAAGAGTCTTCATTCAGCCATGACAGTGGTCGAGGTGTGAGGGTTTTATCTTCCTTGAGACCAATCCTATCTTTGGATACGTCTCTATCTGGTTCAGACCATGCTTCAGATTCAGATACACACCCACTATTCCCCTTCTTCTCGTCTCCTTCTACCGTTAATATCACTGAACTATCTTTCTTCCTACTTGTAATCACAATTGTTCCAATATTACTACTTTTAACACTAGATGTTTTAGTTTCAGGAATGACTTTATCAGGGGAATTTCTCTCACTACATGTCACTAACAACGATCCTTCAGTTATATCATTGATTTCAATATTATCACACATAGAAGCTAAATTAATTAGATCTTCATCTTTCGGTTCAGAATCATTTGATGGTTCAAAACCACTTAGCCCCCAAATTGATACAGATTGAAAACTATTTTTGGATACAGAATTTTCGGAATGAATCTTGGCGAGTTCTCCATCTCTCTGTTTCACTTCTTGTGTGAGAATTTCAACTTGAGATCGAAGACGAACTAGTTCTGGTTCCTCATTGATGTCTTCTTCTAACGATTCAATGACTTCGTCTCCACTCCAAAAATCAACTGTTGAAAAGTCGGGCAATAAAGGAGCATACAAACTGGGCTGGAGGTCTAACCATGCACTCGAGTGGAGTTGAGATTCATCTGCTGCCATTGTAAAGGACCTAAACAAACAAAATTGTACTATTATAATATCAATAATACTGTTAGATTCCCTAACTAGTCTCATATATAAAATCTGAAGTGTTAACAAGTATATAATTGTATAACCATCTTGACTACAACGTTTAACTGCCACTTCAGGATTTTATATTCTGAACTGAGCAGAAGAAGACAGTGCTCAATGGGTTTTATCCTTTGATGGGAGCAAAAATGATAGTACAGTAAACACTCTCTGATCCGGATCTATGATATCCGGAAACTCCGATATCCGGCCGTCGTATGCCATCGTATAAAAAAAATAATTAAAAAAAAAAATACAATTTTCTATACAAAAATAATATTTTTGGGCCGAATAGTAGTGAACGATGTTTTTGAGCTGGGCACTAGGCAGTAGTGCGGTTCTGATTCCAAGAATGTTGAAGAAAGCGTTAGGGGTGTGTGTAAACAAGGTCAGACATCTGTCGAACAAACAGGTGCATCGTCTGTCATGTAGTCAGTTCCGTTGTGTTTGCGTGTAGCGTAACTTCGGCCGTCCTTTCGCTTTGTCTTAAGACTTGTTTTCGGTGTGTGATTAAGTGTATATTTTATTAACAACTGTACTGTAATTCCTTTTAGTCATCTTTAATAGTTTACATACGTAGTGTGTTGTAATTAGATTTTAAGATTTGTATTTGCTGTAATTCCTTTTAGTCGTCTTTAATAGTTTAAATACATAGTGCGTTGTAATTAGATTTTAAGATTTGTATTTGCTGTAAATATTTGTTTATAAAATGTCCGAGAAACGGAAGAAAACTATGTTTTCCGTTGAGGAAAAACTCAGTGCAATTAGGCGCTTAGATGCGGGAGAGACTGCTAAAAAGATAGGTAATGAGATGGGTGTAGGAACTAGTACGGTGAGTGACTGGAAGAAATCCCGTGAAAAATTGGAAAAGTGGTGCTCTAACCAGGCTTCAAGTTCAGGCATCAAAAAGTGCAAAATGATGAAGACACCACAAAATGACAAAGTCAACGAAGCTCTATTTTTGTGGTTTACACAGTGTAGGTCTAAAGGATTGCCCGTATCAGGACCTATTTTACAACAAAAAGCTCTTCAGTTTAATAAGGATATGGGAAACGAGTCCAACTTTAAAGCTAGTGAGGGGTGGTTGGGAAAGTGGAAAAATAGATACGGGATTAGAAAACTTCAAATAAGTGGAGAGAAGCTTTCAGCAAATGAAGGAAGTGTGGAAGAATTTAAACTTTTTTTACATAAGCTGCTTGACGAAGAAAGAATTAGTGGAGATCAATTGTACAATTGCGATGAAAGTGGCTTAAACTTTAAAATGTTGCCAAGCTGTACTTTAGCCTCCAAAGAAGAAGACAGTGCTCCAGGTTATAAAAAGAAAAAGGAAAGAGTCACAATTTTGGCCTGCAGTAACGTGACAGGAAATAATAAATTAAAACTTTGTATGATCGGCAAATCACAAAAACCGAGGGCGTTCAAAAATTTCAAGGATTATTCTGCTTTGCCAGTATGGTACAGAGGACAAAAAAGTGCATGGATGAACTCTGCTATTTTTAAGGACTGGTTTAAAAACCAGTTCGTTCCAGCTGTATGTAGAAAAATATTCAGAAGAAAACAGCTTGCCTAAAAAAGCTATTTTATTGCTGGACAACGCTCCTTCACACCCATCTGCGGATGAACTAAGAAGTGGGGAAATAAAGTGTATCTTCTTGCCACCGAACGTAACATCTCTTTGTCAACCCGTGGATCAAGGTGTCCTCGAAACACTAAAACGGTTATACCGCCGTAAGTTACTCACAATCATAATTGCTGGTATGGACATGGAAAAAAGTGTTTCACAGTGCCTTAAAGACGTAGACATGTTAGATGTTGCCTTATGGATTTCTAGTGCTTGGGACGAGATCAAGACAACACCACTTGTAAAATCTTGGAAAAAACTGTTGGACCATAAAGCAAGCGATGAATGGAGTGAAGTAGTGCCGGAAACTGAAAACCATGAAATGGACACAAATGAAGAAATCGTTGAACTTCTAAGAAACGTTCCCGGTTGTGACAAAATAAACAGTGATAGTGTGAATGAGTGGATGAAGGAAGATGAAGACCGTGAGTTTACTGACAGTGACATCATTGACTTGGTTAACACAGAGCCAGCACCTGTCGAAGAAGAACAACAACAACAAATCATGACTCATTGCGAAGCTTTTCAAGCACTTGAACAGCTGATAGACTACGTGGAAGAACAAGAAGAAGGGGGAGGACTGATGAAAGGCTATTTGAATTTATCAAGGTTAAAAATGAGAAACTTGTTGTGAACGAGTGGGGGATTATCAGAAAATATTAACAATATGATAGGTGAAAAAATCCCATTTGCTATTCTGCACAAGTTTTAGGTACGGAAATATTCTAGTCAAAGCAATAAAATTTCTTTTCACTGACCAGGAAGATCTTATAGTGGCAAATAAGTCTGGTAATAGGACACTGTCCAATGAGAGTAAAAATAATGGGGCTGGTACTACAGATATTGAATGGAGACAGCAGAACACTTTTGGTATGAGTGTGAGCTGTCTGTTCCTCAAAGATTCAGTTTACTTGAAGGGGGTTATATAGAGGCTTAAGTCTTTAGAGGTGCTGATTACAAGGCCCTCATTGGTTTTGTAAAAAGCCGAAGGAGAAATTAGAGTCATTTTTTATTTATAAATATTCCACAATAGATTCATTTTTGATTACAGTAGAGAAAAAGTACCTTAGAAAAATACAGTAGAACCTCTACGTAACGAACTTCTATATAACGAATTTTTTTTTAAGACAAATGAAATTCCATTAAAAAATGTTTCCATATAACGAAGGAAATCTTCCATATAACGAATTAAAATGTCCGAAAAAATCCAAAAAGTAATTTTTATTATTAAAATTTATGTAATGGTGACAAGGATAGGCGCCATAGAAGAACCCGCATCTGTCAGCGAGTTAGTATGAGTCACAGACAGCTTGCGGCTCTGGACTCCCCCTCTCTCTCCCCACCTTGGCGGTACTTTTTCTTTGGAATCTTCAATTTCGTTATATGGAGGTCCTACTGTAATTGAAATTATAACCGACTGTGAGAGTTTGTATTTAAAATAATTGCAAAATAATAAGTTAACAGCAGACTAAGCAGTATCAAAAATCTTTGTATTTAATTTAAGATAAGACTACTGTTTTTAAAACTCATATTGAGATTGTATCCAAATCAAAATTTGTATAATAAAAATATATTTCAATACAGACAACTGCCTTTGTTCGTTTTGCATTTCAGAAACTATGTTCCATCATCACCATCATCAGATATATCGCTTGTGAGAGATCGTTATTACATTAAGATAAAATACAAAAATTAATAGAAAACATATATCACAGGTCACAAAACAACACGAGTTGTTGCTTATATGCAGCGGAAATAAGTAGAACTCCGTAGTACAATTTAATCAGCTGTTATTCTGTATGAATTTAGTTGTTAAGGAAAGAAAGGTTGTTATTGCCTCTTTAGACAACCTAACCAGTGGTTTTTACATTAGGTTATCTAGATAATAAATTTTGTTTCCATAGCAACCAATTTCGTATTGTAGGGTGCCGGAAGAACCTCCAGTTTAGCAAACATTGTTTAAGCTTAGTAATAATTTAATTATATTACATACTTTTAAGAAAATAACAAGGACTACTTTACATCATAAATATTGTGACTTACCTAGAAAGTTCTCTGCTTCGTTGTACTGCCTGTTCAACTATTCTCCTCTTTTTTGCACCAAGTGATGGTAACAATGAATCCAGAAAATCTGCCAGTTCCTGCAGCCTTGTTGTTAACAACGTACAAACGTTCATTAACTCCTTTTTGGACTTTTCTGCTTGTTCAGTTTCTTGCTTAGAAGTTGTCAATTGTGTTTTCAAAGATTGTACAAGTCTACTCTCACTATCTCGCTCTGGAGTGTTTCTTAACCTTTCTTTTAATTCTTCCACTTTTCTGCTCAACACCCTTTAAATATAAATAATTATGGTAGTAACAGTAATATTTTTTGAATTATGATATAGAAACTATCATACATTTTAAATGACACTATAATTTCATTAATTGTTTCAACAGTCTTAATGTTAGACTAATTCAATATGAGACAGTTTGAAGTGGACTTTCAAATAAAAAAATTATAAAATAAAAATACAAACTATATTACATAAAATATTAAATATATCTATAAATAAGTTTACCGCCTTCGTAAAAATGGAATAGTTTTTGTAACAATAAAAATTGGTCTTTTTAGTAAAAAAAAAATAAAAAATGCCACTTCAATGTGTATATACTTATAAGATCTCTAGTAAATGTTTCAAAGAGTGTGATTTTAACAGATTTTGTCACAAATATACCCTTTTTATATTGGAAAAAAATTGTGGTAAATTTTAAGATGACATTTGTAAAAAACAGTTTTTCAGGAATAAATTCTCAAATCCAAGTCGTACAATAAGTTACAGTCTCTCATTTTTAACAGCTTTATAATACACATCCAAGGATACACAGACTTCTACAATAAAATAAATGTTAAATAAAAGATTTCTACAATAAAAAGAGTGTTAAGGTTAAAAAACTTTATCATCTTACTTCAAAATAAGAAAACAAATTATTAATCATGGAAACCAAAGAACCTGACTCCAAAAGAATGAAACAGTGGCGCTATACATTAATCACTGTACATCAGAGAATAAAAGTTGAGAAACGAGAATGAGCCTTAGCCAGCAAAGAAGTTATGCTGCTAAGAAATACCTTGACTAGCCCATGATAACATAGAGGGCCAGAAAAGAGATGTGTTTTAGTGGGTCGTCACAAGAACATCTCTACATTACCTACTAGGTACATGTTAGTGCGTTTTTATTACCTCTCAAAAAAGAAGTAATCAATGAAATAACATCCTCAGAAAAAACTCAAGCATAAAATTACTTACATCTTTCAATAGAAAAAATAAGATGTCTGGTATTTAATCTAGGACACTCTGGATTAGAAATGAACAAGAAATCAGATGAGACACTAGGATGGTGATTGGGCACTATTCCCTGAAAAAATTCCCTAATGAGGGCAATTTAGGGAAGAGATAAATGCTCCTTAGTATGTAGAAAAAAACTAGGTACTTTACCTCAAATTTGTGGAAATCACATTAATAAATAAAAGTAGATAAATTTCAAAATGTTAAAAAACAAACAAAAATTAGTTTTCAAATGAAATAAATACCCAACATACTTCACAATGTGAATAAAAAATGAATATAAATACCTTTTTTCTTCAACATTATTTTTCAGTTGTTCTCTTAACATACTAACATCTTCAGGAATCGTATTCTCCTTACTTTCTTCACTAATTAATCCAGTCTGTATTTCTCTCATTACTAACGAAGAACCTAATTGATTTAAGCTCAATTCTTTAACTTTATCTTGTAATATCGACAACTGAAAGTCTCTTGCATTTATTTGTTGTTTTAATGACATAACCTCTATTTGTCGCCTTTCACACAATTTGTTTAACTTCTCGATCTCACGATTCTTATCCCATAGTTCATGATTTACAAGTTCTTGAAGGTTGAACGTTCTCTTTCTCAATTCAATATTCAACTGCTCAATTTGTTTCTCCTTCAATTCAAGTTCTTCTGAACATTTTTGTTTCTTATCTTGTTCTTCTTTCATGACGTTGGTCAGCTGTGATTTAACATCTACTAACTCAACTTCCAATTTTGAAATACAATTATCTTTAGACTCTAAGTCGGACAGAAGAATCATCTTCTCCTCATATTCTTTAAGTTTTAGTTCTTTTTCTTTTAGATCTGAGATTAATACCTATAATCAAAAATTAATATTAATTAAGTTCAATAGTTTGTAATAGAGACAATTTGGAAGTATTTTCTAAATTCCAATAAGTAGAGTACCATGCTAACCCATATCAAATTGTTAAAAATAATTGAATAAATGTTTCCAATACAACAATGTATCCTCTATTATATTAGATATTCATGAGACGCGAGTAGATACTCTTTAATAAGTACTCTTTTACAAGGTATATTACAAAACTATATTAAATCTAATTAAGGAAAGTTTCTCCAATAATATTTGTAAAGTACTTTAAGGTACAATTCCGTGAAATCTTCTCCTTTTTGTCAAAGTTGAGACAAAGTTATCATACACTATGTTTAAAGTATATAACATTATATATAAAGTTTATAGCTTATATTTCCACTTATTTATATCGGTATTTGGTTTAAAGGTCACACTGAGATTTTATGGAATAGACAATCATGTCCTATTTTTATTGTATGTAGGCCTATTTATTGATTTTCTAATGCCTAAAGGAACAAAATTAAACTAACTTACTAGCAAAAAACAAAAGAATCTCAGTATATTTTTCATTTTTAATATTCTGTTTTTGTGAATAAAAAGATTTAATATGAATCATATTGAATTATTATGTAATAATATAAGAATAGAGGACCCGTGCTGCTCCGCAGCATTGAAATTAATAATTTTAAAAAATATAAAAATTACTTAACTTAATAATGGTGATGATACTATTCTAATCAAATTAGTAGCCCTACCAGATGTATACATTTTTATTACAGTAATACAAAAATAAAAATAGTAATATATAAAAAAAAATTTTTAATGTATTTAAAAAATAAAATAAAACTAAACAATCATCTTTGGCCTTTGTTGCTGTTCTTCACAAACAGTACAACCATGGTAGAACATTGATTTATAATTTTTTTAACTGGAGTAGGCAGTTTACGTCCGTACGAAGGATGGGTAACCAGCTAGTACCTCAATAAAAAGCCAAAGATTCACTGAATAAAAATTCACATAATTTTTAATGGAAATATAGAAATTGTTCTATATTTCCCTTTAAAATTATGTGTCCTGTATATTCAAATCAAATTTGTCCTGTATAGAGGTTCATTCCTCGCCTTAAACTTGTCAGATTTCAATAATCAACATTTCAAATGAAAGAGTTTATTTTTATGAATACTTTAAGACCAAAATATGTCAAATAACTTCAATAAAACTGGAGTTATGGATCGTTTATTGAAGACGAATCCTTTAAAAATTAAAATCTGTGTTATTTGGAATCAAGCAGTTTGCATAAAGTTCATCCTGCCAAAATAAACAATAGCTCAATTGAAAGCCTGTAATTCACTGATTGTTCTCATACCAAAACATATATATATATATATATATATATATATATATATAATAACAGAAATTATGCTGGAGCCATTGATCTTTATTTAAAGAAAACTCTTGTAAAAATTTAACTTTGTTGGTTGTTCACAGTGCGTTCGCTTAAAACTCGTCCAATTTCAATAATCAATGACGTAAATTAAAGCCGGTATTTCACTGAAGGTTCTTAGACTAATATATAGCATAATTTAATAAAAATTTGAGGTATGGATATTTAATTAAAGGCAAATTTTGGAAAAATGAAAATTTATGTTAGTTTGAAGATCATAAATCGCCTAAAACCTGTTCGATTTAATTATCAATAGCTCAAATGAAAGCCTGTAATTTAGTGAGTGTTTTAAGACCAAAACTTCAAATAACTTCAATAAAACTGGAGTTATTGATCAATAATTGTAGGAACTCCTAAAAAAAAAATTGTGTTTTGTTTGGAGGTCTACTGTTCGCTTCATATTCATCATAACTACATAAACTATGGCTCAAATGAAAGCCAATCACTAATTAGTAAAATTAGTAAATCACTAATTGTTCTCATACCAAAACATATATAATAACATAAATAATACTGGATCTATCAATCGTTAATTAAGGACAAATCTTGGTAAAATAAAAATTTAAGTTGGTTGTCCACCTTGCGTTCGCTTGATACTCATCCATTCTCTATAGTTAATGGCTTAAATGAAAGCTAGTACTCCACTGAAGGTTCTTAGACAAAGTCATTGTGGGTAACATAATTTAAACTGGAGATATGGATCTTATAAAGTCGAATTTAGGAAAAATTCAAATTTATGTTGTTCGGAGGTCCATAATTCGCCTTAAACTCAAAAGATTTGAATGATCTCTATCTCATATGAAAGCTTGTAATTCTATGAGTGTTTCAAGACCAAAAGTAACTATGTACCTGTTATTAAATCAGGAATATATGAAAAACAATCATAAGACAATGCTGCAAATTTGAAACTCCCATAAGAAATACATGAGAGGAATTTTTGTTTGAGTATATGTCGAGTTATGCGGTAGATAAATGAATGTGGATGCTTGATGGCAAATCTGGGCGTGCATACGTTTAATTTAAGACATCAATTATGAAAATCGGTCGGGTAGAAGAGCCGAACGGACTCGAAAAAGAAAAACCGATATTTTTTAATATATAAGATTATTATATTGTATTATTAAATTTAACATATATAATATATGAATAAGGTATTAATAATATTGTAATTATTAAATTATTTGACATTTTGAGTATCAGGTATTTTGTATATAAGCACATTCTTCTGACTTGGGTTAAAAAAAAAAATTGTTAATATTTAATTACTAAAATGTTATAAATTACAAAGAAAGTTTTAATTTTTAAAACTAACCAAAAATATTCAAATTAACCTATTAAAATTCTATTCCAAAACCAATGTTTTCCTCACACATAACATGCACTAAACTTTTATTTTCCTCATTTACCATTTCGACTAAATTTTCATATTTATTACCACAAATAAACTGTTTGTCATCACTACTGTAACTGAAATCAAATAATTAATCACTAAAATTATCAATTGTAAAATATTCATTTATTTATTTCACACTGATTCTCATTTGTGTTTAGGTTATAGCTTACACTGACAGCTGAAAAAAAAAAAACACGAAGAGACATAAATAAACAGTTTACTGTTACCACGCATAGTTGAAACAGAAGAAAGCTAAAATTATTACGGAAATATACTAAAGTTCCCAAACATAACTGAATAAAAATAATCTCCTATACAATAGTCGCATAACTAAAATTGTAGCTGAAATCAAACATGCATTAGCGCTATAAATAAATTATATGTATTTGGATATCTACACTGGATGAACGACTGGGAAAAATGTAATGGTGTAACATTGAAAAACACAGTTATTTAAATTAGATAATTTATATCCTGCAAACAAACAAAGATATGTAAAGCTGTTTGTTTATTGTGTAGGTTTTTCCAATTTAAATAGTAAGAGCATATATAAATATAATTAAAAAATTTAAAATGGGTTAAAAATCAATGTTAAAAACGAAATTACATTGATAATTTGAGGAATTAGTAAAAAATTATATAAAAACTGGCAAATCTGAACTTTGTGTCTTAAGATATTACAAATTTCCTTAAAATTGGTTTACCAATGTATGTTAATCGGTTGACAAAAGTTGGTTTCTTGAGCTTTGTAAAAAATGTTAACTTACCCAGAAAGGTAAGTTGTTTAAAACAGTTGTAATACAGATTGTAATGATTGCTAGAAATATGATCTGTTCCTTTGGGTAGGCCTGGCACGTTTTCTAACGAAGTGGATAAAAGCAATTTTCTAGGCAAGGTAACATGATAACATCTGCTCTTTTAATTTATAGTTATAATACAAAATTGAAGGAATTCTATTGTTTTCATTTGAATGTTTAATTTACCTGCAACTGGAGGTCTTTCTCAAAGTTTGACCTATCTCTATCATATGTCACATTTGACAGTTTATCACTCATTTCTTTTATTTGTGACTGCAACTGAAACAAAATGGATACTGGTATAAATATCAATATCTAAAGATGTGTGTGTGTTTGAATATATAACTAGGGTTGAAGATGATAAATTTAAAATGATTTACCTGATTATGTGTGATTGTAGTCAGCACCATGCTTGAACAGAACCAAACCATGCATCCAGAAATTACAGTATTTACAAAACCAAGAAAAATTTACGTTCTATATTAATTAATATTGTATAAAAGCACAAAATGCATGCATTTAACAAATTCAACAGAAGCACAAAATAATACCCAAAAACAAGCAAAATTGTAGTTTTTATAATAATAATGCAATTAAAAATTTAACCATCATGTTTAAAGCTAAGAATCGATTTTTAAATTTGTAATTATCAAATAATTAGTTGCAGTCTATAAAAACCATACACGGAGAAGGATTTTAAAAAACTATTGATAAATTTAATCATTTTAATAAAGTCATTTATGCCTTATAATGAGTAAACTATTTTTATTATTAGATGTTCAATGAGCACTGTAGTGAATGTGAACACTATAAATCACTGAATCCCCTACCACAAGTTTACCACAAACTTGTGGTAGGGATTCAGTGATTTATAGTATTTTTTATTATAATTTTACCTACTCCTGAGCAGGTACTGTATATATTTGATTAAAATGCAAACTATTAAGATTTAGCTTTGTTTTATGATTTAATAATCACCCTGGAGATGGACATGAAGTTTTGTTACATCATGTAGATAACTTAGATAAACATCGTTCCAAAACTTGGCTTATTCATTTTTGTCATATTACAGAGTAATTATTGTGAAATTAAATAATGGAACTCTTTACAAATTTTGATTTGTCGTTGTAGAAAATCTCTGTTACAAGACTGCAATTGTGGCCCAGCCAAGGAGCCCACCAATCCAAAATCATAATAATTATAAATTAGGATGTAATGAAAAGGGATTTTTAAATAATAAAATATGAATTGGCACTTGCGATTTTGATGAGCAGTGCAATATGACGTAGAAGAAGGGGAGGGGAGAGACGAGGAGTGGAGGGCTTGAGCTAGCGAGCCGACCGGGAGTCTTTTCCGAGAGCCGCGAGACGGAAGACCGCTACGGGACAAGGTCAGGTCAGTCCATTTTCGGCCACGTGCAAGTTAAATTCAACGGTATGTTTTTCGGCCACTATTAAGGCTTAATCTTGCCGTTATGTCTTTTTTATAAATTATAATAATTCTGTAATCTAACTCGGCAGTAAATAAAATATAATATTTAATTTCACTTGCGTTGCGTGCGTTCATTAGCGTCCTAACCCGACTCCTTGGCCCATCCTGACAAGATTCGGCTAAAGTGTACGCGGTCTCCAGCCAGCCGGAGCTTCCTGCTGGTCAAAAGAAGTGGAGACGGTCACACAATTTCATCACGTTCTTTGAAAACAAATTTACCACTTTTCTTTCTCACCTATATATATATATATATATATAGTATAGAGAAAGTTATGTGACGGGTCAAAATCAATGCCAAGTTTTCATGATTTCACTTATCTTGAGAAAAAAGTGCATTTGGAAAGATGTTTGTCATTTGTCACTCGTTTATGAAATGTTCTACAGATCAAATCAGCAGCCCGATTTTAATAAAATTTTGTATGTAGACATATTTTGGCAATCGCTCAAAAAATTCAAGATTTTTTATCATTTCAATAATTCTAATTTTTAGGGTAACTGACATAAGACCAAAATATAAAATTTCGATTTTTCCAAAATCTCCTCTACAATTTTTATTAAATTTTGCTAAAATGTAGCCTCTAAGGACCTAACAAGCGTATTGTATTATTAATATGGTTTATTCGGACATTTGTCATCACTTGTGTGTATAATACACCTCTTGTGTATAAATGTTGGCAAATGTTCAATTAATCACATTAATAACATCATTATCAAAAACCAGATAAAAGCGTATCAGTAGGTATCTCCACAAAAAATGCAAGTTTACCAGTAAAAAGAAAATACTGTTTATAAAAGTGTAAAAAGAACTAATTTTTCAAAATTGATTATACAAATTTAGTTTGGTACCAAAGTAAAATAATATTATGTTTCAGCTATTGGCGGGAAAACGAACCTTTACCAGCAACACAAAAATTCAATTTCAATCAGTCTTTCTAGAAGAGTTAATTAATGGCACAAGCGAAGTAACATTTGATTTTAAAATACAAATATCTTTGTAAATATTTGCACAAGAATAAAAAAAAAAACACACATAAGGAGATGATAAGGAGGGAAGGATATTCTATACTAACTTATCTCCCATATGAAATACACAGAGAAAAACTCAATAATAAAGATACATAATTTTGGGTAATTATTTACTGTAACACCCCATTTTTTCCCCCCTCGTTACTTTTGTACTAAAGATCCATTAAGTGAATTACACGTTAAAATAGGTTTGTACACGAATGGTTTTTACCTTGCAAGGTAAAGTATATATAGCCACCTTACTTGACCTACCCAAAAATAAGCCTGTATATGATATGACACACACCAATAATCCCAATTGAAATTTTTCTCGTAGTGTTGCCAAGCGTTCTCGATGCAAGTACTGTACTTACCACGCTCAATGTTGCTTGACTTCGGTAATCGGATATTGTTTTTACTTTATATATATTCACTCATCTCACACACTCTGTTGACTGTTCAATGGTTTGAACAACACTATTCCCATGCACAAGTGCACAAGTTATCACCCATCCAAGTAATAACCACTCTTGATGTTGCTCGATTTCGATGATCAGTCGAAACATTCCGTTTGCCATGTAAATTTAACCCACAAATACGTCATTGAAATATGTCAATTTCAAGTGATAAACAATTTTGCTCACCAATAAATGTTACTATTCTTATAAAGAGAATAAAAACAAAAAAAAACAGGTTTCTTATTACGTAGTACAAAAATAACAGGGGGGGGGGATATAAAAATTGGGCCGCTACAGTAAACAATTACCTAATTTTGATGTCTTGCCTATTTATATGTAAAAATAATATAAGAGATATTTATGGGAGAGATAACAAAAATTAATTTTGGTTTTGTGGATGGGTGTGTGAGAAAAGTAGTGCACCCTTTATTTTGTTTTCAGCTTTAATAATTTCTCACCTTACACATAACAAGAGCTACAATAAATCTATAAAATGAATAATCAAAACAATTTCTCTAAAATTTTATGAAATTTGAAAAATTATAAGGTTAGGAAATAGGTAGTAGATTTAGGTAATATAACATGCATCAAATATTATGCTATACATACTTTATTAACATGCTCATAATTTACAACACTACATATATAAGTTTTTTTAACAAACATATTAAATTGAACTACACTAAAACTGTCACATTGATAATAATTATTCAGAAAGAAATAATGGATCTAACAAATTAAAAATTTATGATTTCAAAATTTAATATATCCACTAAATTTTAAAATATGAAAAAATCAAATACCTACTAAAACAATTTCACTCTAGAACTTATCTGGCAATAGGCTTTAATGTCCTGTATACTGCTGTAATGTAGCAAAAAAATAAATACAGAAGCCTCAGACTAGGATTAAGTCTGATGTAAGGGGCGTGTCCTCCCTTCTGCTTGCTTCCTTACACATGAGGTTTTACAATGATATCATAAAAATGTAAATTGTAGAGCTAAAGAGTTGAACAAATAGAATGGACATGTTTTTTTTTTTTTTTTTTTTAAGGAAAAAGATAGCAGATATATCTCAATTACTTTAATTTTTTTGACTCGTACCATTACATTTAAGCAAACTGGTGGTAGTCTTTCCTGTTTCCGGTGATCACACATTTGATGTGAGAACCATAAAAATGTTTATTTCAGCTCCAATTTCAAGATATATGACTTACTCCCAAATAAGTAAAAATTTGACTAAAGATGATTTCAGCAATTTGACTGATAATTTCAGTGATAATAGTCATGATGAACAATTTATTGGTCCTAATGAAAATCAAACCTATTGGAAATAATAACAGAGGAAAACATCAGAGTAAATAATTTATTCTTTCTTTTATTTTTACCTGGGCCAGGAGAGGGTCCATATATATATATATATATATATATATATATATATATATATATATATATGAAACTTAAGTGTTTTATATTTATTTGTTCACTTTTATGCATAAATAATTTATTTAGTCATGCGTATAATACGTTGCTGTATAATAATGGGAAATAGATTATATGTGAACATAAGTAATGATCTGTAATTATTATTATTATTATTATTTTTACTTTCAAACGCGCACTGTATTAAGTTTGTAAGTCGAGGATTTACTGTACTGGTATTAGTAATCAATAGGATGTCACTATTACAATGTTCTGTCCATAATAACTTTATATAGGGATCTAAAAATAAGTTTTGATTATATTATATACTTACTAACTTTAAAATTTTTTAGACATCCATTTATTAATTATGTTTTAAGCGCAGATGTCAAAGGTTTTAAAAATAAACTAAAACTAAACTGGCTGAAAATTTGCATATGAGTACACTGTACAAAAATTTAAAAAAATATCAAGTATTATAAATTAAAAGGTATTCAATTCTTAAAAAAAGAGGTAATTATAAACCTTTTATTAATAGCACACAGTTTCATATAAAATGTGATTTAAAAATGTTACGAATTTACAAAAGCAATCATAAGAAACTAAAATGAAAATGTTGTAGTAACCTTTTTCGTGTAGAATTTAATACTCTTTAATTTTTAAAACAACATTTTTTTATATTTTATATTTTTACAAAAATATTAACAGAAAAACGTGTTTTAACTTTTTTTACAAGGTTTCACACCTTCATGTGTGAATATTAATTACAGTAGTATACTTAACTGTACGAATATCACATATTCAGTCAGTTTATTTTTATAAGTACGTTTAAGTGTTTTTTATGTAGAGCGACTGGGCTATTATTTGTAAAATATAAATAATCTGCCAAGCTGAAATATAAAAGCCCTTAGCATAATAATTACTAGCCAATGTCATGCAAAGCAGAATAAATCTACAACAAGAAAATTCAAATGCAAGCAAATCACAACAAACTATCAATTTTTTTGCTTAATTCTAGCACAGATAGTGTCATGGAGCGTGTTGATAATTTCTGTAACGACACGCTCCATGACATTCTTAATGAACACTGTTATACATTTTAAAATTATCAATACCAATAAATAGATGAAATTTCAGATCTCATCAAATTTGTAAGAAATATGTAAGTTCTTGAGTCCGTGTCTTGAGTTACATGTGTTAGAACATCGTCTCCTTCAGTTTGTACATAATATATTTTTTATGGTTTTCAATTTATTTGATTATATAGTTTTAGAAAAATTCAAGTTTTATTTCTATATTTACATTAAGGATTGTGGCAGTTATAAAATTTAATTACATTTAAAGTTATTTTATTATATTTATGTCTAACTCAAAGTAAGAGACCTCTCCATCTTTCTTTTGTGCTGCTGTTTAATTGACTTTTTGATAATGTATATCTGTAAGAAACTGTTGTCAAATGAACTCTAGACGCAAACCTGTTAGTGACTATACAGTTAAATTATTATCCACAAATATTAATTTATTGTAAAATTAGATTAAATACAACAATTTAAAAAAATATATATATATATTCGGTAGACTGATTTGATTGTTATATAAAACAATATATATTTATATGCAATTTATTTTAGATGTTTATTATTTTTATTAATTATGTCTGCAATAGAGCCAAAACAAATGTATCACTTAGGGTGTCACATAATTGGTTATTTTTTTGTTCTAAATTGGTATAACTATAAATCTATATATACTGTATTCTGATTTACTACAAACCTGGACATAAAATTAATTTTCATTGGGTTAGTTGTAATTTTACGAAAAATGGTACAGTAGGTAAAAGTTTGAAATTTTTTTTTTTTTTAATAATAATTACTACAGCATTTTTTCTGTAGTAAATTAAAAAAAAAGTTATGTTTATGCATAAACATGTCCCGGAGAGATTTCTTAACCTTATGTTAAACATTAGTTTTATGAAATTTGTAAAGATGTCTGTGATATAATTAAAATAATTTTATCATTTTGGGGTTTAAATGGCGATTACTGTTAGGGTTAATGAGCCAACTTATAATGGAAGTACAAAAAATTTTCTGTAAACTATATTATCTAAGCACAATACTTCAGTGTATAAATGAATTTGTTTTTTAACAAATATTTTGGTAATTTACTAAAATTTAATTACTTCATTTTTTCCAAATTGTTTTAACTACACAATAAACCAGACAGACAGAGATAATTTACAAATTTAAGTAATTTTTATTTTGTAATTATGTATACAATTTGTTCTGATAAAATATTTTATTAAAATACATTCATCTTCAAATTCTAAACCCTCATCACTTACAAAATTTCCAAAATACATTTCTAAGGCAAACCGTGAAAGCTAAATTTCGTTATGAATTCCCATTTTACTCACAATTCATTGAGGAAGATTAAAATATCTCATTTTATTCAAACACCACAATACTTCACAATTTCAAATACCTTATGTAGAAAACTCCAGCATTGGGGTCAGAATGCCTACAGTATTAAACACCACAACTTCCGACCTGTTTCTTATCACACTACTTCCTTTCTAAGATGATAACAACCCTTGCTGTTAACAAAATTTACTTATGTGGGTTTCTTGATTATTATCAGCTCGAAAACATTATTCTACCTTGAGTTTTAATTTAATTTCTTCCTAAATTATACAACATAGTGACCACAGTTTTAACTAAATAATTTACAAATTTTCACCATATTTATTCGAAATTCCACGATTTAAAAAAAAATTGTTTTCAACATATCTTATAACCTTTCATTATTTAATTTATGATAATTTTCCATTAAATAATATTATATATTGCCTTTGCAACATATACAACTCTACAATTTTTTACGGAATAGGCTTGACTGTGAAGCGCAAAGACCTATTTGAATAGTTATTTTCAAATTAAAAAACCTGTTGTTGATTGTCACCAGCCTATTACAATAAAATTACTATACTTAGGCAAACAGTTTGGCAAGTCCAAAAGTCCGAGATGTCAATATCAATTGTAAATACATTTATTGTGAAACACTGACACCATTTTCTGTGAGTTATGCATTGTGGAGCCAGAATGTGTTCTTTGTGCATTTTAAAAAGTTCTCCAAGACTAATAAAGTTTCTAAATCTTTTAAAATTATTCCAAGCAAAATTGCTACAAAAACAAGAACATTATCATGAGTGGATTTAACATAGCCTCATCAAGAATGTGTCGACATACAAAACAAATAAAAAGATTGTAACAATTCCTAGCTCAAGCACATTAGTCATTTGTTATGATTTTTAAGTTATTAGAAAATGATGGAATGCTCATATCATTGATATAATTTAATTGAATATTTGTCAATTTGTGTATATAAAATAAATACATGATGATTCAAGAATATAAATCAACTCGTTATCAAGTGATACAACATACAATATAAAGAAAGTAAAAAAATGCCAACATTTTTTAGGGCCATGTTGTAAAACTAGATATTAAATAAGGAACCCAGGGCTAAAGATAGGCGTGAACAGTCAAATAACAAAGATTAGATACTAACATGATCAGGAAAACCACTAGCTCTCATATTCTAAGTTTATCACTTGATAATGTAGTTGACATATACTCTCGAAACAGCGTGTATTGATGACAAATGTCTATTTAAGGTATATCAATAATATAATATTTTAAGTAATATTTAATGGTTTCACAAAAGGCCTACATTTCAAAGAAATTTGTGTGCTAAATAGATATTTATTAAATCAGCTGCTGCCGAAGTCCCGAACATGACTGGTTACTGACTTATTGTAGTTAATGAATCATACGAAAATTAATCATAACTATATATGTTTAAAAGTGTTGCTACGTTGTTTGAATTATAAAATTAACTGATCTTTTTCTTGAATTTTAAGAATGGTATCAAAATGAATTTCAGTTATTTTGTTTTATTATAAATAGTTAAATATACTTTGTAATGTAACTTATAAGTGTTAATATAATATAATATAACGTATTTCTTAAAAGTAATGTTTCAATATTTAAGGAAAGAAAATCATAGTAGTGGTATTGAAATGTACATAAGGTAAAATAAACATAACTATAGAGGCTTTGTGTTAGTGTTTTATTGTGGTTTGGGGGAATTTTCTTTCATTGTATATTCACCACAGACTGCTCTAGTGATTCATAGTTTCAATATTTATTTTAAAACCTGCAGAACCATTTGACAGCTCTGTGAAAGTATTAGTATAAAATAGTAACGAAATAAAACATGATTTATCAAAAATTATCAAAATTCATTGTTAAGTTTCTGATAACCTAAACCTCTTAAAAATTCTCCTCATTTTAAGAATATTTCTTGTCTGTAGTAACTCTAGACACATTCGATACAAAGGTTCTGTCACTATCATAACAAACCATGAACATGACTTGTGAATACTTTCTGAATTATTATTCGATGGACATTATAGACCTAATAAATGAATTCCTTGATTCTTTGAGAATTTCTTGATTAATCATAATTAATTACTTGACAAAAAGTGTTTAATATTGACAATCCTACAACTACCCCAACATTTCCTTAGTCTTTTAAAATTCTCTGACTGTGGAAACCCTAGATAATGATTTAATTAATACTCGATCTTAAGCTCCAGAAATTAATCTAAACCTAAAATTTACCTAACCTGTTATAGAATTCCTTGGTGTTTCTAGTCTAAACCCATGTTGTAAAAGAAAACTAAATTATGATGCATTTATAATTTATTATTAAAATATATTTAAAATCTAATGAAAATTGAAAAACTGTAATAAAATAAAAATAATTTATTTTGGAATAGGAATAAGTTAGTAGGGTACATTGAAGAACTATGCACTCCAAAATTCAATCCTTTAAATTAATGGAGAAACAAATCCTACAGTGTTTTGGTAATTTTATAATCTAAGATTGATTAAACATATTTAAAATTACACTTAAATATTGTTAATACCTGTTACAAGATTCTCTATTCATTGTTCATGTTATGAAAATTTTAAACACTGACTTTGGTCAATGGAGAAAAGTTGAAAAAAAAAGCTTAGTCTTCAAGTGTTTAGACATATTTATAACATTCGACAATTTTTAAATGTGAAAAGAAGTTTAGGCTGGTTATAAAATGAACTTTTAGGACTGTAAAAATTAAGTACTTTATCGTATTGATATAAGCTAATTAGTTGTATTTACGGTGTATTTTTTTATAAAACTTAAATTAATTTTAATTATTAATAACTAACATTTGTTTTCTAATGCAATAAATTAAACATATTAACAATTAATATACATAGAATATGTTCGCTAGATATAGTAAACATTATATATTTAGTCAGAGTAAAATTTAAACCCTATACAAATTTATTTATGAGACATGTTTTTAAAGTAAGATCCATTTTAAATTAGCATTGACTGTAGCAAAGGAAGCAAGATCGCAAACATTGTTTGTATATGAAGTAATAACCAACTATTGACCATTTTGTTGGTATTTGTTACACGATTGTTGTTGAGTGTGAATGATTTAAAATGGGTGCCATGATAAATAATTCCTCCAACCTGTTTTTATTATAGTGATGCTAAAATTCATAACCAACTTATTGCAGTTTATGAGCCAAACATAACGAATAACAGTAAAGTTAATGCAAGTGTTTTTTTTTTTTTTTTAGGGTATAGGGGTCGTACAATATTAAGGACAGATGGTTTAGTAGCTCAAATAAAGTGAAATTTGGTGATTACAGTTTTAGAAATTACTTTTCGCTTTCCTAACATATCAAGATTAATAATTTACGACAATGTAACAGAGAAACTTCATTACAAAAAACTGTGTGGGTTTTGAATATGTTAATCAACACACAGTAACAGAAATGTGGAGCTTCAGGTCCAAAATTATTGCAAAGGGAGAATGAGATTATACTGAAGATTAAATACGTAGTTAGTAGTCCAACAGCACAACCAATGGTGGCACACATCATCTCCGAAAACAAACAATTTTAAGTAAGCACATTCTCCTAAAAAATCATATGTGGGGGGGGGGGTAAGAAAGGTATTTTTCTTATTAATTTTATCCAATGTAGAATGATCATTACATGCTGACAAATATCGTAAAACTTAGACAAGCAATACAAAACCAAAGATGTTGCTTGTTATCCAGTGGGATCGTGTTTTTGCATAACGCTCAACTTCACGCAGCAGGTTCATTTTTGTTCATATGTTACAAAAATTTGGCTGGAACATTTTCGACTATCCACCCTATAGCACTAATCTCGCACAAAGTGATTACCCTTTAAAGAAATTATCTAGATTGCAGTACTTTAAAAATAATGATGATTTGAACTGTTGGTGTTACTAACTATATCAAGAAACTGACAACAAACTTTTACGAAGATGAAATATGAAAGCTGTTGAATGATATCAAAAATGTGTGGACATAAATGGTGATTATTTAGAAAACTAAAGAACATATTTAGATGTTTATGATTATAATAGATCATTTGTATCTTTTAAATGTGTGCTTTTATTTAAAAACAGACCATATTAAAAAAACATGGCTTGTATATTGTATAAATTAAAGTCATTTTGTAGAAAATAATCTTATTTAAGATAAATATCTATAGACTATTTTCATTTTCTTAAAAACTATCTTAGTTTAAAATATTTTTTAAAATTGAAATAACTCATTTAATTCAAACGTAATAACATTTTATAAAACTGATAAATAATAACTGTACACAATTTATTTTCCCCGTGAAAAGACAATACCACTAATACAATATGTTTCCACACAGTCTATACCCATGCAAAGCATGCTTTATCAGTTTACACTATTTAAATTATCAACATTATTTTCTAGATGGTGTAACGCTTTTGCGTGACATTACCTCATGATGTATTGAAGATGGTGAAGACGTACGCACTTGTTGTGTTTTTGCTTTGTTATCAGCCATGGCATCTCTCTTAGCACGAAACTCGTATTTTTCTCTAAGTAACTGTTTATTTGTTTTTATAACTGATTGTAAACAGTTGCATGATTTACTGTAATCTCCTTCGAGTCGTTTGTAGCTTTGATCTTTTTCAATTATTACTTTATGAGCTTCACGGAGTTTGGCTTGACAGATTCTAAACTGATCCTCCAACTTTTCCAATTTAAGATGAGATTCCTTAAGCTGTTTTATTAGTTCACGATCTTGCGGGTCAACACTTCGACGGCCAACAGATCTTTCACGGAGCCCTCTACGTGGAGTTGAGTCTTGATTATTTCTTAAATGATTTAACTAAAACAGAATGTGCAGACAATGTTAATCTTTAAAGTAATTCATTGATGGAAATTTTATAGTTGAAATGTTAACATCTTAAGCTCAAATCATCAAATTCTTGGCAGCAAAGGGATCGGTCAAACTATACAATGACGCTTTTTAAGGTCTTCACTGTTCAAATTTTAGGACTAGAAAGACCGATTTACTTATTTTAAACACAAAAGATCGACTTACAGGTTATAAGAAAAAGTACTATTAGATAAATAAATAAATAATTTAACATAAAATAACAAAAATGTGAATTACAAAAGAAACTTCTATAAATTATTTTTTTCTCTCTTCCTGAGGTTTAAAACAAAAAACCTCAGTCTTAAAAAAAAAGCACTGTCTTAAAAAGTATTTCTAGCCCTCAAATACTCTAACTATATCAGAGTTGGAAGAGAAATAGAGAGAGACCCGATAGTATAGATGAAATAGAGAGATTGAACCCTAAACTAATTGAAGGAAGTTATAAGGTGTAAATCCTGATAGGACAGCCACACCTATACTAACTATAAGTGAGCCACTAACACCACCATTGAGGTTGAATGATAGAAGCACTTTTTTAACAAGGTATCCTCCTGTAGGTCTAATCCACAGTCTAGTTTTTGTATGTTAAAAAGTTATATAAATATACATTTAATTACACATCTTCTCGAGATAAAAGCAAGAATATTTAGGTTGAAGGTGTCATTCTCTGTGTTATTGCTCTCTTGACTGATTATGAAATTTAAGAATAAGATTCATTCTTATGCACAATAATAACAAGATCAAACAATATATATAAAAGATTTTTTTATAATTATTTTATTTTCCGTTTTAAAATAGCACCCATTCAAAACAGTTACTACACTGGTCCAAAACGTGGACGTGGGTCCTTCGACTAGAAATAAAGTGAGTGTTCATTTATGTGATTCAATTTTTATATCCAAAACGTTTGTTTCTACATCTATACTTTGAACCAAATTCTTTTCTATAGTAACGTACTATGCCAAGTAGTATTAGGTACCGGCATAAACTTTAAATCAAAACTAAATAAACAAAACAATCAATAACTGAAGAGTCAGGAATTATTAAAAATAATGTGTTATTCAAATAACAATAGAAACTTCAATTTCTTTTCAAATTAATTGGTTATATATTAAATAATATATATTGGTGGTTAACATATTTCTTATCCTTCTTCTCCAAAATTTCCCTTAAATCTTTCAGTCGTTTTGTAGAAATGTCTATCATTTCTGATGCTAAAAACACTTGTACGAAGTCCTTTTATTTAAAGCTGTTTGTGGCTTTTTCTTCCCCTCTTCAAGAAGGCCCTTAGCTGCTTTCTTCTATTTTTTGCTTCTTTTCCTTTTGATGACTTTTTTGTTTTTTAACATTTTTCGCCTTTGCTGTTCCAGACCTGCTTTGTATTTATTACTAGATACTCTGGCAGCATCTAACATTTTTTTATTGATTTTAATGTCTTCTATTTAGTTTCTTACATACTCTTTGACTCCTCTAAGACCTATAATAGTATTTTCACTAAAAATTTAAGACATTCCTTTCAGGAGTCATTAGTCATCCATTCCTCCTTTAGTTGCTCTTTATCATATTCATTAAACCATAAGATATCTGTCAAAAGTCCTTTGAAATTGTAAAAAGAAGATTCTTCTTTCCTCATGATGCCATGTAGACATTTAAATTTTTAGAATTCTATTTCCAAATAACAAGATTTCAAGTAGTTTCTTAGAAACCGTTTCAAAGAAGATTGTACCTCTTTTTTAGAATTCTAATTTTTTTTTTCCATAAATGTTTGTTGACACAATAAATGATGAGGAAGCAATGTGTCTGTTGAAAACTGTTAACTGAGTAATATTATTCGAGTATTGCTGGATTTCTTCTGATTTTACAAATGTTTCTTAAGAAATTCATTAATTTTATGTAGTAGCCTATATAATGTAAAGGCTGTTCAGCCAGAAACATTGTCAGGACCTTAGAACAGTGTTGATCGTTTTCATTTTTAGGTAGATACATAAAAAAGTAGTGCTATAGTGACTCATGTTATTCTAACAGTATTTTCAGTACAGGAGTAATACTTCACCATCTATAAGTTACAGACTGTAAGAAATAGTTCTCTGATACAACTAACAGTTCCTGTGACTTTTTAAAATGTTATCTTCTTGTTGGCTGGCAGATTGAAAAACTCATATATATTCTTCAATCATTGAGTATGGATGAATATAGTTTTCAAATACATTATGAATCTTGTGTAAAGTGCATTTACACGAGTAAATTATATGTACGAGTAAAGTGTTCACAAGTCCAGGAGATCTTGAAACCTTTACTTGTGAATCCATTTTTCTAATGAAATTTGTTGACATTAGTACCATCCATGGAAAGCATGATCATTTTTGATAATAACAAACCTTCACATTCTATGCACATTGCATATTTCATTTAGCATCATTTCAGTTTCTGTATGTCCTAAAAATACCGAAGAAAGATAATGACACTGAATCGGATGTAAGTAGATTCTGACGACCAATAACATAAAGATCTAACTGCATTTTCACGTGAAAAGTTATTGTTCCATCAATACACAAGCAGGAGAAAACATCAGATCTTCTAATATTCAAAACAAGTTTATGAATGATGAAAGATTCTTAAACCATAAGTAATCAAGTTAGAAATTTTAGTGTAATGCATATTAAAATTCTTCCACTTTCAGCAAAGTAGGTAAATTAGGTAAACTTACTGGTCATGTATTAAGAGCTTTGTTCCAATTGGTCACGAAGACAAAATAAACTAACTTTTTAGTTTTTTTTTATATTTAAATAAAATAAAAATTTGAAAAACAATTTTTTTTAAGCATGTGTTTCCAAGGAATTTATGTCTCCACAATACTCTGAAACAAAAGTTTCAGTTAGCTGCTTTATTACATCATACAGCAGCTATTTATTTCAAAAAATATAAATGATACAATTCCTGCTTAATGGTATAGCCTGTAATACCAAAAATGGTAATTTTAACCTAAATAACCAAAAAATGGTTATATTGAGATTTAAATATTTAAAGTAACCCGGGAAACGTTAAAGTTGAATAAGGGAGGGGGTTTTAGAAGTCAAAAAGATGACTCAAATATATAGATTATTAAAACTAGGGTAATAAAAAATTAAATATAGGTTTCCAAAATAATAATGTCATGTATAAAAAATTAGTTATAAGTTGTAATAAATATTTAGGTAATATTTATATTGTTAGGTAAAATAATTTGAACCGTGTCAGTGTTGCTAGGTGTGAGAATAATTCTCGCATACGTTGCAGATTAAATAGGACGCTTGGTTGGGAAGCTGGACAAAGAGACATGTGGTTTAGAGTCTTAAGGGGACAGTTGAGTAAGTCAGACGTGTTTTCAATTCAAAGAAACTTTTTCAAAAAGTAGTGAATATGTGATAAAAGAGTCTTAAGAGGGAGTCTGGCGTGATCAGATGTATTTTTATATATATAAACTTTTGTAATATGTAGTGAAAACGTTTAGCAGTCTAGTGAAACGTTCAAGTTAGTCAGACGTTGTCTTGTGTAGAGAATTTTTATAAAATGTGGTAAATACGTTAAAAGTAGCCTTAAGATCAATCTAAAATTGATCTAAGTGACACTCGTTCGAACTTTAATCATGATACTAACAGACATTGAGTTATTTGAACAATAAAATAATGAATTCCGTACAGCAAAATGAATCGACCATGTCAGCAACTCGACACGAGACGAGATGTATTGTCTACAAGACGGAAACAAGGAATTGTGATTTTAACTAAAAAAAAACGTGCCTGGTATACACGTTAAGACTTTATTTCTAAAATCATTTTTGTCTATAATAGGATAATAATTTTTTAATGTTTAGTTATAAGTTTAATTGAAAATCTGGAGTTTAATATTGAGACAATGTCTTATATTGTAAAACATGAAATTACTAAAGTAGAATCCTCTTTTTAAAATAGATAAATTAATGAAACTTTATCTAATTTGCAGAACTAAATTACTAATTACACTAATTCAATTAAATGAACAAAAAATCTTTTTACTTTTTCTTTTGAGTTGCAACTAAAAAATAAATTTCATGAATAAAATTCAATTTGATTTTTTTATAAAGAAATATGAGGATGTATTAAGCTATGATTTCTGAATATGAATGTTTAATAATATTTGATGATAACCTTGTATAAATGTTTTAATATTTGCATTTCAATAAAACATGTTAAGTTTCAGCACAACACTTAAGATTTCTTTATTTCATCAAGAACCACTGAAGTACACTTTTAAAAGGACTTGCGACCCTGAGAGATTTTAATCATAATAACAATTAACTTCTTTCTTTTCTAAATTGGTAAGCTAACGCTTCCTGGCGCCCATAAAAAGCTTGGCAAAAGTTTATAAATAATAATAAAAATAAAATCATTTTTTTATATTTTTTTTATAAAAATAAGTACTCTTCAAGTACGACAAGGCTCATTTTTAAAACTATTACAAGTGTCGCTCAACTCGGGGCTGTATTCTTATATTAAAAAATATAAGAATATAAGTCGAAAAAACAGTGGTTTCTTGGTGGATTAGAAATTCTTATCAAAAAGGTAAGAATATTCATAGTCAACATAAGAATAAGAATGTTCTCTCTAAAAAATTTTTTAATAATAAGTAGATAAGTAATTTTAAAATAACCAATTCTAAATTTAAAGTTTAAATAATAATAATAACTAAAAATGGAGGGAGATAATAATAATAAGTTAATAACTGATTTAGATAGGCTTAGGATGGAATTTAAAGTTATGAAACAAGAATTTGAAAAGTATTTTACAAATGTAAATAAAAAATATAAATTTGAAAAGGTATTGGATATGGATAGAAGAGATGTGGAACATTGGCACATCGAATTAGACAGAGAAAGTTTAGATAAACAATGGCATGTAAGGTTAGGAGTAAATTTAATAGATAGGGATGTTGAATTGAAAGCAGAAATAAAAAAAATGATGTCTGCTGGAATGATAGCGAGAAATGAAATTTATAGAAAATTAAAAGATAAATTGTTAAAAGAAGCACCCCCTTTTACTGTAGTGTCGGCATTTGTTATAGGAAATAATACAGAAAAAGTAGGTTATGGGTATTATAGATGTAATAATACAAAGATTAATGAGGTTATAAAAAACAATAATAAAGTAAATAATGAGGTAGATAATAATGAAAATTTAAAAGTTAAGAAAAATGGTGGGGTTAATGATTTTGATGGAAAAGATAAAGTTTTAAATGATTCAATAAATAAAAATAGTAATTTGATAAATGAAAATAAAAAAAGTAATGATGGGATTAACAATAGTCAGATTGATGAGGGTGATAAATATTTGAAAATGAGTAATATTATGGATAATAAGCAAATAAGTTGTGAGGAGAGAGCTAAGCAAATAACAGAATTATTTTCGGATGAAATAAAACGATGGAAATTAAGTTTAAGTAATGAAGAAAAACAGTCATTAACACAATTTATTAAGAAGTTGGAACAAGAAAATCTGGAATGGGAAAAGAACAGATTAAAAAATGAGACAATAGTTAAGCCTAATGTAAGTCAAAACGAATCTTTTGAAAACAATGATTTAAAACAGTTAACAGGTAATGTAGAAATTAAGAAAAATGATGGGGTTACCAATTTTGATGGGGTTAGAGAGAGTATAAGTGATTTAAATAACAAGGGTAAAATTAAAGTAAATGAATGTGTGATTAAGATAAATGATGTAATAATAAAAGAGTCAGCTGTTTGTGTAAGAAGGCAAAACTTTTGTAGCACTGTAAGCTTTGAAAACTACGTAATGTTGAAATTTACAAGTATTTTTAAAATTCAAGAGAAAAAAATTAAAAGTTTTAGTGAACAGTATAATGTTGAATGTGAATATAAAAATGGGTGTGTGAAAGAGATTTTTGTAAAAGCAAAGGAGTATGATAAGGTTAGGAATGCTAAGCTGACAGATGACAGAAATAGGTCAGTAGATTCTAAGATGTTTGAGAGAAGGAGGGGTGAAGGTATGCCTGAGAAAGAGAAAGAGAAAAGGTTTTCGTCAACACAAAAGTGTAATGTCAACAAAGGGGAATCTTTTGTTAGGAATGGGTCTGTTGTAAAAACTAGCCTAGAAAAACTATCTAAGCTAGAAGCAGTATTTAACATTAAAAGTATGTTAAAAAATTCAATCATGTACTTTAAAATTTTTCACCAATCGGGGAACCATCGAAAAAAAATAGATAATTCATAATTGTTGTAATCAATTGAAATTTGGAACGACTGATAATAATGTAAAGACATTTTTATAAACACAAGGACTTGATTTTGAAAAATAATTAATAGAATAAGAATTTTGTTAATAAATAAGTATAAGTTTGATAATGAATAATTAAGAGTTATGAATATTAATAAATTGTGTGTACTAATGAATTTTGTAAGCTAAGACAGAAATATAGAAAGTAATTATAAGCCAAACGTAAAATGTTAGAAGTTTTAGTTAAGAAAACGTTTAGGTATTTGCTAAGTAAAGACGCTGGATTATAGCAGTGAATAACTTTATATGTTTATAGAAGAAATAATATTTAGAAAACGTGACGATAACAGATTAGTTAGAAGAAAAGATTATTGGAGATGCAAGATTGTTAGTAAATAACTCTGTATGTTTATGAAAGGAATAAATAATTATGAAACGTGACATAGATAAGGAAGTTGGTTCGAGGCAAAGATCCAGTGTAGTGTTGAAGAAATAATATTCAATATTAAGTAGGTGGATTCAATAAAATATTCAATAAAATGTGACGAGAGAGAGTTGAGATTCATTTGCAGATCGTATTGGAACCAAAAGGGTTTCATGTCTTATCAGTAGACAGATAAGGATTGTCTCATATCGAGGGGACTTGTTTATGCTTAAACCAAGCCTAGAATTCCTTTGCATGACATTAAGACGAGATACAGCGTGTGACAGAATTATTGTTCTGAAAATAAAAAACTTTTGACGTATAATCGAAAATTAACTTGCGTTTTCAAATAAAAAACTACTTAAATAAAGGAAAATTGGTTTTAAATAAAGTAAATAAGAACGAAAGTAGATTACTTAAATAACTTTAATAGAATTAAAAGTAAAGTTTCTAAGTAAAAAACTTAGAATAAGTTTTAAAAATAAAATTTCTTTTTGAATTTGAATAATAACATCTAGAAAGGAATACATAAACAAAAAATCGACGATGCTAGTAATAAGATTGGTAAAATAAACATTATTTCAACTTCGGATGATACGATTTGGATGAAATTTTTTATGAATTTTAAAATATTCTTAGAATAAGTGCATTTAGGTAAATTAATTAACAATGGGAGGAGGCAGGGTAACGGTAGTCGAAAACATGTCTTATTCTTAGAAATAAGGCATGTAGACAGCATTAAAGGTGTATTGTGGTTGTAAGGTTGTGAGGTGGGCTTTATTCTGAACTGAGTAGGAATTTTGCATTTCAACCTTCTCACATCTGAAAATCATAATGCAGACTTCAATGTAAGTGTCTAAAGTTGTAATCAGAAGGATACAAAGTGTAATTAAGTCGACAAGAAGTGTCGTGGAAATTGGAGATAATAGGAGAATATACAAGGGACTACTAAATAATTAAAATTTGGATAAAAAAGTAAATTTTGGAAAATGATGAGTTAAAATTTGTAAAAGTTTTGAAATTAAAATGTTTTAAGTAAAATTGAAAGTATTTTTTGATAAGATGATGGAGATTTTGTAACAACGGTTAAGATAATAATAATTTGATATAATATTACATAGAACTTCCATGTAATGAAATTTTAGACAGATGATAGAAGAAAGACAAAGTGTAGTGTATACAGAACTGATCAATCTGTATATACAAAATTAAACCGGACGTGACATTATTAGGGAGTACTATAGTAAGAAAGATAGTAATTTTTTAAATGTATATAATAGGTTAAGAGTAAAAATGCTTGGTTTATATGTAAAAAGTATTTGATATTTGTTTACAAAAGTTAAGAATAATAAAATAAGTAATTATATGCAAAATATTGTTAGATTTAAATAATTTGAGATTTGAAAAAAGTGACTTGTAAAGGAATTGAGTGGTTTTCAAGAGGCATTGCTAAGATGATAATAATATTGAAGTTTTTTGTTTTTTAATAATGAAATGGTAATAAAATGAATAATGGAGTTAAAAATGTTAAAGTTTTTTGTTTTTTTTAAAGAAGGAGATATAATTAATAAATAATAATATGAAGAGAATTTATGTGAGTTTTGCCAAGACAGATAATAATTAAGTTTTTTAAGTTTTTGATGTTAAATAATGAAGAACGGAGGTTAAGTTTTTGTTTTTTAAAGGAAGGAGTAATAAATTAAAAATAATAAGAGAGATTTTGATGAGATTTATAAATGAAATAAATAATTAACGATTTTTTAATAAATAATGTTTGAATTTAAAACAATAGATGATTGTGAGAAGTTATTTGATAAAGGTGTCTAAAGATTTTGATGAAATAAGGTGTTAGCTGGGAAAGCAATGATAATTTTTTTTATTTTTTTATTTTTGAAGTTTTTGTATACAAGTAATAGATGATTAAGAAGATTTTAATAAGAAGTAGTTTAAATGAGAGATTTTTGAGTTTTATATGAAGATGATGACTTTACAGAATTGTTGAGTAAAGTAGTACTTAAAAAGAAGTTGTTCTGTTAATAAACTTTTATAAAAAAGATAGTTAGGTTGCATTAATGGTAATTTTTTAGTTTTTAAGAGGTTTTTTGAATACTGCGATGAAATGAAGGAAATATGCGACGATTTTAATGAAATAAAGGAAATATACGGCGATTTTAATGAAACAAGAGGAGATTTAAGGAATTCTACGAAATACGGCGATTATTATGATTTTAAAAGGAAGCTACGTTGAAGTAAGGAGATTATTTATGAAATAATATATAGGTAAATAATAAGGAGTTTTTTTTTATTATGAAGAGTTTTTTGGGGATTAATGCAACTTGAATTATTAAAATATGAAAGATAAGATGGAAATAATTTTAAGATAAGGTACTAAAAGATGATACAATTGTAAAGAGGTAATTTTGAAATAGATAAGATGAGTTTATAAGTGAATTTTTTTGGTAATAATGATGTTATATTTTTTTGAGTACTAAGTAGAAGAGAGGAGTTTTTTGGTAATTGTAAAATCAGTAGTTAACATGTTGTCCCAGCGAGACAAAGAGTAATTAAGAATTTAAGTAAGAATAAATAATTATTGGATTTAAACTAAAATAATATAAGATTAAAATTGAAGAGTTTAAAGTAAATTGAAGTAATTTTGAGTAATAAGTAAATAATTTTGTAATGATATTAAATAAGAATGAGAAGTTTTAATTTTGGATTGTATTGAAATGAAAGAAATATTCAGATGAATAGTTAGAATCTTGGCAAAGAGATAGAGATATTTTTTTCTTTTTAGCAATCAGGAGTAGACACTCTGACGTCCTAAGATAAAAGTTGAGTGATGGACAGCTCAATGATAAGAAGTTGATGAAGGTTTTTTGATGATGGATAAGATTTGGGTATAAGTGGTTTGATTGATAATAATATGCAATTAGGTAGATTTAGTGAATCAATAGATTATAAGATGATTAATGTGAGTTAAGAGAGAATATTTCTTATTTTAAAGTTTTGTTTTTTTTTTATATGAATATTCTTAGTTGGCTAAAATTTTTTTTTATTTTTGGAAATCTATAGGGACCGAATTTGAAAGTTTTTTTTTAGTTAAAATTTTTTGTTAAATAAAAGAGAAATCTGTGTTTCAATATTTATATATTGAATCACAGCTTTGATGGGGTATTTGTAATACCAAAAATGGTAATTTTAACCTAAATAACCAAAAAATGGTTATATTGAGATTTAAATATTTAAAGTAACCCGGGAAACGTTAAAGTTGAATAAGGGAGGGGGTTTTAGAAGTCAAAAAGATGACTCAAATATATAGATTATTAAAACTAGGGTAATAAAAAATTAAATATAGGTTTCCAAAATAATAATGTCATGTATAAAAAATTAGTTATAAGTTGTAATAAATATTTAGGTAATATTTATATTGTTAGGTAAAATAATTTGAACCGTGTCAGTGTTGCTAGGTGTGAGAATAATTCTCGCATACGTTGCAGATTAAATAGGACGCTTGGTTGGGAAGCTGGACAAAGAGACATGTGGTTTAGAGTCTTAAGGGGACAGTTGAGTAAGTCAGACGTGTTTTCAATTCAAAGAAACTTTTTCAAAAAGTAGTGAATATGTGATAAAAGAGTCTTAAGAGGGAGTCTGGCGTGATCAGATGTATTTTTATATATATAAACTTTTGTAATATGTAGTGAAAACGTTTAGCAGTCTAGTGAAACGTTCAAGTTAGTCAGACGTTGTCTTGTGTAGAGAATTTTTATAAAATGTGGTAAATACGTTAAAAGTAGCCTTAAGATCAATCTAAAATTGATCTAAGTGACACTCGTTCGAACTTTAATCATGATACTAACAGACATTGAGTTATTTGAACAATAAAATAATGAATTCCGTACAGCAAAATGAATCGACCATGTCAGCAACTCGACACGAGACGAGATGTATTGTCTACAAGACGGAAACAAGGAATTGTGATTTTAACTAAAAAAAAACGTGCCTGGTATACACGTTAAGACTTTATTTCTAAAATCATTTTTGTCTATAATAGGATAATAATTTTTTAATGTTTAGTTATAAGTTTAATTGAAAATCTGGAGTTTAATATTGAGACAATGTCTTATATTGTAAAACATGAAATTACTAAAGTAGAATCCTCTTTTTAAAATAGATAAATTAATGAAACTTTATCTAATTTGCAGAACTAAATTACTAATTACACTAATTCAATTAAATGAACAAAAAATCTTTTTACTTTTTCTTTTGAGTTGCAACTAAAAAATAAATTTCATGAATAAAATTCAATTTGATTTTTTTATAAAGAAATATGAGGATGTATTAAGCTATGATTTCTGAATATGAATGTTTAATAATATTTGATGATAACCTTGTATAAATGTTTTAATATTTGCATTTCAATAAAACATGTTAAGTTTCAGCACAACACTTAAGATTTCTTTATTTCATCAAGAACCACTGAAGTACACTTTTAAAAGGACTTGCGACCCTGAGAGATTTTAATCATAATAACAATTAACTTCTTTCTTTTCTAAATTGGTAAGCTAACGCTTCCTGGCGCCCATAAAAAGCTTGGCAAAAGTTTATAAATAATAATAAAAATAAAATCATTTTTTTATATTTTTTTTATAAAAATAAGTACTCTTCAAGTACGACAAGGCTCATTTTTATAACTATTACAAGCCTCACAACCCTCCAGTGAAATCCATCTTAACCGCCCACAACAAAAATTTAGTAAAATGTTTAGAACTACAATGTGCAATCACATTTTTCCATAAATTTTAAAATTTAACAAAACTAAATTAAATGTAAATATCACACTGACTTTCATTGAAATGATGCTCCTCTTCTTAGAAAAAAATAATAACTCTAAAATTTCTTCCTCAGAAATTGTTGTTATTTAGGAAAAGTAGGATATTTTACAAAAAAAGGTAAGAAATGTAGGACAACTGGTAGCCCTGAATTTATATTAGAAATGACAAATAGATTTCCTATAAATACATTTGTTTTTAAATCCATAAATAGAAATTATTTAAATTAATTTGCTATTAAAAAAAATCAAATAAGAAAAATCAAATTTAGCAATCTTCGGGAGGAAACAATAAAAAGAAACAATTGATCAATGTGACAGTTGAAATGGTAAGTAAATATAGAGTAATATTATGATAAACTTACAGAAAAAATGCGTCTGAACATGATACAAACTATAGTAGATAAGATGCTTCAATTGAATCATGAACTTTGCTTTGCCAGACAACGCACTGCACTATTTATGTAAAGGTTTTAATTAATTCTAATCACAATCATTATAGAATATTTGCAAAATGTACTTGGTACACTATACACTCACTGTTCTTTGCATTATTTCTTAAAGGAATTTCTAGACATATCTTGATACTCTTCATGCTGATTTTTTACGTCACGTTTTAGTCATGTTTTACTTTTAAGTAATGTAAAAACAATTGAATACATTTTCTCACACACAAACACACTTGAACAAGTCTACACTCTGAAAATTTATACATTCTAGGAATTGTATTGTAAATATTTCTTAATATCTTTGTTTATTTCGTTTGTATGTATATAATAGAATAAAAATTCATATACAATGTGTGTTCTTTAAGTGCTTCATTAAAGCATGATTAAGTATTCATCAAGTACTTTTTTGTTTTTAATTTGTTTAAAATTTAAAAGGTCAATATCTTGACAGTGGTGGAAAATATAAAATTACTTTCATAATTAATTGCATTATTTTTCTAAAATCAATGCTGTGGTTCAGCTTATTTTGCTTTCGTCCACCTGTTCCAATGCAGAATAATTTGTTGGGGGGTTCTGATTATGCATCACTTTTGAAATAAGTGATTACATCACAAAATAATTACATGTTATGTTACAAAAACCTTCTTGTGAACCTTCATTACTTTTTTGAGTAATGAGTACATTTTACACTCACTTTAGTATCACAAAATATATAGCATAGTCTCTACAAAATATGTTTGAAATACCAAGGCTAAAGGTTTCATGCTATAAGCAACTTTTCAACTACAGTGCATGAAAATTATTCAATCTTCTTCCAATTTTGTTAAACTTTCTCTTTCCTGAACACAATTTGTAAATAAAGTAGGTGGTTTTATCCAGGATATAAACTGTCTTTTTATAGTATTTCTATGATCTTGAATAAAGTGTGTGTGTGTGTGTGTGTGTGTGTTATTTTGTATTTTCTCTGGTATGCTGAAGATGCATTTAATTTATTTTTATTGCATTTGTTTTACAGTGTAATTTTGTACCAGCGTTCAGAACTTTATGGTATAGCTTGAATACAGGACACTGTCCAACGGTGTAACTAGGTATTCCTGTAAAAATTTGTGTTGGTTTGGTTTTATGTATAAACAAATACATAGAAATTGAAAGCATTGTAAAAAGTTATATTATGGAATTATATTTTTACATTTAAATTTAAGTGCTTATATATTAGTTTTTTTAATTTTTGAATTATATTCATAATGGTTTATTTATATGTTTTTGTGAATATATTATACGGAAAATAAAAGTTCATTTGTGTATATATATATATATATATATATATATATATATATATATATATATGTGTGTGTGTGTGTGTGTGTGTGTGTGTGTGTGTGTGTTCCTCAGATTTATCTACTGCATGGTACATTTAAAATATATCCCATCTCCAGAAAAATATATCTATACTCATATATGTTTAGCTTGTGTTATAAATCATTACATTACACCAAAATTGGATAGAAATGGTTTGCATTAATTCTGAGATATTCAACCTTTTAAAATGGCACCCATTGTTTATTTCCACCATTTTTTAGTAAAATTTGAAAAACAAATTTAGACCTAATTTAATCTAATAAGAATTTTGGTCTTATAGCAACTACAGTGAAACTTCCCTTAACGGACACTAATAATTAATTACAGAACACTTCTAATAAACGGACATTTTTGTATTCACCGACTGACATCATGCTTTTCTTTCCTTTGTAGTATTTCTAAATAACGGACTTTCCAAAAACTGGACATGGGAATGAAATTGATGGGCAATAGATCAGATGAATCTTCAGAATAGCTGACAGCGTAGCATAAAATATCACTCTTTTTAAATAAATTGTAAATTTCTCAAAACACATATTGTGATATCTGTTCAGTTTACCATGAAGTTGACTTCCAGGAAACTATATATGTTTTTTTGTGTGTCTCTTATACAGCAGTTGTCAGTGTCCTTTAAGAATTCAGTTTCAATAAAGTTCCTGTGAGAACAGTGTGCATATAGTTGTGTATTTATTTTGATCTCTCTCAAACTAAAACTTTAAACTTTACATAGTTTAATTTTCTCCGTTTTTAAATTTAGATTTTCCTAGTTTCCATATTTGTTTATTCAGTACTGTAGTACGAAATGATTAATAAATAAAGAATATTATTTAATTTACACATTTGTGTTATATTGTGTATTTTTGTGAAATTAAAACCATTATTAAGCCTGTTGTACTAAAATAAATAAAAACTTAAATAATACAGTAGACAGTCGTGAAACAATACCAATTTTCAATGTATTTCACTTTTATTGACTGTATATGCATTAAAGTAATGAAAATATAAATTATGTTCACCGTTTAAATTTTCTGAGAGTGTTCAATATCGTAACAAGGCGCTATTCTGGTGGTTTACACGTGTTATCAGCCGGCCTATAAAACTGCATCTCTCCCGATAGTGGACATATTATGTGGTCCGAGCAATGTCCGTTATTTAGAAGTTTCACTTTACTACAAATTATTAGCTAAAAAAAATAATAATCATCATAAAATGTCTAAAGATTTGGCTAATGTGACCATTTATCAAATTTATTCAAACCAGTCCACATGTTTGGAAGCTGTGTAGAACTGTATTGATGACATATACACAATTTTCAGACATCATCTCCAAAACCAATTTTTTTTAGTTCAGGTTCAGTTCCCTTAAAACGGATATTTCCAATTCCACACACAAAATCTATATTGATTTTTTTATCCATCACATAAATTTCATTATACTAAATATAAGAAAGTAAAATTAGAATACTCTTAAATTAAAAAATGGGCGGTCTTAACAGTATGTTTGAAAATATAACTGACATTTGAAATGAATGTTTATAAGAAGCAAGCTTTCAGCAGTTTGTAATAAACAGAATAAAGACTGTTTTGATAAAGCACTATTTCAAGACACATCAAAGAATATAAACTGTTGAAGTGATGATTTCAAGAGTCAGGAAGAAACAGAATTTGTGCAGTGAACAAATCAAGTTTCTTAACCTTTCAATGACCCAATACCTATACACAAAGTAACACCTACTGGTTACTTCCCCTCCCAACAGGGCTAATCAAACTGATATATTTAGCAGTGAAAATTATCCCAAATTTTTAAACTGAAGAAAAGTAAACAGTTGTTACAACAATACAATAACCTGGACAATTTATTATTGCTGCCACATTATGTGTAGCTTCTTTTTATATACATCAGCTGATAGAGCGGGATAACACTAGATCTTTTTCTGACCACTAAACTCTGTTGAAGGTGGTCCAGGAGTAAAGTATAGACCAGTAGCCAGACTTCTGTGAAGAACAAGGCAAGTGATTGAGAGCCATCAAATTCCTGAATGTCAATTTAATTGGACAGAAAATTGGATGTTTTACTCTCGAATAAGACCACTTTTGCCTCATTTTATCTTCTTATTTAATCTACCACCTATCCTGGAAGTTTGAGAACGAAATACCCTTTGTGGCCGAGGTGTGATCAGGCACCAGACATCCCACCCCCTTCTTAAAACAAATACAAACAGTTATTTGTCATTGCTGTTACTTTAAGCAAGAAATGATTCTTTATGAAAACAGAGTACTCATTGAGTTGACTGCCATTTTTCATTAACCGTAATTTAATTGAAACCATGATATTTGTACAGTTACCAGCAATCAAAGGGTTAAGTGTAACCATGTACCAGCAAATAATCGTAAAACTTTCAATGAAAAATTTAAGTGTTATTTTATTGCCTCCTATGGTAATAGCCTGAAGAGTCAACAAATGTGGAAAAACCACCAACCACCATTACTCTTTTTACAACATATTTGCAAGAATTAAAAGATATATCAATAGGTCACATTTCAACTTTTTTGAAAACTGAAATAGTGTTACGATATGCTCTTGAATCATATCAATTTATAAATATTTTATTTATAGAAAAAAGTCAACAATTTTAAGATGCAGTATTTACATAGCAAAATTCCAGCCTATTATACTCTTAAAAAATCTTAGTACAGAGTTATTATAAAAGAATGGTAGGGTTTCATTAATTCATACGAAGACAGTAGAGAAATTTTGTGGTGTTGTATTGGTATCGCTGATAGCCTATAACCAAAAAGTTTGTTTACAGCTGTTGTAACCTCAAAATTAGTTCTTGCATTGTTGTGGTAGTGTGTTTGTGTTTTCTGGAGTGTTCTGTGTGGATTGTGTTATTATGTTCTCTAATAAAGAAAAAGCAAAGTTTGTTATGTTGCTGGCTGAATTCAAGTCTGTAATTTCAGTGCAACGTGCATCTCGACGTGAATACAGAAAAGATCCACCACAATTGGCTCAAACAATTCGAGGAAACTGGATCAGTTCAGAAGCAGAAATCATCTGGCAAACCAAGTGTATCAGACGAAAAAGTTGAATTTATTAGACAATCTGCAATTAGTCCAAAAAGTCAATACCACGGTGAAGCCTAGAGTTAGGTATTCCAAAAACAACAATGTACAAAGTTTTACACAAAGACTGAAATTACACGCATATAAAATCCAGCAGGAATTGAAACCTGTTGATGGTGCAAAACGTTTTAATTTCACTGTTGAAATGTTGAACAAGATTGATGAAAACCAATCATTTTTATATGATATATTTTTTTCAGACGAAGCTACATTCCATATCAATATGCCTGTTAACAGACACAATTCATACATATGGGGATGTGAAAACCCACATACAATTTTTGAGAAAATATGTGACTCGTCTAAAGTTAATGTTTGGTGTGCTGTGATGAAAAATCGTCTGTTGGGGCCTTTCTTCTTTGCTGAAAAGATAATTAATGGAAATGTGTATCTCGATATGTTAATCAATTATTGTTTTACTCAGCTGGATGAACTAGAAAAAACTCAACAACTTCATTTCCAACAAGATAATACGCACTTTGGTGCATTTGTCACAGACTCTTTGAATTAAAAGTTAGGACATCGGTGGATAGGCTGGCAAGAATGATTTCTTCTTATAGGGGTACATCAAAAACATTGTTTATTGAGAAAAAATTCGTGACCTAAATCACTAAAGGAACAGGATTAATGAAGCAATGACAACCGTTAACAAACACATGTTAATTAACGTTTGGGCAGAACTTGATTATCGATTTGACATTTGCCGAGTGACTAATGGGGCACATATATAAATTTATTAGTTATGTAAAAAAATTGTGTCAGACGACGATTTAGATAAATAAACAACATCAGCTATAAGTAATTCTGTTTTCATTTATGTTCAAAACCCCACCATTTTTTTATGATAATCCTGTATATTAATTTATTTATACACAATATATAAATGCACTAACAAATAAACAAATTAGCTGTTTAGGTGTCATAACAAAATCAAAATCTTGTTTATTAGTTTTATAAATGTTGGTTCATTCTTTAGAGTTGTGAAAAATTAATTGTAAGTTATTCAACTAAAATGCAAGGATTTTAAAGTTGAAACTTGAAAACCAAACCAAAAGCATAGAAGTCAATATATATTTTGTTATATGTTATCATATTTGGATAGTGTTTGATAGATGATAGAATTCACATCTAATAATCACATTTACATTCTAAAAGAGACATTCACACATACACTAACACAATATCAAACAAACACAGAGTGTAAGCCAAATGTCATTAAAAGAATTTATGATGAGATTATGAGCCTTTGAAAATATTCCCAGAAATAAAGAATTATTGGAAAGTTGTCTCAAATAATATTATAATTATTTGTAACTTACTACTTAAACCATTACAGTAAAATCTCATTGATTTGGATAGATTGGGCTTACATTGTTTGAATAAAATAAAACAATCTACCTAAATAATGTATTAAAGAGAGAAAAACAATTTTATTTTACAATAAAAATAATAAAATTGTAAATTATTTTTTCTATACTAAAGAAAAATTCATCTTTTTTACATCAGTTTGTTTTTTATCTCAAACTGTGTACAGATATTCACCACTGATGCTCCCTTTTCAAATTTTTGTATTATAAATAATTTGTTCTGAAGAAAATGGAACTTATGTTTTCATCTGTGCACTATATTTATTTAATGACATGAAAAAGTATATTTTAATGCACAGTGCACTATTGCAGTGTGGAATCAAAACACTAAGATACTGATAATAGTAATATAGGAACAACACCATAGATGAATAGTACAGTAACTATAGGTGGTAATACAGCTATCATGAAATAATAAAGTGGCCATGACAAACAAAAATGAGAACAGGTGACAACATCCGAACACAATGACATTTCGATAGAATGACCCAGGTCTAACGCAGAATCATTTTGTTCCAATATTATTACGGAACAAAAGTTGTCCAGATTAACTCTAAAACTTTCAATCGATGAAATTCTTGTTTTTCTTACAAAGTAAGCTCTTGCTTGTTGTTTGTCTTATATGTTGTGCTATGCTGCACATGATTAATTTGATATACATCGTTTATGTGATAATTATTGTTAATTTCTTTCTGTTTTTAAATAACTACTAGTACCAAATACTTTTATATCTTATGCAATTTTTTCTTCAAGTTATTGTAATATGTGTAAAAATGGATTATGAAAATTTACGTCAAATGACATATTAAGCAAACTCATATTTTTGATAGTGTATATTTACGTGAAAACTATTATTTTCTCATATATAAATTTTTATGTCTAATACCACTTTATAACTTTAAATACTATTCAAACTCTAATCTTATAACTAATTAAGATTGAACTATTTATGTTTTCCCAAACACAAAATATGGTGTAATTTTTGACATTTTTACATACTCTCAATAATTCTTCAAATAAAAGTATATGCCTGTAAATAGGTTGCCCAATTTTATATTTAAGAAAATAACATAACAGTATGTTCTTTTCTATATTCTGGATTTATTGAAGATATTTATTACACTAAATTATTAAAAAAATTGTTGAAATAAAACAATGTTCTTACAGATTCAATAAATTATTTTTGTTAGGAGTTTTTAAATTACATACAATATGTCACACAAATTATGAAACATTTATCATTAACAACACGCACACACATATAATCAATCAAACTCATTCATACATCAACAATCATTTGAGTGTGTATATGTCAAAAATGTAAAAAATGATGATGGGCTTATAAATTCCTTAAAATGAACAAGTGTTCAAGAAAAGACTAAAATAATATTACAATTATTTATAACATAAACTAAGTCGACCATTAAAAATAGTGGACAAAAAATGTATCTATATTTGTAAAACCATTATAAAAAAATATATAGAAACAAAGCAACAGTTGTTTCATAATTTTAATAGACTTAAAATTAAATTACAACCACACATCATGTATAACATTTGTCATTAACCAACATTAGTATGTCACAATCCCCTGGCACACTCATCACAAGTAACCAGCACCACATGATAAAAACCACAATCATATGAACTGACTGATTGTTACTTACTTGTGACCTCTTCAAGTCAAGGAAATTGCACAAGTGTTCAAGTGCTGGAAATAGCAAGCTACAAAGGCCTGGCTACCTCCAGCATATCTGAGCTATTTCTGTCATTCTCTCTCACACACATGGTTTCATCTATTTCTGTTTTTCTCTCTCTCTCACTCTGTTTAATAAACTATTCACCAGGAAGTTAAGATGTAGCAATCTGTTTATATTTCAATTTATTTGTCCACTTGACAACTGCTGAAGTTTTTGAGTTTTGTTACACTGTAAATTATCCTAAATAATAAAAATTATGCCAAAACATTTTACAGATTAAATATGCAGTGAACGATAATAATCAGTACTACAAAGATAAAAATAATTAAATTATTTTCTTTTCTACGTAGAGTGTCTGATGACACTTTAAGTTTATTTTGAACTTTTACTTTCTCTTATTAATACTTTGAATGTAGTTGTAATGGATCAAAAAATAGATAGCAAGTTATACTTGGAAATATCCGATTTGGGGTTTGTTGAGCCCAAAAAATAGTTTTATGGAATGATGTCCATCTGTGAAGTGCTCTTCTGTCAAATGAACCAACTATGATATGTCGAGATATATTTATACAATATCTTGAGCCTTTTATTACTTAATAACTCAAAATTTGGACACCTGCATTACTAAAAATTTAATTTTGGAGAAATTTTACTAAAATATAGCCTTTGTGAACGTAAACAAATGAATGGTTGCTACTTTCAAAATATGCCAGTTCAGGATCAGTCAAGAACAGTGGTCGAATTCATTTTGGTTTTTTTTTTTTTTAATTACACATATATTTACAGTTACATATTATATTTTTATTTTAATCGTGATTTAGGTTAGGTTTGGAATACAATTTTAAATGCTCACAATGGAACTCATGGTTCATTTTCCTATTTTAACCAATAATACTACTACACCATGGCTCTACAGCCCTTGAAGAATATCTGCTTCCTTCATGATTTTAATCCATTATCCAATGTATTTAGCTCTCAATCTGTAATTTCAGACTCTGACTTTCCTCAAATTATTTTCCACTTCATTTAGAAATAATTTTCTCGGTCTTCCTGTCACTTCTTTTCCTTGCAGTATACCCTCTGCCAGTCTCTTCACCATTGTGTCCTTCGTCATTCTCTCCATGTGCCGCAGTCATTGTAGTCTTCTTCTTTTGACTTCTGTTACCAGGTCAGAGTTATTATACAAAAGTGCTAACTCGGAATTTGTCGTAATCTTACAAATGACTTCTTCACAAATAGCGTCTTATATTTCTCTCATCATTTTCACCTCAAAAATTCCCAGCCTAAATTCTTCTTTTATAGTTACTTTCTGCGCTGCTGATCCAGACAAAAACAACTGGCCTTAACAATGTTTGCTATACTTATACTTTTATTTTAAATGAAATTATTATTAGTTTCAAAAAATCATTCCATTACTATATAATTATCATAAATTTGCATTAAAATGTATTTGACAACATATAATTACACCCGGAACAAATTTTTACGTAATTATACATAAGATAATGCCTTGACAATTACCTCATTTTTAACACCAAACCCTTAATTAAATTCGTCTATAATCTAATCATTTCATTAGATAGCACTACAACACCAAACATATCAATATTAAATCTTTGTATTATTTGTGACCAAAATTCTACAAATGGGGAGACAAATCCAATTAAATCCAAAAATTGTCTAAATGTGTTCCTAAGAGATCAGATGTTGAAAAATATCGAATACACGATCAAAATATTAATAATTAAAATGATTCCTAATAATATAAGTTTTATTATTGATTCTTTTCTGATCAACAAATCCCAAGAGAAAATAGTTTGTTGTCAGCAGTCTTAATTCAGAATATGGGGGGGGGGGGTTGTAACTGTTGTGCCAATACAGCATTGAAATGGTTAATTATAAATCATACATATGAATAAATACAAATATTACCTAACTTAACTTTTAACTATTTTTCCACAACCAAAACTCTTTTTGGCTTAAATAACATGGTTCTCTTTTACTTATTAAGTGATTATTTTCCTAAACAGATTTTACGAACTGATGAGAAGTATAACTTACAACTGTCATGACTAGTGGGGGTGAAATGGGGATCTTTTCAGATTATGGAGACTTTATATAATTGCAAAATCTTTATAATTATAGTAATAAAAATATGTGGACCAGAAAGTACATGATTGTATGAAACAAAAGTTGATTCTTTTGTCAATAAGTTTAAGTAGAATAATACATACAAGCAGATAAATGTATTGAGCAAAAAAAAGTCATTATATCAGATAGTATGTAATGTATCAGGTAGTATTGTTATGTGATTTATGTCGGAAATGTTGTTGCATTAATAATGGGTTTAATAAATTAAGTTAATGAATAAATATTCCTGTTTGGTTAATAATGTAATCACGTAGAGTATGGGGAAAAATTATATATACTAATGAAATATTAGTCTGGGGGGGATAGAAAAGCAATCTGAGAGAGACAGCTCTGAGATTACCAGTTCCATGGAAGTCCGGGCATTCAGTAAACTTAGTGTCATATGTCAACTATGAGACATAAGCAAACTTGAAATGAGTAATCTCTTTGCAATAAATAATTGTCGAGGAGACATTTGTTTAGTTTAAGGAAAAAATTAATATTATTTCTTCTTTATTTCCATCCCCAAAAACTTTGAACTGCGTGAACCAATAAGATTATTTGATGTACAGTAGAGTCCCACAAACTCAGCGTAATGTGGACCGGAAGTGTGCCGAGTTTGTGAAATACCGGGTTACCGGGAATAAGGGCAAAAAATAAATTGTAATTGAAACACCAAAGCGGCGGCGATATCAAACGACTTTGTCGATAGCGGTATCCCATTGTCGGCGGTGTAAAAACACTGTGGCACCAAAGCGACGAATCAAACGACTTTGTCGATAGCGGTATCCCATTGTTGGCGGCGTAAAAACACCGCGGCATTGGCACCCGTCGGTATAGCAGGCATACACTTGCAAAAACGTTTGATGGGCCGCTTTTTTTCCACGAATCAATTTAGTATACATTATGGAAAATATAACATTTCTTTTCAGTTTTCTTTGACGGGTTATGATCTACGCACAATATATACAGTAAATAAAAATGAGCGAGTTACGAAAAAGGAAGTGTGTGTTGTTTTTGTTTGAGACGCGGTTAAATGTGTTAAAAAGACTTGACAGAGGGGAATCTGTAAAAAAGCTTTGTGACGAGTTTAACGTGGGAAAAGTACCATCAACGATTTGAGCAATCGAAGTTAATGCCCGCTTTGGGATCTGCCGAACTTTTACGAACATCACTGATTTAGCAATATATTTTTTCCCGTCGGGGGTGCCGAGTAATCCGGACTGCCGGGTTATCGAGTGCCGAGTTTGCGAGACTCTACTGTATTATCAAACATTTAAATTTACTGTTTACTGTTTACTCTGCAAAATTCAGCTGTTATAATAAATCAGTCATGAAATTTGTACAGGTTTAAGAGTTATTATTTTACGGTTTATCCTTTAAAATTGGATTCATGAGTTCAGAGTATTAATATACAACATTGAATTTATACCTAAGAGAAGTCCCATAATATAATATGAGGATTCAATATGTGAGCCGAACAGTTGTACCTTTTTGAGTTCAATTCAGAATGTGGATGAGAGGAGTTGGAAACCCAATATGGCATGCTATCCTAGAAGTTACCAGAATGGACTATTTGATGGCAGCACTAGAATTTCTAATTTCTGAACTTCAAACTTCAATCATGGAAGATGGGTTATCTATTTTATACATAAAATTAATGATTTTTTTTTTTAATCTTGTTTTTTATTCAAAAACTGTATTCAAAAGATATGCATTTATAGGACTTTTAGTAATAAAGTCTAGTTGCAAATTACCAAGTGAATGTTTAGTTTCATTCTCTCGTTCACATGATACTGACCCCTTGTACATAAGTTTGTGGGTTTGTAGTTTTTGTACCTCCAAGTATCATAACAAATTTGGTAGATATCATAATAAAATTATAAGAAAACAAATAATCATAATAATGACTTAGTGCATAAATAGATGTTGATGAATCCAATTTCTTGCTATCTTGTGCCCCGAAAGTACATAAATTTGTATTTTCTAATTTTCATGGTGTGAACTACTACATCTTCCTTAATATAACTACAAATACAGACAATCCAAAAATAACACATAAAAGATAAAAAATTAATCAATAAAATGAATTTAAAGATTCAATGAACCACATGCGGTTATTATAGATGGTTAATTGTGTTTTCCTTACCTCTTGTTTTAATTTACGATTTTCTTGTGAAATGGTCTCAACTTCCTCTTCTAAATTGTTCATGTGACTATTCTCCTTATTTTTTGAACTTTCAAACTCAATTAACTGCCTTTCTAGAATTGTAACTTTAGTACTTAATTCAGATAATATCCATTCCTTATGGTCTAATTCTTCAGTCTGAAAAAAAAAAGCTCAGTGATGAAAATATTTAGAGTTTGCAGAGGTTAAAACAGAAGACACCACTTGAATTCTATTCCAAAATTATTTTGTAGACATATTGAATTCAGGTTTTCAAAATAAAATACATATTGTGTGGAGGAGGGAAGAATTGTACATTTGCAGACATCAGATTAACAAATTTTGTAAAGCTGGATATTTGGAGACTAACAACTTAATATCTGATATGAAATTTAAATTTAACAGCCTTGCAATATATATATATATATATATAAATTAAAAAATAAATTTCATACATTAAGATTTTAAGAATATTTATGATTGCATCCTAAAAACAGTTTACCATAAGAGAGTTGAGCAATATCTTATTTATTAAGTTTTTTTTAAATCTATAAATTGCCATAAAAATATTATATTTAATAAAAAATTTAATTTAAAAAAAAAAATCAAATGCCATTTTGAATGAGTTCCTACTAATCAACTTCAGTAGCTCATAAATATATTCAATGGTATGTGTAGTTTTGGCTTAATCGGATATAATTCTTTATGCGAAATGGTCTTATAGAAAAAAATAACCTAAAACTAACCATTGTTATTTATAGGTTATTCCATATACACACTCGAAATTCACTCAAAAACAAACTTTAGAAATAAAAACACATATATTGTAACTTGTATACACAATTTATATACAATTTGTATACACAAACCTTCAAAATAACCAAAATCTAATCCCAAAACCAATATTTGCCACGCCAAATATTATAGTGTTCACGTCAGACATTTACTACGTTTGGACTTCAAAACAACAAATTGTTAGTAAGCAATTCCTCAACTCAAGTGGTACCAACTTATAGAATGGAATTTCCCCTACAACATAGAGTAAAAAGAAAAATTATTTTAAAAACAGAGAGATATCAACTTCGTCTTTTTGTAAAGCGCATCGAATGCTAAATGAATTTCTTGTTGTCAGGTTTGTTCTATGTTCAAGTACGAATATCTCTGGATCTGTTAGACGCAGAACAATTTGTAATCTATGGTTAGAAAGATGTGATCTATATAACAGTGTTTTAGTTGACTTAAATGACAGAAAAATATAGTTGTAATCATATCAGGAAAAATGGAGCCGCTCTATACGAAAAGGCGCAGAGTTGAAAATTACGATTTTACGCATCAAAAATACTCGAACTTCACCAATTTTTGGAATATTATTTATAACGTTTTGTGGTATTTTTTTTGCATGATATGCATCTACGGAACATTAGCTTTCCAACGGTATTTTATTTATTGCAATGGGACAATTTTAAGTGGGCGTAACCTTGAATGGCAAAATACGTGATTAAGAGTTGGTGAAATCACTTGGGAGCACGTAGGCGACCTACTGTAGGTCGCCGTGCCGGTTGGAGGGTTAAAGGTTTTGAATCACTTTGGACAACCTTGAATAGTTAGAAAAATAAAGTGTGAAATTAAACTAAAATTAAGGATTTTTATTATTTTGATTTTTTTTCAGATGTGTTCAATGTTATAAAATGAAACATACAGTATGATCATCTACCTAAATTAATACAGAAATTGAACAAATCATTAATTTAAGAAAATAGTTACTAGAAAAAACAGCTTTGTTTTTACTAACTCTGTTTAGTAATATACACCACTTTGATTTGTTAAAGAAAACATAATCAACTAGCGAATACTAGTCGGTAGGATTCAAATAAAAAAGTGGTTTCTATAAAATAATTGTGTTTTTAAATCATTAATATGGAATTCTACAAAGCACCAACGGCCTTTAGTGTAAATAGTTTTAAAAAAATAATCACTTTACCAAAGTTGTTAAATGTTTAAAAAAATTGACATTTTTTTTTAGATTAAAAACCATCTAGGGCTGCAGAGAGACAACATATTGACATCAAAAAACTTTTTGGACTAAGGGATCTCGAGAATATATTCACAAAAACCTCGACATTGATTTTTAATCTATCACATAACTTTCCCTAATTATTATTATGTGATAAAGTAAAAAATGGGTTTACACCATTGGTGTTACAATCAAAAGACAGCGGAAAACCATGTAACACATGTCCCCCTTCCTATATACAATTTCAAAGTTAGTTTCAAGATGAGAGTTTTAATATGGCTGATAAAAGTTTTAAGTAAAAGTTCCTGTGCTTTAACAAACGTAAATCAAATTTGAATTTTTAATTTTAAACAATTCTCGAATTACTGGTTGAGTACCGGGTGTATTTTCACCCTTTACACTATATACAATCACACATTTTAATGACTACTTCTTATTTAACCCTAGAACGGATAACGCACCCATATCACACCCAGGCTCGGTCCAATACTTAGGCACCGTGTCTATAAAACACGTATTTTGCAATTCAAAGTTACGCCCACTTAAAATTGTCCGATCGCAATAAATAAAATACCGTTGGAAAGCTAATGTTCCGTAGATGCATATCATGCAAAAAAAATATTACAAAACGTTATAAATAATATTCCAAAAATTAGTGAAATTCGCATATTTTTTATGCGAAACGTCAAAGTTTTACGTTAACAAGTTTTAAACAAAACATTTGTCTCCTTTGTCAATTATTCCTATTTCTAAATTTCAATCTGTCACATCTGACATAACACTGCTTGATAGATCGCGTCTTTCTCTTCAAAACCGTATTTTTTAAATGTTTCCAACTCGTATAGTTTTTATTATATAAAAATTAAACCAAATCAAGAATTTTAACGCTATTTTACACGCTAAAAATTACATTTTTTGCAATTCAACTTTTATCCTAGTAGATATTATATTATCGAAATGTATTCTATACCATTGAAAAGGCAATTTTTCAATGTTTCATAACCAGGTATAGAAAAATTAAACTTGCGTCAAATAGTAAAACAAGACTAGACTGAACTTTACCTTGTTAGCGCTAGGTTGCGACAACTGGCCGCGGCGAGTTTTATATAGAAAACATCACCTATATGTTCATATATTTTTTCGAAATGGTAAAACTTGTCCAAATGTTACAAGTCGACAATATTATATAGTATTTTTCTTCCTCTTTCGAACTATGAAGACGAAATCATCTTAAGTTATATAGTTTTCGAGTTATATACAGTCGATGATATGGCTTACTGAATATTTTGATCCTACTCTTGACTTGGACTATTTAGACGCTATTCAATATTTCTACGTTGCCGGCATTGATTTTGCCGTTATATTTGACCTCATTGGAAAGACGAAGTTTCAATCTTTAATTTTGTGTATGTTACAAACTTGTGCATTGAAAATTAAGGTTTTGTTTTGATCCTGGAACATACGCAATGGTGGGATGTAAATACTGTAATAACAAATGACTTAGTGCATATAGTTTGGGAATACATATTTATTTTATTTTGAAGGTTTGTTTATACAAATTGTATATATTTTGTATACAAGTTACAATATATGTGTTTTTATATCTAAAGATTATGTTTTTAGTGAATTTCTAGTTTGTGAAAGGTTTATATTTGTCATAACCTAAAAGGAAAATGGTAAGTCTAGGCTATATGCACATTTTCTTATATTTAGTGTTTTATATGATTATAAAAGTGAATATGTGTGTTATTCTTTGTAAAGTATATATTTTCTTAGTAAAATCTAATGATTTTGTCTTTGGCCTATCTTCAGATTGTTACTAGTGAGGCTAAATTGTGGAGGTTACAAACCTAACCTCAACCGTCAGAGTATCACTTTTTAGTCAAAATCGTCGTTTTTATTTAGAAAATGTAACATATTATTATTTTTTTCCCCAAAATATATTCACAAATATATTAGAAATCTCAACAAATGGGTGACAAAATTGCAAAAAATGTATTAGTATGTTTTTGATCACCATTTCTATGAAATTTCTGCTCTGTTACTCTTAGATTTTTTGGTATTTGACCAAAAAACTCCAAATTTGATACATCTAACTTTTTTTTTCACTACACACCTACATTCTATGCACCTTTCTGGACATAATGATATATAGAAGTACTGTATAAAATATATTTTACTATTTTTAATGTTTTTTTTTAAAAATAAAGAGAAAATTCAGTTTTTTCGTAAAATATTTTTTTTACATTTTTAAAATATAAAATTTAAAAAAAATTTTTTTCTAAATATATTCAAAAATATTACACAAAACTTTTGTATATCTTAGAAAAAGGTAGTAAGCTATTGATTTTGGAATATACAGGTTTTTCCTGAAAATTGGTAACTTCGTTTTTGACATGTAACATACTTACTCCAAAACCGTTTCAAAAAAATTTTTTTTTTATTGCATAGATGGATTCTATGCATCTTTCTGAGAAAAATGATATCTTATAAGTTAGGTTTTGTATAGAAATAATATATTTAATTAATTTTTTAACAAACGAAGAAATTTAACATGCGACCATTGGAGGGTTAAGAAGATTAAAAAAATAAAAATAAAATAAAAAAGTCTCAATCCTACTAATTTGATACTCAATTTATAAAGGGAGTACAATAGAGCTGAGGTCATTCGAAATAATTAGGGCTGGGGTCACATCGAATTGCAAAAATTCGGATAATATGAAAATAAGATCAAAAGATAGGGTAGTGTAAATAAATTTTTAATGCATAGAAAATAAGGTTAAATAATAATACAGTGCATACTTGTTTAGACTAACATTACTAAAATAAAAAAGAATTTAATTTTGTATAAACTTGTCCTTTTGTTTTAAAATAGAGCCTTGTTTTTAACAGCGGTGTCACACCATCTTCTAAGAAGTATAGTGTTATTCGCCGTAGCTTACACGTGTTGCTTGACATAATACATTGCCATGTCTAGCACTGCCAAACCTTCAATGTTCGATATCAACAATACCAGTTAATCTGACACTAACTTACATATTTTTAGCAATATAGAGCGACTCAACTATGTTTCTAAGAACTAGGATACTAAGAAAGAGTCTTGTGAACTAAGCAATGCCGACCGTAATAAACTTACACCGTGAGCCATGACACATTAATTTCTCCCTCTTGCTAATTTTTTATTTGTATTTGGGGGGGGGGGAGTTCATTGGCTCAAATTAAACGGGGCCTCAATCTACTACGATTTGAAATACCGGAACTCTACTGTTGTGAAAATGCCTAATCATTAAAATATAACTTAACTTTACAGAACAATGTTTTTGAACTCGTAAAACTCTATAGAAATTCCCCAATCAACAAACCTGATTTCACTTTTTACTCCTCACATTGAAATATCAAAACTGTTTTACAAGTTAAAACAATTCATATTAAAAAATAGCTAGTATGCAATAATATCAATGTGTGTCATTGTCTCATTTATGACTCACTGCTGAGATCAGTGCTAGGTTTTTCAACCATTCAGCAGTTATATTATCTACAGATATAATTAATTTTGTCAGTCAAATTGTTTTTATACTCTGTATATCTGTAAATCATTCCAAAAATAAACACTTTTTATTTTTATTTTGCAATATGATTAATATAACAGGGTTTTAAATATTTATAAACATTTTTAAATGTATATCCTACTGTCAACAGATTTTTGTAGCTTAAACTAAAGCAAGTGATCGTTAAAAAAAATAAAAAAATCATTTTTAGAAAGGAAGAGACCGTAAGTTATGTGGCAATCACAACTTGAAGTTGCATATCACCACGTAATAAAGATTCCCTAAAGCGAGGTAAATCCACTCACTGTGGAACCCTCATGACTACATCACTGAGAGTCATACTGGAGCTGCTTGGCCGCCAGACAACAAAGTCACATCAACTGTGGGAAGTGATGTCTATTTTATTTTTTTAATAGGGTTATAAGGCGAAATACCATTGCGGTCATTATCGCCTAGAAACTACTAAGTGTGAGGTCTAGAAGCAGTTGAATGACTAGCTTTTTAATAGACTCGGCTGAAAGTTTTTGGACCCACCAAGTTTGATTTGTATTAATTTACAGAGTACTATTTATTTCCAAGGAAAATTGATTGTCAGATTAGGCCTAAATACTCGGTAGAGTAATACTAACTTGGTGTATTATTTTTAACATTATAGCAACATGTAGGTTGACATAGTTCTAGGGTTTGTCCAACTTATGTTACCTGTAACATATTTAAGTTATTGGTTCGAGTTTAATAGGGCACATAACCTATTATGTTTAGATTTTGTGTGTATAAGAGACACAGGGTTACCTTGGTAAGTGGTATTAACCAAGGACCACTTTCCAAGATAAGCCTGTGTCTCCTATCCATGCAAAATCTAAACATATTTGAGTTATTATTAGTTACATATATTTTAACGATAGTGCTCAATCAATACGGGCTGGAAAGTGTGTGGTATGGCAAAGGTTTGAACCAATTTCCTAGGGAGATATTATGATCAGTTGTTTCACAGCCTAGGTTAGATCACTTATAACATATTTTTCTACAAGATAACATTATTAGGGTATCTAGATGAATCACCTGCAATCAATTAATCCCCTTTAAAGTGTTAAAATATCTTGCAGACAACATTATTAAATGTAATCAACAACAAAATTTTTAAAACTCCTAAATATTAGTTAATTAATTACTTTTAACATAAATATACCTTAAGCGTGAGGTTTTTTTCATGCTTTCCAATCGTAAGATCAAGAGCACGAAGCCGAAGCTCAAAAGCAGAAATAGTTTCAGCCTTGTTTTCAATATCAGCATAAGCATCCTGCAATCTAGATTTAGTTCCATCTAATTGTGACTTCAATGTAGTTAGCAGTTGTTGCATTTCACTGTTAGTTCCTTTTGTTTTTGTGATTTGCTCTTCAAGACCTTTCGATTTCTCTCGCTCAGACATTAAGTCACATTCTAAAACCCTCACCTGAATTCAAACAAAACAAAATACATGAAAAGTTATGAGATAGATTTATTCTTATTTATAAAACATGATAGTTATTAACTACCCAACAAATAATTAATTTAAACATTGTTTAACTGTTAACGACAAGAATAGATTTAACCTACTGTTGTTATAACAGTAATCAAGTTATCTTTCTACATTAAAATAGCTTTGTTGTGGAGTTTATGCATAGAAAACCACCTCCAAGTCAATATTATTAAGTTATGCATAGAGAATACAATATTGTGAACTTTTTTTTATTTTGAGGTTAAGATAACACTTGTAAACTAAATGGATATGCTTACTGAAAATAAATTTAACATTTAAATATTTTATTGAATGATAATTTCTCTAATCTACAACTAAAACTAAAAATATAACAATCGAAATGATTATTTTTCATTTATTCTCTTAAATACATTTCAATAACATGGTTATCATCAGATGATACTACTGCTAAACTAGAATGAAGTGACATTAAATGTAATTAAACACATGTAATCAAATAAAGAGAATTTAATAACTAGACTGAAAGAATATTAAGCGCATGTCAAAAAAGATAGGCCACGAAATTTAGCATAGATGAAAATACTAGAAACCAAGAATGATTAAGAATTAAATAAGATTAAAATAATTACAAATGTGACCTTTAACAAACTATTGAATAGTTACAAAAACATTTGCATAGTAAGAACAAACTTTACAAGTTAATGAATGTAGATTAAAGGACCCATACTAGATTTATTGTTATTTTATTTATTGGAGCAAAGATATTAAGTTTCACAGTTTTAGTGAGACATCATTTTTTGTTTATTACTTTTTTTCTACATTTAAATAACCTTTACATTTGTATTTCACATAATATTGAATAAATTTAGATTATTAGTGCAAGTTTTAAGCAGTTTCAAACAACAATATTTAGACAGATTATGTGACAGGTAGCAGGTAATATGTTGTGTAAGATTATCATCAATCGCACTTCCCTCCGGTTAATGACATAGGACAAGTTCTGACATGGCTTCAACCTGATAAGTTGAAATATTTATAGAGTGGGAGGGGAGGTAGACCATCATTTATGTTAGATTTTAATATTAGTTCTAGTTTAGTAGTAGAGTCCTTTGATGATGATGATAACTATTCCAAAACAATAGCTTATAATTCATTGTCTTTCTGTTGTGAAAAAAATGAAAATTGGAGTTTTTGTCCAATATGTGTTTTGAGTTACAAAGATATTAATAAAATATTTACAAAATATACATATTTATAAAATGTGAGTTAATTACACAGAAACTGTTCAAGCGATTTTAATGAATTTCATGGACTAGAAATGTTACACCGACACAAATTTGAATATTATTTCATCTGAGACAAAATAGAATATGAAAATAAGTAGTGTTTATCAAGTTGCAATAAAAAGCTCTGCAGTTGGTAATTGAAAGTTAAAGTTGCAAGCACTATGTTTATTATATATAATTCAGTTTACCATAATTAATAACTTTGTTTATTCCTTAACTTGGCAATTTTATTACAAGGATGTAACAAGAATATATAAAATAAACAAACACAACATGTTTGTATATGTACTCTTTGCCAAATAAAGGCTTAAGTATTTATGCAGACACATATTTAACCCATATTTTGGCCACTATACTGAAAAGATGGATGAATATCCAATGGAGAAAATAAAGAATTTGGAAAGAACTCTTAAAAAGAATGAGTGGAAAAGGATTTAGAAATTAATACATAAATATAATCCTAAAAGCAGACATTTTGTAGGCCCAAATTAAGATGATGTATGTTAATTGTAATTTTAAGGTGGAACAGGGAGAAATACAAAATCTTCTAGTGTAGATGAGTATAATGATGATAATTTGAAGCAAAATAGAAGAAAAAGCATTTTTCAGTGAGAATTTTCAGTAAATATTTCAATAAATATTTTAATTAAGTCATACGCATTTTCTAATTCCAAACCCCCAGGCCAGAAATTGAAAGGGAAAGCATTGAAGTTTGAACTTCAACTACGCTGAGGATCCATGACATTATTTATGAAAATTTATTATGTAAAACAATAAGAAAATGTATAACCCTGAAATAACAAAAAAGGACAAAAGTTAATTAATTAAACTTTCTTTACATATCCTTAAAAAACTGCCAAATTATATACAATCCACTAAAATGTGTTTATTTAATACTTACACGTCCTTCTAATTCATTTTTGAGGTCACCTCTTGAGTTAAGACCAAACGCAGCTGTATACATCGCTGAAGAATCATCAAATCTTGTAGTTGATTCTAAGAAAGTCATATGCTGTTCATGTAACTGCTAAAAAAAATAATAAATAATAATAATAATTAAATCTTTTACCTTTTATCATCACCATAATATGTTTCCTAAATGAAGTATATTAAATCTCTGGTATTTCATAATGTATTAATCAGGATGTTGCTAATCATGGCAGTGTTTGTTGTATAATATTAATCAAAAATGTGGTTAGGTGCTAGTTAATCGGCTTCAAAGGTTGTAAGTAAGGGTCATTCCACAAAAGTCAATCAATGTGTTCGGTTGATCTAGTGTTACTACGTCATACCCACTTTATTGTTTAATGTTACCTGCAAGTCACTCAAAAATTAGAAACGAAAGCATAAGTTAATTTTCCTTCAGGATATACAGTTCGTAATATAAAAACTTATCATGGGACATTTATTTTTGAGAATTGACATGATGTTAATATTTATCAAGTTTTAAAAATTCATCTGATGATGACCATAAAAATAATGCACAATAAAATAAAGTCTTGTAAGTTATCTTTAAAAAGTTATTATAAACTACGTGTTTTCTAGACATTCATATAGCGATCAACAAAACCAAAGAACAAATGCACAAACATATCAATGCTCAGAAGCTAATATTCAACTCCTTCTTGTGAGTTAAAACAAGAATGGACAGACATGATAGGTTAATTGTAAAATCAGACATAGAAGTACCATTCCATACAGTACTTCAGTGATAGTAATACTCTGGAAAGTGCAATTGCATGGCAAATTGCCAGAAAACTGTCTGGGAATGCTTAAATGCCCTGTGAGTCATGCTTGAATAGGCCTCTGCTAGGAACCCAATAAGTTCAACTAACTTTAATAAATAGCAATGGAAATAAAACTGACAACAAAAGTACATAATGCTCTTCATAAATAGAAGAAGAATAATTTATTGACACAGATATTTTGAAATATTTATCAAAGTATTTAAAGCCCTAAAATTTGAATACTAACCATATTTACATTAAAATAATAAATTATGTAATACACACAAATTAAATATGGCATAAAATCCAATAAAATTATACAAATAAATATTACACCCAAAAGTAAATTAATAATAATCAAATATTTAAGCAAAATCCTAATACTCGATAATCTGAAGGGCTGTATTTCATAAGTACCGTACTCACAAATTCGGGAGAGGTTCTATATCTCTTAAAATAAAGAAAACCGTTCCTATAAACATATATAAAAAAACTTTTTTTGTTTTTTAAAACAAATTTTTGACTAGGAAAATGGATGAGAAATTGAGTCAAGAACTGGTGTATACATTATGTATATAATCTTTTAAAAGGTATTCCAAAAACTAAGACTATGTTTTGTAAATTTTCAAAATGGTGGCTGTCATTTTTATATTAAACATTTTGTTAATAGTTTGTAAAACTTTACAAGAAACAAAGTATTTTGTTTTTTTAATGACAAATACAATGGTTTTAAATTATAACAAATCTAGTATACATTTATAAAAGCTGTTCACTTTATCAATTAGTAGAGAGTATAAAAAGAGACTGTTTACGAAATATTTCGAAACATTAGTGTTTATTGTGTATTTTCCTATTTGTGTACTAGCCTACTAGGTAATACCAAGGACCACTTTTCAAGGTAACCTGTGTCTCCTATCCATACAAAATTTAAACTAATAGGATATGTGCCCTATTAAACTCTAAAATAAATCTAGTATGTTTTTTATAATACCATAAAATAATGTACATTTCTCAGGATGATTGACTATGTCACCAAAATCTACATAATAAACATACTAGATTTATTATAATTTTGTTTCTTGTTTTTGTGGTTCAGGGAACCTTGTTTTCTTTATTGACTATGTATTAGTAATAAAGTATTAATGTATAGTAACTGATAAAGTAGCAGTAACAAGATATCAATGAAAACAAAGGTAGAAGAGTACTATGTTATTAGATAGAATTAAACTTCCTAATACAAACTGCTAATACCTTTTCCAATTTTTCAATTTTTTCTTGCAGTACAAGAACATCACAGTCATGTTGTTTTCTGATATTATTCAAATCAGCATTATGATCTTCCTTCAACATCTGCAATGCTTTGTTTGCTTGTATAACTAGCTCATCTTTCTCTGCGACTTCTCTTAGTAGTCCTTCCAACTGCACCTGCAACATTAACAGATGTTTCAGTTAATTCAGAATTAACTTACCTCTTCAGAGGCTTGTGGCAAATACAATGTGTAATTTGTCCACATATATTAAGAAATGTATCATATATTAATTAGGATTCCTAAACTAAGGAGTACATTTTTCAAACAAAATTTTATTTTAATGAACCTAGAAACATTAAACAGCCTAGTTACTAAAAAAATAAATAAACAATATAAATACAAATTAATATTTGTACAAAAAAATTAATGGAAGTTGTATGCAATATCAGAGGTGGATTTTATTTTTAAAGTTCTAATATAGACTTAATGCTCATATAAAACAAGAATTATTCTGAAAATCGAATAAAAAAGTTCTGATGAAATAAACCAAAATGAATATACTTTAATGTTTATCTAGTTGTTGCCTATAACCACAAAAATGTTGTTCTTACTTATGTTAAAGTTCACTGTATGTACCATTAACGGCTGGAATATTATTCTTTAAATTAAATTTTGGAATTTAGCAATTCTCTCTATGCCTTAAAAATGCCATTTTGTTTCTTTTTCTTTGCTGTATTGAGGACTATGTATAACTTTGTTTACCAAGTGTATTTCAGACAAAATTTATTATTTTTTATTTAGTATTATGGTCTGTATAAAGTTTCATTATTAATTTAATTAAGTTTTTACAGTTTTAGTAAACAAAAATATATGTATCAGATTTTTTAAGAAGAGTTGTGTTAAACTATTTGTATATGTTACTTTTTACTCTTATTACGACCGTCCAGATTTTATGTCGATTCCTGTAGTTTTTCTGTAATCAAGTCATCACTATGGGTACATTCAAGGGGTATGTGCTCAAGCACTTTGGTGTTCAGTATCGATGGTTTCCAATATGACTTGTCTTAAATGTGATGGACTGTCTTGTTCAGTTAAACTGCAAGCTAGGTCTGTATATATTGCGGGAGATGACCAGATCCACACTAGTGTTGTGTTGACAGGCGGACTTCCAGAGGTGTACTAGTGCAATAGATATGATTATAAATAAATGGGTTATAGTTTATAAGAACTATTTATTTACCTTACATGTGGAGTTCAGCAGACTAGAAGAGTTATGTGCAATTAGGGAGTTGTTTTTGAGATGTAAGAATAGTGGTTGAATATACAGTTTCATTTGCAAGCCATTAATTGGTGTAGTATTAGAGCATATAGGGCAGATTCATATTGCTATATTCTGTTTCCACAAAGGACTGTTTCCAGATACCTTAGATGTGTTTTGGCTACACCACCCCAAACCACACAGGCAATTGTAATTTTGAATCGGATGTACTGAAGGTAAACCTTTTTCAAAGTCACAAGGTTGATACCCCACATCTTGTTGGCCACAATTTTTAATAGATTAATTCTTAGCAGAATTTGGTCAGTGATCGAAGAGATGTGTGACTTCAAAAGAAGTTTTCTGTCTAGTGTTATGCCCAGAACTTTTGGATTAGGGCTAAATTTTAGTCCTTGATCATCCATCATAATTTGGTTGTAAGTTTTTGAATCACAGTTTTATTTTTGTTAAGTATGCAAAAATAAAGTAGTATGGGTATCATTTTACTTCCTTTGACATTTTTTATGGTACCGAGAGGAGGTTTTTCTGTTTACGTTTCTAAAACATGGGTTATGATGTCCTATTCTCTGACAAGTGCTTTTGAACTACTCTTCTCTTGTAGATTATATATGTATGTATAAGATGTTTGTATTGCCTGCATGTTTAGTTTATGTGTAAATATTCAGTGAAAATAAATAGTTTTTAACCAAGATTGAATTTTCTACATGAAAACTGAGCACTACTTTATGAAAAATAGTTTAATAAGATATACAAAATAAATACCTTTGTATATCACATGTTTATAAGTTATAATAAATAATAAAAAATTATTTATTACAAAATGTCTTTAAAACAAGTACTGGATTTTAACAAGTACAGCCTACAAAAACACAAATCTACGCATGTATATTTACAGGTACTTATTTTATTTTTATTTTACGGATATTATTTATTTAATTTGTAAGTATGTCAAAAATTTACATTTACATTGTACACATAAACTCTACGGTATGTTATTAGGATTGTGTTGTGTTGAATAACAATAATGGGGTCTGGTTCGTAAGGCAAGTTAATCCATAATATAGGATACAGATATATGGAATTATAGAAATATACCTCTTGTACATTCTGTATCATCAACATAATGGTGTGTCACCATTAAGTCAATTTAACACTGGCAACTATGGAACTAAGAATAATAATCCTTTGCATACTATTCTATGAATTAAATGTACCAACATAAGAGTATCTTTTAAGTATCACTTTAGCAATACAAAGGTAATGCCGGGTCAGCCGAGAGTGGAGAAAAATTGGTGGTTTGACCGTCACCATAACTGCACTGAAGCTCCAAGTGGACTCTCCTAAAATATAGTTAAAAATACGCTTTGACTTATATTGTTTATTTGTTATATTGACTAGAATATTGTTACATACACTTTGACTATGTAACAGTTTAGAGTAACAGGTTCAGACGTATACTTGATACAAAGTATTAGCTTGGTACTTAATGATACAACTTTAGTATGAATATTCTGATTAAGTGGATACAGCCCTCTAGAAGAATTAAATCAATTTTATGTTTGTAATTTGGTGCTTATTATTAGAAGCTCAAATTATTAAACATATTTAGATAAAATATAATCCACACTTATTTAGCATTCTATGAATAAATACTCCCTAAGAAATGCTCAAATCATGCGCCAGAACAAAAATAACTATGACCTCATGTAAAAGGAAATTACATTTTACAATTAAATTAAAAAATACTTTAATAAAATTAGATTACTGTCGGATTCAATTGAAGTAATCGTGATAACGTCCCAATGTATTATTTGGATCCTTGGGGATTACGTTTGAGCAAAATTTTATTAAAATTGATAGAGACAATTTCAATAAAATTTAAATGTTTCGATTTATGGGAGGAAACCCAAATTTTCAATTACAGTATACAAAGAATGAAAAAAGTCTCCACATACCAAATTTACTTAAAATCTGTTCAGCCATTTGGACTGCAATACATTGCATGGGTGTCAAGACGATATTAAAACACTTAACATAACATATAACATTTAAGGAAACTTATATTTAAATGTGTATATTTAAAAATTTTCCCCACCAACAAACATTTCTATTCTTTATACTTTAATTAAATACTTACCCGAAGCTCAGTATTAATTTTTAATAAATCTTTATCTTCAGTGCTTGCATTCTGTGATCTTCGCTCCTCTATGAAGTAGATGGTTAACTTCAAATTAAAATTTTCTTTTTTTAAGCTGGACAATTCTTCTTCATATTCCTTCATTGTCCGAGGTCTCATTGGAGATAGTTTTTGGGGAGACAGAGGTTTGGGAACTGAAACATAATAAGAATGTGATGCGATAAGATAAGCATTTTAAAGAATTGTTCACAAACTTTAAAAATATTATTTTTACGTTTCCAATTTTATCACACAAAATCGAGTTAATGTGATTTTTTCACAGAAAATTAACCACTCATTTCTATGAAATTTTCACTGATCCTACTCATTAGAGATATATACATTGGCATTATTTTTTCAAAATTGCTCTACTTTTTTGAGTTTCATTGAGTTTAACACAAGAGTTATAAAACACTACACAAGTCGCAATTTTTTATCAGATTTAATCAAATTTGGAATGTAGTCAGCTTTATGAATCAAATTTTATTTGATCGTCAATCAGTAAAACTGCTTTGTAAATTTTAAAATGGCAACTGATTTTCATTATTTTAAATTTATCCATTGTGACCATTTGAGCGTTTACTAACATACATATAGGCTAGGCCTATATAAAAAAATTACGCCAATGACTAGAATTAGTGGACATTTTATGGTGTTGACGTTTCCATGAGGGAAATAACAAAACTCAAAGTTATTTTTACAAAACCACTAATAAATTTTTTTTTTTTAAATCCAATAAATGTAAAAAGTAGCCTATTTATTTTATCAAATGAACAATTAAAAAATTGCAGGTTATGTTTATTTAAAATGTAATTTAAATCAACTTACACATATAACAATAAAAGAATGGAAATTCGTTTACCTGTAGTTTCGTCCATATTGTTAAGTAGTATTTACAAATTATAGTAAACAGATAAGGGGTTCCATAAATCAAAACTTATGTAATAATCAAAAATCTCATACTTATGGTTACACAATATAATAAAATATTAGACATTGAAATGTATCTGTAATATATTTTAATTGCAAAAAGTGTACTTATAATTTCAATACAAAAAGTGAACAATAGTTCTAGGCCTAAACTTAAAAACTACATTTCCAAATAATATACACCCAAATGATACGAATAAACGTGTGTGCTTTTAAACATAATTAATTAAACAATATCATAAACAGCTGATTAAATTTACGGTAATTTTCGTAAACATATGTAGTATAACAAAACTATTATGAAAAAAACACTCCGTAGCTAATAATAGAATGCGACTTCCTTTGTGTATAGGAAGTAGATACTAAAGAAAACCCATTTCAAACGGTAGATGGTTGCTATTGGAATTTTTGCCACCATTTTCTCAACTGTGCAAAGAATATTTAAAACGCTGTTTATTTGTTAGATTTGACCAAACTCCCATTTACTCTATCTGTTTTGTTTTACAATTTAGAGGTTATATTTTAAACAAATTTATTTTTTTCAATACAATTCTCCTTCTCATTTTGATAACAGAATCAACTTTTGAGCAATAAAAATGTACACATACATGGAGCAAAATCGCTTTAGCTGTGCAAGTCAAAAACAACACCAGGAAATATCACCGGATAACACAATTGATCCTTTCCTTCTTAAATTTAATTAGAAATAATTGATGGAACCAGACAGAGTGTACCAAGAAAGTCAACTGACGTACGAAAAATAATGATATATTTTTTGTTAAGCAAGAAAACCAAGAGATGTCAGGCAAGTCCTTTATTTACAACTTAGGGTCTACTATGTTGCCACATTGTACAAACTTGTGTAGGAGTGGAGGGGGAATAGACCGGCGAGGAAGAGGGTTGATTGTTGATTTGTTCAGTTTGAGACCAAACCTTGAAAAGTTGAAAGAACCATTTATTATCCTAACCTAACCTAACCTAAAACATCTATCTTGAAAACGGGAAAACCTTTTTCAGTTTTGATTCCAACACTGTTTTTAGAAAGAAAATCCAGTGTTAAACGATATGTCGCATGACCTCGTATTCAGTTTTTGAAGTTGACTCCTAAATCTTGAACCTAGACTTCTCTAAAAGTCCCAAACACTTATGAAGTTAATGTTTTTACATTTATAAACTATGGTATTAGTTGAAAAACAATGTGATATTAAAAGTACAAACTATGGGGGGGGGGACTTTAAAACCACATTGCAGACTATATTGGAGAAAACGGGACATAATAAAAGAAATAGAGAAAGTTTTACCTTACTAAAAAAATAACACAATATGAATTGTGAATGTGGAAATATTAAAACTTCCAGAATAAAATCTCTGTCTTATAGCTATGTAGATGTAGGGAGTGCTTTGAGAATGGATATGATTTTTTTTAATCCCCCCCCCCCAACAAACAGTGGAAAATGAATGTACGTCATCCGTACATTTAGATCGCTTCTAGTGTACGAGTGACATTTCATGGTCTCGGTATTCCACAGGGAGATAGCAAAAATGTCTATTACCGGTACATTATTTGCTAATACAAGTTTATTCAAAACATGCTCGCTTACTATGAGATTCTGCTGTTTCTATCTTATGAGAACGCAACACAGTCAAAACAAAATGGGCGGCTGGATGCCACGTGTGATACACCCACGCTAAGGCACAGTATTTGGAACTTCTCCATGATCTATCTACCTTTTGTCCAGTCGCCACTTACTTGTGACTTCTTTATCATTCTATTTCTTGACGTAAAAAGTTTATTGCCAGATTTTATTCCGCACTACAGCACATCAAACTAAACGTCCTAAGACACAAAAACAAGTGTAGGATATTATATATAACTTTTTGTTTACAAAGACAGCACGCATGGTTCATTTTTACTTTTTTATTGACACCTACCGAAGAGACATTTTTGATGACGATTATTTTCGTCTAGTTTCGAAGTTATTTGATAATGATGTATTATTGTTCATATTATCAATATGGTTTAATCGAACAATTGCCATCATTTGTTACACAAAACTAATATACGACGTTTCGAGAGTATAAATCAACTCTCGTTATCTATTATAAAACTAGAGCATAAAAAAATAATAATAATTAGGGAACATAAAAAGAACTCGAGATTAGGCCAAACGGATAAATAGAATATAGCTGAACATATTTAAAACTCATTGTGTTTGTATCCGGGAACAATAATGTCCGTCTATTGTTATAATTGTTATAATCTATTGTTAATATACGAGAGTGTATTAAACGTATTCGATAGTGTGAACACGCGTTGATATTGTCTGTGTTAATGTGCGCGTGTATGTGTATATGTGTTGCGATATGTTGTGTAATAATTTATTTTAATGTTTTAACGACCTCAGCATAGCGATTTTCTGAAGATGGAACGAGTTCCGAAACGCGTCATATGATTATAAAATAAGTAACTACTTTATTATTAAAAAAGTCACATAGACGGACATTATTCTTCTTTTATTATATGAACATATTTGGTCCGAAAATTACAAATTTCATTGGGAAGAGATAAAAATAATACACAGCAGGAAACTTATATAAACGAAAACTAATTGAAAAGCATAATCAGTTTAGAAATAAGGCCATCATGGCTTCTGTTAAAATCTAAGACAAAACTCTTCTACTTAAAATAAAGTTGAAATTTTGCCGCTAATTCCACAAATAAGAATCATGATTCGATCGAGAACTAAACTCTTGAAAGAGGGGAACAAAAGGTTGTTTACTCCGATGAACAGTTAGGACAACTTTCTCTACGCTCCAACCCTTTAACAATCAGTTGGTTGCCGTCCTTTGTGTAGTGGTTTTATCTAATAACGTTTGTATTTAGTCAGTTTTGACTGCTCAGGCCTAGTTTTTAAACTTGAGTCCCTTTCTTGAGTTATAGATTTAGTTTTACTTTCCAACACGGCCCTAGGCTACTGAGCTACTTTGATGCTTTTCTCTAATGCTCTAATTTTACACTTGATAACGAGAGTTGATTTATACTCTCAAAACGTTATGGGAAAATTTTATACTCTAAAAAAATTTGTATACACAAATAATGGGAAATGTCCATATGATTACTTTTATGGATATGTGTGACTGAGAAATGTTTATGCACCATTTATTAAACTGCCAGTTTTGAGTTCTATGTACCACAAAACAAAATTTCTCTATTTATCGCGAGATTTATTGTTGAATAGCTGAATTCAAGAATTTCTTTAATCTGTTACCAGATCAGTTACGTTAAGCCTAACATTTTAAAACAAATGAAATAAATAGCAACTTCTCTCTGCTGAAGGTTCTGAAATAAGATTCTACGATAAAGCATTATCTGGAGCAACTGAAATGCATAGCTGGCTGCAAACAATGAAACAAGATGGATAAATGCCAAGCCTCGTCTTATTTCAACCATTGTCCACACATGTGCTCCCAGTGCGTTGTTTTAGCTAATTTATAGATTGCATTTTCTTTTTTTCTTTTTCCATAATGTCTTTTTATTTTACGTCTGTTAGACTAATGAACACATGAAAGCAGCGGAACGCCAGCAACCATTGACGATACAGAAGTCCGAAATAGAGACCAATTCTCAGAATTCTAACTTTTTACCTTCTAACATATTAAGCAAGTTACGTGATGGGTCAAAAAATCGATGTGGGGTTTTTTTTTACAGATATGTCCATTTTGTAGTCACCTTAGTGGTTTTTGGGAATGTGCCGGTCCGTTTTATGTGTAGTGTTCTAAAGCCCAAATGTGTGGATTGATTTTAATCAAATTTGGTATGTGGGCATAACCTGTATTACGAAAGGGAAAAAACACAAAAGTACTATTTTCTCAAAATCGTCTCAAGGGACCGAACAAAACATAGTTGTCACCAAATTGTTTAAAAATCCCAATTCCTAACTCCCCCTCCCCCCTTCTTTTCCCCCACGGTTTTCATTATATTGTTTGTGTATTTTATTCTATGTTTTGTGTTAACATTTTCGGCCGCCATACTGGATTTGAATCATTTAAAAAAAAAGGCAACATGGTGCCATTTAAAAAAATGTACTCAAATCCAATATGGTGGATTCAAGATGGCGGGAGAAAATTTTAACACCACAAAACGTTGTATAAGTAATTGTACACAAACTTCATTTAATCCGAAATCAAAATGACGAAAACTGTGGAAAAAGGTAGCAGTGAAAGACATGATTTCTACTGAGTAAACATTCATGTAACTTGTATATACATGTTTTAATGTGAATTAGAGCAAAATATAAACAGCAGTCGTATCATTTAGGAATTGAGCTACCTCCCATCAAGGCCATCAATAACAGAAGTGAAGGTCAGTTTTTTTTCAAATCGATGGGTACAGTATAATATTATTACCACTGTGATTATAATGATGCCACCCATTCTGTACATGGTGTTTTGTTCAAGTATGCAGTAGTGCTATTTAATATTACTTCTTGGTCTAAGAATATGAAATCTCAAGCTCGACAGTAACCATTCTGACTTTAAAACCGATTTTAAAACATCCAAGGATCAAGTCTTACAGAATCAGTAGTTCAAACAGAGAATGGTTTATATTTAGTATCCTACGCCAATTAGTGTTGTCTGGAGTGTGTTTATGAACTGAATATCCGTTTCCTTTATCTTAATTACGACAACACCTGTCAAATAAACCACGTGTTTTCTGTTAGCGCCTCCAATAGTTCCTATAGGCAACAATATACGTATCTGTATTGCGTTTAAAGGTGTCACGCCTACCTGTTCGGATATGTTTTATAACCAACATCAGTTTTTTACAAGATCAGAGATATTAAAAAAAACTTTAAATATACAATTGCATTATAAATTTGCGATTGGTGTCCCGCGGGATGATTAGATTTTGTGAAAAGAATGTTATTTTTAATGTAAATAAATATTCTTTTTAATGCAATTTTATTGTAAAATACAGATTATTGTGAAAAACAGTGTTTTTTACTACATTTACGAAACAATTTGTGAATAATAAGGAAAAATTAATGTTCATTTGTAATTTGGACCAAATAAAATTAACATTGTTCTTTAAGAATTGGTCGATTTTTAAATTCTGGTTGTACGCTGTCCCTCTTTTCTCTCCTTATTTCAATTATAATTGGGTTAATTTTCATTATACAGCAACATATAAGAGCTGAAATATTACAACTTAAAATATTGACCTTAAAGTATAAGACCACCTTTAAAACATTACAACTCGGTTATTTGAATCGTATTGAAACTAGTAAAGAACCAAAATGTAAGCAATTTTATAATCGGAAAAAGGCATATTTATTATTATAATTATTTATTTTCGTTGTTGTAAAATTCATATTTTTAAGAGGTAATCGTAAAAACGATTTTCCAACCCTTAAAATATTATTCGGAGAAATCTGTACTCATAGATTTGTTAAAAACAAAGTACAGTATTTTAAAACAACTTTCGATTGATTGTTGACACTTTAATTTTTACTTCTGAGGATTTATCAAGTATAAAGTTTATAAACCAACCTTCTTACTGGCTCAAAGCATAAATATACGTCGCATTTGAAGAAGTTAAGCCTAATATGATGCTGCAGGTTTGGCAGGAAATCGACTTCAGATAGGATGTCTGCAAAATGACCAAAGTCGCATTGAATCTAACTAATTATAAGGTAAAAAAACTTGATGTATTTCGCTACAAAATGACAATAAAACCAGCTCTGTAAGTAGTCTGAATAAATTTATATGAATTTACAAAGTTGTAAAGTCCTTTTTGAAACGCCCTTTTTGTATAGTATTGTTATTGTTACAGAAATTTATACAATTTTCTTTAGAATAATTAGTTTATTTTTAAAACATTTTTGAAAAATGTAGTGTCTTATAATACAAGGGCTCATTCATAATAAGTGCAAGGTGCAGTATTCCCTACCAAGCTAGATCTACATTATTTTCTGTACTCTTTGTTTAGAACCATCTCTTTCTTGACCAACTTTTGTTCTCTTTTGACCCCGACGCTATTAAAGTATTTTTTAGGCGATGATGACCGCGAGGGTTTTCGTCTTTAAATACTAATTAATATTTTATTTTTTAATACAGTACATTGTTATTAAAAATCTAACCGAAAGTGCTGGCATATATTTTTGTAAATTTTTTTAGCTTTAAAAAAATCATATTTTTGTTACTTTTCAATCAAAATTCACGATTTTTTCCTCTTAATATTTGTAATTAACTGTTCTTTAAAAAAAAAAAAATCTTAATTATGTTGTGAGTAAACAATATGCAATAAAAATAATATATATATATTCTTCGCTCAACAGAACATTGAAGCCTTCCTGATGTGTGGTCAGCACATAGAGTTTCCGTCACCGTAATTCTAGCTTTCATGACAAGGATTCCTTACTAATCGAAGTTCCCCAGTTTTACACCACAAATTTTAAAAACAATTTTATTGACAAATAAAAAGATACAATTTAATTTTTAAATAACGCCGTACGATTTTGCACTCTTTTTTAGAAATTGGAGTTCCTATATATTAAACTTGTAAAAAGTTAGACGTTGGCGCACTAAATAACATGGTTATAGAGAGAAAAAAACATATCATACTGTGCTATTCTATATACAAAATGTTAGGATTAATGTGCGTTTTAAGTTTGTTTAAACATTTTTGTTGGCGTATGAAAAAATTGTTACTCCAAGATTTAAAATATAAGATAATGTTCACATCAAATGGAAGAAACGACATGAAATCAACCAAATGGTGACAAAACCTACTTTCATAATCACATCATAACTTTACCATTGATACTTTAACCTACTGCATAAAAGGAGATAAGAAAAATGAACATTTTCAATAAAATGTAATTTCTCGCTGGTTAGTAAAGTTGTTTAATTGGTTTAATTCCCTACCATATGCCCACTTGCCTTGACACAACTATGTTCTCAATAGCCACATGTCTTACAGAACCGTGAGATTTTTATTGAAAGTACCAGGTGATAACACTGGTCACGCAGCTGGTACACCGGTGAATTTGTTTCGTATCCGTTCGTTTGCCGATCTCAACATTTATATGTAGTTTGTTACTTGCATAAAATGAGCCGTTATTGACACAGGTTTAAACATATGTTTTTGCTCCATTTCTGTCCTTTTTTTCTTTTCTTTCTTGTTTTTCTTATTTTTTTAAGAAATATAAGATAATTCAAAATGTCAATACCAAAGTTTACAAAATGTTTTATACCATTACTGTAGTTTGCAGTACACCACAAAATCTTATATTTTTTCACTCAATTGTTAAAAAAAATTAAAAATTACAATACACAAACATTCAGCCTTTTAAATACTGGGTTTTTATATTTATTTTTATTTAAAATTTCATGCGCGTTTCATTCGTAACCGGTCTACAGACAAGACGATACATTCTTTTCACAAACTTTACATTTATATTCTTATCTATATCCCACATAGGGTATAGAAAAAAAAACGGTAACAAAAAAATTACCTTGGGATAGTTAAGGCCCAAAAACTAAGGAGGAAAAACAATTTTTTTCTACATATTACAAAACTAGAAGTTATTCTGATTACGAATATGTATGTTTATTTGACCCCAAAAAAATAATATTTTGGGGCTAGGGCAAATTTAAAGTGTAAAACATCATTGCCTCAATCCCCAACAACCTAACTTAAAAATGGCGTAAGCAATAAATCCGAAAATAATTATGTACTTCGATTTTAAATTATTTTGCAGTGCGAAATCATATTATAATTTTTTATATGATGAATACAACTTTTAACTGTCCCTAACGCCTACGGACCCATTCGTGTGGTTTTAGCACACGTTTGACCCTTATTGTATGTTGAAGGATACATAGCCGAGATATCGATAAAAAACTAATTCATGTTAGTTGCCAAAACACACGACAGATTCCCACGGCTTATAGAAACGTCTACAAATAGACAATTACAAATGGTTTCCGATTTACATAACCTCACAAATTAGGAGTAACGGGAAAACTCAATGAGGCTACTTGTATAAAATAGCTTTATTTGTTTTGGAGTTGTACTTTGTTTTTGAAAAAAAGATAGACAAGTTTTTTGCGACATACGTTTGTAGAAACCCTCTTCTTTATTTTGATGGCAAAAATAATTTCCCAAAATTTGTTTATCAGTAAAAAAATTTCCGGAAAATTTGTTGAAGATATTTTGATATATACGGTCATATTTTTTTGACCAATGAAGATATTCAATTCACACAAAGCCTGGCTAAAATTCCAACCTCTAAAGCGTTTACACACACCACACGCTCCAATTTTCTTTCTTTGCCATAAGTGTTGCAGATTTCTTAAATTTCTCAATAATAATAATATTTTGGGATATCAGTCAATACAACAAACCTTTATCGAGTTTTGTTTCCGAATTAAACATCATTACGTAGATTTTAACGATAATTCAGACAAGAATAAAATACAATTTCTAGAAATGTGTCTCGGACAGAGATGAGTTCAAATAATCGTTGCAATGTAAGAAGAAAATGTACAATCTGCATGTTTTAGTACTAAGTGGTGGAAAAACCATTACAATTTGGCAAACAAGTTGGGGGGGGGGGTAGTTATAGGCAAAAAACATTACGCTCATCAACGCCTGAGAAAAAAACAACAACAAATATAAACACAAACAAAATATACCCAAAAATCAACCAAATAAAGCAAAAACCCAGTAAGATGATATAAATTTTGCAAAACCAACAATACAAAACTCAGACAACATTATAAAATACAATGAAGTAACGTATTACAGGGCTGTAATGGGATACTGCAACTATCAAATCATTAAAATCTTATGAAAAATATTTAGGCGAGATAAGTAGAACAACACACCGATCAAGAATCCCAGAATCATCCCCCAACATAACCTGAATCGAATTTGGTAGAACAAAAGTCCTACGAATACCTGTCAGAAATACACAGTGGATTAGGATGTGTTTCATAATCAGAACCGTGTTACAGAATGTGCATTGCGGAGGATTCCGTTGTTCCACCAGAAATCCATGAATGATCGAAGACGAAATCAAAACTTCCTTTCGACGACTGGCACGAATTGATGTTCTCCAGGGTTGGGTAGTATCTTAAATTTTCTTTACTTTATTATTTTTTACAGCTGTCCAGTCTTCCTCCCTCTGGCGATGCAAGGCAATTTTTATTGTTGATAAAAAGTCAGATGCCATGACACATTGCGTGACTTGTAACTAAAGTGTAGCATCTTTGCTGATTCGTCTTCTCGCAAACTAGTATAGTATCGGCCATAGTTAAAGGTAAAGGGTCCAGATAGACCGGGCTAGCCCTAATCCTGTATGGTCAAAACATTCGTATTGTTGTGAACCCGAGCGCTGAGCCACTCATTAGCGGGGTTATTTCCGCCAGGAAAACCGGTAGTGAATTTGCCTGGCATCTTGTTCTGTTGATATAGTTTAGTTTGTGTCCTTTGTTTGTTTTATAAGTAAGCGGCAAGTCTTTTGTCATAACAATTCAACGGAGCGTCGTAGAACTATGATTCAAGTTTTGTAATAATGGTCTTAATCAGGTGAGAAAAATGACCCGAATCTTAATTATATGCGATCAGCAGTTCAATTTATGGCATTTGTATTGGACCGTGTTATTTCCAAGAATTTAATGGAGTCGGTGGCAATGGCTGGAGGGTGGTTAGGCGCTTGGGTTCACAACAATACGAATGTTTTGATCACACAGGATTAGGGCTGGCCCGGTCTACCTGGACCCTTTACCTTTAACTGATACCAATGACTACATAAATAATATTTATGTAGTCATTGCTGATACTACTTTAACTCGCCTAGTTTTTACTTTCTAAATCTACTATTGGTTATTCAACAACTTGTGGTAGTGTTAACACTACTTTCTATTCACTTAACCAATAAATATAATTGAAGGCGAATGCTATTACTATTGAATGAAAATCCAGTAGAAGATAATATAAGGCTTCATCATGCGAGAAGAGTTTGACGGTATGCTGTCCTTGTAGTTAACAGAAAATGGGTCATTAGATGGGAGCACTCCAGAGCTTCAAATTATACCATGGATATTGATTTATCTATCTTGTGTGAAACGGTGTTTCATTACCAACATACGGCACTTATTACGTAGGCCGTGACAAGCTGGAATCTTACACATATTTTAAACTTATTATTATTTCAGTATGTATTGCTTATCTTCTTACTTACATTGCATGTTTGAACATAGACTGGCATCTTCGAGTTCACTTTTAACAGTTCTGAAACAGACAAATACAAACATTAAAAATATAGTAAACTAAATAATACAAATACAGCAATAACAATATTCATTTTAATTTTTGTTGAATTCATACCCTCTAACAGGCGTATAATAAACGTTTTTCTTTAATCATCAGAATCCATTCAGAAATAAGTCTAATGTAGAAAAGTTAAAACACAGAGTTCCTTGTTCGGGCGTAGCAATCCCGAGGAACCTAGCTGGATCTACACCTATTTTATGTATTCATGGGTTAGATTCCTCTCTTTCATCTTTTCTAAAACGCCTCTCTTGACCAACTCTTGTACTTTTGAGACCCTGACTCTATTGGAGTATTCGAGGACTAGGTGTCTTTTAAACAACAAAAATATAGCAAGTAACCCCCCATCTTTTAATTTATTTTATTTTTTACTCTGACGCTATTAGGGCATTTGAGGGCTAGGGGTCTTTATTTTATATTCTTTTCTTTTCTTTTCTTTTTTTTTATAGGCAATGATGACGGATAGAATGTCTTTAAACAACAAAAAACATAAGGAGTAAAAGCCCCCCTCCCACTTTGTTCTCTTTCGACCTTGACGCTATTTAGAATATTCGACAGCTAAGGCGTCTTTATTTTATGTAAGTTTCTTTTTTGTTTAAAACAATGAATGATAACAGTGATGTTTTTCACCATTAAACAACTTCTTCTTCTATGACCCAGACCGACGATATTGATTTATACAGTGCTCTGCAATATTACCTCTTTCTAAGCAAAATGTAAACAAACTATTGTAATAGCAGTGAATTACAATAAATATTTAAAGTATTTAAAGTACGAAGCACAAATTTTAAATAGTTAATATTTTACTTAATGATATTAATAGTATGAATGGGGGGGGGGGGCAATACTTTGAGTTGAAAACAGCCAATGAACGTAATGATTGTTTGATTATACACATACTTTTTCACAAAATCTGCCGTTGATCGTCTAAAATCAAATTAAAACTGTTGTAAATAATATCTCCTAGGCAGTGTAACCACCATATTGTTTTGTTGTTATATCTCTGTACTAGTAACCAATTATATCTAATTTTATCAGATTCCGAAAAACTATTTTTCAAATTTAATTGTTGATAACCTTCACTTGCATAATGGATTTCAATCTACAGATAAAAGGAGACAGGAAATATAATTACAACTTTTATCTAAAACTGCATATTTAAAATGATACATCAGGTGAAAGTTGAAAAATTAAACTCTTTTGTTTTCTGGCAAACTCGGGAACTAATTTTATAAACTCTGCACAGAATCTTCTTTCTTGTATACTCATTAACAAAAAACTATTTGTGGTTATAAAAGAGTAACAAGTGGATGTTATTAAATAATTTAACGAAAGAAAGTTAAGATATAGCAATACTTTCCGTCGAAGACCACTTAAATTGTTTCAGACCAAATGTTTCTCTTTATTCTGTCACTCTCAACAAATAGTATTTCAGAGTACAAAAATGCATCCCACCAAACAAGATTTGTTTTCCCACAAAGTATCCATTTCTAAATATATTATAGTTATCTTTAGTAGCGTTTGAAGAAAATCACTTTTTTACGAAAAGCTTTGCTACAAACACTGACGGATTTTCGTTTAACTCAATGCCTTATTATCTTTGAAAATCATGTTCAACTATCTGAAACTATAAGCGTATCCATAAAGTCATGATGGGGTTTTCTTGTTTATTTGGGTTCTATATGGATCGTGTGGATAGCTTTGGAAACGTTGTAGATATTCCAGGTCTTCCCACACTCGATCTAAAACATCTGGAGTCATGGATGCCATTGCTACTTGAATTTGTTATCTTAAAATAAATGTTACATTTCGAATCCTTTAGCTGTAGACATCTTGTTAGGGTGTTTGTTTTAACTGGCTCACCATTGGGATCCCTGAAACTATAAGATTTACAGAAAACTAAAAATTGGGGACCTTATTTACTTTTTTCTTCTGTAATAAAAAGGAATACGGTACTTGAATTACCGCCATTTTATGGAAACTCAATTTTTTGTTGAATTTGGATTTTAAAGGAGATTTTAAGACTTTTTTAAATCTTGGGTATTTTTTTTTACTCTTACTACTTTACAAGATATAAACTAGAAACTTCGCCAAATACATGGAAATAAAAAACAATAATGCTCTTGTTTTAATTTCGGTTATGTATTTTTTTATGAATATTGTTTAATTTAAGGTTTTATAAGGACGAAACTTGACAGGAGCTAGGTGTTTAGGATTCCTAGAACCTCTTAATGAACTCCATTTAAGACCCTTCTACTTAACACCAGGATGAAATTAATGTACCGGCAAGACGGAACACCAGCTCATAGTAATTATGCACTTTTTAAAAACTACTTTTCCTGAAAAATAGCTAAGTATATAAGGGCCTATATCAAGGTTTTATAAAGAACGTCATGCTTCGGTCGAGGATATGAAACTAAAAATGATAGAGATCTTATTTTCAAATTCATCATAGGTTTTCATTGTGTCTGAGCCATTGTTAAAGATTTAAGAATTCCCATTATTGTTATACACTATTCATAAAACAATACATGTATAACAGAAATTAAAATTTTTAAACGAAACTTTGCGAACTTTTGGGTCTCGTATTTTGTAAACAAGCAAGAATATAAACAATAGCAAAACAAGTCTTAAAATCTCGTTTAAAATCCACATTCAACAAAAAATATTAGGGTTTCCATAAAGTTAGCCCCCACCATATTAGAAAATGACAGTCGATTTAAAAAAAATCAAATAAGCCATTTTATTACAAAGGAAAAAGGAGGTGAGGTATCCTATTTGAAATTTTCTATAAATATAGTTTCAGAGATTAGTTAAAAAAGACTGTATATAAAAGTGAGCGTGATTGCTACTTCTTTCAATCCAACGTTTATGAAATTTCTCACCTAGAAATCACGAACAATATTGGCATATTGAGGCAGCGGCCTAAATAAAGTTATCAACCTAGAATTTCAACTGTTTCATAGATCTACATTGTTACCTTAGCAAGACATAATAATTTAAAACACCCCCATGACTTTATTTGAAAAACAGTACATAGCACTTGTTTTTATCACTGAAATCAGCCAGATTGATTAAAATTAATCATGATCAAAATTCAAGAGAATTATGTACTCCAATAAAATCTAAAATCGCCATTGTATGGAGATTAAAATGTAACATTCTGTTTAAACTAATATGGAGCATATAACATTCAACAAATGTCGATTAATTATTTTATCGAGACTCAAGGCCAATACTTCATAAGAAATTCTTTACCCCCCCCCCCAATCAAAATGAATCTATATTGTTTCAAATTTTCACAAATTGTCTATTTTGAAAGTAACTAAGGTGGGTAGTGTTTGGAGAGAATATTTTATTTTGAAGCTTTTCAGATACAAATTATGACTGATTTTTGACTTTTTTAATACAGTATTCGGAAAAATTGCTGTATGGATCTGAAAATACTTCACCCTTTATTCTACTACTGTGAAAGAATATTATATCCTCTGTTTACTTGGAGTGTATTTATGTAATAATAAAGCGATTACGCGTTTAAAAAATAAACTAACGTCGTCTTACACAACAGGGATACAAACCGTATAAAACTGAAAGTGAAAAACTAAACAATAAAAACAAAAAAAATACAGGTAACTTTCCCGCTTAGAAATGAACCTATATTTATGTAGCGGTCTCTAAAGCTAGTCTATTTGATTTTAACAGTCAATGCATTTCTTACAATTCCAACTAAATGTGAAACAGGGTGTTTTAGCTTAGTGCGGGGCGTGAATAGAATACGCCACGTCAATCATTCGTTTGGCAAGTCAAAGTTTAGTTAATCTGTCAACAATACCATCACTGACGAGAGGGAAACCAACAATTATTGTAAGCTTACATCAAAGCTGTATTTTAATTCCGAGAAAAAACTTGTTTTAAGTGACCACCAAAGTCGACTATAAACGTTCTGTTTCTAATAATAACAATACTGTGGCCCAACAGCCTGTGTAGAGTCTAGGCGTGTTAAATCGCCTTTCAGTGGAGTAATTCGTGACCGATACTTTCAGTAACCGTCGCCGTAATTCTAGATTTCATAACCAGAGTTCGCTACCAATCGAAGATCACATAATGCCGGGTCAACACCGTAACTTTGTGAAATCCCAAGGTGAATAAACTCAGAACCTCTTAAACAGAATATGAATCCCTAGCTACTAGACCAACTAGTGAATCAAAAAACGACACCGCTGCGGCTGATTATTATTATTTTCAAAGAATTAGATCATAGTAATTTGTATTGACAATTTCGTTTTTTGAACGATAATTCCCAAATCTATAATTTTGTTTGGGTCATTTGAAGCTACGTTTCAGACCAATATTATGATCAAAATTGTTTGAGCTGATGCATAAAAAGTCCAAATTTTGGACCACTAAATTTTTGGACGACAGCACCTGTGTGTATTGGGTTTTATAGTAATTGCTCTACAAGTCTCAATTTTAGTCAGCTTTTGCTCAAACTTATTATGTGGTTTAACGTTTACAAACCATTTTAACAAGTTTCGTTTACAAAAATTCAAAATGTTGGCCCATTTTAAAATTTCAAAAATATTTTGATGATGATAATATTTTACCATGAGGTTGTACAAAATCATTTATTAGTTCATTGTGTACAGATCTAAACTCAATAAGGCCCAAACGGGTTTTCTACGTTATAAAAAAATACAGTTATTAGTAAATAACATAAATACATGCTCACTATATTATGGCTAACTTCGTTTGCTCCAATAGTTATCATTATTATGAATACTTATTTAATATTGGGTTAAATTATATGTTTTTACATCATTTGTAACTGGCCTACTTTTATATAAGAGAGTTTTACTTAATGTATTCTTTAATATTATTTATTTTAATAGTTTATTCAACACTATTCACTATTACACACGAATATGAACTATTAAACATAATGTAAAGAATAAGTATACAAATAAAACACACACAAATTCTTTTGTTAAATTCTACAATTTATTGGTCTAGCCGACCATGGTTTCGCTAGTTACGGCATTGACAAGGCTTATACAAAGACTAATTAACCTAAGAAGAATTATTTGGCGTAACCATGGTCGGCTAGACCAATAAATTGTAGAATTTTACAAAAGAATTTGTGTGTGTTTATTTGTATAACATGGAATTCTACCAAGTACCGTCGGTCATCAGTATAAACAATATTAAAATAAAAATATTGATAGGTTGTAGTTTTAACCCACACATTTGCTTTTCAACGTAATTTAGTATCAATTTCCATTATATTTTACGTAGATTTCAAACATATTTGAATGAATGGAATATTTTGGCACATTAAAAAAATTCACTTCACCAAGGTAGCCATTAGGGGACTAATGAACCGAACAAACGGCTGGCGGGGATTATTACGATCGACTTAGGTAACCAGAGGTTCAGCATTCTTCCCAACGGATTAGGTCTTACTAGCTTGCATATAGGCAGCTGATGATCTGAATTTAATATTGTAAAAATTGAAGTTTGAAAAAAGAGAAGCAACACAATAACGACCAAAAAACAATTCGGGTCATATTATCTATTTACTGTAATATAGGCTAAGTACTGTAATCATTTACTGTATAATCGAAAATCATTAAGTAGGTTAGTTTCGCCTAAAAGGAATTCCAAATATCTTCCTTGACAACCCACATGTCACTAATCTTATATAAAGAACTTAATTTACTGCCTTCAAGGAGTTTTTTATATTTTCGGGCATCTTCCCAATAGTCGTAAAGCTTTGCCACGACTTCCGAATCCAATTGGATTGCAACAACAGTCTTTCATCATAAAATGAACACACACTGCTTAGGCATACAGGGACAGTTAGTTTTATGAATTCGAAGGCGCCAACATATTAATTTCTTCGTTAAATAGAAAACATATTCATAATCGGAATAACTTCTATATTATTAGATACACAAACATAATATTTCCAAAAATGTTTCAACTTGATAGTTTTTGCTCTTTAACTACCTCAAGGTTATTATTTTTTTCTTACGTCCCAGACAAATGCAAAGAATATAGATGCAAAGTTTGGAATAAATAGGATTTATCGTCTTGTCTGTGTAGAGTGGTTGCGTCTTACAGACACGCTCGTGAAATTATAACGGTACCTAAGGACCCAAATGAAAAGGAATCAATGAAATGCAATCCGTCCTTTAATGGCTATTGAATTGTTTGTTTCAAATCTCACAAAAACTGCTTGTAAAAACATATACACTTATAAATAAAGTAAGTTATATTCGTCATGTATAAAACTATAATAATGAAAAAAACAAACACAATATTTAGTAAATTCTACAATTTAATTGAGTCTTTGTTAAGCTGCCTTGTAAATGCCGTTGCTGGAGAAACCATGGTCGGCAAGACTCAATTAAATTGTAGAATTTACTAAATATTGTGTTTGTTTTTTCATTAAAATAGAGTTTTACCAAGTACCTTCGGTCAATAGTGTAAATCATAAAAAACTATAATATATGATTTAGTACTGCAGTTTAATTTTAAATGCAACTAATTTTTTTATAATATTGTGACGATGTCACTGGTTAGGAACCGGAATCTTACTCGCAATCCGGTTGAGATTCCTTGCTTCGATTACGGTGGCAGTGGCACAGCTGATGATTAGTCACAGAGAACAGGAAGGAGACCCATCAACCAGAAGAAGTCCCCGGAAACACCTCTCCTATCAATCGAAATTCACTGCATATTTTTAACAGCTCAAACTTAGTTTTATCATTGGGTTTCATAGTTTATTAACTTATGTTGACCTTTTCATGTTTGTTATGTTTTTGGCGGTTTCACTTGATAACGATAATTGATGCACACTTTCGAAACGTAGTTGTTGCTATTGTTTAAAGGCGAAAGACTCAAGTTGATCATGGCCTCTTAAAACAAAGAGGATAAAATAAACACCCCTAATTCTCGAATACTCTACTACAGGCAAACCAGACAGAAAGAAACCTGCGCAGAACCTTCATCTTGAGAGTGGCTCGTGCGCGCATGGTGGGGAAGGGATTGGAGCGGGGATGGGGATCAGTCGCTGGAAAATATTAAGCCCTACGTAATGAAGCAGCGGGAGGGTATGTCTGGCCTAACTGGCGCTCTCCCTCTCCCACCACAGTTCTACCTGCGCGATAAAAAGGGCCGGAAGAGAATAAATGAAGAAAGTTCTATAGATCCAGCTATGCACCACGGGTTTGCCATACCTATAGCCTACTCACTAAAGGGCTTCTGAGGAGTATTGGTTTGTATCTACACAAATCATGACAAATGTCCGAATAAACTATAACAATAATATGAACAATAACACCATTATCCAATAACTTTAAAATGAAAATATAACAATGATTGATTTCATTTCAGCAGTGAAGATGACCTCTACGAACGTAATGGACTTTGCAAAGTATGACAACCGTGCTGACCACGTGCTGTACCGCATTTAAATTTTAAAATATTAATGGTGTTGAAAAGTTATAAATAAACTTCAAACAAAGCATTTGTCATGTAAATTAATGACTCGAGCGTTGTTTACAACGCCAGACGGAGAATTGGTTCTGCATCTCATTCATGTATTTTACATATATCTTGACGTTTATTGACTCGTTTTGTGACGCTCCTACGATTTAAAAAAGAAATACTGTTTTCATGTCAGCATTGTGGTTGGTAGCCTACTATAATTAGAACTAACGAAGCAAGGACCTGTTTTAATTAGGCTATTTGCCATTTCCTTTGTTTATTACGCAGTTACGGCCAAACGACCAATTGTTATGAAATTAAGAAATGGGTTTCATTGCACTGAAAATGTATCACACGAAATTTTCTTTCTTTAAGTTCGAAAACATTTTCATATAAATGATAGCTTTATGTTTTAAATAAATAAATACACAGGGCACACATAAAATACTTTTCTAAACAAGTGGCAACTTACATGAAGTACGTGCGCTATTTTGAACCAGGATTGGAAACTCGCATCACCCCCCCCCCCCTGTTTAAAGACGAATAACCTTATTGGTCATTACCGCCTTTTAAATAGGAAGAAAAAACATAAAATAAAGACCCCTAGCTCTCGAATACTAAAGAAACGTCAGGGTCTGAAGTGAAAAAGAGTTGGTCAAGATGAAAGAAAGGGATCTAACCCAAGACTACATGAAAAAAGATGTAACTCCAGCTAAAGTCAGTATTGACTGGACTGTGATGATCATTGTATTCTTCAGAACTGAATCATGGAAGATGACAAAACAATGCATAGCAAATGTTTATAACAAGTATCAAGAAAAATATTAAAAATTTGGTGCTGACAAGATATTGAACAAACAATTGTAGGGAAGAAACTATCAAAAAGATATCTAAAAATAAAGTAAAGGAAGTGGAATTGGAAAGGCCACTCAAAACGAAAATCAAAAGAAGATAATATAAGGAAACAAGCATGAGGATGGAATCCAGATGGAAAAGAAAAAATAGAGGTATACTCTTGAGGTAGGAAACAAGGAGCAGGTGTGTGCAGAGGAGGAAAAGTGAAATGGGAAACATGTGAGAAAATCAAAATGAAGGCTAAAAATCGAGGTCGATGAAGATCGTCCTGTGGGAACGAAGTTAATTTCATTTATAAATAGGAACCTGTATTTTTGAGAACGATATTATCCTTAGGGACTGACAGTGAGCACAAGTGAGACAATCCCGAGGGAGATTAACTGGATCTACACCTTTCTTCATTCAGTCTTGTCTTTACCTCTCTTTTATCTTCCCTCTTGTTCTTTTCTAACCCTGACGCTAGAGCTAGGGGTTTTCAATTTATACTCTCTTCTACTTTTATTAATTAAAAACATTTATATTTAAAGGCAATGATGACAAAGTGGTTTTTCTCATTGAAGAAGGAAAACGGAATTGTATTTTACGCAAAAAAGGAGAAATTTTGTAGCTCGTTTAAACGAATTTATCCACTAGAGCTTTTATATATTAGTGTTTTAGTCAAACCACAGACATTCAACCTAGGTGGTAGCCAAACAGTTCCACAATTATATAAAGATAGAAACTTCAACTACAAACTAACATTGTTAGAAAGATCTAATCTCAGCTCAAATAACGGATATACAAACTTTACTTTTATCTCTTTTGATCTCAGTTTGTGAAGCATATCCTGACATTCTTTTCATATTTCCGGACTTCCTGTTCAAAGCGTGTTTTATCTCATTCGGTTGTTCCCTGCTTCCGATACCGATGCAGCATCTGGCTGTTAAACACAAAGTACCACCTGTGCTCCCTCCCCTCATTCTCTTGTTATATACAGGAATAGAGCACTTGGTTATGATTATGTTATATTTTAATGCCCAAAAACAGGGGAGAAGGATAATTATGGAGGGATCGTAGTAAGGTTAGGTATATAGAGAAAGGTATGTGTGATATAAATCAACGCTTTTAAGTGATTCAGTTTTAACCTACAAAGTTTGGGTCGAAATTAATTATGAAAATTTGGTTGATAATCTCGAAAACTTGTAGGTTAGGTTTTCATCTCTCGATTAATCACTTCTCCACTTGATCCAAGAAAGTAAATAATTAGCCAGGACACACTTTCAACAAAATTGTAAAAAGTTACAAAAAATGGAGCTAACTGAGGTTATACTTCAGTTGAGCTTTCGAATGTCCGGACGTTTTATTTTAAAATAAACCCGAAATATATTTATTTTATACTAATAAAAAATGCACATATAAACACACTTTAGTATGAAGACAATTAAATCATAACAACAAGAGTAAAATAAAACACATAAATAAATAAGGATTAAATTAAATTATTATTAAACGTCAGAGGGGGCAAAGGTTGGAAAATGGAATGCAAACAGTAACGTCATTGGAATAGTCGCTGAGTCATACAGTCTATTTAGCGACAAATCAGTGGGTGCTTTGCTGACAACTTGAAAATATAGCTGACAGTTTAGGTTCAAACAAATTATATTTGAGTAGGCTAAGCTGTCCAGGACGTTACTATTAAAATGTTATATCAAATGTACCGGTAAACAGGCGGAATTTATTACTAAACATCCAAATTATCATTTGATGAAAACACAAATTTATAATTCTCAATATTACCTAATGATATTTACATATGAACAGGAGGGAAAATAGCTGAAATAGTTTAAAACATGCCTATCGTCGATGTTTCTGTAAATTATAATTAGATTTTCTTCCAAATTTTCCTTTGCACAAATGTGTCCACAATTCAAAGTAAAGTTGCCTGAAATTAAAAAATAATGTACTTGTACGCCATTTTATACACACTGTATGTAAACGTGAAAAATTATAGTATACCAGACTCTGCAGCGATTAAAAATTTAAATACAGACAAGACGATAAATCCGATATATTTCAAACTTTGCATTTATATTCTTTGTATTGTCCTACATATATATAAAAAAAAAAATGGCGGTAATAAAAGACCTTTGAGTTGTTAAGGGGCAAAAACTAGAGTTGAAAAATTTTATTTTAGTAAATATTATGTGTGGGGTTTCAAATAAAACTAGAAGTTATTATGATTACAAAAATGTATGTTTATTTGACGAAGAGATCAATATGTTGGCGCTAAGCCGGTTAAAAGACTTAGATTTTAAAAGGTTTTATAAAAATGCCTTTCCCTATATGCCTGGTTTTATTGAATCCGTTTATACGCGAACCGAAATATTCAGCAAAACTACAAACGTTACATTTTGTTTGATCCTTATAGGTTACAAATTTTAAAATATTTTGAACATTTATTGAATGTACTTAGAAGTTTAATACTGTATTTGGGTTCTTTCCATATTCGTGCTGGTGAAGACGCTTCGTAACATTACCTTGGCTGCTGACTGTTTAGCTTCCACTTGTTACACTCCTTGGCAACAAGTGCAGGCAAGCATGATGGAAACACAAAACACATGTCGTCTTCATGTTCTACGACTTCCTCTAAATGCTTCCAAATAACTGTTTTTCTTTTCGCCTACTGTTCTAACTTGTTTGTTTATTTTTATTCGTGTTTAGTTTATGAATCATTGAAGATTTCGTTAATGATTATTCTAGTAATAATACCGCGTCTTAAATTCGAGTCCGCTGTAGAGATTACATGTAAATTTTAATTTCATAATTTACCGGGTTCGTTTATTTTGAAACTAGTGAATGTCTAAATACGACAAGCTTTGAAGAATGTCTTACAAGTATTGAGGGGAAAATAAAAAGGCATTATTTTTGGTTTAGTTTAATGTGTTCAAGGTTATTTGAAGGTGAACTCATTAAAAAATATATAAACTCCTTTTTATAACCTTAGAGAGAAAATTTAATCTGATTTTAATTTTCAAATCATTAATAATATTTGAAGACCTCTTCACCTTTAAGAATTTGTCTCGAGAAACACTAGTTTCAGAGCTAAATTATAAGAAAGATAAATAGTTTACTATATCTCAGTAAAACTAGAACTTTTCAGAATTATTTATCAAATCTTTCGTTTTAATATAATAAGAATGATCAAATTGGAAAATATTTTAAAAACAAATTTCAAAACTTTATAAAGTATTTTTGTCTTATAATTTTGCTCTAAAATTGATGTATTTCAAAAAACAAATTTTGAAGATGTCATCCATACAGTTTCTTAAATATCGTGAAAAATTAAGGTCGGATTAAAATGTGTTGGAAATAAAAGTTTTTCTTTGGTTATGTTGGTATTATTTTTCAAAACGATCGCGTAGTATCAGTTTATAGGATTTAAATTACCTTAAACACTAAAATATTTTATAAAAAATTATAGGTTTCTACTTTTATTAAAAATTCAATTGATTTTAAAATTACCTTGAAAACACAGACTAAATCAAATTTAATAATAATCCAGAGTCCTTAGAACCTCTCAGATTGGTCTACTAGCTGCTGTTCAAGCTTTATATGACAGAGGTTTCGGGTTCAATAACCAAGGAGAGGAGGGTAAATAAGTTACGATGTTGGTCCAATATCATGAGACGGCGGGGATCTGTAATTGCTAGCTGGTTCTGGTAAAGAATACTAGAATTACAGCAAAGGGATTGAGTGATCAGTCTAATAAGCATAGACTCTTGAGAGACTGATACGTCAATTTTATTACTGTATTTATTATTTTAAATACAATTCCCATTTGTAAACCTCGTAGTTGTTCCGTGTTTAAACAGTCTCCATTTGCTTCGCTCGTGTTACCTAACCTAACCCTACACTGTAAAGTATTGAAATCAAATATTTAATGAAGGGTGTTTATTTGTTTGCCAATTACTCCCAAATGTAATTTACTTTTACTACAACAATGTATGGCGTTATAAAACTTCAAAAATATAAAGAAAGTCTACAAGATGATTTTTAAAATTACTCCTTTATAAAATTAAACACTATACAACGTGTCATGTTTTTTAATAAAATTATTTATTATACATTATTTTAGAATTATTCAATTACAAAATATACAAAATGAGTTGCCTACTCTTAATCGCGGTAATCAGAAGTTCAATAGTCTGTAACTTTGCCTCGGCTATTTCGACAACACTTTTGGGTGTAGAACATAAGTTAAAACTATAAAAACTTAATCTATACAATCAGAAAATGTGATAACTAATGGAAGGTGTGATGGGTGAATATAAAGTTAATGGTGGATTGTGTTTTTAAAAAATGGTATTTATATTGTTTATGTTAATAAAAATTCTTTCCTTCACAGTTTTGAGTTTGTTATTTTGAGTTAGCCTTTAATGAGGTTTGAAAGGTTTTTACTTTGTTATTTTGTGTTAGTTTTTAATGAAGTTTAAGAGGTTTTAATTTTCTGGATGAAAGGTGAATTTATAATGTTGAATTAATTCCATGGAAAGAAAAACAAAGTAATATATTCCACTCATCAATGTTTCTAAGCTGGAATATTACTTTTTTTTTTATCACTTAAATAATTATTTGAAACCCTGAATATTCCTGGATCTGTAAGAATGATGTTGCCTCTTGGGATGTTATAAATAGAATGTCCCAAAATTTTTCTTATTGTACAAATTATATTATATGGAGATAGAAAATATGAATGATATTTGGTTTTGATGAAGTGGGTTATGTTTTTAGTTGGTGATAGTGAATATGTTTAATTGGCTGATTTTCATATTATGCATGTATATAAACTAACTTTGGAATAAGGATATCGTTACACCTTTCATCAGTATCATATATTTTACCGACAAGTTCGAAACCAGCTCTTTTGGGAAAATGATTCTTATTTGGGAACTTTGTAGAACAAAATATGTATGTACCCATTATTAAAAGATTGCAGAAGTGACTGTTCATGCTGTCAACAGGAAAACCTTCAAGGAAATCGTATCGACCATTATCATTGTTATTTGTTATCTCACAATACTATTGCTTACAAGACTTCTGCCAATCATCTGGTAGAAAACTGATACCATCTTAATCCCACGTGTTCATTTTTTTAATTGAGATAATTAATAATGACATTAAATGTAGTTTTAAACAACAAGAAACTTTATTTGTTGATAACTTTCCTGCACATGTGATGGTCATTAAGAGATAAATAATTTGACAATCTGTATAGAATGGTAGAAACAAGCAAACTGTGGAAAAACAATGTATAAACTTTCTCACTAACTCTACCAAATCGTCACAGAAAGTGTCATTTCGGTAAATTAATTATCAATCAAAAAGTGAAAATGAACGATTGACGCTGACTATTAAAATATATATAATATATGTTTAAACAAAGCTCTAAATTTTATTTCGCTTGTGTTAAACGCGCTTAGCGTAAGTTGTTTTGATTAAAATTGAGTTTCAATGAAGGCGGACTTCAGAAACTCACTTAAGAGAGTACTGGCTTAGTAATCCCAATGAGACATAGCTGGATCTATACATTTTTCCATGCAGTCTTGGGTTAGATCCCTTTCTATCATCTTTCCTATCCGGTTTCTCTTGATTAACTCTTATTCTCTGCCGCCCCTGATAGTATTAGAGTATTCTAAGGTTAGGAGTCTTTATTTTTGTACTAATTATTGTGATTTCATGCTCCTTTTGGAGTAGTGATGGTACATTTAGTTACGGCATGATAAATATGAACTCTGGCCTATATCTCTTGCTTTGTGCACAATAGATTCGGAATTAATCCACCTTAGGGGCTTAAAACTTTACAGTCTTCACTCAAAATCGTGTGATTAAGTGGGGATGTCACGAAAGGAAATTCTGATCACGAAAGCTCTCTACTACGACGACGGGAAATCGAAGTGTTGGCCACATCCCGTGACGAAAGCTGTTCAGCAGATCTATGGGCCCAAACGCGCTGTCGGGAAGTTTAATTTTTATAAATTAAATATCTGTCTAAGTCATTAAATGTAATTGTATAAAACAACGGTTGAATCTACAAATCTTGATCACACCTCATCTAACAATACTGTAGGCTAGAAAAAATATACATTTTATCTTTAATTAGAATAGGAAAAATTTCATTAAAAATACATGGAAATAAAAGGAACCCTGAAACTAAAATACCAGGTCTTTCAAAAGTTAAAACTTTAAATGGTTGTGGTTTCGTTATTTATTGTCCAATCCGCGAGAACAATTATTATTCTTTTTTCGTCATACTGCTTCAAAAACAGCTGTTTTTAATACATGCATTGTTCTTTTTAGTCCTAGGAGACCTAAAACATCAGGTCGAGGTCATCAGCTGTTACTTCGTTTATACGAATTAGTTAACTATTGTAAAGATTTATAAAAACAACCGATACTCTCGATTGTAAATAACCGTTAAAACAGCTGTTACCATTGATTTGAAGGTAAATAGGTTATAATATTTTAGTTTTTGTAAAATTGTTTTTATATTATTTCCAGTATAACGAAAAATAAGGTTCATCACTAGGACCAAATGAAGCTTTTCGAGCCTCGATCATTATCTTGTTAAATGAGCTTGTAACCTCCCTCGCTCATTAACCTCGTTAAAATTGAGCTTGTATTGAAAAGCTTCACTTTTGGTCCTAGTGATGAAATATACTATTTTCGTTTCCAGTTATAATTGGAATTTATTAAAACATCAGCTGTTATTTTTTATGTATTTAGTTGTTGCCATAGCAACGCGTATTCTTAATGTTGATTAATTTCAAACACAGGCATTTTACTAGTAGTTAAATTGTACTGTAGTAGTAGTATACAATAATTAATTAATTGAATATTTTTTATTCCATCATGACTTTACCTTTACAAACACTTATCGTATTGATTCAGTTTTATTATGAATTGAGCGGAGTTTATCAGCCGGGTTAAGAAAGTTTGATACTCGCAACGGTTTGAGGGACGGACCGTGCAGTGTAGTCGTGTAAGAAAAGCTTGTTAGTAAATATGAAACCACCGAGTCCGTTGGAGACGTCAAGAGTCCAGGAAATCCTACAATTTAAGACATGAAATTATTGTTGCTGAAGTCTTAATGGAGAAAAGTTTTGTCAAATAACACTGAATACGGAGAATTATTTAGAGTTGAGAAAATTGCACAAAACCTTGAAGACTACGGCTTCTCCAGGAAGAGAATGACGGCCACTTGGAACACCTGTCTTAATAACCCTAACAAGTAAGAATTCCGCTTATTTTAAAGTTTTTTAAATCAATATTAAGAAACAAATAAACTTGTCAAACTTTTAACCTGCATTTGAAGGATCGTATTACTATAACGATCAGAATAATATTTTACAAGGAAAATATTAATTACTATTTCGATTAACCGTAAAACTTATTACTGTATTACCTTATTTTGAGGTTATGTTTGTATCATTCCTCAAAACTACTGCGCAGTACCAGTTCATATAATTTAAAACTACAATCTACACTAAAGTATAAACCTTTTCAAATGTCATAATAAAATGTAGTTGACATTTCACGAGGTCATTGTACACTCTGACGAGACACGATGCGCGTTATTTTGGGCCGTCTAAAGTTAAACCTAACCCATCCCGCCTGCCTCGCCACATTTATAGCTGAAATTTCCGTATCCGGCCTTTGTCTGATACAATAGCCAATAAATCAGCCACTCCTAATTTAATATCTCCAGGAAATTATGCTATCAAAAGATTGCACGCAAGGTTAGAGATACGTTGGTTAAACAGCTCTACATACAAGTGTGTTTGGAAGGTTGGTATTAAGAAGTGTAGGATACGACTCCAGATTATAAGTGAGTTGAGAGTTGTAACAAACATTTTCTGTAACTAATACAAAATGATACTGATACTGGAGCGATACTTGATACAAATAACTGTTTTTTTAGTAACAGATACAACCTTCAAAAATCACAAATATTCATATGTTTATATAATTATTGACGTGTACTTATTAGTTATTTATTTGTGAGTATATAGGTTATTTTTTGTTTAATTTAAATCTCTAATATTTACATTTACAGCGTAATGTATATACTATTGTACGGAAATGTTATGGGGATATGTTTGGCAAGATAAGATGGAGAACAAACTGCTCAGAGTGTGGATATAAAAAAACTAATGCACAAGACCGTTTATCATCGACGAAGCTGATTAAAGTATCGGTTAAAATATCACTTTAGTTATGTCAACAAAAATTAACCTAGAAATATACTTCGCGTAAGATCATTGTATCAGTTAGAGTACCATTTTAAGTATCATTTTAGCAATGTACCCTCCCCCCCCCCCCAACCAAGTGTTTAAATGCGAAAATTCTCTCCGTCGTCATAGCCTCATAAAAAAAAGAAAGACAAAAACAAAATAAAAACCTCTAGTCCTCGAATACTTTCTAACAGCATCAGGGTCGGAAGAGAACAAGAGTTGGGCAAGAGAGTCATAATAGGAAAGATGAAAGAGAGGGATCTAACCCAAGACTACGTGAAAAGGTATAGATCCAACTATGGGTACCTCGGGTTGCTAAGCTCGTACTCACTATAAATGAGCCTCTAAGGGTTTTAACAATGTAAAGCCTTAGAAACTGCAAGTTAACTGTTAAACTAAACCATACAGTTAAACTTTACTCTTCGATTATGTACCAGTTTAACTCTACGATTTGGCATTTCATCTAAGTGTTTGTAAAGCAATTACTGCCAAACACACCAGTCGTTATGAAATTTATAAACAAGATTCTGTACAAGATATTTCTATTTTATTTTGCGTTTTAAAAGGACGGTCATTCAAAACAAAGTACTGTATTCTGTTCTAAAGCATGGATACAGATGCTCCGACTAAGAATGTAGTGCTCCAAAGTAGGCTATTCAATATAACAGTATGAACGAGACCATAACGAGCAGTTGTAAAAATAACATTTTCCTCTGGCTAACACTAGAAGTAGCCTTTCCCGCCGTCTACACAGAACTGATGTGTCACTTTTCAACACTAGGGCGGTAAGTATTCAGAAAAGCATTGTTTTTTTTTCTGCCCTAGGTCTGATAAATCAGCTGTTTGTGTTAAATCAAATGACGATGAGTTGTTGTCATGGCAACAGACAACAAGAAACCATTGTTTACTTTCTTAAAACGCGAGTTTCGGTTACTTTTGTTTTCAAAACCTATTTTTTCAATTAAGTGAAACATTTTGAATTTTTATAACATTATGGATCGTGATTAGTAACAATAATTTTAAAAAGATACGTTATACAAGATGCTGATTGTGCAACTGCTAATCTCTTGCCAGAAAAATCAAGAGAGATATGAAAAAACGTACGAACAATTTCTTAAATAAAGTTGTTTATCACAATATTGGTGTCGTAATTTGATTAGAATTGTCCCTGTATAGTGCTTTTGTAGTCCTCGAGAGAATTACCAACATTTCTCGGGCGCGACAAATCGTGTTTTCAACAAAAAATTAATTACTTTATCGTTACCTACTTTATTCATATTTTCATTGAGAGCTTACGTACTCAAACCTTTTCCAGTTTCCGTAGGGTTAAAAAATATAAAATAAATTATTATTTATATAAAAGTAAATTGAAGAAAACACAATTATCGACAACACTTTCTTTGTAAGAAGACGACTTTTTAATGACTTCCTTTGTTACATGTGCACAAACCTTCTTTATACTGAAGTTGCAACACACAAGATCCATGCTTCAATCAAATATAGCTTTGCACATCTGGTGAAGTACAGTATTATTATTGACTTTGTTGCGATTCAAGAAGGGAGGCTTGTGTAGACTACATGTAACAACTGAAGATGACACTTTGATTACTGAAGAATAAATTATTATTTAGGCCTACATACCAGTTACAATGTGATGAGAATTGAATAAGAGTCTAAATCATCACAAAACTTTTAAATACTTTATTTTGAAAACAAAGATTTTTGACTTCCATTTATCCCATAGATTAGAGTAAATAGGCGTACCTAACTCGAAAGCAGCATTTTTTGGCGTCAAAAGTCTTTTCTTTTCATTTTCTCGACAAATTAATTATTTCTTTGTCATTAAAAATATATATACTTTTAGTTAGTTTGGATATTTAATAGAGCAAAATAATAAAATGTGGGACATCCGTTTCATTTTTGTTTGTTTATTATATTAATCTTGATCCAGATTTGTTTAGTAAATTTTGGTTAAACTTGTAATCAAATTACAATGTATTTCACATTCTTTGGTTGGCAACAGTCAGCTCACTGAAAGAAGTGTCGCGGTAGATTTTAATAGGGGTAAAACATAATTTACCTTCGTTAGTATTCACCCAAAAATGTAATTTTCTTCTAAGTACTCTAGTTACACTTTTCTCAGAATCAAATAAATCTATTGAACCAATTATTATTTTTATTTATTCCCCCCCCCCAATGTACAATAATTGAATGAAAAGACAATTTTCCACACACAAAAAAACACTTTTTGTGCCATACAAATACAAGACGTGCGTCGTTTCAATGACTAAGTCATCATCCTCAGTTGTTTATGTAAAATTGTATTTTCATTCATTTAGTTATTGAAATTTCCACAAGGGTTGGGACTTCACTAGTTTTATCTAGATTATGACAGAACTTTCTGTTTACAGAACTTGGATATTTTGAAAAAAACATAAATTGTAAATGTTCAGAAAATAACCCTAAAATTGCACGGGAGGACACATAATGCAGCTCTCCCTTTAATGTGTCTGATGTATTTATAATTTTAAAATTGACACCCAAAATTGAAGAGGGTGTAAACGAAAATTTGCAAATTATCAAGTAAACATATTTATTTTCAGTCTAAGTGACTAAAACCCATCTGGGAAAAACGTGGAAGAATCACTTAAAATGTACCCAGTTAAAACGACAAGCAAAAATAAGGTGGTAAACTACTTCAATGCGTAGGGTCAGTGAACATTTCATAGTCTTTGAGATGTCGACGGTTCCTCGAAGGAGAACGCAAAAACTAGTATAGTGTTTCCTATATTGGAATTAGCTATTGGCACAAAGCAGTGAAATAAAAAATTAGAGTAATTAGTTTTTAAGACAAATTAGTCTAATTAAAATAAATGAACAAACCCAGTTCTTCATGAGGCGTTACTGATGAAATCATTCCAGTTAGGAAATACTTGACATTTACCAAAATAACATAAACACATGCTGCTATATGGCCTTGACAATCTCACAAATCTTAAAGTTTTACAGGTTTTAAGTTGTCGACAAAGTTACATTCTAAAGCATTAACATCGTCGTATATTGCACAGTTGTTGTAATTTATAGTAGTTTGACCAAATGTGTGTCTTGTAATTAATTAAAGTATGTAATAAGTATTGGTATTGGCGATATGCCAGTAGTTATTTAGCGACTAACATTTTGACGACTTGTTTCCCAAGAGAATAGATTTTCATGTTTAATTTTCATAAATATAGAAAATCATCCACAACAAGGATAAAGTTGTGGTGGAAATGGTTCATCTTGACTGAATTTACAGGTGAAGGGAAGTGTGGGAATTACCATCCCTGCGAGTTCAAGCTAGTAGCAGGAAATTAGGTCAGTGTGAAGTATAATTTCCCAGCACTTTCAAACAACTGGCCGTTCTAAAAACATTGACCAGCGTTTTCATGGTGGGTTCTGTTATATTCCAAATTATTTATTTCAAGTAATATGTTTTTATAAACTAACATTTGAGTAATCCAGAGGTAAATAAATTCGAAAGATAACCGTATTAAACTGTCTGATTTTATTTGTTTAACGACAATATTGAATCCAATTCAACCGTTCTACCGTTCTACACGAGCGGTCTAGAACTGTCAGATCATGTTTTCGTATACTTGTATTACCAGTTCTTCCAGCAGGAACCACGTTGTCGATGGATTAAGATGTCGATTGGTTGAGACCCATCGATTTCTTCACGTAGTCTTCGGGTTAGATCCCTCTATTTCATCTTTCCTATCAGGTCCCCCCCCCCCGATTCTGACGTTATTAAGAGTATTCAAGGGGTAGGAAGGTCTTTATTTTATACTTTTTTTCCCCCTGTAAGACGTTGATAATCGAAAGGTATGAAACAACACAAAGAACTGAAAATACAGGACATTGACGTTTATTCTAATGAATGTTTCCGTCGCGAACGATCAAAAAATCGACGTCACGTTTTCTGCGAATAAATTATATCCGTTTTGAGGTGTTCAGAATACAAAAGTGGTTTTTAGAATTAGTATATCTGTCTGTTGTATGTATAGTTCTTTAGAACATAAACGTGTGGGCCGATTTTAATCAAATTTTGTATGTGAGCATAGTTTGACCATATATGAACAAGTTATTATCTTTTCATTTTCGATAACTCAAAAAACACAAATTTATTTTTATTTTTAGCTTACATAATTTTAAAAAACACAAAATTACGATTTTTTTCACAATAGGATTTAACTATTTTAATCGAGTGTGGCTTATAAAAACTCAAACAAAACTTACTAGATTATCTCTCCAAAAATGTCGGTTGGTGAATTATTGGTAAAAAACACAAAATCGGCGATGGAGCAGTTATAAAGACACTGCAGAACCACATTAAACACTTTTCAATTAAAGAATAATTGACAAAAACACAAAAATAAAGCTTGACCATTGAAATGAAAATCTCGATTTCAATCAAATACCCATAAGACTTGTTTATGACCAATCGAAGCAAGTTAGGGGCTATATATATATATATATATATATATATATATATATAATGATTGACTTTTACTTTGTTTGACTATTTCTGACAACTACTGAAATGACATTTTTGGTGAAGAATAATTTTTGTTGGTTTTGGAGATGAGAAGGTATGTTTAATATTTCCTTCCTCTTTGCCTGTTTATAAATAGAACTCTAAATTTCGGTCAATTAATTACTACATAGAGCGAAAATATTGTACAATAATCCTTCCTTGTACTGTACATTGATTATACTGTTTGTTAAAATAATCTGTTTTGAAACGTACTACATTAGTAGAGATGTTCATTTTATATTCAAACAGCTGTTATTCTTATTTCCGACACAAATAGCTAATAAAGTTGTACGATGGATTTAAAAATTGAAGTCGAGAACTACTTGGCAAGGGGCGTGGCAATCCCGAGGGATAGTATTACTAGCTGGATATAAATCTATTTTCGTCTATTCCCGGGTTAAATCCCTCCCTTTCATATTTCTTATCAGGTTTTTCTTGACTGTGTTGTTCTCTTCCCGACCTTGACAAGGTCAGGACTCATTCGAGAGCCAGGGCTCATTATTTTATATTCTTCGAATTATATTCTTGTTAGATAAGCTCGAGAGATTTTTCACCTGTAGAAAGCAGAGGGGAAAAAAATCGAAAAATTAGGTCTTCTGAGGTCTTCGTACACTTTTTTTTTATTGATTTATTTCGTCAATTGCACATTTTTGTAAGAAACAAACGAATGAATCAGTTTGATAATTTGATAAAATTTGACATATTTTGGCAATATATCGAGATAACAAATTTAGGGATGTTTATAAAAAAACACACAAAATTACGATTTTCTAAATTGGATCTGACAATATATCTTTTTTTTTTATTTTGTAGCTCAATAAGGACTCAAACAAAAAATTATAGGTTGCCATGTCCACAAAATTCCTGGTTATCAGTAAAAACAAAACAAAAATTATCCAAAAAGTAGATGAAAAAGGACTCTATCTTTTAACTTATCTCTCTTAAGAAATATATGAGCAACAATCACTAAAAAAATTGATTTTTCTCACGTAAAAAGATAATGATAATTTAGAAGAGATATTTTCGATTTTACTAGGGTTATTATTCACTTTAAATATTACAAAAATTAATTTTTAAATATAAATAAATGTTTTTGATCATACATTGCTAATGCAATAAATTTTGAAAGCATACCATTCTACAATAAATGTTCAAAATGCTTCCCTTCTACAGTTTGCCAATGCGCTAAACTCAAGTAGGCCTAATACTTGTTTATGAAAGTAGGCTTAGTTTAGGCATACATCAGCCGTATGCATTACGTTACAACAATGTAGCTTTTATCTACTCATTTCGCCTGTAAAATTAAATTGTAGTGGTTCTAAATTGTTTTTGCAGTAAAAATAAAAACACAATATAAAAGTTTCGAAGTCGCATTTTACCCTGTTTTATCACTAACGCGATATTTCAGTCATTGCAACTTTGAAAGCAACTTAAAAACGAAGGCATTTAACGAAAACGGATCACCATGTTTGCCTTGTAAAATTTTACATCAAAATCATGTATGACATCTCCATCTTCCTATTTAAAAAATAAAAATTTGATTCAATATAGCGGATCCAAGATGGCGGAGAAAAGTAAAAAAACCTACATAAAAGTATATTTTTTTAAATTTGGTAGATCTGCATTTGTTTCTACCTCCAAGTACCTCTGTTATGCAGTAATAAACCCGTTTCCATATTTAAAAATCACCCTGTATCTTTGATTGTAATACAAATATTGACTGGTATAGTTTCAGACTACCATTATTCATAGTAGAGGGTGGGTCTGAACTTTACCCTGCCAAATATAAACCTCATTAATATCAACATTAGATCCTATTCAATCACAAAGGCAGCTTTTGTACTTTAACCAGCTGACTAATGAACTGTTATTTGTTATTGGCCCAACATACGTACAGAACAATTATGGGAGACAAACAATTTATTTGACCCACATTTATCGAAGGATTTTCATGTTTCATGAACGCAAGAAATCGTAAAAGTTTCCTAAAACTTTCCGTCTTTCGTTACGGTGAGATGATAAAAATCAACGTAGAGACTAGAAGGCTTTCAAAATTGTTATGGGCAGGACAAAAAGTGAGCCCACGATTAATTTCAGGAAAAAAAGAAGAAAAATTTAATATCATAATTCAGAGTTTGAACATATTTTACGAGTAATTTAACACGATTTATTTCTTCTAAACCTTTTATGGCTGACGTAGATCTTTATTTTGATCAAAATATACCAATTTAAATATGTGTTGAAATATATACATGTCTAAATCTATATTAATAGTTATATATATGCATGTTAGTACGCCCTTCTTATACTCGTATTACATACAAAATGTTTCCCCCAATTGCAGTATACGTTATACTATGTGTCCCAAAAGTCCCCCCCCTATTATTTATTTATTAATAGAAATAGAAAGATTTGCTTTGGGGAAAGTTTAGATAACCAAAAGTAGAAGTCTTTTGAATTATCAAAATTTTCCACCCTTATCCCCAAAATGGGGTAGTTTGGGGGTAAGTCAAGAATTTTAAATAGCAACCCCTATTGAGGGATACCTCATATTAAAGGTCTTTTAAAAATAAGAATAATAGCGCAAACTAGAGGTCTTTAAGTTTATCCTACCCAACATAGCGACCAATCGAATTGTGAATGTTAACCTACAAACTCCAGTTGTTTTTATTACATTACAAATTGCTCTATGTTGGTAAAACGATGGTAGGTAAGAGCCTTAACTTGTTTTTTTTTTTAGCTCAGATTAAGTTCTCGAAATGGCTACCATTTACTTCTTGGCAGAAATAGATTCTGGACTCAAAAGCATGTTGTACATTTTGTAACATTTTCGGTGTAATTATTAACGTAAAATTTACAATTCGATTGGTCGCTATGTTGGGTAGGATGAACTTAGAGACCTCTAGTTTGCGCCATTATTTTTTATTTTTAAAACATCTTTAAAATGAGGTATCACTCAATAGGGGTTGCTATTTAAAAATCTTGACTTACCCCCAAACTACCCCATTTTGGGGGTAAGGGTTGAAAATTTGGATACTTCAAAAAACTACTCCTTTGGTTATCTAAACTTTCCCCAAAGCAAATCTGTCTTTTTCCATTAATAAAAAAAAATAGGGAGGGACTTTTGGGACACATGGTATTTAGATTATGTAAAAACTATACAAGATATAGGTTGGCATGTTACAGAACAATGATCTTCACATTTCTTTTCATATCTCTTGATTTTCTAGGCAACAAGCTTAAAGCTACTTCTTTAGCTAAATCAGTTATATCCGGCGGAGTGCTTGACTAGTCACAATCGTCCTCATTCATTTCAAAATGGAGTTTCGACATTCTATTGAACAATCAGGCCTATAAATAAATTAGCCATTTCCATTAGAGGTTAGCTGAGTCTGTTCTTCAGTGAGCGGTCCACGTGACGATATAAGCCTGAACCAGCTGGTTTATTTCAGCTTGCGATTAAAAAAAAAATCACATTTATTTTATTTGCGTCCAACTCATTTTCTGCAAGCTGAGTAGTAATCAGCTGGTTTAGAACCTGTTCTTAGGTCGTAAATGAACACTTTAAAAACAGTTGTAGAAAAATGTTAATTAATTTGACACACCTAATAACGATTCCAACAGATGTTTTTAACTGATCAGCTGTAATGAATGTACAATTAGATTATTTTGAGGTTATGTTTACATCATTGCTCAAAACCGATGCACAAAACTTTGCGCAGTGCCAGCTAAAAAATCAGAAAATAATGAAATACCACAACACCGTTTCGAACGAACATCATTTTGAATTTAAGTGACTCTTTTTTTTCAACCATTTACGGTCATCATTTTGAATTTGTGTAATTATTTTCATCAATCATTTTCTTCAACGAACAAAAAAACCTAGTTTACATTCTAGAATCTATTCTTAGGTCGTAAATGAACACTTTAGACAGTGTAGGAGAAGTTATTTTTAGAAATGGATGTAAAAATATTTTCGGCAAAAAATCAGCATTTGTTTTTTTTAGTAAATGTGAGATCCCTATTGTGTATCTAATTTGATATATAGGCAATATCAGTTAAGCTACTCAGAAAAAAAATAGAAATTTCGAGACAGATTTTCAAATTTAAAAAACGGGTTTTCAATTAATTTTGTTCAAATAGGATCTCGGGAAATGAGCTAACTAAATTGATAAATTTACGTCACGTAGAATAAAAATGAATTTTGGAAACGATCGTCCTATATCCGAAAATTCCGTAAAAAACTCACCTTCTTGTCTTATACTTTAAGAAATTGATTTCTTTTTAAATTGTAACTCTATTCGCAATGTTGATGGTCCATTCAAACAGATGCTTTTTACTATTGCACACTTACAACCTATTCTAACACATTTTTTTTAACTGATCAGCTGTTTTTTGAGGTTATGTTTACATTATTATTCAAAACGAACGCCCAGATTTTCTGCGTGTTGCCAGCTAGTATTGCATATATTTCAAGACAATAATAAACCAACCAAGTCGGAGGCAGGTCTGTTACATTACAACAATTGATAGATTTCCACGTACGAAATAATAAGACGTGAGAATTCTATCACAAGAAGATAGCTAGGAACTGCGTGGTGATTCATACACAACTAGCCTAAACAAGAACTTGCATGGCTTTGTCGCACATTTAGTATATTGCGGCATAGTCCCTATACCAAATTGCATATCCCTATCTTCATTTTTGCGCCCGCTAATGTATAGACAACGACAAGGACGACAGTATGTTGAAAATATCGCATTTTCTGTTTCCTGAGGCCAAAAACATAGGTTGAAATTTATACGATTACCAAACTTAACATATACTTCGTATACTGTAAAAATTGCTACAGTAGTATTGTTAGAACCAAACTGTTTATTTTTAGGTTAGAAATACAGTAGTATATATTAAAAAGATTTTAATAATTGGCATCCATATCAGAATAGTTTCGCAACTGTGTACTGAAATTACATTACAATGTTAAATATTTTGTTTGAATAATCTAAAATAACAAAACTTTGGTAAAATACACATTTTCCGATTTTAAAATTTACATCAAAATGGTAGTAAGTTAAAGATAACATTAATACTTTTTCTTATAAAAACCATTTACTATATTTCAAATGATATCTAATGAACTGTCTCATTTCTTTTCTTTTCTATGTATTTTGTGTTATACTCTATTCTTTGTTTACATATTCAAATATTTGTGTATTCTTAAATTAACTGGAAACCCCTCAGTTTTCAGGAGGACCCTCGAAATCTTGTAAGGCGCCATCTGTTCACACACACACACACACACACACACACACACACACACACACACACACACACGTGCGAGTTCATGTGTTTATTAGTAAACATTTAACTTAATAAAAACAGTGCTCGTTACAGGTAGCTACTTCAAAAACTCGAAAAAGAAATGATAGAAAAATACAAAACAATTACAAGTAAATACTCTTTATCCTTAAAAAGAAATAAAATTAAAAGTGATACAGTATTAAATTGTTTTTTCTTCATTGTTACTGAAAGAGAATACAAGTACTTCAAACACGACATGTAAGCTGATATTCTGACACTAGACTGACCTCGACCTTGGCATATACCGGCTTTCAGACTACCCGTATCAAATGTATTGTAGATAAACGGTTTTTCAAATTTAAAGGCCCTTAAGGGATTTAAAGTGGGAGTTAGGCGTCTGGTTTAAGACATTTTAAAATGTAAACATAGGTCATGTTAAACTTTATTTTAAAAAAACGTTGAACAGATGTTCAAATGTAAAAAACTAACCTAACCTTAACAGTCACCATTATGTTACAGTTCAAATTAAAAAATATATATTTTCTCTAAATTCTTGAAATGCAATCGTACTCCCTTGATGTTTTAAAAGCGAAAAACACCTCGATATCACCGCCATATAAAAACAGGAAGAAAAGAACTTAAAATGAAGAATAGCTCTCGAATACTAAAATAACGTCAGTATAGAAAGAGAACAAGAGAGACCTGATAGGAAAGATGAAAGAGGTGGGATCTAACCCGATAACTAGATGAAAAAAATCGTAAATCCACTTGAGATCCCTCGAGATTCCAACGCCCGTACTCTAAATGCGAAATTAATGAGGTAAACATTTATACAAAGTTTCTAGCTCAGTTTACTCAACATACATTTAATACGATACATCTTTACTCTGTATCTACACCTTTTTCTATGTAGTCTTAGATTAGATTCCTCGCTTTCATCTTTCCTCTGTATCTACGACTTTTTTCATATTATATTCTTGAGTTAGATCACTATTTCCGTCTTTCCTCTGAAGAGTCTCTTGGCCAACTATTGTTCTCTTCCTCTCCTAGGAGGGCTTTATTTTATATTCTTTTTTGTAAAGCCATGATGGCCATAACATTATTTTCTTGTTGTTTATAGGCTAAAATCGTTCAGTCATCATTGCCTTACAAAAAGAGAAAGGAAAGAACATAAAATAAAGACCCCATATACCCCTCGAATACCCTAATAACGTCAGGGTCGGAAGGGAACAACACTTCGTCAAGAGAGAGACGATAGAAAAGAAGAAAGAGAGGAATTTAACCAAAGACTATATGAGAATATGTGTAAATCCAGTTATATGTCCTAGGGATTGCTAAAACTGTACTCACTTATATGAAGCCCTGAAGATGATAATGAAAAGAACAAGTGTAAAAAAAGATCAATTTTGAATGAAGGAAAAACGTATTAACATAATTCCTTAATTAATTTTGTTAAGCCTAATATTCAACCCATTACAGTTGTGTGTGCTTAAATCTCTCATCCCCGATTATGAGGTTACATTTTTAACGATTTTTGTTTTATTTATAAACAATTTTTTCTTAACGTATATATATTTGGACTTTAAAATAAATTTTAATCTGCACAAGAAGAGCTATTGCGAAACGTACAGATGAAAAATAATCCTGAAAACATATTTTTTGAAATTTTAAAATCAGCCACCATTTCGAAATTTATCGAGTATTATTTTTTGTTTACTTTCTCTTTGTTAAGTCTAAGCATAATTCTCATGCAGTTGCGATTATAAACACCCCCTTTGTATAAGTTCCCTTGAATTGAAGTCATTCTTACTATTAAAAGTACAATGGGAAACAGTACAATATATTTAAAAAACTTCATGGTAAAATCATTACAAAATCTAATAACAAACTTAAAAAACCTCATTTCAATATAATGTATACCCCAGTCAAATCGAACTGATAATACCTTATTTTGTAAATAACAATTAATAACAACACTTCTACAAATAACCACACTTTTGTTATTTTGCTTTAAATTATTTTTGTCTGAATCAATCACAGCTGATATTATTTGATTGGTGTAGTTTAAAACGTATGGTTATTTTTCATAAGAACACATTCTTAAAATAAAGCCAGATGTTTTTAATTACAGATGTTCACAATTTCCAACCAGATGTTTTTAGTCGCAGTTGTTTCTGTTTAATTACAGATGGGGGTTGGTGGTAAACACTTTCATCCCTTCTACTTTCCCTCCCTTATTTTCCATCATTTAGAAATTTGGGCGGAAACAACTTCAGCCTGAGCCCTATCCGACGACACCTCAAAATCAGTCAAAAACTGTAGAAATTCTACTCGCAAAAAAAAAAAATGCCTAGCCTATCAAAAAATAAGTATAGATGTTGACATAAAATATGTTTGTTTCTTTTGATGTCCTTCATTACCTCCCATCCTAATGGACACACTTACAGTGAATACGGGTGTGGCATTCCCGAGTGGCCTAGCTGGATCTACACTAGTCTTAGGTTAGATCACTCTTTTTCATCGTTCCTAATACTTCAATCTCGACCAACTCTTGTTCTTTTCGAGCCCTGACTCTATTAGAGTATTCGAGGGCTCGAATATTCTTCTTTTTTTTTCTCCCTTAAAGTTTGGCAAAATTTTTGTTTATGAAGACTCTGTTATGACGAAAAATAAATAATGCCTAATGAATAGAATCGGAGACATTTCATGTTCTCAAGTGTCGGCGTTTGCATGGGAAAGATCGCAATAGGTAAAATTTCGAAATAGAAATTAGCCAATTATTTTGACTACAGTTTCGGATTGCGTTTTTGCTGAATATTGGATATTTTGTTTCTAATATTATAATCATCTATATAGGTCGGTGACCACTAATTATGTCCTATTGAATTCACTCTCCTATCCTAATATGTAGGAAGCTAAACGGTGTCTACCAACCTTCTATAATTAACAAAGCATCCATGACCGTAATTTGTCACTAGAGAAGGTTAAAATCATAGAGTGATGCGATCAGCGAGAGCTGAAATTCTCGCCATAAATGAATTCTTTAATAAAATTGTATCTGCATGATCTCCCACCAGGATATTCTCACACCCAAGACCATGAAATGTTCACCAATCCTACCCCAAGGATGAATTTGGAATAAATCTTGGCTCATTGTATATATACAGAGTGTTGCAAAATTGTGTTTCCAAACTTCAGAAGGTGGTTTGTTACACCAAAACTAGGTAAAAAGTTCCTGTAAACATTTGTCCGGAATTTCCTGGTTTCCCAGATATCTTCCATTTTGTTTTTTTCCGCAAAATATTTTTTATCTCCAGAACGGTTGGACGGATTGTATTGAAACTTATAATCTTTACTAATAACGTAAAGAACTATTTTGAAAAAAAATTACCAGCTTAATTCAATAACAAGTTTCAATGGCGGCTGTTTAAATTTTTCAAAAGTTTCCGCGTTTTTGAGTTATTTCAAATATTTATAGGAACTTTTTCTCAGTTTTGATGTGAGAAACCACCTTTAGAAATTTGGAAACACGATTTTGCAACATCCTGTATATTTGCCGTTCATTGTAATAAACTGTTCTTAAAATATTAATTTTCCTACAATATGGCGACTAATGTAAACTAAGCAATACATTTTATTATTACTATTAAAAAAATCATAATTTAAAAAAATAATGTTTTTAGTTTTTTGACAATAACTCTGTTATCCTTAAAGCCACTGAAAAATTACAAACTCATTTGTTTGACATTAAAAATGAAAACATTTTTGGTCTCTTATATGTAAACTTAATGGTTTTTTATATATTCGACATTGAAAATTGTAAGCGGTCGCCATTTTGTAAACATACAAAACAAAACCTGTTTTTTGATACATTGATAAAAGGTTATATTTGTATAATAATTTGGACTGGATATCTAATTTATTTCAAAAATGTAATGTTTTTTCAAAAAACAAAATGGCGAACAGACGGAAAACCAAGCATTTTAAGACATATGTTCATAAGTAGTTTTTTTTTACTTATTTTGACTCGAAAAACCATATCCTGAAGTTTTAAAACGTAGTTTGGAAACACCCTGGGTGTGTTTCAGACCGTATTTATTAAATGTTTTGTGGACAATGATAGCTAGAAAAGTTTTACTTTCCTTACTAAGTTGCTTATGAAGAATTTAGAGAAAATATTTTAAACAATTTGGGGACTCCAAAGCGGCATATTTTGAGGCATACGCGTACGTTTTTACAGAATTTCAAATGTATTCACGTTATACTCCATTTAAAAGGTCTTAGAAAATCAAAGGTTTTTGCATAAAGATCTCTCGACATTTCAGAAAGACGGTATAAATATCTGATAAGCCTGTATAATTCTATTTTTTGAATCTAACAGTGCCCTTATGGACTTGTACTTTCTGAAACACAAACAGATAATTTTAACAGAGTCTAAGGACGTAGGACTTTGCAACATTCCTTTTTATTCCTCGTGGGGGTAGATTTGTCCAATTAACTATTTAAGCCATTAACCGTTTCTATATACAGATATGACCACACAACATTATTTGTGCAGCTGTGTATTCAATACTAAGGTCGAGGTCGCCAAACAAGTGATATACACAAAACACTCAACAAATCAGCTGTGTGACTACTATTTACCAATGACGCTACCAGCAGTGTGTGGGACTTCTCGCCAAATAAGAGATGTTTACATCGAGATATTCGCAAGGTTGTTTCTACAGCCTCCAAATTTAAACTCTTTAAAGTTTTGGCACTAGTCTTAGTTATTGTTATGTTTACGAGGCCAATTTAAATAAACTCAGCGCCAAGGATTCTTTCTCTTGTCGTTCAACACACAATTTGTTTTAGATTTATCTAATCTCTGCTAGAATTAAACAACTAAAAAATATATTTATTGCAATATACATAACAACAAAAAATGTATTTATCCTCACAAAATTACGAGTCCATCTTGGATTTTAATTTCATAAAAATAATGACAAATATGAAATTAAACCAATTTTTTAGTAAATGCCATTAAATTGTAATTCTTTTATATTTTACACAACTCAAAATCTTCGTTATTTTTTCTTCTAAAATCCATATAACAATTCCGACAACTCCAAATAATTATTTTTTAAGGAATGCATTTATTAAACCAATAAAACAGCTTTCAATTTATAAAACATTATCTCTACACGTCCTTCAGTAAAGTGTATTCTCATATAGTTTCCAATTTAAAAAGTCTGTTCAATGATCCCTTGGTAACGGTTTTTTTTTTTTTTTTTTTTTTTTTTTTTTTTTTTTTTTTTTTTTTTTTTTTTTTTTTTTTTTTTTTAATGAGGTTAAGTTAATTATAACGAAGATTTTAGGCGTCTAATATAGTTAAGTTCTGATATTTGTTAACAGTAACGCATTCATGCTATACTGAGCTCAGACACATCAGTGTCAAAGAACAAGGGTTCGAAGAGTCGCGAATCCTCACGGGTGTCAAATCCATTACTCTGGTGGTCCATGAAAAGACGTAGAAACAGACAGCCAGGTGAGAATTTCGACGATGACGTGATAGCCAAGGGAATAAAAATAGAGAAGACTCTAGACTTTCTGGCCCAAATCAGATCATTTACCCAGCCCCATCATTAAATGTAATCCCCCCCCCAAATTTAATCTTTTGGGCCTGATACGAAATGTTAAACTGCATCGGTAGATATTGATACTAGTATAGAGGAAGTTTGTTTAAAACAATTACACACATGTTTTCTCGTAATTTTTGTGTATATAGTATCACTAATTTCTTGACGTCGCCTAGATGTCTATGTATTAAACACTCTTCACTCTCTTAGCTCGTGTTAATATCTCAGCCCTTGCGGGTCCTTACTAGTATCGGTAGGCTATATAGAAAACATCACATTTTCTTAGGTCAAGAAATTATATTTTTGACAATAACTTCGCTATTTGTCATCATAGAGATGTGGGTTGGTACCATTACATGGAGAATTAAAATCTACAAATTTCTATCTAATATGTTCAATAACATGAGATGTAAAACAAACAAAAATCCGCCATTTTGATATTTTTAATTCGATTGTTCTGAATTTCAATGTGGTCCTACATGAATTTACACCTTATACAAAATTTCTTGTTGCTATTTCAATTTCTGTGGCCGCTATCGTCCTTGCGTACATACGACGGCATATTGAAAATATATATATTTTTAAGAACATGAAATTTAAAGATCAATAAAAATCGGAAGTCGAAATATTTGCGATTACGAAACTCAACTTATACTTAGTATAATTAATGTAAAAAATGTACATTTTAATGTCTACGAGAAATTAAAGCTTAGTTAAATAGGAGAGCTCATCTTAAGAGTATCAAAGTTTCTAAGTAGATTGGTGAATACTAAAATTAATTATCAATATAAATTAGTATCATAATATTTATTTTAAACTAGGGTACTCGTAGCTAGAAATCGAGCAATGTTTTGTTATACAGGCTATAAATATTTTAAATTTAAACACAGTTGAATTTCAACTGTATAAATCAATGAATGTTCTTTTACTCATTGCTAAGTCCGCGCATAATTCTCATATAGTTGCGGTGATAAACACACCTTCTGTATAAGTTTCATTTCCCTCTAATTGGAGGCATTGTTACTATTAAAAGTATAATGAGGAAACAGTTCAATAAACTTTAAAAAACTTCACTAAAAAAAATTGCATAAACTATAACCAAACTTTAAAAAAAAATCTAATTTCAAAACATTGTATAAGCAAGTCAAAACGAACTGATAAATACCACAAACAAGCACAACACAAATAACAACACTTCTTTAACAAATAACCAGACTTCTGTTTGGGTTGCTTTAAATTATTGTTGTTTATATCTATAACAGCTGATATTATTTGACTGGTGTAGTTTAAAACATATGTTTTTATAAGAACAAATTATAAATACAAAGTCAGATGTTTAGAATTACAGATGTTTATAAATTCTTCAATAAAAAATAGAGTGGGGTTAATGGTAAATCTTTCACCTTTCTACTTTCCTTCCCGTATGTTCAATCTTTTTGTAAATTTGTGGTGAGACAACTTTAGGCTGAGTCCTACCGAACGACATCTCAAATGTCAAAATCGGTTAAAACTTGTATGAGTTCTACTCACGAAAACCTCCCAACTTAATAAATATAGATCTACTCTTTGTGTACATTTATAAATTGTTTGTTCGATATTGAAGTTCAAACATCCTGTGGAAGGTGACAGTGAGCAGCAAAACAGAGCTGTAGTTTGTTTAATGCAGTATAAGGCAAATTATATGATATGCTAAAATTAAGTGTGCACATCACCAGGATGAAACTGATCCAAACAGCTGTTTACAATTTTAACTTTCTTATCGAAATGTAAAGATAAACATATGTAATAGGCAAGAAGATGTTCCTAAACTTCCAAACTATCATCTGTAGAAAACACAAATATTAAATTATTGTCAACATTATCTGTTGATAGCTATATATGAACAACCAGTACATTTCTGAACTAGATGAAAAGAACCAAAAGTCATGTATACGTTTTTCTTGACAATTTGACAATGCATGTATAAAAATCAAAATTTCTTATAATAACCTGACTTTTGATTTTAATATATGCATTTCTTATTTTGTAAGTGTTTTAAAAAAAAAAAATTTTTTAACTGTTATACTGACTTTATAGTCCAGTAAGAACAATGTTAGAGCGTTTCCCACATATCTCCTCCACTTTATAATATATCGTTTTAAAGATAACTAAAAACCGAAGAAAGACCGTTGCTCAGGTTTTTTTATTTTTGTTATAAGTTTTTTTGAAGTTTTATTTGTTACTTTACACTTTATTTAAAAATCAACAAATGATTTAATTGAAAATCTGATCAGCGCGTTTATTTCAATTTGTATACTCTATTCAACTTTTTTTTTCCCCCCTCTTCTTCTTTCTTCACAAATGTAAGTGGTAGGGTGTCGAAAAAATGTGGGAAATACATCATGCATGAGCTGTTTGTACTTGAGAAAAGTTTAATTTTTACTTTTTATCCGAAAACTTTTGCTAACCTGCATTTTTAAATGGATGAAGACACTTTTTAAATGTGTCTCTTACATTAACATAGAATACGTATCATTTTTGTATCTATTTTTAAATAATTTATAAACACGATACAAAATTTAGAAAAATAAAATTACATTAAACATTTTTGTTTCAGTTAAATCTAAGACTGTCATTATATGGTATTTTATATTAACATGATTCCATTTAGATTTTATGGATCTACTTTTAGTTTTTTAATTCAATTTTTAAGTGATCCTTGCATGTGCTTTTAAAATACACAAAATTATGAACGATCTGTACGATACGGGAAAAAACATAATAATTTGTTGACAGATTGTATTCCCTAGTTTCGTATAGAGACTTATATTTTCGAAGAGAAAGCTTCCCGAAACGCGTCAAGCAAAAATTAAATGACGAAGTCATTAACTTCAGAAAATTTATTATAGATAAAAATATTTTACATAAAGCAGACTAAATGTTTACGCAGATTATAAATGCCTAGTGCGCATGCGTGCTCACCCTACCCGCACCAATAACTTCATGTATAATATTTCCATCTACGAGTATACACATGAAGAATACTATCAGGAAGAAAGGAGATCGTACCTATTAAAACAGTTACCCTTTGGCATAGGTCAATTGCTCCATGTTTCCTACCGAATTAGCTGTTTATCGCTCAAATATAGACTTATAAGGTCATACACTTTGACATTAATCACTTAGGCCTGGATGACGTGATATGACCTTGAACTGACAGTGTTATCTACTGCTTCAAATCAAACAAGCGATTTCATTCACTAATCTATTAGGAGGTTAGTTTGTTCTATTTTATAAACGAAACTCGCCTGTTTTACATATTAATCTAGCTGTTTGAAATTGAAATAAACTGTCTACAAACTTTACAAGAAAGAAGGGGCGGTGAGGACATTTTTGTTCAAGGGTCTTAAAAAAATCTTGAATCTCCAAAGATTTATCAAAATGGGTTAAACATAAAACAAGTGGTTTTCTTCATTCTCGTGTATTTTTATGGGCGTGGAATCCCATCATTAAGGGATTATCTTTTATACAATGGTACGGTGGTTTTAAAACAATATATTTTTTTAATAACTCTAATTGCAAAATTAGACCAACCAAAGAAGACTTTTGTGAATACGCTATGCACGAATATTGGCACAGTCGTTTGTGCTATGGCCGAGGTACACGATCAATAGGTTGGAGGAGAGACAATGAAGAAGATAAATAGAAAATAAAACGGAAACCGATCAAAATGTCAACTTTTACCCATTAAGAGAGATAGAGGCAGAAAAGGTGAGGGAGAGAGTTATCTAACTTTGTGCCCAAAAGTTTAACTAAGAAAGTCTTTAAAAAAACATTGTTTTCAAATATATTTGAAGTTTTTGTCTAAAGTAAAATATAGAAGGATTTGGAATAAAAAAAAAGGTTAAACCTCTAAATTAACTTTTCTAAGCCAGAATTTTGACCCCAAAATTACAAAAGATAACGTCATTTAAAAAATAAATAAATATTTATAATAAAAATACCCATGTAAATCTTTTGTAAACTATATTTTTATATATACTGAAACAGGCAACAGCTTCAGGCTATCTAATTTTAAGTCTACTTACATAATTTACGTCTATTATGCAACATAAAATTTGTTTTATCAGTTTACAGAAGACTATAATTCTACAATTGACTAAAAAACAAATTTATTATAAAATAAATGTAATTCTAAGGCTAAATAACAATGAATATAAATACATATTATACCGGGTGTTTCAGACCACATGGACACTATCTGTAGCGCCTAAACGAAACGAGATAAAAATTTCCTTACAATTAGAACCCCCCTTTTTCGACCCCAAAGAATTCAGGAAAATTATTTTCGACGCTCCTCAATGACCCAAAAGGGCACTTTTAGGGGGCAGGGTGGTGTTTTTGGAAAATTTTCAAATAGAAACTTAGGGGTCGTGTGATACCTCATTTTAAAGGTCTCTCTTTTTCTGAACATTTTGGAGCAAAAAAATTGTTATATTTTCATTACTGTACAGGGTGTGACGAAATATATATATATTTTTTAGTTTTTAGCAGGAAATGTGACTGCCAGCTCCCTAACAAAGATAAGGCAACCAATTTTTTTCCTAGTTTTACAAGAACACACCCTTTCAGGAGATATGGGGTAGTATGGACTTCTATATAGTTTTCAAATTTTTAATAAATTTCAAATAACTTTTATAGAGCAAAAAGTAAAAAAAATTCAAATAGCAACCTAGATTGAAAACTGTACCATTTGAGAGATCTTTTGAAAACAAACATTTTTTGTATTGAAAGTTTGGTTCTATCTTGCACCATTGAATAATTGTAAAAAAATGGCATTTTATTGGTTGAAAGCTGTAGCATTTTTACGTCACACCCTGTACAGTAATGAAAATATAACAAATTTTTTTTGCTCAAAATGTTCAGAAAACAGAGACCTTTAAAATGAGGTACACACAACCAAGTTTCTATTTGGAAATTTTCCAAAAACACCACCCTGCCCTCCAAAAGTGCCCTTTTGGGTCATTTAGGAGCGTCAAAAATAATTTTCCTGAATTCTTTGGGGTCGAAAAAGGGGGGTTCTAATTGGAAGTAAATTTTTATCTGGTTTCGTTTAGACGCTACAGATAGTGTCCAGTGGTCTGAAACACCCGGTATTATTCTTTTAACGATTGTGGATTATTCAATTGTTTGGATCGGATTGTTCATTCTTAATTTTTGAATAGTATAGAATTATATTGTACTGTTGCTAATGTTTGATTATTTAAAATCTAAAACATTGGATCTTTTGTAGTTTAAAACAGCTAATTTAATTACTCGCTGAATGCGAAAACATAAATACATTATTTCAAAAGAAAACATGGATTACGTGCTACAGACCATGTTTATCGTATCACATCAATTTGAATGTAAATTGGTTCAATAACGACAGTTAATGCGACTGGTGGTGGGAGGGTGAACTACACAACAATGAAACCGTTAGTGACGCATGCGTACTTGGATTAAGATGTTAATTTAATATCATTATCAAACGTTGACAGCCTTTATCAGATAGACAATGGAGCTATTTCCGATTCAAATTTAGAGTAAATTAAAGTGATGTACAACGGTAGATTCATGATGGATTGTTATTGGTTTAATTTATTCGGTCTTAATTTGCGTATATAAATTAATATTTGACGTTACCAGAGTGTGGATCAAAATTCTCGTTGCCAAGAGGTAAAACTAGAACATAAAAAAGAGGCTAGCAAAGTCTCAGAGTATGGTTAGAAACTATTATAAATAATGCAACAAACATTGCAACAAATTTTCTCACTCAATCCCCAAAATGAAACGAAATACTTATCGTCACCAAAAATATCACTTCAGTAGTTTTGAAATCACTTTCAGTAGCCAATCTTTGAAATTCTCAGCCTAAACTGAATTTGATTGTAATCGAGCTTTTTAATGACAGCGGTCAAAGGTTAATTTTTTTGCCAATTTATTTGAGAACCGTATTATATTTTTACTTGCTATTTTCCACCCGATTTCGGGTTAATTTTCACATTTTACTATCATTTGAACAAAATTGGTCGAGTAGATTTTGAAAAATTACGTAATTAAAAACAGCCCAGTAGCCGATTTTTTGTTTTTCACCGATTCTCACGAATCAGCATGTTTTGATACATGGCGACAAATACGTTTTGCTTTAGATTTTAGAATCTAAAATTTATAAAATCTTTAGTCTACGTAGATGTATTTTTATGTCTCATACCTTGATTTATCTAAAAATAAATCTAACCTAACTTTTCACACTTACTATTTTCGCTACGTGGCGAAGTGTAGCCTAAATGTATTTTTATATACGATTTTTCATTTTTATTTTCAAGCTGAACAAATTCCAAACAATATTAAAATACCAAAATTAAACATCAATTGAAATAAAGTTCAAAACAAATAAATTGACTTTTAAGGCGTTAAAATGTTGTTTAAAATTCCTGACTTGTATAAATAACTCTGATTCTATTCCTGACTCATCGATACGTGTTGCCGGGAGTTCAGTGGTTTTATAGAGTGGAAGCCAATCACTTTCTGCCGATTACACATTTCTTGCGTCACAAAATGAAACGTAGGTGTTTTTACCCAAAATATTTTACTAAATCATCAAACGTGGTTTATTAGTAACCAATAAGAAATCGGATCTGAGAGTTTAGAGTTTCGTTTAAACCCTTGTTTTTCCGTCAGTGTCCGTTGGTCTGTTCAGTAGAAACTAAATTACTATAACGAAAGGTTATTTTTATTCCACTTATACATTCTTGACTTACTTGACTTATTTCCTTTTATCTCCTATTGGAGCATAGGGCGTCCAGAAGAGCTCTCCATCTGTCCCTGTCTCCGGCAAGTGCCTTCACTTCTCTCCAAGTCTTATTAACCTCTTTTCCTTCTTTAATAACGGTCCTCTTCCAGGTTTCTCGGGGTCGACCTCTTCTTCTGACACCTTGCGGGTTCCAATCTAGGGCCTCTTTCTCAATAGTTCCGTCTGGCTTCCTCAGTGTATGTCCTAACCACCTCCACTTCCTCTCTCGAATCTGCAGTTTGACCCGATTTTGACCTGTTTCTCTCCATAAATCCTCGTTTGTAATGATCTCAGGCCAATGAATGTTCATGATACGGCGAAGACACCTATTGATGAAAACTTGCAGCCGAGATCTTGGACTTATACATTCTAGTTTAAATTATTTTTCTTCTAAATTTTCAATAAAATATTTTGTAATGATTACTAATTACTCCTTAATTATTATTTTCTTTTACTTGTAATTTGGCACATTTATTTGAAATTTGTTCAGCTTGAAAATAAAAATGGAGAATTGTTGATAAAAATGTATTTCTCATACACGGAAGTTAATGTATCCAAAAAACCACTGTTTTTATACAGGTAACCTCTCAAAACTGTTAGATCAATTACATAGCTTTCTATATGAGAATTATACATATTTTTATAAAATCAACAATTAAAATGACATATGATAATACTCTTTATTGTATAATTTTAATAATAAAATGATCTTTCTGAACAATTTTTATTTTCCCATACTGAAATCAGTAGTAATGAATAAACTTTTAAATCATTATTTATTACATTTTTTTAAATCGCCCATATCCGATGGGTCTCTAAACTGATCGTTTGTCCGCAATAAAATATTGTGACATCAATTGAAATATTATGTTTTTCATTTAGAATGGTTTTAAAAATATTTTAGTGGAAATAGAAATTCAGTAATTGTAAAAGACTACGTCGTAATCACCCCCCCCCCCCCAGTGTGTTCAACCCTCTACCACAGAATATAAATTCCAGTAGTCCTAATTAACGGAGCTGAAGTCGCACATGCGTTTCCAGACGTCATACTGACGTCACACGTGCAATACAGTTGTCTACAGTAGTTCCAAGACGTAAATATCGTGGAATTAATGTCCTCTGTCAATTTAAATCTTTACTTAGCGAAATTCCGATATAAAACAGAACTGTTACAACAACCTAGTCTAGTCGGAATAGACAAATTGGTGGCATTACTTCAACCGCAGTTTAGTTTGCTTAAAGTGTAATTCGTGGTATCTAAAAACGTATACTAAGTATTTCCAAATACACTCGGTTTAAAAAAAGAAGAAAAACTACCCCAAAACGTTTTTGCCTCGGTCTTGGATATTAATTCATTTCTAACGCAATTTGAAGTAAAATATTAAGAAAGCAAATTCGTTCGTTATAAAATTACCAAAAACTGAGATAAGTTATGTTACAATAAGAGGTGTTTTTCGGCCAATGGGTTTTTAAATTATTTTATTACCTACTTTTCAAAATACAGTATCACTAAGACAATTATCAATTCCCTCTAATATATATTATCTAAATATAATTGAGAAGGAAGTACAAATAATGAAAAAAAAAATCAGAGCCTAAAGTTAATTTCTTCGTAGTTAAATAAAACTGTGATCATGGATGGGTCCAAAAAAACGACGCTGACTTTACATGAAAATATTTTTCAAACTACTTTCTTGAGGGGCTCATAGTGAGTACGGGTATGACAATCCTGAGGCTGCCTAGCTGGATCTACATGTAGTCTTGGGTTAGATCCCTCTCTTTTATCTTTCCTACCAACCTCTCTTCACCAACTCTTACAACGTAATGCTATTAGAGTATTCGAGGGTTAGGTGTTTTATTTTATGCCCTTTAAAACAAGTAAAAAATATTAAATACACTTTCTAACTTGCAAGTGTGGCTTCATTAATAAATTAATAAAAATTAGAATGGCCCTGATTTTTTCCCCCTTCATCTTTATTTAACCGATAAAAATAACTAAAAAATGAGTTTGCTTGTATTTTTAGAATAATGCAGTTCTATAACATTAAAAATAATAATAAAATACTGAGGTGAAATGATTTGTCACAAAACTCCCTAAAACATACGAAAATAACAATAAAACCACAAAATTTTAGCCCATCTAGGAAGGTTTTAACCATGTTCCGCCTCTTTTACTATCCCAGTATAAGAAGTAAGATATTTCGAATTCCTTTTTTTGACAGATCTTTACGTTTTATGGCTTTAAAAATCCGAAACAAATTATTTTTAACACGTGTTCGCCCGTCGTCGTTATACGTAAATACGATAGCGGGCAAAATTTGGTATAGGGGACTATAGTGTGTATTGTTTGAAATTAGAAAAATCGAATTAAAAATGTAAATGACGGCCATTTTAAACAGTTTTTTGTTCATGTGTTTTTTTTTCGATTTATAAAACACTAAATTATATACAAACTTGGAGATTTCAACTGATGTAATAGTACCCCAACTTCACCCCTCTACGATGACAAATAGCGAAGTTTATATTCGTATAGTTACGAGATCCGGTAGGACAGAGCTTCGAGACATTGTCACGAGCGAAGCAAATCTCACACATCTACGTGGCTCGTTAGTCTTTAGCCGACGTCAAGAAAAGACTAATATAAACAATTACTTACTACCTGTATAACAATCGTTACTACTGGGTAAGATACCTCGATCTACCAATACAATTTAACATTTCTTACAAGACCTAATTGACCAACTTTAGAGGATCTGCTTGTATTATAGGGCTGGGTAAGTATCATGATGGCGCTCATCAACTTGTTTATCATTGTAACAAAACCCCAGTACGACTGGCAATATTAAGACTCTTACACGCACACTTAAATTCCAATATATTTTACTCTAGTACAATCAAACTGTCAACTCACATACACTCAAGGACCCATTTATCCTACATCACACTCTTTGTCCACTTAATCTCTCAACAGCTTTTGAAAGGATGTTTATTCTGATTTTATCAAGTGCCATTAATCACTCTCGTCCAAGGATTTTCTTTATAAACTAGATTCTACTTCTAAAGACTAACGCTGACATTCCACTTGGGTTCTTCCGCGAACCAAAACCAAAAAAATAACAAGTTAAAGGGTAGAGAAGCACAAGGAAGGAATGTATTTAGCTCGTGAATACGCAGACAGCGTACACTCCCTGCGACGATGTAACCTGTCGTGGAGCGGTCCAACCACCTTCCATGAAAAAGTAACAATTTAAATAAAGCGTTGGAAAAAAAATAGTTATTTTTTATAAGTAAAAACGCACCTCTCTACCCCTAAACAGCCACGTGGAGTTCGGCGAATCGTAGCGCGCTAACCACAGCATGAAATGGTTAAACCATTTTCCTACAACTGTGTCTAAAGTGTTCATTTAGAACAGGTCCTAAAACAGTTGATTACTACTAAACGTAAAAAAAATTAACATTGAGTAAACGTGATTCTTCATCTCACGTTGATTAAACCAACTGATTCGCGTCGCCTATTCGCCGAACAATAAACAGACTCAAATCCATTTATAAGCCATGTTGTTCAATACAATTACGGAACACGATTGAAATAGCAGATATATAATGTATATACTGCAATTTGTGAGACAAATTTAGTATGCAATTCGAGTGTAAAGTGTCATTCATCGTTCTCGAGAAATTATTTTCCCTCTCGTGCGAAAAAAGACCTACTTTAAGCTCTTAATATATAAATAACTATTATTTTCATCCTTTAGATATTGTCTTCGTTTGACAGTAGATATAGGCTTTTATTAGATTTGCGCATTGTGTGTTCTAGGCAATTCAAAATCTAAAAGGGAGGGGCGGTTTAGGGGTTAAACATAGATTCAGCTATTATTACTTCGTAATTTTTTTTTTACAGTTAGAAATGTGCTCTTTAGATTTAATTTATTATAGTAGAAATCATTGATCCTTTTATGTTGATCTTTAGAAAGGACAATAATTACACAACTATAATATATGTCTTTATCTTTCAACTATTTCCTTGTTTGTTTATTGCATTACTTTTGTTCTGTTCTATTTTGTATATTTCTGGAAATATTTTATAATATATGTAGGAGTGTTTATTTATATACTTGTTTTTTTTAATGTAATTCCACGTCACGGTAATGCCGCATTAAATTTTAAGGTAACATCTTTGGCAGGCTGTAAATTTTAGTACATAAGTTACTTTGTTCTCTTTTCCTAGTCACTGCTACTGGATACAGGTGTCTAGTCAACCCATATAATTCCTGTACATTTAACAAGTAATAATTGTGGAAATATTATTATTATTTAAAATTTAACTTTGTGTATTTTAAACCTCCTTAATGACATTTCCTAAAGTCGAAACCTAACTAAATCTCTTTCTTGTACCCGAAACGCATATTCACTCCATTTCAACAAAACACTTTAAAATTTACATTTTTAAACGTAAAAATAAATTGTTACAATCTTAATTTTTGTCAGTTATTTTTTTATACATTTTACATGATGGCTGTTATGTAGAATGGTTTTAATCTGAGAAAATAAATCGTAAAAAAATTACTGTAATTTAAGCAAATAGATTTGAATAAATATAGAAAAGATGTCGAAAGGTTTTCGAATAATGTAGATTATTATTGCTGTAAAATTTGCCCAGATTCATAGATTGCTCTTATCAGTACTGGAGCTGAGTAGAAGAATCTGATATAAGAATGACAGATGCAATAATGACTAACACTTTTAACGACAATGGTTCTCGGAGCAGAGAGGAAACTATCAATTAAACAAGCCCTCTTTTATAACTACTCCCACTTTGGTTAATTCAAGGATAGGTTTACCGAATTATTTCCCTGTCCTCAGTTATTCGTCTGTCAATGTCAGTTAACTATTGGGCTCGTGATGTAGGTATTAACTTTGATTCTAGGCCTTGGAGATTTCTTCGAAATAAATTTTAAATAGTCAGTTTCATACTTTCACATTTTTTGTTGTACAGAAAGTCAACATAAATATGTTTGGCTGGTGCTGACTACTTGCCTACATTTCATACTACGTTGTATAATACTGTATATGCATTATAAATATTAGATTTTAACGGTGGTGTATAAAAGATGTCCAATAAAAACAAATAATCCTATCTTTACAAAATAATACACTAAACCTAAACAATATTCTACTAATTAAGAGTCATTGAAACTAGTTGCTTTCAAAATAACGCGTGGCGATAACTTTAACCCCTACCAACCACCCAAAATACCTAAGTGTGTAATAGAAATTCAGGACATATTTTTGAACTCCAACACTATAACAGTTATGAAGATGAAGTTACTGCAATTTGTAGTTCCACTATTAGGCCACCAAATGTTATTATTGATATAGTTTAATCGGACATTTGCCATCATTTTGTGCATATAAAAATAATAAACAACTAAATAAATTTATATGAATGTACAAAGTTGTAAAATCCTTTTTGAAGCACCCTGTACAGTAAATTACTTGATTAAGGGTATTCATACCGCAGAAGATAATTAATATAATAAAAGATCTGTATGACGGGTATCAATGCCAGGTACTTCATCAACGAAAGTTGACGCAGCCCATCTCCGTTGGAGCGGGTGTTCGTCAGGGATGCATCTTGTCCCCAATCCTTTTTCTTTTGGTGTTGGATGCAGCTATGATGAGGACAACTGGTGATAGAAGACGAGGAATTCAATGGGGATTACACAGACGTCTTGAAGATCTGGATTACGCAGATGATATATGCCTGCTTTCGCAGAGATACACGGATATGCATTTTAAGTTGAATGCGCTGAAGGAAGTAGCTGAAGCGGCAGGACTCAAGATAAATCATCGGAAAACTAAAATCATGAAGATGAATGCAGAAAACAGACAAGCTCTAAACTGCGATGGAGAAGAAATAGAGGAGGTCAACACTTTTTCTTACTTGGGAAGTGTTGTTTCAACAAGTGGAGGAGCTGATGATGATGTGAAGACTCGCATTAAAAAAGCAAACGCCGCCTTTGTACAACTGTACCCAATTTGGCGAAATCGAAACATCTCAAAGAAAACGAAGCTTCGCATCTTCAACACAAATGTTAAGTCTGTTTTGCTGTATGCAAGTGAGACGTGGAAAGTTACAAGTTTAATTACGTCTCGGCTGCAAGTTTTCATCAATAGGTGTCTTCGCCGTATCATGAACATTCATTGGCCTGAGATCATTACAAACGAGGATTTATGGAGAGAAACAGGTCAAATTCGGGTCAAACTGCAGATTCGAGAGAGGAAGTGGAGGTGGTTAGGACATACACTGAGGAAGCCAGACGGAACTGTTGAGAAAGAGGCCCTAGATTGGAACCCGCAAGGTGTCAGAAGAAGAGGTCGACCCCGAGAAACCTGGAAGAGGACCGTTATTAAAGAAGCAAAAGAGGTTAATAAGACTTGGAGAGAAGTGAAGACACTTGCTGGAGACAGAGACAGATGGAGAGCTCTTCTGGACGCCCTATGCTCCAATAGGAGATAAAAGGAAATAAGTCAAAGTAAGTCATATTTGAATATACCAATTTTCACGCGGGCGGAGCCGCGGACACATGTTTAACATTTTATATCTGCACTGTTTTCTATAATTTCCCAAAATTATTAGATTATAAATTGCGTTTCTGTTGAAGTGGGAAGTGGGTTGGATGGGGGCAGACGGAGCTTTGGTGGACTGGTGACGCACGACAATCGCAGACAAATAAATTCTCAAGTCTAAAGGCGTTTAATGGAGATATAAAAACTGCAACAAAATAAGTTATAGTTGCGCTAGTGGCCAGTATAGATTGAATATCTATTTTTACAAGTGACCAGTTCGGTTCTTTGAGTTAGTCGAACGGAATGGAACTTCGGCACTCGGCCAAAACACAATGGTGACTTGGTGAGTGGTGTAACAGTTTCAGCTAAACATTTACACGTTCCATACTGTCTTGAGAGCAGTTATTTCATATCAGCATGTGTTAAACTAAGAGGTATGTTTTTATTTGTAATTTAAAAACAGTCTGGGCACAAGATTGTGTAAGTTCATCTCTACACAGAAGTCTGAAAACAATTATAAGAACAAAATAAAAATTTTGAAATTGGGCTATTTTGTATTCACTCTCTAAGATCAGAATTTGCTAAGGTCGCCGTTTTCGTCGGTCATATTGAAACCGCCATCTTGGATTGTACTTTACTTTTATAAATAGTAGCAAGTTACACAAATCCTTAAACTAATTATTCACTTACCCATTATACGAAGTATAAGATAAATTTGATAATCCCAAAACATTTCGACCGCGTTCACTTTTCATGGCCTCAGAAAATCGAAAAATGATTTTCGACACGCCGTTATTAAGTGTAATCAAAAATTAAGAAAGGATCATGAAGAATTTGGTACAGTGGACTATAGTTTGTTCATATACAACCTATTAAAATAGTGTTGGTCATATCTCGGGTATTATTCAACTTATATTATACTACGTTACATAACAAATTTGCAGATTTTAATTTTTCATGTAATAGGAGGAACAATCAAAAAGTAAATTGCACTAACCAAAAAAAAAGAAAAGAAAACTTGTATTATTTTTGTTCGGAAACTAAAATAAAACTACCCTTTTCTACATAATCGTCATATCGATTAAGACGTTTATAATATCGAGTAACAAGTTTTCTGTTCAAGGTTTCACAGTAAGCTGCTGTATTAATTATTGTTCCCCTTGACATGAAGTCATTAATGCACTAAACCTTGATTGTCGAAAAAAAAGAGTCAACATTATTTTCCCTGCTGATGGAAACTTTTTTGGAGGTGAAGATTGAACATTTCTTCAATTTGTTTCAAGAATGAAATGATGGACCCAGCTTTCATCTCCAGTCACAATTCTGTTCAAAAATTCATTGCCTTTTCTGTCATAACGAAACAAGAACTGCAGAGCCGATTGAAAACGCTTCTCATTCAGTGGGTAAGCGAGGCATCTAACAAGAAGACACTTTTCGAAACTCCAGATGCTCAGAGACGATACTGTACACACTTTTCATCTCAGTTGCGATTTCGTCCTCCGTGGTTCTTCCGCTTCCAAGAATTAATTGTTGAACACGCTGAACAATGTCATCCGTGACCGAAGTCGATGGCCTTCCTTCCCTATACTCAACTTTAATTTCATTGCGACTATTTTCAAACAACTCGCGCCATTTTTAAATAGCCTAGCCTCGATCGGAAAAAGACTGAGACCAATAAATCTGTAACAAAATGACAGACAATCTCTAAAGACGACAATATCATCAAACAATCTATTTCTATTTCACACCTCAATGAGCTCTTGTGACAGACTTGAAAAAGAAATATACCAACCTATTGAAGACAAATTTATTACACCATCATTTTCAGAATACAAAAATGTGTAAACTTTTCCCGTTTAAAAAAATTACATTTGAATCCAATATGGCAGATTCAAAATGGCCCATGAAAACGACGACACTATTAAAATGTAACCTAAAGAAGTGGATAAAACACCCAAATTATCAGGGATTTTATAAAATTAGGTGATTCCAAACGTTTACCTCCTCCTGTAAAATTTATGTTTAAAATCTTACAATAATAGCCGAGAGGTCGCTAAATTCTTTGAACCCTCAAGGGATAACTTATCGTGAGTACAGGCATGGTAATGCCTAGGGAGAACTGGATCTACACCTTTTGAATGTAGTCCCTTGGGTTAGATCCCTCTCTTTCATCTTTCCTATAAGTTCTCTCTTGACCAACTCTTGTTCTCTTCCAATCCTGACGCTATTAAAGTATTCGAGAGTTAGGGGTCTTCTTCACTTTTAACAAACATAAGGTTAGATTTAGTTTATAAGCAAGACCCTCCGATGATGATAACCATGTTATCTAAATGTACATCAGGGCATTAAGTGGAAATAATTAATAAAAAGAACAATTAATCAAATAATTGTGTTTTATTAAGTTTCTAGTGATTGTGGTTAGGGGCAAATTCGGATTATTATATTTTGTTTATATACAAATTGTTTTGGTTTTCGCTCGTTTGGCGACATCGACCTCAGTACTGATAGTTAAGCTACATGAAATATGCTATTATAGGGTCAAATAGATAATAGATAATAATTAAATACAGAATACCTGTACATTTCGAAATTATGAGACTATTTTTTCACGAAAATACGTCTTTAAATTCGGACCGGGAACAAGAAATCTTTACGAAAAATCTAGCGACCAAAAATAAGGCGATACCGGTCGTGTTTATATCTCATGATAATCTAATGATTTATATTTTGTTAAAGAGTTTGAATCCGTATCTAAAATGATGAGTAGTCCTTGCGCATAAATAGAAATATATGTTTTACGCCGCGGACACATGTTTAACATTTTATAAAAATATTTGTTACATTTTCAATATTAGTAGGGATTTTTTTTGGTGTTTTCAACATTATTCTCTGTATTACTGTTCCTTAGAAGAGCAAATGTTAAAATTAACAAAAAATAAATTGTGTAAATGCAAATATTAAAGTTTTAATACATATTTACTCATACACAGCTTTCACAATGTAAATAATAAAGTACAATTAATGTTTTATACTATTATTGTGCTCCTTTGTTTCATTAAAATCGAAAAGTACATAATTTTCGATAAAGATATATGATAGTGTTGTTTATTCACACTTATTAGTCATCATACTGTTATTCATTTTGTAACAAACATTGTTGATTTTGGACTCTGTTAAAGTAAATTATACATTGTTTGTTCTCATTTTTCTTGTAATGAAGTGTAGAATAAAAATATACTACAGATTTTATTTTAAATAAATGAAAGTTTGATCAAATGAAGCTCAGTAGGTAACCCAGGTACCAGCCAGTCCTGATGCGCGTGTGGCCTGTGTGTGATGGCGCAAGCGTTAGAATGAGGCCTTTTAATTTATCTTTGACTTTTCTTTATACAAGTTTTAATAAAATTAAGTTGACTCTGCATACCTAACTATTTAGAAAATGTAGAATACAAGAATTCTTATGACCTTTATTCAAAATAAAAATACGACTACGTACGTGAGTCGAAATAAGTAAAACAAATAATTAAAAGATTGCAATTTTAAGTGATTTAGACTTAAAAGAGAAAGACTTGTGACAAGTGTTGAAAGTCACTGTGTCAGGGTGACTTCCTTTACAAAGATACAGATGGAAAAATAGCCGTCTCTTAAATGAATCTATCAGAGTTTATTTGCAATATAACCCTAGGAATTATTAGCAAATTTCATATAAATATTCAAAACTAGTTATTAGGAACTCCCTCCTAGATAAATTGACTATGAATTTTCTTTCTATCCTACTCAAGCGTTATTTACATATATATTATCTTGCCACTGTTCGATATGTATATTTCACTAAAAGATAAACATATAAATAAAAGACAATTAATTCATATATTATAAAGAAACTTTTTGCTTATATTTTAACTCCAATTTTTTGTCAGCAAAAGAGGGAGGGAGTAGACTAATAAATAGAATACATTTTTTTTTAAATTTCACCGGAAAAAGAGTTTTCTATTTTTATTTCCATTTTCTTCTTTTATTATACAAATAAGTTAAATACAGAAGTCTCTCAAAGATTGCATTAGTGTAGAATTTACCCAAAATTTACAATGCTGACCTGGTTTGAACATAATGAAATGGACCAAAACAATAGATGAGTTTTTCATAGAAATATCTGTTTTGAACAAATGAAAAATGTTGATCAAATCTGATGACGGTATATTTTGAGTGCATCTTCTTCTCAAAATTTTGGGTAAAACTGCTACGAGCCAATATTACAAAATTGTAAGTTACTCAAAAATAGCGCTTAACAGTTATGAAAATTTTCTCAAATGTAGGACCTAAAAACTTAATAAAACAGCATTAATTTCCCCGGTCAATGCACAATTATAAAAACCACTGTTTATAACATCTTACCTTGTTTTTGGACTTTTTGCAGAGACCACTTGTTTTGGAGGGCTTTTTGAAGTACCAACTCTACCGTAATTCGACATAGTTAACTAAAAACGAAACAACAAAAAACGCAAAAAGTTAAGAAACGAACAAATTTTCTTTTTCACTGGAACGTTTACACACACAAAGTTAATAAAATTTACAACTTTAAAAGAAATTTTTAGTTTTTTTTTTTTTTTTTTTTACAACACAAAAATAACGTTTATAACACTTAAAAACAAGAAAGGTTCACGAGATCCACAAGGTAAGCCTGGCGACATTCTATGGTTAGGGATCTTCTTTACGAGCCTGTTCCTTACGGTCAGCTAGTCGTACGATCCTCGGACGGTTGTAGACGACGGGTAGTTCTAGACGTGAAACGACGGACGTGATAGCTGATAGGCGATGTCTTGACCAACCTATTACATTTACACGCATACAACGTAATTCAGCAGTCATTTTAGCTGCGACTCTTAGCACAGACTGGCTGACCCTTTGATAAATATGACCTTACTGTTGATGAGTTTAGCGGAGCACTGGTGTTCTGTCTCACTCCCACACGTGCACTATGAACTATCTCTATCCCTCTTCTCAGCATCTGCGCACGAATAGAATGGAGGGGGATCAATGTACCAAGTTAAAGAAGGGTGGGGTCTACTTCCCCTACAATAAGAATAGATCTAAGAGGGCGTAATTTGAGAACTGTACAGTCTTGTTTTATCAGTTAATCTATTGTAGTATAATGTGACTGTACTTTTTACCAAAGATTTTTTATGCATTATGAAAATATAAAAATTTAAAGTTATTATTGCTATAAAATAATAATTCGTTAAAATTATTCCTCCTCGATGGAATTTAGTTTATTTTTCCCCATTTATATTTTAATACAATTTTATTTAAGCAATATTCAATAGAAAACTTAATATTTGATAAAAAAAATCTAAACATTAATTTACAACGAAAAATAAAGAACATAATTTGTCAATACAGAGTGGGGGGAATCTAAGAGGAGGGGGAGGAACAAGAATTTTTTTAAATCTACAAATAAATAGGCTAGTTACTTAATTAAGAGCTTACAAAGTCTGAGGCTACCCTTCTTTGTTATATATACTGGGTGATTATGAAATAAGTGTCAAATATATTAAGAAAGAATGTTTTTTCCTTCTTCTTGTTTAAAGGCAAAAACCCTCAAGATCATCAAGGTAAAAAGGGTGGAAACATAAAATAAAGATCCCTATATTCTAATAACAGCAAGGTCGAAAAAGAAGGAAAGATATTCAAGAGGGACCTGATAGGAGACAATAATGTACATTGTCTCCTGGTTTCTGAATAAATAAATTTTTTAAAATAATGGGAGTTTTGAGAATGATCCAGAGATAAAATGGCAAAGTAAGGAATAGCATAAATAAATATTGAGCTTGACTTGTGAGATAATATTAGATAAAAAATTTAAAAACTCGAACTCAAGATCTCACAAAAATTACGTTTATTTAATCAAACGCGTTTCAACGACAAAGTCGCCATCCTCATAGTTATAATTTAGTTATTGTAGCTCAAGTATCACTGAGGATGGCGACTTTGTCTTAGAAACGTGTTTGATTAAATAAACATAATTTTTGTCAGATCTTGTGTTTTTTTTTATCTGAGGAATAGCACATGAAAAATTCTCTAGGTCCAAAGAAAGTTCATATGTTCAAAGCATCTTTTTCGACAAACGTGGTACCTGTTTACATAGAATTTTTCCTCTAGGACAGTTAGTAAATACTATAAAGATGTTTTAAAATAACTTCAAAAACAGGCTTTAGTAAGTCCGAAAGGACATTCCAGATGATTGGTTGTTGCACGATGATAACACACCAACTCAAACAATGCTTTCACTTCAAGAGTTTTACCTCTTCCTTAAGTTGAAATTAAAATTGAAAGGTCATTATTTTAGGACTGTGGAAAACACAAACAATTGTAACCTATGGAATATAAAGGAAAATGACTTTCGGTACTGCAATGATCAATGGAAAGAACATTGGAACCACTGTGTAACTTCCCAAGGGTTGTACTTTGAAGGAAATACTTGTAATTTCAGGTGTCTAATATGCATTTAGATAAAACAACAGTACACTTACTTTTGTGACAAATCTTGTATGTATCCCTTGTGCTTGCATGCATGTGTGTGTGTGTGAAAAGTGGATTTATGTTTATAGAGGAGCTCAACTAAATGTTCAATCTCTGTATAACTGTGAGGGATCCCAAACCCCCTCTCATTAGATGCATTCCAATTAAGAGTTGATGTATTAAAAACATTAAGTTAAACCCTCATGACATGACAGAATAAGTCAGCTGATACAAACCAACATTTTCCTTCATACAGTACCGGTACCAACTTTCTTTAATGTTGTAATGATATAACAAAATAGAGATATATTTTGTTAACAATTCATTTAACTTAATTAGTCCTACACCCTGTATTTAATTTTGAATAAATTTATCATTACTATATTTTTTTTTGGTTCTAACTCTGAATTTGTAATTAGATTTTAACTGATCTACTCATAAATTTAAATTAATTTAGAAAAACCATGCAGATATTATTTAGTACTTGAGTTCTAACAGAAAAGAAATGATAAATGTAATTGGCTAAACCTAGATCAGCATGGTTAAAAAAATATAATATTTTGGAAAGAACAAAAACATATTTAATTTATAACAGCCTTTCGCTATATACCTATAGTAATTAGTAGAAATATAATAGGTATAAGACAATATTGGGTAAATTTCATTTTCAAACACACACAGAGTCTTTCTATCATTCAAGAGTTAGGCTAAATTTTGCTTAAAGTTAGTTACATTTCAAAGCTTTCAGATCTTTAATTACTTGTTCGGGATTTTCTCAATTATACTTTTGAAAAAGTAATTAAAACTATTTCATATTTTTATTTTTACCCTTGATAAAATACATAAATTTATATGGTATAAGTCATAGCTATAATTTTAAATTAAAGAAAATAAAAGTTAGTTAAAAATGACAATTGCAGTAACATAAATAATCAGACAATAATAATGGAAACAATAACTAAACTTAACAACTTTAAAATTTAATGTGACTTCAAGAAAATTTTAAATCGAATAAAAAGCATTGATCCTGAACAGCTTTATTAGCCTATTATTATTAATTTTATTTTTTTATAATATACCGTACCGACTTCCGTAATTTCATCAAACTACTTGGGGAGTTGATGGAAATAACTCCAGGTTCAAAAGGAGCTTTTTTTACTTAAAGCTTTAAAAAATAAGAGGTATAAAATGAAGACTTATAGCCCTCAAACACTCTAATAGCGCCATGTTCAGAAGAGAACAATAGTTGTTCAAGACAGCCCGGATAAAAAATACTGAAAGCGAGGGATCGTTCGATGGGATCACCTTTAACAACAAGAAAAAAATTTATACATCCTAGGAAATTATACTTATTTTGAGTGTTATGATTCTCTGGGTCATCCGTTTTGTAATTTTCCTATAAAGAAATTCCATATATTAGCTGAGATGAAAATATACCCAAAGAACTATACTTCAAGAACTTCAAAGTTGCAACCTGTCAGTCTTAAATTTCTATAACTAATTTAAGTAACATACAGTAGTGTATACACTAATTGTCCTACATTAAAGATTGTATTTAACTATTTGCTTTAAATTAAATGTTCCTTTTTAAATCATGTGTTTCCCAACAATTAAAATTTATATTTTTCTAATGCTTTGCAAAATATATTGATTTCCGTCAATTTTTGTGTGTCTACGTCAGGTAAGGTTAGTTTCTTTTGATTTTAAAATTCTAAAATTAGATGTCTCTTTCAAATAACCTCAGCCTTAACCTGTTCTATGTGTCCATTAGGCTTATGTTATTTTTTACCATTTGTAAATTGTTTGTGACAACGTTTAACAATGATTACGTAAACCCTTGTGTTAGTAACAATTCTAACTTATAAGTTCTTCATGTAAATTTACTTATTTACAAATTTGACTAGAAAATAAATGTAGGCTAGCTTATTAACTTCTGAATTAATATGTCATATCTAAGTTGGTGAGTTCATTCCTAGCTTTATACAAATTTCAAAGACCTAAGCCCATTTCCACTTTAAAGGTACAAAAATTATTATCATTAGGATTTCTAACTACTATATCTATAGGCATATGGCGAACCATATAAGCGTATTACAGGTGTAATGAAAACCGATTTGTTACAAACAATTTGAGGAACAATAATAATTTATATTTCTCTCCGATTAGTTAAAAAAAAAAAAATAGTTTGGCAAAATACCATTTCAAAGTTCAATATATTATCATATTATAGTAATCATAACTGTTATAAGTAGGCATAATTAAAATATTGGATGAAAATATTCTAAAATAGCCTAATCTTATAATTACATTTACTAAATAAATGTAGTTTGCAGTAGAGCTACTATTTAACTTCAAAAAGACAGTTAATTCACCCAATATTCTGCCAAACATAACATTTTAGCTGTTCAGCTGACAAAAATATGGTGACTACTTACCTGGCCTTGAGGTGATGTATAGCATATAATATCCTAATAACATTTAGTTAGGAATAGAGTCTAACAGAGCATTATTACAGCCTAAATAAAAAAAATTTAAATTAACTTAAGTTTTAGGTCTTTTTGCAACCAAATAATTTCAAGGCCTACATTGTTAAGAAAGACTTGGCATCAAAAGGTAAATAATAATCGAAATTCGCATGATTTTTAGCCACTAAAATTCGGAGAGAGGTACACTACATAATTACCCAGGATTCATAAAACAACTATAATACACTGTATTTAAAATAGTCTAGCCTACTAAAAAGATGGTAGGCTATATACATAGTCAAAATATCAAGTAATAAGTAATCATATTTAAATCATGCAGTTCTGAAAGAATAACCCATCTTTGACATGAGTCAGATTGGTAAAATCCATGTTGAAGGTTTACAAAATATTGATAAGTCTAGGGATCTTTGTCTTACATATAGGTTAACTTATTTTGCTACAGATCACAATTGGTTATTTTACTTTAGTTTATAGAGTTTACATGAAAATACACGAAACTGAATGTAATGTTGCATTTGAATAATGAATTTCCATTACCGACATTGCATTATTATAAATAATCCTATTTAAATACCGGTACTGATTTTAGTCAAATAATTGAGACTCACATTTGGTTAAGTATTTCTGATATATCAAATTCTAGACGCTTTTTTGGAGAATCCATTGCAATAATTTGATAATTACGAACTTGACAACTCAATACATACACGAACTAATTTGTGAACATTTGATCTGCAAAACAAACCTACTTCAAACCAAACTTCATAATAGTTAACTGTGCAACCATTGGTTGAAAGGTGACCTTCAATTCAAAACTTTTAACGTCTTTACATACAATCCCTATTGGTCTATTCGCCAGGTGCTATAAAAGTAATTCTGTAGCTGTACGACGTTGTAAGACTACCAACATAACAATTGAAAATAGTCCTTCTATAAAATTTATGTTTTATAATTTATATCTTATTATAATAAAAACCCAGCTTTTTGGTTTATGCAATATAATTACTGTAATCAAATATATAAAGTTCATTTTGTGTTCTACTATCTAATCGTATATCTTGTTTAAATATATTATAAAACCGTACGGTATAACCTTGTTTTGTGTTTATACCCCTACAGTTAGATCTCGATATAACAATTACGATTACGATTTTCATTCATTTTATTTGAAAATAAAAGGTGCAACACACAATACAAATTTCTTTAGTCTATATTTGTTTGAACTTTATTAGAAAGTTATTTTACATCATTTTAGCCAGTTTTTAAGACATTGGGTGACTGAATAATAAGTCAGAAGGTCGAAACACAGTCGGCCTTTACAGAAGAATAACTATAGAAGATGGCGGTCAATACAAAAGATAAAATTGTAAAAATATTAGTTTGTTCTTTACGAATGGAATGTAACATATTTATAAACGTTTTGAATTTCAGTACAATATTTAAATATGAGAAAGTATTAACTCAGTACTTAGGATAGTGATTCGAATTTGCCCCTAACCACAATCACTAGAACTTTAAAATAAAAATACAACAATTATCTGATTAATTGTTTTTTATTAATTATTTCCACTAAATGCCCTGATGTACATTTCTATAACCATGTTATCTGATGCCATGTTATCGAAATGTACATCAGGGCATTTAGTGGAAATAATTAATAAAGAACAATTAATCAGATAATTTTGTGTTTTATTTTAAAGTTTCTAGTGATTGTGGTTAGGGGCAAATTCGGCTCACTATTGTGAATTTCACCACAGTGCTCAACAAGATTGTATCAGTACTTAGAGTTTTACAGTATGCACCAAAATAAACAGTACTAAAATTGTGAGATTTTATGTTCATAGTTTTACCAAAATATACAAGTAAAAGGAAGAAAAATCAGTTAGACTCGGATAATAACATGTTCAATATGACCCCGTCCGTTTTAGGCAACATTCCTATCATTTTTGAAGGTTTCGCATTATTTTGGTGAAGAGGGATTGTTTAATGTTCCTTATACACATGGTTATTTTTCCCTGGAGTTAGATGATGGTAGCTGGTGGGTCTTCAAGAAAAATCTTCTCCCTCAACATTCCCCAGACGTAGGCGTCAGGTGGTGTAAGATCGGGGAGTGGGCTGGGTAAGGAAAGTTTGTTCTAAGGGAGATGAGGCCATTGCCAAAAGTTTCTTGAAGGAAAGCAATGTTGGTTAAAGAAACAACACTCTTAAAAGAATAATACTAAACTTTTCAGAATAGCAAGAAAGTAGCGTACCCATTACCACCGCCATTTGTCGAATTATGTGTATATCTGAGTTGCAACCTCTTATTTTACTCTTACACCTAGGTTTAGAAACAGTGGCGTAATAAATAATTTTGTCACTAATAAAATTTAGTAAAGTATGAAATGGCCCTAATTATAACTAACATCTTCATGTGATTATTACCATTAAAATAATTTTTATTCTTGTACACATGTATACACAACTAAACTTATGTGGTTCACATTCCCCCCCCCCCCAAATGAGTAACTTAAATGGGTCTGAAATTCAACATCCCAATACTCCAATGTATTAACCCTGGAATGGTATACTACTACAGAGATACGTTATTGGTATAGTATCGTATTTTTTACGTTCGTAACTGTAAACATTTGTGGTTGCCATGAAAATAAAACAATAACAATTTGCATAACCAATTATTGTTTAATACTGTTAAAAGTGTTATAAACACATAAATTTGGTTACAATTAATAAATTTTTATTAACGTAAAAAAATGTTATTTGAATGTGAAACATTTGAAAATAGCTTAAGTTAATTTTTTTTTGATACAAAAATTTAACATAGAGTCAGTAACAAAGGTACTTTACAAAGTATAAATGACATGTATATATATACAAAAAAAGACGAGTTTCAACAAAAATCTAATAGTTGCAAAGATTTCCAACAATTTCAAAGTCCCTTTTGTGTGCTCCAAGCAGAATTGCAGCCACAGTATTGGGTTTGTGTTAGCCTCTGTAATTAAAGTTCAAAAGTTAATTGTAAGTTTGCATACCATCTTAAAAGTAAATTATAAGTGAAGCCCTGACCTATTTAGTTATTTTTATATGCATACCTGCCGAAATTCAGAAGTTCTTAGCACAGCTTTAGTTCTAAGCAGAACGCTAAGTCACCTATATCATTGTCACTGTCAGTTTCGTCTATTATTTTGTCTATTTCTGAAGGTTTAAGTGCCATTGTAAACAAAAACAGTTTGTATAAAGTATAGAAATTAATATCAGCTTAAACAAATAATTTATAATAGAAATTTAAAATATAATCACAAAAAAACCCTAAACACAATCAAACAGAAAAAGTTACGTTATTGGTATACATTCGTAAAAATTACACAAGGGTAGTTCCTGACCGAGTATGCAACTTTCTAAAACCAGTTCCACAGTCTTACTGGAGGATGGGGATAGCTTACACAAAGGGCTGGTAATGTCGGAGCGCAAACAAAACAGTACCAGCCAAAATTAATTTCGCCTTCGTAAAAATCACGATAGAATACCATTCCAGGGTTAACAATAATTAAGTTTACGTTTCCAAATTTTATTATGCATCATTTTAGATCCATAGAGTGAAATATTTACAATCAGATATTTTTACTGTAAATATATAAACAAAAATTAAGTAAAATTATTATTTTCCATTACGCGTCTGCAAAGACTTATAATTTTATTGAGTACAATCATCTGCCATTCCTAACTTCATCTAAGGTGACACATTCTGGAGTAACTCTATTATTAAATGGGATGTTACAGTAAGATTTTAATAATAGTTATAATCTACTGCTACCTCCTATTTCCACAGATTACAACAGATCATAGTGTTGTAATAATTGAAATAGTGGTCAAAACTAAAAAGTGACCAATGATGAATATTTGTTGTTTTTTTTGTCGAAACTCTAAGTCTTTATTTAAAAAAAAAAAAAAAATGTTGAGTCCATTAAATACATTTTTTAATTCAGTCCTTATTTTTGTGGAAAATTGTGTAACAATTTGAAAATGTTTCCTTTAATAATTTATTTTGTTTTGTGTATGAGTGTTTTGTCCAAAAAAAAGAAGAAAAAAAGACAATCAAAACTAAAGATTTTTTATGACCTTTCTTTTCTTGCATTGCTATAACATTTACTTGTCTTATACAGGGATGAAATGTAGCATGTCCAGGTAAAGAAAATCTACATCTACGCTCGGAAACTCATATAGGCGCTCAGATAGGTTTCATAAGGTTTTGACAGTAAAATAAAATTATCAACAAATATGAATTTTAAAAATATAAAGTTAGAACAACTGATGAGAATATAAAAATCAATGGAAAACCGAGGCATTTAATGTGTTTAAGAATGATCAAAACTTTACTATGCACCCCATTTGAAAATGCAGTCATTCCAAAACTTGTCAACTGAAGAAGCTGTTAATATGAAGTAAGGAACAACAAAAGATTGAAGTCAATTCAAATAATCAATGTTGTTATAATTGTACATAGTAATAAATAATGTAAAATATAAATTAATTCTTAACTATTATTCAATAAATTATATTTGTATAGTCTTTAACCTATATTCCACATTTTTAGGTATAAAGCATAATCACATTGTCATTATTTTTGTTTGACAACATTTCTTATTTCTAAGTGTGAAAATAACAACAAAAAATGTGTTTAAAACAAATTTTATTTATAAATATTGCAGTTCATTGAACAAGTAAAACAAACATTGGAGTTTAATATAATACTGTAACCTACTTTTACAAGCTAGGAATTATATAAAATTTCAACCGAACCAGGATTTGAACCTTGAAATGTTGGTTTCAACCTAAATAACATAAAAGACAAAAACTTTGATTTCCTATCACTCTCTTTTAACTGTTGGTTTCTACTAACCATCAGATGACTAAAATAAGTCAGACTATTGCGTCCGTACATATAGATCCCGGTGCGAATGCTGGCACTTGGGCTATCGCTAACAAACCGCTACTAACCTGACTAAAAACATCAGTACTACCGGCAGGTAATTAAACCAGTTCCATATTCCAATTGTATGCTTTTCAAATTATATCTGAAGTCTTTTTAAATATATTAAAATTACCTTGACATGTTAATAAAGCTTAGAATCAATCACATTTAAAAAAGGGTGAGGTATTTTTCGTTGAAAGGATGAGTCACATTAGAAAGCTGCGTTGAGAAATTATTTTCCCTCCACTTATCCCTTTCCTCCGCAACCCCCACCCATCGTGCAAGGGTAAGCTCAAGTGCCAGCATTCACGCCAGTATCTATACTTTTCTCCCTCCCTAAGTGCTAGTACTGACAAATTATTTTTTATTATTGTATGGTACTCTGTTTACATAAATGTTTTTTTACTTTTACAAGGTTATGAATTGGTATGTAACAATAATTTATAAATACAGTAGAAACCTCTTTAATCCAGATTAATAGGGAACAAGAGTGGTCTGGATAAGGGAAACAAGGGAAGTACAAAAGAAGAAAAAACCTGACAGTGTAAGCTGTTAATTACCTACTTTTACAATTATTCAAAACGTACAAGCCACAAAAAATAAGATACTTGTATGTAAAACGCAGTAAAATTACATACTGTGAATTCAGACTCAGAATTCTTCTTGACATCTGAGAGGTGGAAATTTCTATGCCATAGCTATCAGCTAAAACACAACAGGATTTGCTGCTTTTCAAATACTTTATTTTTAAGAGAGGTAAACTTTTTCCCTTTTCTGCATTGTGTAAATAAGTCAAACACAGATCAGAAGAAAATACAGTAACGGATGGCCAAATTAACAAACAACACATACAAAGTCTACTATAACACTGCTCGTGACTAGCAACTGAGAAATATTTCCCCACATTCCTTACAAGGGAGAGGAGTGGCATTATTTCTGAGGGTGAGGAGAAGCCACACACCATCTTCTAGATCCTTCACCCATCTGACGACTAATCAGGTAGCACCAATCACAGTATTTTTTATTAATTTATTCTTCCATCTGCGTATGGGAGGATTTGGGTAACAGGAGTCTGGATATGGGGTCTCTACTGTAGCAATGTACTTGTAAATGTTAAAATGTATGTTTCTTTATTCAGTAATAAACAATAAAATATTTTTTCTGTATATTAATGCTTATTACATTTTAATATTTGTCTACAATAAACCTTTGGTAAATGTAGTATAATATATATTTAAAAAACCTGAAATTACCGTTACTTCTTTTGTTTATATATTCTTAAGGCATCATAAAAAAAGCTATATGAAGTTTAAAATTGTTCTACAGCAGTGGCACCAGTCAGTTATATACATTCAAATAATTCTATTATCCAACTATTGTCACACCCATCATGCCCTTAGTCCCAGAATCACTATTAGGTAAATGTATCACCATATAAAACTAAAGATCTGGGGTCAAATCCTCATCGGGTTGAAATTTTCTTCATTTCTTGTTTATATAAGTTATCTGAGGTTTTTTATGTTTATTATCTTACATAGGAACCTACAAGTTTACACTACAGTATAATACACAAATTAAATTAAACTTGAATTATTATACTTTCAAATAAGTGTACAGAAGAAAAGTATACAAAAAACTATATCTTTACGGAAATTTATTATACACATACCATTGTGATTAGAAACTCGTTTTTTTTCAAATTTTTCTGTGACAATCAGCTGACAGTAACCCTGGTAACAAGTTAGTTTAATCATTTAACCCTTATAATGTGGTTGACACAGGAAGATAAAATTTTGAGCATATTTATAGCTACCCAAGTTAGCATGTTGTGGTTAAGGATGCACGATATGAGAACTCCATGTTATAAAATTGTTTGAATGATTTCAGACCTTGCTTCTGGCAACCATACTTTTAATATTAGACACATATATGAAACAGCAATTAAAAAAAAACTTTCATATAGTTCATAAATTTCAGAAAATCATTACAATGATAGGATGTTTTCATCTAATTCAGTAGTTTCCCTTCTTGTATATATAATAAATATTAACAGATGACATTGACAATTTAAAATTTATATTTTCTACAAATGATAGTTTGGATGTTTATACACAATTTTTGCCTATAACATTCAGTCTATTTTTACAATTTATGAGAAAATGGTGAAATTGTAAACAGCTGCATGGATCAGTTTCGTTCTACAGTGTGATTCTTATATCCCCATACTGTATTTCTTTTTAATGTTAGCTACAAAACTAACAAAGATTGCTGATTACTTTTGTTGGTTGTAATATGTTTGGGAAACCTTGGGGACCGAGTTTATGTGATAATCTCATTACCCCCTCCCATCACCATGTGTCTGTGCTAGTCTGTTAGTCAGTCCAGCATGAGTCTCACATAGAATCAGGTCGTGTTATTGGAAATTTACTTCGCGGTAAAATCTTACAACCTTGTGTTGAATTGTTCATAGAAAAATTCCCCGATGCTCGTATTCCATAGAAATCAACAGTGTATGATCTCATGCAACTTTTCATGGAACAGGAAGTGTTAATGATAGGTCTAGAAACTGCCAGTTTTCAGTCTGTTTGCTTAGTTTACAAAACGTATTCTACAGACTCATCTGCGCTCTCCTGGTAAATCACTTCAGTGGTTATCTCGACAGATGGAAGGATCTTATTGAACCTGTCAAAGAGCCACCAAATCCTCTGAAGCTAAGGCCATATTGAGTTTGGCTAGTTTAAGAATTACATCCTTTAGATGCAGGAAAGTGTACAGCAAAATGTGATTGATTTAAGAGATTCATTTGTAAAAATAATCAGCTTAACAATACTTTTTTTTTTTAGTGATGAAGCCTGGTTTTATTTACAAACATGTGTTGTAAGGTAGATTTGTGTCTGTTACAAAATGGAGGACAATTTCACCATCTTTTGTATGGTATCTTAAAAACTGTAATTTCTAATGTACAAAAGGTATGAAATAAATATTGAGTTAAATAACATAAATTTTGTAATTTTCATATTGAGCTACATTTTTCATTTAGAGAGCGAAGATATAAGATTCACCCTGTAGTACTGTAAAGTCTGTTATGGTTTTCAGAATAGTTTATGAACATCGAGAATCTACCAAACACTGAAATAAAAATCTCTTATCTTTTCCTACGATATATTTAGCAAAATAATTCTAAATAATAGGAGTGTAATATAATCAGATACTTTTTTACAGCCCAGAAAATTGATTGAATTAAATTAGTGGATTGTAATTTAGTATTTTATTATCCATTAAGAAACATGAAATTTTGTTAGTTTTAATGTTCTTTGAAAAAAACTATATATTAGGAATAATGGTCTTTTACTGTTATTTGAAGACTGTCATTTTGAAACTGTAAACAGTATTAGTAAACCAAACAATGTAAGTGAGGTTTAAAACACCAAATCAAACAAGGAATATTAACTATTAGGAACTCGTTATTTCGTTTAGGAACATCGTCAATAATATATACAATTTCGCAAGATTATAAATATTGTCATTTAGACAGTATACAACATGTTAAAGAAAGTGTTTCAGAAACGAAACTAACTAGTTTAAATAAATTAAAAACAATGTTCTATTCCCCGACTTACATGACTTTATGAGTGGGCTTAAAGATCAATTCAACCAGTTTTTTTAACTTTCAGAATCTAGGCCTAGATTATGCTCTCATTATTATTATTATTATGATTTTTTACTCGACTTTCAATATTTTTAAATTCGTATTTTTAAGTTTAATATTGGATATATATTGTACAGAATAATTTCCTTAACAGTAAATACATGCGTAACAATGAGTACAGTAGAACCCCTCTATCCGTCACCTTCGGGACTGGGGGCATGGTCGGAACGCAAAAAAGGTCGGATTATCCGAAAAAAGTCAATATTTATTACATATTATATAAACAGATTTTTTTAAAGTGAAATAAGTGATATAATATAAACTTTTAAAAGTCTATATAATAAAGTCTATATATAAACTTTGCAAGTACAGTAGAACTTCTGTTAACCGGCCTATATCGTAGTGTACTGGTTGGATGAGAGTTTCCGAAAATAAATTGTAATTGAAACACCAAAGCGGCGGCGAGTTAAACGACTTTGTCGATAGCGGTATCCCATTGTCGGCGGCATAAAAACACCACGGCGAGTCAAATGACTTTGTCGATAGCGGTATCCCATTGTCGGCGGCATAAAAATATCGCGGCATTGGCACCCGTCGGTATAGCAGACATACAAAGGCAAAAACGTTTGATGGGCTGCTTTTTTTCCACGAATCAATTTAGTATACATTATGGAAAATATAACATTGCTTTTCAGTTTTCTTCTTGTCTTTGACTGGTTATGATCTACGTACAGTATATACAGTAAATAAAAATGAGCTAGTTACGAAACCGGGAATACGGAAGCGTGTGTTGGTTTCGTTTCAGACGCGGTTAAATGTGTCAAAAGACTTGACAGAGGGGAATCTGTAAAAAAGCTTTGTAGTGTTTAATTTTTCACGAAAGATGACACAGCACTGAAGCAGGAAAGCGATAACAAACCGGAAAGAATGGCACCAGACGGGCTGTGAGTTTTCGACAAGTCGGCGAGTCGGCACAATATCGCGAGTTCGAGCACGGTCGGATTAACCGGAGTAACGGACCACCCGAGAGCGGATTAGAGGGGTTCTACTGTAATAACAATTTATATTTTTACAATTCGATTAAAACTCATGTTTATGGTAGTCATGAGGAAGATCAAGTTATAAAGGCCCTTATATATTTCTTATTTTGTAAACAAATTTTGCCATCTATTTAGAAACATAGTCGTTCGAGAAGTAAGGTAAGCTTAGTTGTAATTTTTCTCTCTCAAAATGAATCCCAGCTGAAGGGAAAGGAAACTAATGTAGAAAGGATACGTTATTGGGTGACTCTTAATTTAAAGAGTTAGGTAATAGGGTCACATTTAATAACCATGAATTATCATATAAGCTTCTAGGTTATTCTGCTTTATATTTGATCATGTTATCAGACCTTTCTTTTCAGAAAGAACTAGGACTGCAACCTAGTTACGGAAGAGTTATTTTTACTACCAGTTGTCACGACAAACTATCTTCCCTACTCATACTTTGACAATATCGTTATGGCTGCTCTGATGACATCTAGGAGAAGGATCAGTACAAGCAGTCTCTTACTTCATCTGCTAGGTCATCAAACTAATGTCAATGTATTTTTTCTTATAGGGTTGTGATGAATATTTTTACCAGGTCCAGATCAATGACATTACTCACCACATGAAATTTGTTTACATATAAGAAAAAAATTAAAACATTTATCATCTACCTATGATCTATTCAAAGATTTTTGAACTGATATTTTAAATTCAGTAAAAATTAATATGTTACATGTTCTTAACACGCTGGAAGTAACATATCACCTGAATATTTATTGTACTACCAGAGGTACCAACAATTAAATTCAATAAACAATTTTAGTGAGGTAAACACAGAGTTTTCTGTTTGAATGATAGAACCATAAATGTGTATTATATTTCCGAGATATTTCTATTTTGTACACCTTCCATCTGGACACTCGGGATGTGATGGATAAGATGAATGAACATTAAATTATTTTTTTTAGAATAGCAGATTATCTTCACAATTGCTTTACTGAATTATATCTTATTTTATTTTATTTGATGTGTACTGTTTCTTAGGGCAGTGACTATAATTTTGTTTGTATTTTAAAAATAATGTACAAATTTCTGCTACCAAAATGACAGAAAATTGTAATTATTAAGATTTAAAATATATAAATATAAATAATAAACAGTATACTTAATACTTTTATGTGTGTACTTTCTTCATATGTGTCTACTACATATATGAACTATATTTACCAAAGATAAAATTAATATTTAGCTGATTTAAATAAATTTGATTAAACACAAATTTAAAGCATTATATAAATTAAAGTAAATGTTTAACCCATTGACTAATATGTACATATCACTCATTTTAATAATTTCAGAATAGATTATGATTTGGTTAAAACTAACTTTAGAAAGCAGTATTTTGGACTAATTTCTAATGTATAAAACAATTAATTAATACTAATCAAGTAATACAATGCTTCAACCAATACATTTAATCATATTTGTAAAAATAACAATCTTTATAATTTACTATCAAAACTGATCAATGTCTAGGATGTACTTACAATGTTGATTAACATTTTTGCTTTTTAAACTGAACAACTTGATACAATTTATATGACATAATAATTCACACTTATAAGTACGTACATTATTTTCTTTTTCGATTTAACAATGATTTCATTTAGAAAAAGATATTTATTATAAGTACAGGTTCGGAATAAGTTTGGGATGATAAAGTGTTGAGAATTATAGAAAAAAACCTATGATCTGTTCAATTGCCAAGGCAAGCTCTTTGCAAGGGGTTCTCCTACACAAAAGATTTGTTAGGAATGATAAGAAGGAATTAACTATGTTCAGAAAATTCTATTATGAGATGGAGTAATGACTAAGAACTGCAAATAGACAGAAATAAATATTAAGAATTCCCACAGGAACTTGACAATAGTATCAAGAAAGCTGAAGTGTATGTTGAAGCGGAACTGATAGTAATATGAGAAACTAATATCTTTAAGCAGCATGAGTTCAAGTCTAATAAATATTAAAAATGTATGCTGCTGCCCATATTCATATCAGTTTTATCCTTTTGAGATTGGGACAAGAAGGAAGTCTTTTTATAAATTATGAAATGATTTTGGATTGAAGAGGACTAGAGTATATAGTCATATGAAAAAAGCTTATTATCGCTTATGGAGTAAATCAGATCCTTGGTTCAGTAAGGGGAAGAGTAATGATCAGTAAGTGAAATTGGTCAAATGTAGTTTTTTTAAACAAATTCATATACATCAAATCACTTCTTTCAATCTTTAAGGTGTTTGCACAACTATTTTGGTATTTATTATATATGAGGGGTGTTCAAATTGAAATTTCTTAGACACACTGTATTAATTGATAAGAGAGAACTTATATACTGTTTCTTAACAGTGTTATTGCACTGCACTTATTCCAGCAATCAGGAAGCTTATTGATACCGAAGAAGAAATCTTTTGGTTGGATATTGACCCAACTCTGAATAACACCAATGATCTCATCAATATTGTTAACTTTCTTCCCTCCTGTTCATTTTTAAGGCAGCTAGAAAGTTGATACTGCAATGGCGCTATATGGCAGGTGAGGTAGGCATATCCCTCTGTTTTCATAGTGTTTCCATAGTCAAAACAGCAGTATGAGAACAAACAATTCTAGAGGAAACAGAAGACTGAGTGACTTTCCTCTTGGAAGCAATTGCTGGCTTCATTTCAACATTTTTAGTATAGTAATTGTCAGTGATTATTTTGTGAGAAAGTCAAAACACAGAATTACTTTGAATCCTAAAAGATTTTATCATCATTTTCCCGGTAAAAATGAAGTTTAGTTTATTTTTTATAAAATTGGGTTAAATAAACATATCTAATTAAAAAATAGTAGTATAGGTTAATTAGAATGTCGTTAATGAATCTACAATTGGTTGCAAACTCTAGTTAAGAATGATAAAACAATGGATTTCGGTGTGCTAACCATCTAGGGGATGACTAGGCTCTTCACGGGATGTTGAAATATGTAGTTTAGTTTAATACAAATTGGCTCTGGTGTGAAAAAGTACACCTATGTTTCATTACATAGTATAATAAATACTTAATTACATATCTTCATACTTTTCATGTTGCTGCAGAAGTTGACTGACAGCTACCAATCTGTTCATTTAATGTTCAAACTGCATAAGGCATCGGTACTCACATACATAGCATTCAATTTGAAATGACCTTTTATTCTTCAACACATATTTCAAGATTTTAGACATTTTTCTTATAATAATTAGTCAATTTTCTCGAATAAACATTTTAACTTCAATTAGTTTGTCTGAAATTTTGGTGGAACAGTTATTTCAACTCTTTCCCAGCCCTCTCTGAATGACACACTATTCATATGCACTTGAAAGACACTCTTGTGCAAATTGATTTTATAAGTCTTTATAAAATTCTGAGCTGAATTCTTTTATTAATCAATAGAATAATAATCTACCGTGCAACACAAAAATCAGTTGTGTTTAATACAACAACAGAGTAAACATGTGACAAGTGGTACCACGTTTACACAATGAGTCATGTCTAACTTGCACATATTACTAGAACAGAGGATGAAAATTTGGTTTATATATGAACACTCACCAAATTTATAAATATGTTTTTCGTTTAAAAGTACTAATACTAATATCCTATTATTATTTTTTATTTAAATGTTATGAGCCCAATAGCACACAACAAAAAACACTTGAAACGTTAAAAAATAATTAAACATTTCATGAAAACTAGACATTTTCTCCATCATTAAAGAGAATAATTTCTTTAATTACATGTATCAACTTAAATTTTAAAAAAAAGTATTTATTGTAATATACTACTGTATTCAGTTAAATATTTGTACTTCATTTTTTGTTGACAAAGGTAGGAGCTGAAATATAGTAACAAAGTTTATTTCTATTTATTATTTTTATTTATATATTCATCTTTGGGTGAAATTATATGTATATAATATATATATATATATAAAAATAAATATTATTAGGAAATAAATAATTATTTCAAATGGACACGTATCATAAAGTTTCTATATTTAGAAATTAGGTCAATTTTGTATATTTTAGTAATTAAAAGTTAGGTTGAAAATAAATAATTCAGTTTAATGTTGAGAAACTGAAAATGAACAATCAGATGAAAAATGATCTGGATGAAGACTAGAGTAAAACTAACACAAATGTGAAAAACAAACTCAATTCAAATAAAACCTATAAATCTACCTCAAAAAAAAAAAAAAAAAAAAAAAAAAAAAAAAAAAAAAAAAAAAAAAAAAAAATGCACAAGTGTGTGGCATGACAAATTTAGGAATGTATTGCTAAAATACTTAAAGAAAAAACTAAACATTTTATCTTAAACAATCCACAATAAGCATACACATGACCCAGTTTAATTTTAAACAGCTATTTTATCTTATAATAATAGCGTTTAAAACAACTTAACAATTAAATAGAATATAAGTGATATTTAAAAAAACTAACTACAGCTAAATTTTATGCACTATTTCTTAAATTAGGATTTTATATTCACAGCAATAAACATTTGGAATAAATACACTCATAATAAATTTGTCATAAGTACAAAATCTTTTCTTTTTTTTTTCAAATTCATTAATTTTTTTGTAATATATTAAATACATAAGTTTTGTTAAATTATTTATATTATATACAAAAGTTGTAAAAATTTACAGATTTTATGGGAATAACATTCTTGTATTATTTCAAAAAGTCTAATATACTAAAATGAAGATCAAACAACTTTGGTCGAATTATGGAAATCTTAAAAAATAGTTCAATAGAATACAGCACAATAAAACTAATAAAAGATAATTAAATATCAAATAAATATAAGCAAACCCACAGCAATGTTGTGTTACAGAATACTCCCTTAAAATAAAACTGAATATTAAATAGATTTGGTGAACCTTACAGGTAGATGACAGTAACAATCATCTTCAATAATTCATTTCCCAAAAGCTGTATAAGTATAGGTTTATGGTCATCAGCTGGGGAACAGAGGTTTTGTTTTAGGCAGCCGAGGCCGTGATCCAAACCAGGATTTTCTCCATTCAAGTGTTTCACGAAGCAAACGCTCTTCTTCTTGAGAAAACTTTAACAATGTAGCAACAGCTCGAGTCAAATGTTGTGCCTAAAATAAATTTACTATATTAAAATAAGGAATTCATACATGCAAACTGATATGAAGTATAAAATAACTAGTATATTATATATTATCACATGAAAGAAAAGAAAATATTTTAACAACGTTTAAAATAGACATCAACTTCGGTTGTTACATATACACAAACTTTTTTGGTACTGAACCACAAGGAATTAGAGTTTAGAACTATTTTAGAATCAAGGAGATTATGTCTTACTCTGAAAACAACAAGAGAGAAACAATCGAATTAGTTAGAATGGACAGATTCCTGTCCAATGCTTTATAGTAGGGAATGGCAGCTGCGATATTACCAAACTTACCACAGCAGTATTCACTAAGAGCGTCTTTAGCTATACAGATGGAGGAGTGGACAGCAAGATGAAGAGGACTTACTACTGGGGGCAGGTTTTAATCAGATTTCAGCCGAAACCATCAATATCGTATATGTAAAGAAGAGTATCCTGTGCTGTAGCGTTATTTGGAGTGAGAGCAAGAATGAGTCATATCACGAAGAGACAATACATTCTGTGTGATTCACTATTGTTCACTGCTTGTGGGGAGAAAGAAGAGCTCTTGAAGCACATCTTCCTAAAGTGTATGACACCTAACCTGACAAAAGAGATGTGGAAAAGCATGGTCAATGGAAATGGTATCTTTATGTTCTCTCATAAATATAAATCCTGGGTCGATCGCAATGGTGGTTTTAAATTGACATCAAGTCATCGGCGATACTTAGTATTGTATGCTGGCAGGAAGAACCAAAGTAAAGAAATACAAAAGACAAGGCAAACAACGTTTCTCATCTTGTAGTTCAACTCAAAATAGTTTGCACATGTGTAACAAATGAAGATGATGATAGTAGTCATTGAAATGTTGTCTTGATAAAAATAAATATTTGTTGTGGAAAGTTGTGTATTTATTTTGTTTGGTGTTCGAAGTTTCTACAACTGTTGCTCATTCAAACTGGGGAAAGGGAATAGATTAGGCTATATATATCATTTGCATATACAAAAAAGAATGAAACATATATATAAAATAAAAATAGTTTATATGGCCAACAAATCTCTTTCCAATTATTTAAATAAAACCAAAAATCAGATTCAAATACAGCATCTTTAAAACATTTATGGTTTCCATCAAAATTAGAAAAAATAAACATTTTGCATTTTTTGAAGATTTTAGACCATGTACATCACACCAATGTTAAACTCTGTATTTCTAGTATTTATGTAATCTAGGTTTAACAACAGACATGGAAGTACAAACTATCATTACCTCATATTCTCTGCAAGTTAAAAATTTGATGAGGACATGTTTGAGATATTTAAAATTAACATCTTCATCCGTAGGCTGTACTATCGACCTCGAGTTAGTAACACTGTGGTTATTACTTGTTACTTCACCTCCTCCAGGATCGGCAGCTTTTAATTCTCTTTGCAATGTTTTCTTCATATCAGTTAACCTTTGTTGGAGAACTCGAACGGTCTGGAACAATAAAGTCACTTCATTAGTAACATAATTTGTTCTGTTCTTCTTTTTGTTTAATAAATATGAGTCTGAGGTTCATATAAACTATTGCAACAATTTATGTTATTGTAAACTATTACAATAGTATAATGTAGGCTGCATTATAATTAATGAAAAAAATACTGAATTGCACAGTTTTTGTAAATATACTCCATTCAATTCGTAATCACAAATTTCAACTTTTACAATTTTTAATAAATGTTATATAATTTGGTTTCTCCGTGTTTAAAAGTAGAACAAACTTATACATATATTTTGGCAAAATACTTATTGTTACAAATAAAACACAAAATGCTTACTTTGCTTCTGTCAGCCACTTGATTTTCCAAATCATTGACTTTTTGTCTTAAATCTTTTTCTATAGCTGTGGCAGTTGCTTGGTCATGTGCTACTGTTTGAAGTCCAATCATTTCGGAAGAAACATTATTCAATTCCACTCGCAATTTTTCTAATTCCTATAAAAGTCAATTAATTTATAAATAACATACACAAATTACTCGAAACATATCAATATGTGAAATCAAAAATAAGTATTTTATCTGACAAAGAAATGAATTTATTTTAATTGTTCATACAAAGTTGGTGTATAAGTTAAAAAAAGGAAAATGTAATAATTGAAATGAGAGAACGGCTATCTGCATGTTTGCATGTGATTATAATATGAGTAAACATATTGATTTAAAAATTTGATATCAAATCCATTATAACAACTCATAAGCTAGATTTGCTGAGCAGAACAATCTATCATTTAAATTTTGAAATTTTGTATGTAAAATTTGTCCAGTTATAGGAGACCTAGCAAAAAATTTTGTTATTGTAAATGCTTCCTTCCGTCAGTAAAGGGACTGCATCTTTTCCCTTGTTTAAACTATTTAGTTGAAATTCGGTACAATTTTTTATCACATCAGCCATAGGCTAGAATTATATAGAATACCTTAAAAATACTTTTTACTGGCAGTCTTGGAAATCAAATAACTAGAATGATTTTAGTATTAAATTAAACTTTCTGTCGATTGAATATGAACAAGTTATGTGTATATGTATGTGTTTTTATTTTCATATTTCTTTTTACTTTTAATCATTTTAACTGTGTCAACTTTAAGGAACTTAATATTTCTTTAATCATTGGATTATAAAGTTGTTTTAGGGGTACAAACATAGTAGAGCCTAGCTGGTGACATGTTATATATTTGGTAGCTTATTCACTTACAAGTTGGAAAATTATAAAAATACTTGTTTATGAGTATGAACACATTAGTGCCGAAAACATTTCATAGATGGATGTTGGTAACCTAGCAGGAAGCAAAAGGATCCTTACTTCAACTGTTTACATTGCTGTAAGTGGGTATCCAGACGCCACTCATAATACTACTTTTGTCTTTACCTCATGCTAAGTGCATTTGTCTGTAAGCGAATTTTTTAGCATGAATGAGTGATATCAAAGCAATGGCTATCAGAAATATTCACAAAACTAAGTCATACAAAATAATATTCGTTGCTATTCCCTCAAAAATGTCCAAAATATACTCATTTATCAAAAGTTATCAATTTTACTCTTTTCGGCAGTATATAACTGTGAAATGAAATGAAATTTATTTGAATACTTACATAATTTTTTTTACAATTATATTTTTTAGTATACGAAAGCATACAATACATAAAAACAAAATTTATATATGAAAGGAAACATTTTGTTCTACCTCGATGTTGGAACATGTTTGAGATTGGTACATGAACAAAAAATATTTTAAACACAATTAAATGCCTAGAGGAGGAAGTGGAAAAAACCATAAAAATAAATAAATAAAAAACAAAGAAAATAATCAAGTGCTCAGATACCATTTCAAAAACCAACTTTTCCGGATCAGAAAAACTTGAATTTGATTTTTTGACCCTTCACATAACATTCTCTACACTAAATATAATTGAGAAAAGAAAGCAATAAAACAAGTCTTTGAACTAGATTTAATGTGAATATGATTCAAGCTTGTCTACCAACCAGGTAACCAAAAAGTTTGCCATTATCATCAATGTGTAGTCCCCTTATTTTATGTTGAAAATCACTTCTCTGGATCAGTAGAGGCTCTTAAGTCACCACAAAATTGGAAGTTTTAAGATCTGTGCATTCAGAGATTTTTGTTGTCCAGATTGAATTTACTAGTTTTGTTTACTACTTTAATCAGATATTATATTTTAAAATAATATGTAAAAAAATACAGAACAAATCAAATCAAGTCACAGATAAAGGTAACCAACCTGTGTTTTGTCCGAAAGTTGTTTTTCCATCGTTGAACTCTTTTTAAAAAGTTCATCAGATTCTTGATGTTGCGCTCTCAATTCCTGACGTGCTAATTCTACTTCTTGTGACATCTGTGCATTCCTCATCAATGCGTCATCCTTTTCTCTTCTTTCTTTTTCAATTCTTTCAGACATTTCTTCAACAACTCTTCTCTCTTGGTCAAGTTCAGCTTTCAGATTGATTAAAATTTCTTTTTCTTCTTCCACTGCATTTTGATATTTCTCTTGCTCTCTATCTAATTCCTCTTGTAACCGTGTACACTCTGTTTGGATTTCAGAATACAGATGTTCTAATTCAACAACTTTACTTGCAAAGTCCATATTGTCACTTTTAGCCATTGCCTGCAACATAATCACGAAATCTTTTAGTTTCAGAACAGGAGTTATAGTATAGATTTGTTTCTGAACAAATATACATCCTTTACGTACCTTTTTAGGAAAGCTGAATGAGTAATAAAACATTATGTAAACATCTATAAAAATTTTAAACAAAGTGTTAACAAATTTATAATATAGATATTCTAGCTATTCCGATCTCCTTTATGGTAACTCTGAAACCCGAGAGTATGAAATGTCTACCAATTCTATCCAAGGGGATAATTTAGTACAATTTATAGGTTACCATTCAAGTTTATAAATAAAAAGGTTAATGGTTTAATGACTAAACTGACAAATATACACCATGAGGAATAAAAATTATTATTCCAAACAATAGTTCTACATCTGTAGACTCCAATTATGCATTGAAGAATTACATTCTGCAGGAAGTTTATTTAATTTCAAGCAAATCTTCGTAAGTGCAATATTATCTCAGTTATTTTATTATCATTAAGTACACTGTACAACAGATATGGCCAAATAATATAATATAATAAATAGAGTATTGACCATAAACAACTGCGATTTTTTTCTTTTTTCAACCATTGTACAATAACAATGATTTTTACAAATAATTAGAACTGATCAGCTTATTTTGAGGTTATGTTCCCACCATTTCTAAAAACAAATTTATTTATTGTATTTTACAAACGAATATACACCAAATTTGAATAAAACAAAACAAACATTGGGACCTCTAAAGTTTTTATTATAACTCGCATACAGCAAAATTTCAAAGATTCATTACAAATTTTTTAAAAAACATAATTTCATACAAACTGTTAATTTTAAAATGTATTTTGTACATAATACTTGTTAAATGATTTTTGTTTGCTAAACATATTTAATAGTTTTTAATTAATAAATGACAATTAATATAATTTATAATGTTGTTTTTAATCACTACTATTTTTTTTCTCTGCCATTTAAAGGTAATAACTTTTTACCTCTATACTTAGAATACTTCAATGTCAGGCTCGGAAGAGAACAAGTGTTGGTCAAGAGAGACTTGATAAGAAAGATAAAATGAAGGATATAACTAAAGGGTAGATGAAAAAAAGGTCTAGCTATGTCACCGAATTACCGGACCTTTATTGTAAATAAATTGCTAAATTTTATTTAAATATGGTCATAGATAAGCACAGGATTAAAATAGTATGTATTTAGAAAAAAACAGTTGATAATTTCCATTAAAAATAAGAACTAGGTCGGCAAATGAATGGATCTAAAAACATAAATAAAAGTTTTAATAATAAATTTTATCAAATCAACATATCAGTGGTATCAATTGTTTTCAAATACAAATTATTTATATAAAAAATAAACTTTGTTAAATAAAATTTTCTGTTTAATCTTCAAAACAAACAATGTAAAAAAAGAGGAATGGAGACCGAGTTCTTGTTTTTTGCTGATGTCCATAAACGTTAAACATTTACAATCACCCTAAATAAGCATGTTTTATTTTCAGCTTTGGATCTATAAATTGTACTTTAATCTTCTATGAAAAAAAAAAAAAAAAAAAAAAAAATTTCATGTAACAATGGAAAAACCTTTCTAACCTGTACCTTTAAAGAGTATTATTTTCAATTAACCTTTTTGTCATTTTTTCCAAATTTATGAGGGGAGGGGGTGAGGAATAAGTCCTGAATCTTTCTTATAGTGTATGAAACAGATAAAACAAGTTATATCAAATTCTTCATTTGAGGCCCACAAAATGTTTAAAAACACATGTTTCCTAATATCTTTGAAACGTGAGCTACCAGATTGTATGATGGCTCGAACATTCTTTTACATTAAAACTATAATATGACATGTTTCAGGCAGTCTGGAAATTTATAAAATCATTATTACTCAAATGGATACAACAGGTTTAGTTAGAAGACTGAAACGAATGAAACCATTCGACTTAATGGACTTTGGACATTAAGGGAGTAATGACCAATGGGTTATTTTCCCTCAAAGTGTATATATTGTTAAATGTAAATTACTAGATGGGTTTGTACTCAGTTGTAATAATAATAATAAAAAAAAAAAAAAAAAAAAAAAAAAATTACTCAAATAGAAACCTCTATTTCTTCAGATAATGAAGTAATTAAAGTTTTTTCCAAAATGACAAGTCTTTTTCAAGTCTCTTCTTCTAAATTTGGTGAAAATTAGACAAATGTGTACAGCCAATGACTACATAAATACTATAAGACACGACATGGCCATGTTATATATTCTACGCTTATTCTTGAGTTGACCAATACCCGCTAGGTCGCTCTGCTAGAGAATCTGAAGTTGATGTGACTGGCGCTAGGTGGCTCTATGGTCAAACAATGTTTCAGGCGGGTAAGAGAAAACGCACTGATGCCACATATGGGACCAGATATGCGAGGGAAGGTCGAGAATCGCTTATCTCAGCGCACGAACTGACAACACTGACTATGCTGACGGAAGTAAGTGTGAGAAGGTTTGTGAGAGAGAGGTCAACAGTTGTACAGTCTCAACCAAGTGGGATGCGTACAGTCAAGCACCTGCTGTTAGCGCTTTCTGATAGCTGTGTGTCAAACTTGTGACGAACAGCACCCGTAAAGCGTAGACTATTTCCCTATCCTATGTCGTGTCTTATAGTATTTATGTAGTCATTGGTACAGCTTAAAAAAAATACATATATTATTGGGTCTAAGAGAAAAATTAAAACATGGACTTTAGAACCATAATGTTTTAAAACTAAATTGAGTAAAAAACAATAAAAAAAAGTGTTGCCTGTTAAATATTACCTCTAGCGATATATTTCTTTTTATGGATCAGTTCCGAAAAATGAATGGAGATAAGGTTTTATGCTAGATTATAAAAACAGAGTTATATCATATTCTTATTGATGGTTATAAATAACAGAAATGTTTATACCAGCCACAAAGCTCTGTAGTGGTTCATGATAAAATCAAGTTTGGTTATAATGCTACAGGTTTTTGAAAAAACTCAGACGAATGGTAATTTTAAAGCATTTAATTTATAAGAAGTTTGTTATAAAAGTAACAAGACTAGAGACCCAACAAATACATTTGTTTACTCTAGAACCCAACAAGTCAGCCAAGGTGTTGGTTTGAGTATAAAATAGTTCTTAAATTTTTTTTTTTTTATATTGTTGAATTGTTGAAGTCAACAAGAAAAAACCATTTCAATATGCTGTTATCTTTGTTACACAATCTGACACGACTGATGAATATGTTAGATTCACTAGTTTTTATTTTACAAACATATGTAAATAGATTTATTTCAGCTGATTTTGTTTTGTAGTACATATTGAGAATCTTTATAATATTAGTTGAACTTCAAAGTCGTTAATAATAATCAATATTGAGGTTTATCTGTTTTTTAACAACACTCTATTGTCACCATGTCAAGTGGTCAAGATTATTTTATTCTGTAATATTTTAACCATGCTGTTATTAAATGTTGTAATTGTGGTGTGCTCAATTCTGTTGTGGAAAATTCAGATCTATTATCTAACTGTTGAAGATTTCGGCCCTTGCACACAGACCCAGGTCCATGTGAGAGACTATATTTTTAACTGTATTTATTAGTTTCATTTCACAATAATAGTTTTAAAATAAAATAACACCCTTAAAAATATATTGTGTTCAAATTATCATTAGAAGTATTTTACATCAATAGTAGTAAGAAAATCAAAATTGAATGTTATTGAGAGTAGGAATAGCATTTACTAATTAGCCACTTTGTTAATCCAATTTGCATACAAAATAAATTTATTATATGTAGGATTTACCAACAATGTGTTATAAACAGAATGTAAAGGGTTAAACCAACTATATATATATAATAATAATAATAATCTTTCACAGTTAAACTTAATGCTTAGGAAGAAAAATAACTTAAATAACTTGCAAATTGTTAATACATAACTAAAAGAGTAAAAAAAGGACTAAATCAACAACAACAAAACTCAAATTGTGCAAAGAAAATTAAGGCACTTCATTTAGGTTTTGAAAGCATTTTTGAAGCTACCCACTGTTATCGTTAACATACCTATCCTTAAATTCTACGGATTAAAGCAGAGGAAGCAAATTCATTATTTTGTACATAAACCACATGTTTGCTTTTGTATGATCAACTCATGCCTTTCTATACTAGTGCGATACTATTTGTCTGTGGGAATTTCAGGTCCCAATGTAAGCGTCAGAAAATTTCTTCAAGTATCCTTCTGAATTTCCTCCAAATATGTTGGATTTGAAAGAATATTATAACCCTACCTACCACAGACAATTTAACAAAAAACCAACTGAATTGATAAATCTTAATTATTAACACAGTGTTAGTTTGTTATACCAACAATTACCACTCACCTTTATCCAATATCTTGAGAGAACATTTTCAAGGTTTATAACTAAATTTACAAATTCTTCTTTTGTTTAGTATAGTATATATTATGTTAAGACACATCAGCAAAATCACTCTAAGAGAAAAACATCTTTGGGCACTGATTGTTTTAAAACAACTTATCTATAATAATAGAGGGGTTTTAGTCAGGTAATATGTGGACAACATATTGATTTGCTGTCACCATAATGCTAACCTTCACAAACACAATTCGCTATCTACTTTGTCTCACAGTGGTCCAACATAGGCCAAAACAGTTTAGATGTTCAACGCATCCAACATCTAAACTAGTCTTTGTTTCTGTGGATTTTTACTTTTTTTGTTTGTTAAAGGCAAAAAACCATCGTGATATAAGATGTTCAAGCAACGAGTATAAGATGTTCCTTCACAAAAAAGTAACAAATCATACTAAAAGCTAATTAATAATAACTTTTTTAAATTAATAAAATTAAAAATAGTACTAAACCTAGTTTACCAATGCTACTCTTCGATCAAATTAAACAAACAACATAACAATTACAGGACTGTAAAGGGGCCTTGCAATGAGTAAACAATGGTAAACTTTGATAAATTTCAATAAACAACAACATAACAAATCACAAACAACCCACACACTTAATTCCGCCAAGATAATCAGAATGTACATCACCACTCCCAGATATAATAAAAATGAACATAGCATTCTTTCTTTCGCATACTTATAAACGGTTTTAACGATTGAAAAGTTGCATCAATCGGTTGCCTAAAAATGAAATTTTACCCAGGAAAGAGGTGGATAGTACAAAAGGAAACCTGAGAGAGAAGATGCAAGTGTAATTAACTATGTAATGTATGTGAACTGTGTGTAAATGACTATATTGATGATAGTTTGTGTTGTGAGTTATGCAAGCATTTGGCTAGGGTGGCATGAGGGATGCCAACCCCCTCTTAATAGGTGCAGATAGTTTACAAACCCTCCCGCAGGTCGTTTCGATGGAGTAGGTTAAAGCGGAGTTAGATATTTGTTTTGTCATATAACTTTTATAAAACATCACAGCTTGATATTGCAGTAATTATACAAAAGTGAAATTGTGTTGATAATTTTTTTATTCGCTCAATGAATATTTTTACTGGTATATAAGTGTATGTGTTGGTTAAATGAATATTTTTCAACTATAAAAGTAAATTTAAACACAACAATATTTTAATAATAGATAAAGATCAACTTTCTACCAGAAAATTATATAATTGTTATTATTTTCTAATATGTCACATCACAAGTTTGTTAACTATAAGTATGGATTGTTTCCAGTTAATCTCAATAGATTTTTTACCTGTATGCATTAAGGCCATTTTGAACGCTTACTTATTTCTGTGTCAACAGTAGCAAATATCTGACTAGGTACTGGTCACGATTGTCTTGCAGTAGAACACATGTGTATTATGGACAAGGGTCACCCACTAATCTGTAAGGGTCTTGGATAGAGAGAAACAAGGACAAAAGGATATAACTGGAGTTTTTTGCGAGGCGAGATCCAAAATGTGAGCCAAAAGGAGCCATTGGAAGAAGAATAAGAACACTTAGTTATTAGTTTAGAACAGCTATGAACATATTAGTAGCCATTTTGAATAATTTTCCAAGCAGTTTATATTTGTAATTTAAATTTAATGTAACGTTTAAGTACTATTTCTTAAAACTACAAAACAGAAATGTTATTATGGTATATTTCTCCCATTGGATCTTTAAAAATTTAGGTTAGTTAAAACAATGAAATGTTATATTTTATCAATAAAATCATATAAAAATAACAGAGTTACCGATCTAAGACAAAATCAATAAAAAATTCCATTTAAGAAGTAATAAGCCACCAATAATTGGAGCATTTTTGTGTCTAGAGTTGAAAATATATTTTATTTGTAAATATTTACATGTAATAAATGACCCTTTCATCTGCAATGTAACAAGAGAGCCCATAATAACATCAGTTATAACCATGTACACTTATTACATTTGAAATAAAAAAGTATAGCATTCATTTAAACAATAATTTATTACAGTCAAAACACAAAATCATTTAAATAAAAGCCCAAACAAATACATCTTAACACAAAATATGAAATAAAAAAACAATTCAATTTAAATAAATAAGGAGTAAATTTTGACTGTGGTATCGTGGTGAAATAAAACACTTCTATTATTATTGCAACCAACCAAAACTGAAACAAACAATAAATTAAAACTGTTATTTATTAACACGCCATAAAACTTTTGTTAGCTCTATGACATGTTTAAAAACAATCACAAATTTAATATTTGAATCTTAAAATAAATAGGTACAATTTAATTTAAAATATTTTAACTAAGAAGGATGCATTAATTTTTTTATTATCAGTATACACTATAAAGAGACATGTAAATAAATAAACATAGGGTCATGGAAATAGGTGTCTGTGATTTCAAATGTAGATAGCTTGAGCAATAATTAATCAATCTTTATTACTTCAATATAAAACTATTTATAAACATTGGGAGTTTTATTATTCGTCGTTGTGATGACTCTGAATATACAGACATTAAATTCAATGCACATCATTCTTCACTTATACTCCACAAGTAGACATTTTATTAAATGTGATTGTGCAATAGAAAGCTCAATGTGTTTTATGATTTGGTGAATTTAAATCAGTGGTTACATTATAACATAATTTTCAGTGTAGTTGTAGACCAGGCATACTTACAAACTCGTATAATCAGTTAAAAAAAAAACTAGAAATGTGGACATCAAGAAAGTGCTTCATAAATGTTTGAGATTGAATGCTTACAAAATCCCGCTTAAAATCTGTGGTGTAGAATAATGCGAGATCCGAACCAACGGGCCCATTTGCCAAGAGAACAATTACAGATGTCACTTATTTGGACATGTTTGAATATTATGATTTCCTACAAACTGACAACATAGAAAGAGAAAAGAAATTAAGTGTAATTTTTCAACCTTCCTAATACAATTTCAATCTACAGGAAGGTCTCAGTAACATGTATCCTGGGTGTTGGATTGGAACCAATGATCCTGTTCTGTGGGCACCATAAATTCCGATCTGACCCCTATATCTTATTTTCTTCTGCAGGATTAAAGTTACATTAAGAAAATCTGCGATCTATACTGTTTAATCAACCAGAATAATTTTTACAACAAACTTCAAACTAATGTAGCCTATATAAAATCTAGATTTGCTTAAAAAGACAACTAATTGTTGTTACATATTTTTAGTGTTTAACCCTGAAAGCTTTAGAATACTTTAGATGGTGTATAAATGACAAATTAGTACATTATTAAAATGACAATGCTGAAACAACAGTTGTAACTTTTTGTTGTAAGGGTAGTTGTTTTTGGATTAGACATGTTTTACATATTTCTCTTATATAGTTTTTTTATTTGTTTACATTTAGACTGTTAATAATTTTATTTGGTGCTATTTTATTATTTGTGTTACAAATTAGTGAATTGTAAGAAGTGTAAAGTAGACCTAGTGAGATTGCAAGTGTCCCTAGGCCTATGTGCGTAAGTTTGACATTATGGTGTGTTCATTGTGGAATTATATTTGTTTAATGATAGTTTGTTTTATTAATCTTTTTGTTATTTTTAATTGTTCCCTAGAGTTTTATAAATAAAATGATATAACATGACATATTTATAAATAATTTTATAGATCATTATTAATTCATACAAATGTGTCCAATGTTTTCAAAAATAGGGCTGTAGATTAGACAAACAGATTTAGGAGTTTTAATTTTTTTTAAAAGACATACTTAAATTTTAACGGCATAAGAAACACTCTTTAAAATGTCCTAAATAAATTAGAATATAAGAGGGAAAAACAAGCAGTTTTTTTTATCACATCTTGTATAACATGAAATAGAGACCTCATAAACTCTGATCAATGCTTTACGGTATGAACTATCAATGTGAATCACCAAATTAAATTGGTCATGACATTTTGACACATGTCTTGAACTTCTTGAATGTATTGAAAATGAACCAGATTTAATTAAAAAATATCCATAACAGGTATAAATCATATATTTTTTAGTATGATCCATTAATAAAAGTCAGGAGTGGCACTAAACCAAACAAGGAAAGAAAAATCCAAAGGTCACATCAATTAGTTTTTTATATTCGCAGAACAGTATTGTAAATAAAGAATTTGTAGTTCAAGGTAAGAACATCATCAGATACCGTGAGGTTTTTAAGAGACTTAGATAAAAAATTAATTGAGTTTGACCCAGGTAGGTTGATTCATCACACCTAATCTCACCCCCACAATTTCCATGAATGAGTATTCACCAAAAAACTCCTGATCTTAGTTTACGTTATTATTTCCCAGAAATAAAAAAAACAATTTCTGGTTTGCCATTAAAAAACATGAATAAATAAAGATTGTGACAGAAGCTGAACGTCTTCAACGGAGTGTCCTAGCGTAGAGAATGAGTTAAGTAACCAGTTTTGAGTGAGGGATATGCCAAGCGATTGGGAGCTATCTCTCCAACTCCTGAATTAAACAAAAATAAATTGGATAACCCTATGCTTTGCTCTGTGATAAACTTACTTCCACAGACATTGTCTTATCTATTTTCAGATTAAAATAAGTATAATTTGATAAATTATCACCTAATTTACTTTATAGAATTTTTATAGAGGAAACTTAAAATACAGTACACCAAAAATGTATTTTGTTTGATAAAATTAGTTATTCTGTGTTATGTATATAAGTAATTATAATCAAATCGGTTCGTGAGATTGATATAACTTTTTACATAGATTTGTCTTCCATTGAAATGTTTTAACTTACTCAGTATAGGCTATGTTGTGTCAGGATAAACAAACAATTCAATCTTCACCTTTTGTTTGATACTCATTAATTGTGTTAGGAATCCAAATGATATTTGACATGTAAGCATGGTAGCAACTACAAACATTAAGATTTGGTATGGGGGACTCTTTTGATGTGTCCATAAAAACAATTTGATAAGCATTTGACACTGTAGATCATAATATTCTTCTTCAAAAACTATTTTGTTGCATTGTTTTAAGAGATAATTATGTAGCTACTAAGTACCAATTATGCGAGAAAATAAGCATCAAAAAAACATTTTAAAATATCTGGGTTCAAATTATCCATCAATAAATTTATTATTATTGGACTATACAGAGCAACTAATGGTGATGGTCTTTTTAACTAAATTAGAGTTACTTTTTAACAAAGTTATTTGTTGACAATTTAACTCTTTTTAATTGTTGAAAATATTAACATTGATGTTTTAACATGTAGTTCAATTTGTAAAAAGCTGAAAGATTGAATGGGTAATTTGGTGTGGTTGATTAATTTCCTACAAGCGTTATGTCAATCTTAGCAACAGCTATAGACCAATGCTTTTACTAATATTTCCAATTGTTTGTCAGTTGAGATCATGCAGTCTGGCATTTTGGATCAGTATGCACAGGATATATTCATGATTTTCACAATATAGCCAATAATCCTTTATATACTATTTCTGTAGAGTGTAATACCTCTCATTTCGCTCTATGAAATTTTTAATAAACGAAGAAGATTGGGGATGGGTTGTTAACATTACAAATATAAATATTCAAGGATCAGATTTTTTAAATAATTTAAACTTTAACATAAATTTAGCCTGGCCTCTCAAAACTTTAAGTATTCATTTAAATACAGTGTAAATAACTGGAATACTAAGAGTATTTTAGTATCCAGCTAGAAACTAAAATTATACAATTAATTAAATAAACTTGAAAACAATCCAATATTTAAAGCATACTTTTTAAATTAGAAACTCAAATATAAAAAAAGTTATTAGACCAACATAATCCTAAGAGGTAAATATTTAGACAATTTATCCAAGTTAGTTTGGAATAATATTAATTGTAGAGGAGAGATACATTGATCCAACAGACGTGGCAAATTATTTAAATTCATTTTTTACCAATGTAGGATCAACCCATGAAACCAAGAAAAAATCCTTCCATATTGCTCGTTCCTCTTTTTGGTTGTTTTTGTTGCTCTTTCCTGTGTGTGATGCTAAGGTGGCGGCTATAGAGAAAAGTCGTAAAACTCAAAGTCTAGTTGAAATGCCTACAAGGTTATTGAATAAATGCTCTATAGTTCTAGAGCTAATTACGCCACTGATTTTTGACAATTCCTATAAATAATTCTTTCAATCAAAATACAGTTTTAAAGTGGCCAAAGAGATTCCTTTATTTAAAAGGGGGTAAACAACTACCATACCATTTTGTAATTAAAATATCTGAAATTGTTTTTCTAAAAATTTACTAAATTTTTTAAGAAAAAATAACTTATCTCCAAACCTATATAGCTTCATGAAAGGGGGAGGGGGGTGGTCAATCACTGATGCAGTTATCAATTTAATTAAGTTTGTTTTAACAATCATGGAGAGGAGATAACACAATCTCAGTGTTTCCTGATCTATCCAAGGCTTTTGATTGTGTTGTATTATCCAATATAATATAATAAATATGGAGTCCACAGGGATCTATTTTTGGACTAGTTTTGTTTGTTACATATATAAACAGTCTAAATGATCATTTTAAAATTGACAATCGAATCCAGTATGCGGATTAACTCATAGCTTTAAAGGGTGCAAAATTACATGAGGTGGAATTAAATGCATTTATTGAAACCAATAATGCTTGCCAATATTTAAATTATCACAATCTTTGAAGAAATACTAGTACGACTTAGTAAATGTATGCTTTCTATTTTAAAGCATTAATTAATGCCCTGTACGGTGCTTACTAGTGAAGCAAATTGATGCAGTTTCATTGGTAAAATTTCTTGGAATCATCATTGATAATATAAATTAACACGGGAGGTACTGAGATGGACAAAAAACTCAGTTCAGTGTTATTATTGTTAAGGACATTGTCACAGTATTGTCCAGAATCAATTTTGAAATTATCATACTTTGATCTATTTTAATCCCAACTAATAAAGTGGATGACCCAAGGAATCTTTTATTTGTAGAAGCCAACAACTGGAATTATAATTAGAAGTAAGCAATTAGTTTGGTTCATCGTGATTCTTAGAGATGGGTTCAAAAACTTGAGCATTACAAATTTAAGAGTCTAACAATTTGTAATATTGATGTCTATACATATAACACCTGAAATAAATTATGACTACTTCCGAGGACAAATGCACAGATTAGCTTTAAGTAAAAGCGCCGCTTCTTCTGAAGCTGAGGTTATTATCTTCATGAACAAATTCACAAAAGAGTTTAATGAAATTTCAGAAGACAGTATATTTAAAAGTAAATTTTTAATAACTGCTCAGGATCGATGGTTTTACTCAATTGAGGAGTTTCTTGAAGCCACACTAAAATTTGAGAGTTGAGTTTACTGTTGATTTATGGTATTGTTATTTGATGATATTATTATGAATGTCATTAACTATTAAAAACAAAGTTTATTGAAGCTTTTTATATTTTTAAATCATTTAATATTATAGTTATGAAATATGCTATTCATATAATTGTATTTTGTCAAAGATAGAAATAAGTAAATGAAATGGAAAAAATATAATCACGGAGTTTAGGATAGCACAAATTAAATTGTTTGCTAGTTTCTAGTTTTCTGTACCCTCTTTCATATACATCACTGCCTGAATTCCCCTCTTATCATTTACTATCTCTGTCCATGTTTTTTTATTCAAAGTTAGAATTTGTTTAAAATTCTACAAGTTCTATACATCAATCAGTAGGTATATCTCTGATCCAGACTAAGTCCCTTTATAACAATGAATTTGACTATACTTTATAGCTTAAGTTTGAGTTTACCATATTTACTCATTTTACATCATAAACATGTAATATTTTCAACTTCTCTTAGGTAGTTATCATACAATTATATCTTTGTATCTATATCTTCCCTTCAATATTCTCATTACAACAGTTATTTTCTTCATATATCTCTTATTAATTTATTACCTTGCTTTGTTGAACTTTGCACCCTTTCATTCCTTTTCCAAATCATTACATCACATGCATACATAAGTGTTTTGATTTTGCCAGGTTCTTTTTCCTACTTTTTTTTGTTTCTAATTTCATTCAAAAGAAATATAAATAACATCACACTACTCTGCCTCTTTAATTTTCACTTTATATTTTTTATCCATTCCTAAATCAAACCCATCAACATTCAACAGCAAAGGAGGAGTTATATATATTTCTCTTTTTGTTCGTGGGGGAGTAGTTAGTTGTGGTAATCTATAAGCTTCACTATGGTTGTAGTAGAGTGATAAGAGGGTGGGCAAGGATAAGGGGACTGAGATAAGAATCTTACTCTCCGAAGCTCTAAATAGTATCCAGTTGTTTATGTATAGTTCGGAAGATATGTTGTGTGTTTCAAGTTTCTGTCACAATGTACTTCCTGTGTATATTTTGTGTGTGTGTCTGTAAGAATATGTTAAGAGTCTTTTGTTATAAGGGTCAAGGAGTAGGTATTGTATAGGTAATAAGACACACCATCAATTTTGTCTCAGCCTTTTAAAATAAATCTAGCATTATTTATTTTTGCAAAAGAGATACTAATTGACATTATATCAGGTGGCTGAAAAGAAACTCCCACTCCCTTCTATTTTTTAAATATAGTTAGATATTTCAATTCTGTTTATGGCATTCTCTTTAGGTGAGAGGGGCAACCTAAAAAAGCAAAGGTTTAGGGTTTTTAATTATGTGGGGTTGGGAGTTGCTAAAAAAATTTCAAATGGTACATATAGGTTATAATGCCTCAATTTAAACACTTCTGTGAGACAAGAAAAATGAAAAATGAAATTAAATTCTGACCACCCAAGACAAAATTGCGTCCAAAAGATTTGATTTATAAAGCTATATTGGTACGGTGCATCCCCTTGTATGATACTAATGTGTTCTGTTCTTACCTCATATTAAATGTTCAATTTGTTCTCCCTGTACCTCCATGCAGTAATATGGTCTTGGTTAAAACATATTTCACACTTTCCAAAAGTTTGGTTTGTTTATCTTCTGCATTCTGTTCCTATCCGTTTAATTAAATAATAATTTAAGAGATTCTCCACAAAATAACCAGGTCATATTTGAAGCAGTGAATCATCATTAAAAATAAAAATAAATAAGAGAGGGTGGTAGTTTCTTTTCAGAGAGGGTGGTAGTTGCATATTTAACCATTATATCTAGCTAACTATGATGCAAGTTTCTTTTATTTGTAAGAGAGCGAGAGAATTTACACTAATATCCAGAAACTATTATACTCAGTACACCATTTTATACCACATCTTATGTCACATTAATTTTAATTACATATATTAAGAAGAGAATAAAATTACATATGTTAAATTTGAGGGTCTATTATGAGAAGTGTTAAGATTTTTATCAAATATTTAATTGTTATTTATTGTCTGCCTAATATTTAATGTATTATTTATAAGCTATAATGTACATTATAATCAACTAAATTTTACTATAAGTTCGTAAAAAAAGTCTCCAGTAATAAATTTTGACAGATTGACAAATGTCTCGTTTTACCAACACTATTGTTTTTAAGGTGGAATCTGACTGTGAAGTACCATTTTGCCTACTATAAGTCCTACCAGTTCAGTGAGAGATACGTTATCCTTTTAAGTGGAATATTATCTAATCTTCATCACTTTAACTTCTATTGCTGACACATAGTCAACAGATAGGGCCACTTCAGTTATACCATGTTGACTAGTGGTGGGCATTAACGCTAACAACAGTCAACGTCAACACCAGTTAACGTTGAGCATGATTAACTGTTGAAAAAAACTGCTAACGTTAACCTGCCAGACAGAACAGAAGACCAAGCGTCTTTGTTTAGTGTGCACGTGTAAAATAGTAAAATAGTAGGCTACAGCAGAAACATACGTTGATTCGTTGATGAATAAACGTTGACGTTAATTGATTCGCTTTAGTTGCTCAACTAAACTAACAGGCGACTGAGAGGCGTACGTGTAGCTGATTGTGCATGCATCGAGTGAGCCGCTGGCGCTAACAATCACTGATGCGTCACTTGCAAGCACTAAGCAGTTGATCAATGTTAGCAGTAAATGCATTTCTTCGTCAACTGTGTTGAGCGTTGACGATGGTCAACATTGACGGTTAGCTGTTACCCGTTACCGGACACAGAACTAATGTTGAACTCTTCTGATGATCTTCTAGTCATTCACAGTGAGTTTCTTAATTTTGGACTTAAAAGGCTCTTTCATAAGAGTCCCCTTCACAGTTAGGGAAGTATGAAAATACAATCTGTGCCCTCGGGATACCTTTTTCCCCACAGAACTATCACATTGGCTCCTTCTTAGGGTTTCAGCAAATCTCCCAGAAACAAAATCCCATTAAACACAGTTTAGAATACAAAAATCTGAAGAGAAATTTAACATAATGCCTGGGAAAATAGCTTACAAACCATTTATCAATCAATTATAATTTGTTTTTAAATCTACAAAAATGATAAAAACAATAAGTTATTCTTTTATTTGTAATGTTTTTACTTTATGTCTATTATATTAATAAAGATGCTGAATAGCGTAACACACAAAAATATCGAATGTCAGCACCTAGGTTCAAACCTACACAACCATTGATAGTTCATAAGTAGGCCTACAATCAGTAGTCTTAACCAACTGAGCCACACAGTTCCCCAGAAACAATACAATATTCCACAATTAGTTTAATATTAAATTTGAAGAAAATAAGCAACACTAGAAATATTTATAAATTTGTTAATTTGTAGTAGATTATTGATAACAGATAAGGAAAATTAAATAGACAAAGTTATAAAACACATGCTTTATAATTTTTATACAAAATTAAACGCATAACTTAAATCATATCAAATACAATAGTTAACAAAACTATTACAATACATGCACATACTGATTACAAAAAAGCAGTAAAATATAAGCATTTAACAAAACAATTAAACATGTTCGTAGTGTGTTTTTAAGATCACAGTTTTCATGCTTTCTAGGTTAAACAACATCATTTGCATTTTCGAGATATTAACCAGACACCATAAACTTTTCATTTTGTAATCGTCCCTCCTACAAAACATTATATAAGTTAATAAAACTGTACAAAACTTACTGAGAGTGCTCAATACCTCAGGGATAAAACAGCAAAATGGTTAAACTGCAAGAACTTAAGATTTTACTTCTGGGCATCTTATTTTAAATTTTAAAAACAATTGTATAATAGCAAATTTTGAAGAAGCCTCCAATTTGTAACTGGAGCTCAGATTTAGAAAAGAGAAAAAAACTAACATTACAAAGAATGTCTGTTTTGAACTAATACACAGATCTTTTCCAGAAACTCTGCTTTCAGTAAAGGTAAAACCGTACATTAAAAAAAAAAAAAAAAGTATCAAGGAATTATAATTTTTTAGAACCGAATTGTAATATTCCAGAGAATAACATAATTTGAAACAAAACTAAAAAAATCCTTTTATATTTTAAGCAAAACGAATTTAAAAAATAGTTCACATGCCTATGTACAAAACCAAAAGCCTAATCAAACAAATGAATTTGTTGCAATCTCTTCAAAACACCAATTCAGATATTATTGATCAAAAAATGAAAATAAACCATGTATACCACCTTATTAGAAGGTTAAATATCTCAAAAATTGCTAAAGTGATGTGAATCAAATTTTGTGATGATAAGTAGCGGGTTTCACTAAATATTGATTAAAATTACTTATGTATATTTTACGATATTCAATCTTATAATCTAGATCCATCATATTTTTTTTTCCCATTTTCTCATTCTAATTGGTAACTTCTGAATCTGCTTTTGTGGAGAGAGATACATTTTGTTCAGGTCTCCTTAGGAGCTAATTGTGTAACAATATATCTACATTTAACATTAATAGCCTTTCACAGAATGTCATATTACAGAACAGAATTATTTTGATTTTATTATCCAAGTATTAAAACAGATATTTCTGCAAACATATTTTAATATAATTTTTTGTAAACAATACTAAAATCTTCTGTTTTATACTTGACAAACAATAAATGTTTTGAAACCACTCATGAAAAATATGGGTTTAGTAAACAATTCAAGAGAGTTTATACTCCTGAAAAATACATTCTAATTATCGTTATATTTCATAGATAAAAACAATTGTTAACCTTTCTAAAACTAACCTTCTCCCTCAAGCTGCAGTGTTAACCTTTGTACTGCTGCACACCAAAATGCAATGCGACACAAAGCAAAGTATAAAGATGTTTAACCCTTTAACGATTAATGGTCATACAGTATCAAAAATACAATGTCAATGATTATCAACATTGATTCCATTGACTGCATAATGGAGTGACAATAAAAACAGATGCAATTCTGTTGTTTTAAAAATACAAATATGGTTTATATCAACGGATGTACTATAAAAACAGACATATAAGTTGAATAATACAGGAGATATGAATAAAACATTTTAAAAATAACTGCCATTTTGTTATTTTTAATTCAATTTTTCTGAATTTCAATAGGGTTTTATTTGAGACCACTGAAGTTCCCATTTTTATTTTTTAGATGGGTAGCTTCTGATGTATTCTCATCTATGTACAAAACAAGATCATATGGTAACAAAAAGATAGAAGAAGAATGATTTGATGGGTCTATTCGAACCAAACTGAGCACTGATCGAAGGTAACCGCAATTTGGAGCCATCAAAATATGACACTGAAACAGCTAATCAATATGTAAAACAAGCATGGTTGGATGTTGTTATATTATCTCATTGTATAAAGGATGTAACTTAGAGAATTTAGTATGGCTTTAATAAATTAAATAACAATGACCATTTACATACGTTACTGTATAGCTTTGCATAAAAAGTATATATGCATTCATGCCTTGAAATGAGTCAGCTGGCAGATTTCAAATGCTGAAGAGATTTGCCATAATAATTTACATACCTGAACAGTATTAACATATTAAGAATTAATGAAGAGAAAAATTATAATTTTCAAATCATGGTAACATCATTGAAGTTATTGATAAGATATGATTGGAACAGTTGATTGCTTCTGAACGATGAACTGGACAATATAACAATAACTTGTACAAACAGAATCTCAAATGTTCAAGGAGCACTGTGGTCATATTCACAATAAGGAAAACAAGAATTCCCCAATCACAAGAATAAATAAATATAGGGTAATCACTAGTATAAATATGAGAGTAATATAATAAACATATTTGGATTTTTTTACAGTATTAGTGGTTCAGGTAATTCTTGTTTTCCATATTGAGAATCCGTATAATTAGCTGATCAATACAAGTCTACAATTGTAACAATTGAGATATGATTTTGCACATTAAAGGGTATCAATAATTGTATAAGTTTATGAACAAATAAAGTTTAGCTAAACGAATAGATTTAATTATTATTATTATTTTTTTTTTTGCAGAAATATCTGATGTAGTTAAAAAAAGGATATCTAGTAATAACATATCTTGATCTTCTTAATTAGTTTGGTGTGGTGTCTAATAATGAAACATTAGGGACAATGACTTGGTGCACAGATTTCTTGATGATAAGCATATTCATTGTTGTTTCAAAATTATATCTGTTAAAAATTTATACAACAGAATGATGACATAGTTCCACTCGCCATGTTTATCCAGCTAATTAGCTAATTCAAATATATATCAGTAACAATTATTCCAAATTTCAAAGTTTATTATTGCTCCAGATAATGTGTAACTTCTTTGTGCAGGACTTGACCAATGGAATAATGTTTTCTGAAACCTTTCCAGAGCCATAGAATGTATCTCCGATAGAAGATTCTGAAGTAGAGAATAGACAGCAAATTTCTGTGAAGGACACACAGTGACCAGGCCTTCATTATTCTTTTATAAACATAAAAAGGATAAACTAGTTTCAAAATTTCTACCTCTAAATCAGAAAAAGTTTCTAAAACCAATGGAAAACTGGAGAATATTTTTGTTTATAAAGCATTATATTTGTAATGATGCAAATTTATATCTATTTCGTTGAGTTGTATATTTTTTTTATGTCAATTTAATTTCTTCAAGATGATGAAGCAAGATAAGGAGTAAAAAGTAACCATGGCAACTTCATTTTATTATATGGTAAATATAAAGTCTACAAAATGACTATGTTGATAGATGATATAATTATTTATATTTCTTTACAATCAGTAGCCATTGAAGTTAGATGTTTACCAGTAAAAACAAGTTCATGAATTTGGTCTTGCAAAAGTTCTTCTAGTGAAATATGACTGCATCCAGATTTGACTTAAAGGTAGCTTCAGGTAGTATGATCAGTGTTGGGGACCATCACACAACTCGTAGCAATGACTACATAAATACTATAAGACATGACATGGCCATGTTAAATATTCTACGCTTATTCTTGAGTTGTCCAATAATCGCTAGGTCGCTCTGCTAGAGAATCTGAAGTTGATGTGACTGGCGCTAGGTGGCTCTACGGTCAAACAATGTTTCAGGCGGGTAAGAGAAAACGCACTGATGCCACATATGGGACCAGAGATGCGAGGGAAGGTCGAGAATCGCTTATCTCAGCGCACGAACTGACAACACTGACTATGCTGACGGAAGTAAGTGAGAAGGTTTGTGAGAGAGAGGTCAACAGTTGTACAGTCTCAACCAAGTGGGATGCGTACAGTCAAGCACCTGCTGCTAGCGCTTTCTGATAGCTGTGTGTCAAACTTGTGATGAACAGCACCCGTAAAGCGTAGACTATTTCCCTATCCTATGTCGTGTCTTATAGTATTTATGTAGTCATTGCTCGTAGTAACAATTTCTGAAGACGATGTCACAAGTAAAAGACACCGTTATGAATATCTCCATCACTGTGTAAGTTGAGGAATATCCTATGGAATATCTTGTACACTGGTGTACAAATCACTAATTATACTAGGCTGTTTCCAAAACTAAAGCGCAGCTCACCAGCATGTATAAATCAGTATGGTTTATACTTTTAGAAATTCTTTCTGTGAGCTGAAGTTAACCCAATCCAATAGTGACAAAGCTTCTTGTGACAATAAGTACAACTCTAGTACAAGTGTTAAATATTATTCTATATTAAACTGGTTGCTAAAAAATGTAAGTTTATTATGATCTATCTAGATAATTTAACCATAAAAGGAAACATTAGGTTACCTAGAGAGATAATAATAAGGTTTTTTTTAGCATCCAATTTCATACAGAAATATATACATATATGTATAGAACATATGTTTAATATGTAATATAACAGCTAAATAAGTTTGTACTCGAGTTCTACTTATTGTCACTAGGAGCTATATCGATTTTTGTGTTGGGATACCTTTACCTATTTATCTCAGCCCACAGAAGTGAATATAAAAGTTTTATTTGAATCAATATTAGGGTAACTTAATTTCAATTTATAATATGTACAGTATATTATCTACTGTACCATCCAGAATAAATCTACATTGAACTTTTGTGGTTAACATAAAAAAATGGTACCATCTTATAATTGGGGTTATGTTTCCACCAATGCACAAAATAGATACACAAATTTTGCACAATACCAGTTAGTTGGTCTCCTTTATTAACTGATGAATGAATTACCTATTGGACAATGGACCAGTAATTCTTGAGTTATATTTTTGACTTATTTTCATGAATATATGTTTTACGTCGTTTCCTAAGGACCTTTCAAGGATTCAAGTCAAATTGATGGAGGAGTGATGTGGCTCAGTTGGTTTAGGCATATCCTTATCTCACCACTGATCAGAATATTAAACCCTCAAATATTGTATAGGTTGGAGCCCAGTAGATAGTGTTGCATTTTTACATGTATTACTCCCCTGTCTTCATTAGTCTATTAATAATAATTGATGTTATTGGGTTTTATAAGTGTTAATTTGCTCCCCCCCAATCCCCTGTAGTTCTTCTACTTAATTTTTAACTTTTAGCATATTAGTCCTCTGTAATTATTAGATTAGTCAGTATAAACTATAGACTTTAACATTAATATGTTTTTCTTGTTGTTTAAAAGCAAAAAACCTCTCACTCAACATCGCCTTATAAAATTAAAAATTATAGCATAAAATAAAAGATCCTGAGACCTCGAATACTCTAATAGCATATTAGGGTCAGAAAAAATGAAGAGTTGGTCAAGAGAGACCAGATAGGAAAGATGAAAGAGAGAGATCTAATCCAAAACTACATGAAAAAAGGAAAGCGTAGAGTTAGGTTGCCCCGAGACTGCCATAACCTTACTCACTAAAATGAGCCTCTGAGTGTTAACAAATTAACAAAACTTAAATATTTAATTAAAATATTAACAAGGTTAGAAAAAAGAAAGAATAAACATAATTTCAATGACAAATTCAATTATTTAGTGGCTTTTACTCGATAATTAATTAGTTATCTTTACTTGTCTAAGTTCTACTTGGAAATTAATACAGTAGAGTCTCGTAAACTCGGCACTCGATAACCCGGCAGTCCGGATTACTCGGCGACCCCGACGGGAAAAAATATATATTTCCAAAAACAGCGATGTTCGTAAAAGTTCGGCAGATCACAAAGCGGGCATTAACTTCGATCGCTCGAATCGTTGATGGTACTTTTCCCACGTTAAACTCGTCACAAAGCTTTTTTACAGATTCCCCTCTGTCAAGTCTTTTTAACACATTTAACCGCGTCTCAAATGAAACCAACACACGCTTCCGTTTTCGTAACTCGTTCATTTTTGCATACCTGTCAAAGAAAACTGAAAAGAAATGTTATATTTTCCATAATGTATATTAAATTGATTCGTGGAAAAAAGGCGGCCCATCAAACGTTTTTGCAGGTGTATGTCTGCTATATCGACGGGTGCCAATGCCGCAGTGTTATTATGCCGCCGACAATGGGATACCGCTATCGATAAAGTCGTTTGATATCGCCGCCGCTTTGGTGCCGCGGAGCTTTTACAATGCCGACAATGGGATACCGCTATTGACATTGTCGTTTGATATCGCCACCGCTTTGGTGCCGCGGTGTTTTTACACTGCCGGCAATGGGATACCGCTATCGACATAGTCGTTTGATATCGCCGCCGCTTTGGTGTTTCAATTACAATTTATTTTTTTCCTTATTCCCGATAACCCGGCATTTCACAAACTCGGCACACTTCCGGTCCACATTACGCTGAGTTTGCGGGACTCTACTGTACCATTCATCAAGAAACTATTATTATATTATATCATGGTTAGTTGGTAACTTACAAAACAGATCATTATGTTAATAAAAGTTTTCACGGAGTATATAGGTTCAAGAAGTTAATATCTCATTATTTGTAACTAATTTCCGAACAATACATTTTAGATTAGAATTAATTTGTTGTTACAATGTATTGTATCACTTCACAAAGTATTGCTTTACATTTTGGTGTGCGTCTGAGGTTGGAGAATATAATATAATAAAATGCTTTATTTACGTTCGTAGTATCAACAAATTATATTCGAATTATGTACAAATTTATAAAGTCATAACACACTATTTACTATACATATTGCATTACTACTATATTCCAATATAACACAAAACAATTTTAAAAAATCCATGCAAATTCCAAACAAAGCTTACAACTGTAGCAAAATGTTGCGTGACAGCATAAAATTATCTCATATAAAATGAAAATGATAAAGCCTTGTCTACACTTATTTCGTATCTTTTTATTGTATCATGATAATATGATATAGGATATGAGATAAAAACTCTTTATATCTATCTGGAATGACATTCTTGTTTCCCACTAATTTTACTATCCCATGACTGCCATTCTGTGAGCTGTCTATCTCCTACCACAACAGTCACTATGGAGATGGTGAATTACAAAGCTGTTCAATAACCATTAAATATACAGGATATTATTAAATATACAGGATTATTCAAGTTTAAGTCATTTTAAATTTCAATCAGTGAGAGGGAAGTATACAAAATTTATCAAAATGATATCCTCTGACTTCGTCTTTAATTAAATTAATCGGTAGGAAAAGTCAGAAAAAAACCCACTTTCAAAAATCCAAGGGATGCAACAGTGCATCATTCTTAAAAGGACTTTCAACAACAGCAACCAAGTGAGAGAGAAACTGATAGATAAACCTCGTCATCAAATCAATAGAGAATAGACATAATTTTAGAGAACAAAAAACTTCTAGTAATGGCTGCAAAAATATATAAGATGCATCATGCTGTCGATGTTGAGTAACGTTAGGTGCATGTAACAAGAAGTAAGTAAAAATTCATATCTGCCCAAGTTAGAGATGACACTACATTTCTTGGCAGCTGATAATTCTTATTCAGTGACAATGAAACATGTCAGGACTGTCATATAATACGGACCCCACTGAGTGGAAGTATTTTCATTATAATCTCTTTGCCGTGGATAGGGAAATACAGATTCATGGTGGGATGAGCAGTTTCACATATTTAAATCAAAAAGTAATACACGAATAATTGGGTCATATAAAAAATCATCACACTTGTATAATACATAAATAAAACCAGTCACCGATAATGGATACAATACAAGTGAGCAAGCCTAAGTATACATCTAGAAACAGCTGTGTAAAAAACAATTCTACTCAAACAAGCTGGTAAAATTATTGCAAATAACAAAGAAAACCATACAATTAATATAAATTTCTTTAAAAATTAATTACTAAGGTTTTAAAATAATAAAAGCAATTTTTGTAATTAAAGCGAATGTGGTTACAAATAAGTTACGATTAGGTCAAAAGGTGGGGTTAGGTTATAAGGGCAAAGGACTCACAACATCTTGAGCAATATTCTTCAACTCCTGCGCTAGATTGTCACGCTCAGCTGAAATTCTCTCCGCTCTTGCAATTAATTTCTCTCTCTCTCTATCTTCTTCATCCAAACGAGCCTGTAATTGCAATATCATTTCCTCTGCACGTCTTCTTTCTAAGCCTTCTTCTCCAGCTTGTCGACTTAACCTTCCCACCTGAAATGATCAAACCCATTTACTGTATTTATTTACCACTATGTTATGAAAATAAACAACAACTTAGAATAACTGCTCGTAAGAACGGAATACATAAGTAAAGCTCAATTAGAAAATACAAGGTTCATTTTCTAAGTCAGTAACCATTTCTTTACTGTAACTGTACAAGCCTGCGTACTAAAACAGTTTCAAGATCAGGTGTTTTCTATAGCCTACATATCCTCCACAATGTTACCAATGCATCTCAAGTTTCAGCATATGTTGTTGTTTATATTTCATTATAAAACAGATGTCGATCACCAATCCCACCGATTGTGAAATGCACTCAGTGATTAGATTTTTGAATCCAAATAAAATTCATACTACTGAAATTCACTGACAACTTGTGTAAGTGTATAGGGAATAAGTTAGGAACAACAGAAAAGTGGATAAATGGTGTAGGCGGTTTAATAAAGGAAAAACTGATGTTTATGAGTCACAAAACTGTCATCATTGATGATTTGAAAAACAAGGTTGATAGGCATATTTATAAAAACAGGTGTTTCACTATTGATGAACTGAATGAGACTTTTCCTCAAGTTTCAGAAACTGTAATATAACATTGTTTCTGTTAACCAGTACAAGAAGATTTGTGCCAGGTAAGTTCCCAGAGGAACATGTGAACATTTTGCCTGAAATGGAGATGAACTTTTGAATTTTGTGACCAGAGCTGACAGCTGGGTCTCTTATTACATACATGGAATAAACCAGTAATCCAAAGGGATATGTATTGCACATTATTGATAGAGCTAAGGCAATTGAAAACTCCCAGCACTGCCTACGTACAAGCGGCATCTGTCTGCTTCATGACATTTATCTACTGCAATATCCTATATTGTCCGGATATTTGGATGAAACACTGACACCTCCCTGATCTTGCATCTTCAGACTTTCATATTTTTCCAAAGACTAAGAAAACATAAATTGTTGAAACAAAAGTGAATGGTAAATGATGAAGAATTAAAACATTAGTTGTGGATTGGTGAAATGTTTAGGTGGCATACTTCTATGATGAAGGGATCGACAAACTTCTGTCATGTCTAATCAGGTGTTTAGATCTCCATAAAGATATCTAGAAAAATAAAGAAATGTTGTAGTTATATTGCCAGTTGAAAGTTTGTTAATAAAGTTTTCTGTAATCTGTCACAAAACGGTTCTTACTTAAAAAATATATAATAGGTTATGAACTAATTTGAAATTTCATGCATAACCAAAAGAATAAATACTTGAATGAATAAATATTGTCTTTGAACATCTACATATATAAATTTACAAAATTTTGTTAGTATTACAGAATATTAGTAATGCATGGGTGTACTTAGAAAGGTGTTTCGTAGGGCAGGCAGTTTTTAGGGCTTCTGATCCCAAGGTCCTCGTGGATTTTATAAAGAGCCTAGGAAGAATCTGAGAGGAATTATAGTTAGCTCATAAATATTTCACAATTTGAGTCACATTGGAGAAAACGTACTTGTGGAAGGGGAAAAAAAAAAAAAAAATATATTAAAAGTATGTGACTATAAAACTTCAAAATCAAACCCAATAGATAAAATTCCAAATGACTCTAAACTAATACAAAAAAAACTATAGTTTGAATTCATCTTAAGCTTGTTTGAATAGATCACAAACTTACAAGATCATTAACGCCTTAAGCTTTAAAAGTCCGAAGTTAAAATTTTGCATGATTGTTGAGGGTTATCATAATCAAATCTTAGATTTCAACCATAATTACTTTAAAAGGTTGATTTTCAAGTTAAGTCAAATTTTTGAAACTGAATGAAAATTTTGGAATCATAATAAATCATTCGGACTGAACGCATTAATATCTATTTTTAAAAGATTGATTTTGTATCAATAGTAGCCTTACACCCCAATTGAACATTATTTTTCCATTCACTAACCTGAGTTTCTAAAGCTGCAATTTGTCCACTCCAACTCTCCTTAATATTGGACAGGTGGACATGTGCTTCTTCTAAACGCCGTTCTAACAGTGTCCTCTCACCTAAGAGAGCTGTAAAAACAGATATAATTATTCTGGCTGTATTTTCAAAACAAAACCAGCCCCTTGAAACTGTAGAACTCCAAACTAATTTAAATAAAACTAAGTAGCGCAATTTTCCAATCAACAAATATATCATCAATTGGTCCTTAACATAAGGATTTTTACTATTTTGTTGTTTGATCTGTGATTCATAATCATATATATATATATATATATATATATATATATATATATATATATAATGTAACGATATCAATCTAATTATTAACAACTACTTATGATTAATGATATCAAAAGGATAAATAGTTAATTAATTCATGTAAAAATAAAAAATAAATAAAAATAAAATAAAATAATAATAATAACAGTTAAAAAGCAATTCATATTGGAGAAAATGTAATGGTGTCAGGTGCAGCTTGGGAAGGTTGGAAGGTTGGTACTTAACGGTACCAAGGGAACGTACAAGAAAAAACAAAAGAAAACAGGACTTTAGCCTTGAAGGAGCAAACGTGCCTACACACTTAAAAAAAAAAAAGTAACGGGAGAATTGGCCAAAGTTAGATGTGAATAAAATTTGTATTAAAAAAAGCGAAAACAATGGTGAAGTTAGCGGCGTTCTGTTACAACGGTTTGCAGAATGTAGGTCGACCAATGAGATGAGATCCCACTTTTAAAAATCAACGGGCAGATTTTGAAAACCTCCACTAAAAAGACAGAAACTATGTTTTAACCCTCCAACTGTTCAATGTTAAAGGTTTTATTTTCTTAAAAAATTAATAAAAAATATTAATTTTACACAAAACCTAACTTATAAGACATCATTTTTCTCAGAAAGATGCATAGAATCCATCTATGTAAAAAAAAATTTTTTTTTTGTAACGGTTTTGGAGTAAGTATGTTACATGTCAAAAACGACAATATCATTTTTCAAGAAAAAGCTGATTCATCCAAAATCAAAAGCTTACCACCTTTTTCTAAGATATACAAAAGTTTTGTGTACTATTTGTGAATATATTTAGGGGAAAAAAAAAAAAATTGTTATATTTTTAAAATTAAAAAAAATATTTTACGTAAAAACTGAATTTTCTCTTTATTTTTTCAAAAAAACATTAAAAATAGTAAAATATATTTTATACAGAACTTCTATAAGTCATTATATTCAGAAAGGTGCATAGATTTTAGGTGTGTAGTGAAAAAAAAAGTTAGATGTAAAACATTTGTAGTTTTTATGTAAAATAACCAAAAATCGGAAAGTAGCGTAGGCAAGAATTTCACAGAAATGGTAATGTACACCATAATAAAAATTTTTTTGGAATTTTTTCAACCTTAAAAACAGGTTTGTAATATATTTGTGAACATATTTAGAAGGGAAAAAAAAACATTTGTTACATTTTCAAAAAAAAATTATCATTTTTTTAAAAAAAGGTAACTTTATTCTTTTCTTTTCAAAAATTTACCAAAAATAGTAATATGTATGGAAAACACAAATTCTATATATTATTATATTTAGAAAGGTGCATATAATTTAGCTGTCTAGTGGAAAAAAAGTTAGATGTAAAACATTTGGAGTTTATATGTGAAATACCAAAAAATCCGAGAGTAACGCAGGCAAGAATTTCACAGAAATGGTAATGTAAATCCTACAAATTTTTTTTTTTAATATTTTCAACAGTTACTACATATTTGTGACATATTTGTGGATAAAAGTTGCTAAAAAGAAAAATCAATTTTGAAAATTTTCATTAGACATGGGTCATTTATGATAAAAATCTACCTTCACAATAGCCTAGACGTTGAGGTTAGGGCTGTGAAAAAAAAAACCAAAAATATGAAATATCACTAATAAATACACTCTACAAACATTGACACATTTATTATAAGTTGTATATACATTTATATATTATGTATATACATATTATAATAAATAAATGGTTTCTTGAAACTAAAAGTTCCAATAGCAAATCTAGAACTAGGTCTGACTAGTACAAGATTTGGCTAGACTAGGCCGAAAATATGAATTATCACTCATAACTACACTCTTCAAACATTGACACATTTATTTTAAGTTGTATAAACAAATTATAATAAAAAAATCACTTAGTGAAACTTATATTCACTATAAAAACACAAAGCTATTGCACATTGAAATTTCCACATCGGCAAAAATCTTGCGAGATCGAAGTAACAAATTTGAGGTTATTCTACATTTTATAAAGTACTACAGCCTTTGTACAGATGTGTTTCAAATACAAGGTTAAACATTGAAACCTCCTCTTTACAGTTATATCAAAAACGACAAGATGGTATAAAAATAAAGATCGGATTCTTCAAGACTGTCTAGATACTGAATATCGCAAACCGGTCTGAAAGTTCAAAGGATCATTTCCTAGAATGGATATAACTCGTAAACTATATAAATTAGGATGATTTCGTTTTCATAGTTCGAAAGAGGAAGAAAAATACTATATAATATTGTCAACTTGTAACATTTGGACAAGTTTTACCATTTCGAAAAAATATATGAACATATAGGTGATATTTTCTATATAAAACTCGCCGCGAGAAACTGTCGCAATCTAGCGCTAACAAGGTAAACTTCAGTCTAGTCTTATTTCTGTACTACTCGCTACATAAAATTTTCTAAACTTGGTTATGACAGATTGAAAGATTACCTATTCAATGGTATAGAATACATTTCGATAATATAATATCTACTAGGATAAAAGTTGAATTGCAAAAAATGTAATTTTTAGCGTGTAAAAAGGAGTTAAAATTCTTGATTTTGTTTAATTTTTATATAATAAAAACTATTTCACCTAGAAACAAATGAAAACCACAGATTGGATGAGAAAGAAACGATCTATGGAACAGTGTTATGTTTGATCAATTTGACAGAAATGTCAAATTAAGAATATTAGACAAACATGACGTTAGTTTTGTTTACAAATTGTTACCGCAAATATTTGACGTTACACATCAAAAATACGTGAAATTCAGCAATTTTTGGAATATTATTTATAACTTTTGTGGTATTTATTTTGCATGATTATGTATCTACGGATAATTAGCTTTCCAACACTATTTTTTTTAGTGCAATAGGACGATTCTAAGTGAGCGAAATGTTGAATTGCAAAATATGTGTTTTATAGCCAACTTGTCTGGAGAATGGGTACGGTTTTGGGCCTTTAACAGTTGGAGGGTTAACGAATCAACAAAGAGAAAGCCAGCTCAAGTTTCAAGAGAGGGGATGATATTCGGTACAAACCAAAATTGAAAAAGGAAGTTAGTCGAGGACTGGGAGCGAAGGACTGAGGGTAGTCTAAGAATCTTGACCCAAGAGACGAGTTGTCTCTGCGTCATCTTGTAAAGGAGTTTGTTTTAAAGTCTTAAAGTGTTTGTTGATCAGGGAAGTTGAGCGTCTCTGAGTTTGTAGCTGAAGGTCAATCAGCACCAAGAAAATTAGTATCAACGAAGAATTAGTATTTCGTCGTCAGGAAGGAAGGCTAACAATTGCAGCTAGGACCATCCGTCACCTAAGAGTTTCACCAAGGAATTTGTGAGTGCTTCATTTTGGTTAAGTGAAAGAAAATCCAGTGAAGTAATAAAGCAGAGTCAGTGAAATCGTGAAGTGTATTGTGAAAAATTTATCAGTTGAAAAAGGAGCGAACCATTGATAAGTACAAATTTGTTAAATATTCTTTTATTATTATTCGTAAATTTCACTTCAATTGAGCCATCAAAGAATTCCCCTCGAGAAATTAGAGTTAGTGCTATTAAAAAATTTAATTGTTTTGTTGTAAAAGAGCAAGCCGTGGCAATAAATTAAATGTTTTAATGTTTAAAGTTTTAAATTTGTTTTTTAAATGATATGTTCAATAATTAAAGTAATTAAATTGTTTGTAAAGAAAATCAAAGCCGAGGCAATAAATTGTATGTTAGATGTTTAGAGTTTTAGCTTGTTTTTCTTTGTGAAGAAAAATCAAGATTCAATTAGCCAAAACAAAAAGAAAATTATAATCTGGGTAAAATAATTGTTGATGTCCAAGAAAGAAATTTAGAAAAAGTTATGAAAATTGTATCAAATAAAAATTAATTGTAACCAAATTAAAATTAGGTTAAGGAATGTGTGCAGAGTGAATGCAGTATAGTTAATAAAATTAGGTTAATAAATGTAATTGTTCTTCAAAAATCAAAATATTATATTAAAGTATTATTTGAAAGGTAAAGAGTTGTGTTTTGTGTTTTATTTAAATAGGAGCCGAGTCAAATTATGTTATAATATATATAATTTCGTATTATTGTATATACAGAGTGACGCAAAAGTTACTTGACAATTAATTTTTTTTTAATGCACCAAATTTATTTACAATAAATACAGTACAATAATTTTTGCCTTTAAAGTTGGCATTACAAAACTAATAATTTTGTCATGATACCTTGGCAAGCTTATCTCAACCTTTATAATACCACAATGTTAGTTGCATTGTGATTGAGTCTACTGAACTTTATAATATGTGATGATTATCTGTTCGATGTTATTAAAAAAAGAAAGAATTTTCACTTTAAACACTTTTTATAAAGTGGCACTACTGCGGTTATTAATGTATGAAATGAAAATTTTAACTTAAATACACCATCTTGACTTACAAGATAAATTTGAAAAACATGAACTTGTTATGGATATGTCAAAAGAGGAAAATGAATTGCGTGTTTGTTTAACCATGACTCAAAGTCCACAAAATTCCACTAGAAGGTTAGATTCTGAGCTGCAAGAATTTCAAAGACAGCCAGTGCAAAGAATTTTGCATAGGTAAAAACTTAACCCTTTCCCATCTCATTTGCAAGCACTGATTTTCCCTATCTGCTAGAAATTAATTTTAGGCGAATATCAACACATATAGCATACATTGCTTGTAATTGGATTCCATGACAAAAGTATTAATTAAGATGTTATTTTAGTTCAAGAACATTTATGGCATTATGAAATCTATATAAAAATAATTATAATGTTAGTAAATATTTTTTTATATACTATAGTATGATGCGAAAAAAAAAAAATCGCAAAAAATGAAGTTTTTCAGCAAATTTAGGGGAAAACATTTTTTTTTATGGAGGTTATATATTTCCAAAGCTACTGAAACTAATTATTTCTTAAATTTGGTGAATGTTTTAGTTTAAAATATATAATAAAATATAAAAAGTTTAGCCTAAATTAAAAATAATTAAAAAAATTAAAAATTAAATACCAAACCACTTTTTTAGCCTTTTCAAACACCATTCCACCACATCGATCACAATTTATGTTATTAGGCTTGACTTCCTAATTTAATCTGACAGTTCACTAGATTATACTCATCTTAAAATACACATTACATAAAAATAAGTATGTTTCAAAAGTAAATAATTCAATAATAACAGTTTTTCTGAAGATAATACACACGCTAAAGTCGAGTGCGATTGCAACTGCGCAGTAAAATACACAGCGGACAGCTGACAATGTCGACATAACTTCAGCTGTACAAAACTAAAATGAAACTGTAAAAACTATCAGAAACAAAATGTTCAGATAGTTCAAACTCTTCCCGTTCGATAGCAGCACAATCCACAAGAAATCAGATAACAGTAAAACATCTTTGGATCAATAGTATTCTACGCATTACAGAAACCCGAACTAGGTTCGGTGTTCAATCGCTACCGATAAATAGCGGACCCGAACCAGGTTCGGTGTTCGAGTAGAAAGGGTTAAAGTTTACATTCAATGTTTACATCTAAGGCTACTCCTTGAGATTCAAAATCTTATTTGGAGCAGATGCCACATTTCCAGTACCTCGTTTGGGTCAGTGGTGAGATTAGAAAAAAATCTTAAAGGAAAGACCAGAAAGAAACGTAATTGAAATTTTACAGGGTTTTGCTTGTAGTTCAGAATTTTGGGTACTGTAAACATGGGATCTCAAAGTGGGAATTAAATTGGTTCAATCAGTGAAAGCCTTTATAAGAAATGATTAAATAAGAAATAAAGATATCAATAGGAACTAGAGATGCATGTATTGTAGAGCAAAATATACAGATAGATCTTAATCTACGTAAATTGAATAAGGTTGTGGCTAGTGCTCTTGCTTTATAAGCAATAAGTTCTGGATTCGATCTCTGTGGCAGTTACAAGTTTCTGTGTTGACCCAGCATCGTGAAGAAGAGGAGAGTTATGATTACTAGCAAATCCTATTCACGAAAACTACGGCAATGGGAACTCAATTTGATGACCACATCACCCAATGTATAGCAGGTCTAGACTTGCATCAATGAAATATATATATATATATATATATATATATATATATAATCTTGAATAAATAGTATGTTTGAAATGTAATGACAATGATATCATAATATCTTGTTAGTAATGGTGCTATGAAATTTAAACTGATACTAATTTTGATATTGAATATTCCCCCCTCCCCGATTCCATGATTCTTGATACTATCAATAATTGTTAAGACTCTATGTTAGAAGAATCAAATTCAGCCATCCCTATTATAAAACAATTTGGAAATACCTATTAACATACACAAAATAATTAACTCTTGATGTAAAATTGTGGATATTGTTATAATTCTAAATATACTTTTAATTCCTTAACCTTATTATAATTTTTTCTTTAAATTTTGCTGGCACTAAATCCCCTTAATTTTTCAGGGTTTTTCTTATCAGTAAGCCTACTCATGTCCAAAAAACCCCAAAAAAATATAAAAACCAAAAACAATATTTTAGAGGGGAGACTAAAATACATCAATCTACAATAATTATTTCATAATTTACAAATATAATACCTTGTACTCGTTCATCAGGTGAAATTTTGGCACCTAGAGCAACACATTCGGCTTCACTTCGTTTTGTTAAAACAGCAACTCTATCTTTCAGATGACGTACTGTTTCCTCGCTCTGTGCCAATTTGCTAGACAACTGCCAGCGTTCTTGTTCCGAAGTATGTCGTAAACACTCTATATCATCCTGAAATCAGTATTCCATTTTACTAACACTGAAGAATGACAAATATTATAGAAAATGAATTAAGAATTATATTACAGAAATAGGAAAATAAAATTCATAAAAAGAACAAAACATGCAATAGTTCAAAACAACATAAAATTCAATATGATGTCTTCAACGTGAAATAAAAATTAATTAAAAAATGATGAAAAGACTGACAATGGACAGAGGACAATGGACAATTTCTGAGCCCCCCAACTCCATTTGAATAAGGAAAGGAAGAAGAAGAAGAAGAATCAGAAATGAAAGATCAGACAATGAAGAATTTGCATGCCTTGAGTCTAGGTGGTTTAAACTCCATTATATATCTGATCCAGTTCAAACAGAACGACTCATGCTTCCAGTCTAGTTACACCATTTAAGATCTATGTTTACATACTATTGTACATTTCCAAATAGCAATTTGTAATTCACTTGAAAAAATTATTACATATCATAAAAAGTTCCTTTATTAAAATGGATACCTATTTTGACTATAATTTTTTTCCGAATTATGCTAACAGTTGCTAAAGTTGCCTTTGGAAAACTATAAAACATATTTTATTAATTGATTCACTAGAAGGCAAACATTCTTGTGAACTTTTATTTTTCAATTCTAATAAAAAAGAGTAGTTTAATTGATTCAAAGGTTTGAGGTGGGTTCATTTATGAAAATGATTAGATTTTTTACAAAAATGCTTCAAGGTTAGGATAAAATAAGCATGAGGGAGAGAAGTTATTGTCATATATTATGTGAAGAACAGGTAGTTCGAATAATACAAAATTTCTAATTTTGAGTGTAGTCCTACAAGTTGATAAGATTTTTATAAAAATTAGTTTAAAGATGGGGATGAAAATGCGAGGGGTTTGTTTCAAATTTAAGAATTTTTTTAGTGGTTTTATTTTGATGAAACAAATAATATTTATGTGTGTATTTTAACCATGTATAACCAATTTATTATGATTTTCCACATAATTCTGAAGAAAATGATATATAACCAGTCATACTTCCTGTTATATTTATATTTTCTATGAATTTTTTTTAAAACCTTAAATATTTTGCCTAATTACTCTGACACCACAAGTCATTAGAAGCCTGTAACTTCTAATAGCCAATTTTATAGGAATTTTAAATATTTGTTTTAAATGGCCTTGAATTTCCATGCGAGTAATTAGAAAGTCTGGCCATTTACCTATTTGTAAACAACCTATAAAAACACAGTATGTATATAATATATTTTATGGGACAGTGAAAGGAGGAAGAGGGATAAATTGTTGTTTCAGTTTTTTTTCTTCTGGTTAACTCAAAAATTAAATATTTTTTAAAGAATTATTTTCCAGTTGACAAAACTAAATCCGTCTATCAATTTCTAATAGACAAGTCAACAATATTTACTAGACACAGAAATAAAACCAAAATAAGCATTAATACCTTTATATTCATTTAGTCTATTACTTTGGGTATTGTTGAAAAATGTTCTTTACATGTATTACACATCAATTTATAAAGAACTTAAAATCACATATACTAAAACTGGGAATTGCTATAACAAATTTGCACTCAAAATATACAAAAACTCACACAAACAGATACAACTATCCTTGTCAACTCCAATCACCCTTTCATATTGCATTTAGGATACTGATGCACAAAACAACTACATAAATGAAATAACTTACTCATAGACAAAATAATACAAAGGAAAACTAAACCAAAAAGCACACAAAGGAAAAACTAAATATACTGGCATAGAATATCAACAGATTATTGAATCTCACAAACAGGAAATTAAAAAACAAGGGCACATATTAGTATTTCGAATACATGACAATTAAGTGGCATTAATGTCAAAGAAAAATTAAATGCCCCCCGCATTAAAGAAATTATCTATGATAATTCCAACAAAAATCCAATAGGAAAATACTTCAAAAAATGAGGTTTAAAAAATATACCAAACAAAACTACATCCATACAACATACACCTTAAAATTTGCGGAACACATGGTAGAATCTGATTATAATTACTTCAGTGCATATAAGAATTTGTAACTTTTACATAAATGTACCACTAAAGAAAGGGCTGATTCTGAATGTTTTGGAAAAGTTCCAAATATATAAATAATATAATTCAGTTCTTTATTAAATGAAATAACACGTAAAAACAAATATTAGACTATGGTCATTCTGTTAAATGATGGTATAATTTACACACTATTTTAATGCTATTATAAAGAGCATCATAACCTATGGCTAAGAAGTGTGGCCTTTGATAGTGAAGTAGATGCTGAATGCCACCAAAATGAATTTAAGGGCAAAAATTGGCAGGTATTTCTCAAAGATGTAAGCACACTGACCAGAGAGTGTGAGAGAATGGAGAGTTTAAATACTTTGATGGAAGATGTTAAAACCAAACAGCTGGTATGGTATGGCCATGTGCAGTGAATGAGTGAAGATCAACTGCAATAATATATTTTACGGGGCTCTGACTTAATCTTTTGTGACCGAATTCTTCTCTAACTGAATCTTCTCTGACCGAAAATAATGGTTATATTTTCTTCTTTGACTGAAACTTTTGAGACCAAATACTTCTCTGACCAAAAAAGATGTTTAAAAAAATTGTCTTCTTCAATCGAATCTTCTCTGGCCGAAAATTTATCACTACTTTATTCTCTGACCAAAAGATATGTGCACGTTTGTCTTTTCTGACCGAAACAGCTATTTGATTTTTGAAATCGCTTTCTTCAATCGAATCTTCTGTGACTGAATTCTTCTCTGATCGAAAATACGGCATAGCTTTCATCTCTGACCAAAAATTTGTCAGCTTGTTTCTCTGACCGAAAATTTGTTACGGATTTTTTCTCTGACCTGAATTGCTCTGCGTAAAGCCGGCATATGGGAATGAAGGTGCATGTTATTTAATTGGTATTCAATGCGAAACATATTTTTAATTGCTATATTCTCTGTTTAGAAAACTTTTAGTAAATTAATAGAAACACAATTGATTCAACATTTAATTGACATTTAGGTTAGGTTTTATCAATTGTATATCCATTGAACAAAAGTTTTCTAAGGCGAGACTAAGCGGTTCTGGTAATTAAACATACTCGTATAAATAATATGGTCCTTCAAATCCAAGCACCACCACTACGCTTTACAATGAATTGTCTTCTCTAACCGAAAGTATTGTTCAGGTTTCTTCTCTGACCAAAAGTTTTAATTCGTTTTCTTCTCAGACCGAATCTTCTGAGATTGAATTCTTCTCTGACTGAAATATTAATTTTCAGTTAGAGAAGACTCTGAGCATCTTCTCTGACTAAAAGATTTGTATGATGTATTTTCAGTCAGAGAAGAATTCGTTTAGAGAAGATTCGGTCACAAAAGGCCACACCTTGATGTATGATGTTTAAACCAAACAGCTGTTATCCTATGACAATGTGCAGTGAATGAGTGAAGATCGACTGCAAAAATATATTTTACAATGGATTCTGATGTGAAAGAGATGATGAAGAAGAGAAAACGATAAGTTAGAGGTGACAAATTTAAAAGATAATGGGGGGGGGGTGGATGGAGACTGAGAATCAGAAAACGGTGAAGGTTGCTATAGACAGATTTATATATATTAAATAGAGAAAAGAATCTATAAATTGAATATAATACTAAAAAATATAATTAATATTGAAACGCCTTCAAACAAAGAACTAAAATACTACAATACAAATAAATCATCAGATATAACATAAATTAGATAAAAGGTGTGAAAAAATTTCCTGTTTTAAACATTTATGATTTTTATGTTATTTATAAAGTGATGCTTATTACATGCAGGGAGAAAATTATTTGACATTGATTCAAGTAATAGGGGAAATGATTGTCACCACCTAAATAAAGCAAGGCAAACAAAATAGGACTGTGAGTAGACTTTCAAATGGAGATACATTCAATGAAGTTATCCACCAAAGGAAATCTTGATGCATTGAGTTTTTACACTTTTGCGTTGCGGTTGGTCTAGGAATATCTGCAAATAGACTAGGAAAAATTACTTTACTGTGAGTACCACGAGATGAGGGAATACCAAAAAATGAAGAAGCACACCGTCTTGCAAGAAAAGGTTCAGAGGCCTACTTTGTAGGGCGTGAAACATTCTCCGGAGTATTCAGTACTATTATATTTTAATAGAAATATTAGTACAAACATTTTAAAGCCCTAAGGCTGCGAGAAGATAAAGAAACAGTCCATAGAACTATCATAAGCCTCATTATAGGGAGTTTGGGCCTAGACTGGGTCTCCGTGATGGAGATACAAATTCCTCAGACCTCAGTGTAACATAGACTACAGAACTGTAAACAGTCTATAAAAGCTATTTATAATAAATCAATCTAGCAAGACAAAAACAAATCATAAAATACTATAGTGGATCTACAAAATACTAAATACAGTAAGCCTTCAATACTTCGATAATCCATATATTTCGACACATGAGAATTCTGCCACTTTCAGAGTTAAATTAACAAAAAATGTTTGTTAATGTACTCAAATTAAAGAAATTGAATACACATACAGTATTGCTTTCGAATTATATTGACAGTCTCACTCACAAAATTTACTACAGACTAAAAATATTAGCAGGCAAACAATGCATTAGGATAAACTAGTGGAGTTGATTGACAGATGTCACAATGTACATATTTCTCATTGGCCTCTACAGTATTTTTAGATGAGGGGTGGGGCTTTATTTGTGTAAATGAAACACAACATACATGTTTCTCATTGGTCTGTACAGTATTTTTAAATGAGGGGTGGGACTTTATTTGTGTAAATGAACCCAACCCTATTTCCAAGAATTTAGGACAACATTTTCCTATGAACAAAACTACTTGATTGTGTCACTAATCATCAATGAAATGAGCTTCACAACTGCAACATTTTTCCTGTGTGATATTTTAAATCTTTATAGCGTCTTAAAATTGTGAAATACAGTTTTATTTCAGGTAGCTATAAATAAATCAATGAAGTTTTTTGCATACAAATGAAAGTTAAAATGTGGGTTTTCGGTAATTCCGTAATACTCGGATTCACATCGGTTAATACGGAAACTCGTTTAACATTCCTTTGTGCCTTCGTTTTAACTTCTTTTTTACTACCTCGGAACTCGGTTAGTCAGAGCTCAGATAACTGCGGCTCAACTGTACTTTTACTTTTGTTTAATGTTACAATATTCATTAAATTTGTGCAATTTTCTTATAAAAGTCGTGTTTTTAATGCTCCCTATGTTATTAGTGTATGTCCTATACACTCCCTATAGTTCGACATTTTGATACTTCGACATCCCTAGAAGTCCACAAAGTGTCAAATTATCAAAGTTTCACTGTACATAGTAAATTTATACATAAACAAATAAAATATTACACACCTGAAACCAGCAAGAAACTTTATCTACTGGCTAAAATTATTAAGTTTTGAAATGTTAGTAATAATAATAAAGTACATTTTAACAAAACATAAGTACACATTAAAATAATATTATTTCCTTGTGGTTTTCTACTTCAGCTGCCAACTAATCATACACATGCAAGAACAAAGTTTTAACTCTATAACAACAGTGTTTTTTACAGTTACTAAAGTTTTCACATGTAAACAAGTTGGACCGATGTTTCTTAAACTGAGTTATGGCCTATCAGTATACACAAATCAGTGTTGGGACTACAGTGTGAATCATTATGGATGTACCTAGTTTCAGGATTGGATTCAGGGCATCAAAATAAAGAAATTAGTTCCAGTAAACATGTGTTATAAGATGTTCCATCTGTCAGTTTGGACTTTGTTTTTTCTTTGTACTAAACCAATTTATAACTTTGGAAATGGAAGTGGTAAATGTTTACTTAAAATTAATTTGTAATTTCCAGTTTTATTTTAATTGTATACTACATACCTTACATCGAAAAAGAATAAATACCGTTTTCATTGCACAGGTCACTCTTTTTAACAGAAAAATCATGATTTCAAAACAATGAAATCGACTGGTTTATAGGTTACGGTATCCATAATGGCTAATGTTCACATTCATGTCTCATATGTTACTAAACAAATGTCAATGCTTATATCTGATCTTTTTATTGGGGGGGATACTCTTATAAAACAATGAAATCGACGGGTTTTCCATAATGGCTAATGTTAACATTCACATCCCATCATATGTTACTAAAGAAATGTCAATGCTTATATCTGAGATCATTGATCATGTGATATGCTGTCAATCTTTCGTATTAATAATGTAATTTATTATTACGCAATTTAGTGTTTAACACAAAAATACAAAATTAGTGTGAATTCTCAATATTATTTGTTGGGATTGGAGTGACAAGGATGTAATTTATTATTATCGCCCAACGTAATAAGGTAAGGAAATTAATATCACAGATGACGTGATATGCTGTGAATCCTCCATATTAATAATCTAATTTCAAAGTATTAACTTCAATAAACTTACGAATGGTTTAGCCAGGTGTTTATATATATATAGATACCTGGCCAAATCTGTCGAGATATATATTTATATCACAAAGTAAGCAAATTATTAACTTCAATAAATGTACGAAAGGCACCTGGACATACCTCTTGTGATATGAAATAGCGATCTAGCGTAGTCATTGAGTATAATGTGCATGCATCAAACCATACCCTATTAACATTGCCATTATGTTTTAATCTATAAATACGTCGGATTTCGTAGTTTTTTAGATTGTGATTTTTCAGTGAAAAATAGTGACCTGCACAAGGAAAACATGATTTATTCTTAAAAAGTAAGGTATGTAGTATATATATAACTCCAAAAATTATAAGTTACCTTTAAGTAAATATTTACCATGGAAATAATAGTAATCAGTACACCAGATTTCGTTTATGTATTTTGCATTTAACCATTTACCAGTATACAAACAATTAAGACTTATACGCTCCTTTTTTAACAGCAATTACAATGATATCTTTTATTTTAGGTCAAGGTTTTGATAAAATTATGAACAAATAATTTCTTAGTAATTGACATCAATAGCTAGAAATTTATATTTCTTAATCATTCAATTGGAATTCTTGGTAAATGACTACATTCCATCCAATAATAAGACAACGGGTATCTTAACTTTTGAATGTTGTAGTCAATTACCAAGAAATTATTTGTTTATCATTTATCAATAATTTGACTATCATATAAACTAAAAATAAAGATATCCTCATGTTTGTCATAAATATGTTAATATTTTGTCTCTTGTAATTTTTGGTAAAGTTTTTAAATGTTCTACATTTTGAAAATGTACAAAATAACATCTTTAATTTGAAATACTAAAAAACGTTACAAACAAAAATTTTTAAACCAAATCTGGACTCAATATCTCATCAATTTTCTAAGTTACCTATTTGTAATATATATATATATATATATTTATATAATAAAATAAAATACTACAGGCAGCATTTTAGGACAAATATTTTCTAGAACTCTTTTGTTATTTGAATGCTCTAAATCTATTTCTGAAATATTACTCATTAATAATGATTATCACCTTGTATAGTTTAGTGAACCTCATTTTTGAAGTTTGAAATATTCAAGATTAAAGATAACGCAAGGCAACAGAGCCAATGCTAACAGTTGTTAGATATTATACTATATACACATTTGGTTATACATTACTATAAATTATAATATTAGTTGAATAGACTGCAATTCACAGAAATTAACCATTGGTAAAAAATGATATTGGAAGAAAAAAATTAATTAATTAACCATAATACAGGCTTCAGGGTTCTGTTTTGGGATTTTAGTTATTTTTACTTTACATTAATGACTTACTAATACTATATAAGGAAAAACTTGTAATGTGTGCTGATAATACTACAACCCTTATAAAATCCTCCAATCAACTTGATTCAACTTCAATAATTAATTTTAATGTCAAGTGATTTTAGAAATACTCTCAAAACGTTGTGTATTATTTTTTTTTATAAAAACAACTAATGACAAATGTCTGAATTATATATAACAAATATGAACAATCCAACTTTAAAAACAGAACCAGAATATTTTGTACAACTCTGCAATTTGAGATATCTGCAATTCGACCAAAACACAAAACTTTAATTTTCTTAAAATCAGATGTAATCATTTGTATCACGATTGGTTTAAAATGTAGCTTAAAGATTCAAACAAAACCTATTAGTTACTATCTTCCCAAAATACTGGTTCATGGGTCATTAGTCAAAAAATTAAATAAACCACAGACCTCATCTTTAAAAGTTCAATATTTTTAAATCAGGGAAAATTATTTCGCTAAAATATGAAAGTTTATTATTTAAACCACTGAATTAAACCAAATGTAACTAAAAATTACTGCAAACCACTGGATCACACCGAATGTAACTTAAAATTACTGCTTACAACTAATTTAGAAAAAATGAATCCTGACCATAAAATTCTTTAATACTCATTTTTATAAAAAATGGTTGAATGAATTTGGTGTAAATGGACAGACCAACATGGAGGGATATGATTAGATATTAATACATTCCATTCAATCTATTGATTTCCCCTGACAATACAATCAATGTATGAGACATGTCAACAAATTAATAGACTAATCCTAACATAAAAACAATTACAATTATAAATATATCTTTAGAAATTAAATTAATTACCCAACGCAGAAAGAAAATGCCCAACATAAGACAAATATTTAGAAAGACTCCAGTAATCACAAAATACACTTAATCAGTAGATATATTTAGATATACAAAACATACAATATAATAATTACACTTTAATTTTCATTACAAGAGAACTTGTATCCTTTAATCATAATATGGTCGGGGAATAAATTTATCGAGTACACGCCCACCCCAATAGAAAATACTTTAATTTTGATTTGAGCATATTATATTCATTCAATGAATTTGGGAGTTTATTATTTAAATAGGGGAATTAGACTTCAGCAATTAGATTTTATAAATGTCCAGTCTATGCAAATAACATCTAAAATCTTAACCTAAAATTATGCCCTTAACACAACCTTTTCCTTGTGTAATAATTATGAAAATCACCATTATGTGATGTTTGGCTCTAAAGTGACAAGATAATATCATTTCAAAATATACATGGTAGGAAATTTTGGAATGTTTAGTCCTTAATAAACACTTCCCTACATGATTCTTTTGGTACGCGTTATCTAATATCTATTTTGATTCCCTAATATGTAGTACGAGTTATCTCTGATCTAGTAGCGCCCCTTCTGTAATTAATTACTTCGTCACAAAAATTTACTAGACTTTACATAGCCTGTTTTTATGTGAACTTGACAATTTTTTCAGTGAAAAAGTGAGTTCTATGTTACAATATTATTTTAAATTTTCAAAATAAGGTATGTAGTAAACAAATTAGATAATTTTTTTAAACTAATCCGTATATCGACTTACTAAACTTTTACCAATATTGCTCTTGCAGCTTTTTTTGTAAGGAGAACATCCTTTGTAATTAATTTTATGCGCTCGTACAGGCCTCCACCATGCATGAGTTATTACAAAACAATTAGACAATGTATTGTATGGTAATCTTAAGATAAAATATTTCATTAGCAATCACTACATTATTCATGGATTGAATTAACATATCAGTCTTCATTGCCACTATTCTTGATAACAATATAACAATTAGCAGCAGGCTAAGTCGGCCTACTTGGAAATGATTCAAACTTTCTAGCTTGCTTTTTTTTTTTTTAATATTAAAGAACTTTTCACAGTTTCTTTCTTTTACCAATTTACAACTTTTTACTTACCCAGTATACAAAGTATAATGTTTGGTATACATCAGAAAATTTTATCTCTGTTTTTTTACTGATTTTAAAAACATGCCATCTTTGTACGTAACGTGTCTTCAATGTGTCGTTTGTACGTAAGCACGATTATGGGCACAAAAGTTAAGACAGGAGCATAAAATTTGATAATAGAGAACTATAGAGTACTTATATAGAACCCTATTGAAATTCAGAAAAATCTAATTGAAAATGGCGGCCATTTTCTACAGTTTTGATTCATATACCGTGTGTGAATCACGTTAAAACACAAAATTATATAAAAAATTGCAGATATCAATTCTGCATGTAAAGATATCAACCCCACCTATCTATGATGATAAATAGTGAAGTTATTGTCAGAAATGCAATTTTGAACCATGAACTCCAAAGAAATTGTGATATTCGTATAGTTATGAAATCTGGCAGGGCCTAGTCACCGACATGAGTGTAACGAGTGGAGGCTCCTTCACATATGTACAGCTTTGAGGCTCATCAGAGCTCAGACACACACAAGCAAAGGGAATGGAGATTTTTTAAATATATACCCAATCTACAAGGTCCGCTAGATATACACAATTACAAGGTTCAAAAAAACTTGTATAAGAACTGTATAAACAAACTCATCTTACTGAATAACGTCCAGAAAACCAATTTTTGGACATTCAATTTACAGGATTTACTGGTATTAGATTGTAAGTACAGGATAGCACCCTTGTTTATTAAGGGAGACTCTGATTTGACTAAAGACTAGTGCTCTTGCTAGGTAGGAGAGGTCAAATCATGGTTTCAATTCCTCTAAGGGGGAAGAAAATGTTTCATGTTAAATTATACTAATGTTATGGTCACTTTCTTTTCTCGATGGTTTGTAGCTTCCTATTTAGAAAATCACCTTTACATTGATTACACCAAGTGTTCAACAACACACATAATTTTAAACATTTCAAATATGTTTATACAGAAGCTCCGATAAACCAAACCTAATACTATTAAGCAAGGATTTTTGTGTTTGTCAATTTTAATGTTTACAGGTTCAAGAAAGCAATTTAGGTACGTCTCGACTGGGAAAAATTCATTTTAGAGGGTTAAATAAACAGACTTGTTAAACGAACAAATAATAAAATAAATCTAAGGTGGACATTTACAACTCAAACAAAAAAGTGATTTACAAAGCATGTAATTCATGTTTAACTCTTAGAACATCCTTAATCTTGATGCATTTGATGATTAGTGTTGTATTACAATCTTTGGGGAAAACAGCAATATATAAAATATGTTCTTAGTCGTCATTTACCGAGCAATCCTTGGTCTTCCAGGTACTATTGAAACTTAAAATGAAATATAATTAATTAATAGATTATGAGCTCATTTGTCAAGGCTCGGTTTATATATATCTAAACGCTACAAACATGAAGATTGCAATCGACAGCAAAGCAACGCCACTGGAAAGTTGAGAAGAAACAATATGTCAAATTGACAACCATGTGGTACAGGCACTACTTGAGTGTTATGTCTTTTTACAAATTGTATGAGGCATGTTTTTTAAGTAAAGTCCAGTTTTAAAATAAAAACAAAATGGGAAAATATTTTTAAAAAACTTTATTACTATGATAAAATACTACATTTATTTACTTATTTTTCTACGTAGTTGCCTTTGACTTTAACACATTTTCATAGCATTTCACTAGCTTCTTTATTTGAAAAATTCTACCGCCTCCAATTTAAACCAGTTACATATATTATTTTTGAATACGTCGTCATTGTCAAACGGTGATGCAAGTCAGTTTTTAAGGTAAAGAAAGAAAAAAAACAATTAATTGCTAAGAGCTAGATCAGGGCTATAATGTAGATCATTAAAGATTTTCCAACAAAACTGTTTCAATTCACTCAGTATGAAAATAGTCGTGTGTGACCAGGCACTGTTATGCAAAAACAAAATTCCATGGGAAATCATCTAACATTTTTTGTTGTATAGCTATTTTAAGATTACTTAATGTGTCGTAATATGAATCGGCTGTCACAGTAGTTCCATGATCACAAAATTTGACAAGCAAGACATCCCTTTGTCCCAAAAAACAGTAAATTCTTTACTTAACGATCTTGTTTAAACGTTTTTCGTCTTTATTTTGCTAATACTACAAAAATTCACGCTCTGCAGCAAGACATTTCTACTTGTGTGTGTCGGTTAACACAAGTATCCATCTTGCACACAATTTTCTATAGACCAATTTTCAGTCAAAACTTCATAAATCACAGATAGTGAAACATTAAAGATAATTGTGACATGATAAAGCAACAATTTTAACTTTTTTTGGTATTTTCTTCAATACAATCATACATGATCAATGATGGGCGAATCTATGATCAAATCATCATGAATGTTTGTTCGCCCTTCTCAAAATAAATGGCTCCACTGTCTTATTTTTACATAACTCATAATCGGCCCGTAAACGTCAGAAATTTGCAGGTGATTTTGGTTATCGAAATATTGGGTTATAAAAAATGGTATTACTGCTAGTTCTTCACACTTGGTGGGACAATTGTAGCACTCATTACAAACAGATAAATATGAACAACTAACCTCAAAATGACTAAAACTAATGTTGATAAACAGCTGACTATTGATCCACATAAACATGTTAAGCTAGTACCATCTGTTTGTGTGGAGTATATAGGCGGCAAATACAAACAGGACCCTACGTAAAAACATGCCTCGTATAACAAGGGTTGACATGTCAAGTCGACAGTCAACTCAACACAAACTGTCTCATCTGTTGGAAGGCTAAAAATATTTGTGAATTTATTTTCAATAATTTAATTAAAGATAAATAAATTATGATTTATGATAAACATACTAATCAATGGATTAATAATAAATTAACTCAATTGGCAAAAACCCACTCTTCACTACAACTGCTATGTTATCCTTACTATAAAATAATAAAAAAGATACTGAAGATATGATTTTAAATACCGCAAAACAATTAATATAGATACATAATGTCATACAAAATTCAAAACACCTTAACTACTTTTGCAATAAATTATCCACCACTTTCATCAGGACTAAACAAATTTAAAATGTAAAAATCAATTTTTTATTAATGAATTCAATTAGTCGATCAAACTTTCAGACAATTCTTTACATATTATTAATATGGTTTAATCGGACATTTCCCATCATTTGTCTAAATTATCATATAAAAACTAATACACGACGTTTCGAAAATATAAATCAATTCTCATTATCAAATGTAAAACTAGATCATAAAAGAGAAAAACACCAACATAGTCTAGCAGCCTAAGGAAATTAAAGCTAAATCTATAATCTAAGAAAAGAACTCAGCCTAAAACTAGCCCCGAACTAGCAGTCAAATCCTGAAACACTGTTATTAGTTTTCATACACACAAATGATGGCAAATGTCCTATTAAACCATACTAATAACATGAACAATCCATCATCAAATAACTTTAAAACCAGAATTCTTTACATTTTTTAAAAATTTCTAATACAGATTCTAGCTACTATTATTAGTATCTTTCTTACGAAAATACCAACATCCGCGACTATGAAACATTCACTGATCCTACTCACTACTCACTAGAGTAATGTTACACAATTTTTGGCTCACCCTTACTATATATATATATATATATATATATATATATATATAATAATATATGGGTTATTTTTAAATTATACAAAAAATTGATTGAATATAAGTTTTCATGAAAATGCCCTAAAACAGATATTTTATGCAACTTGAGTTTTTCATGCTAACAAATATGAGAAATTTGTATATTTCTAAAATATAAAACTGTTAAAAATGTAACCTCAAAATTACAAATAATCAACTCTAATAATTGGAATTTTAGTCACATTCAACCTCTTCAGTACACAGCGTATGTAGATGGCCAACTACCATGATTTACAAGGCATACTTTTAGCATATAATGGACTATTTACTATCGGCCTATTTTCAAATGGATTGCTATAGATTCAGAAATAATATAATAAATAGTAGCAAAATTTCAAAATGACGATCGATTGAAATGTTTACTTGATAGTGTAAGAGAGTTTAAACTTGCTTCACAAATGTTCCCTATAAAGATTGTAAAGTGTAAAAATATGATGATAAAGCAATGTTATTGTCAGAAATGCAATTTATCAAACTCTGATATCCCAAGAAATTATAAGATAGGGCAAGACCAAATCACTGACATGAGCATAGCGGATGGAAGCTCCTTCGGATATAGCTTCAAGGCCCGTCAGACCTCAGACACACATGAGGAAAGGGTGTGCAGACTTTAATATATACACATCTATAAGGCCCGCTAGATATACACAATTACAAGGTTAAAAACAACTGTTTTAAACAAACTTACCCTACTGGGAAATTACCATGATATAACCATTACTCATGATGAATTACTTACCCTTGATATAACCATGCAATTTAACATTTCCTACAAGGCTCAAGAAACCAATTTTTGGATATTATATTTACACGATCTACTAGTATTACATTGTATAATAGGGGTAGATAAATACAACGATTTTTAGTTTTTGAAGTCACTAACTTTACATTTTATTTGCTTATTTGTATTCCTTACATGTTTGTGCCCAAACTTTTTCTTTTCCTATGTTCAACTTAAAGAAATGTTATATTTCATATTTTTTGTTTTCAATGTGTCCCATTTAGGCTTTTCTTTTGGGGTACCTAGTTTTATTTTATACCCCTAATTATAAGATGATATTTTTTTAAATAATTTCACACTATTCTATATTATGTAACATGTGAAGAAAAAACAACTATAGACATGGTATTATTTACGGTACTCCTAAATTCATTATATCTTTAGTTATAAAAACTCAATTTCGTGGCAGCTGAATGCTAATCTGGCTGAGAACCACACGTTTTTTATATCCATACATAATTTTCGTCACAAAGTAGTTAAGAACAATTAAATTAAGTTCGAGAAATTTTTTCAGATAATTATAGTTGCAGATTTTGATATATATATATATATATATAGAACACTTAAAAAAAACCTGAATCAATCTGGAAAAATGGAATGGAAAAATGTACATTCAAAATGTGCAAACAATGATTTTTATATATTGTAAAGACTAGAATCTATTTTAAAAAATGTGCTGGAACATGTTCCACGATTGGTTTTTTTTTTTTTTTTTTTTTTTTAATTTGTGGTTGACCTATAATATATTTTCTTACCAACTTATTAATATTGAAATAGAGTACATGTAAGGTTAGGTAATACAGTCCAGAAACCATAGCTTAACAAACTATTGAAAAAAAAAAATTACCCCACCTTCAACATGTTAAACTACAAAGACAAATCTAAAAGATTCTTGAAAGAAATAATCTCACACCTCTATTATTAACATGCTTTTAATTTCGCATAAAGCTCCAAAAACGTTTTCAATAAAAGCGTTGATGTAAATAAATCAAAATACATCCATACCTGAATTTGTCACAGCAACTTCTTATCTTCTTTGAAAAGTCTTCTATGTTGTTATCAAAAACAAAACAAAATCACTTGTGGCTTTTTTAACTCAATAAAACACAACGAAAAAATAGCAAAAAGTGCTGAGCTTTCGGCTATACTTTCACAATTTCACCAGTTTTCATAAAGTTTAAATAATCACACTCAAAAAAAAATATAAAAAAAATGAACAGCCGACTGAAACCCAACTGTGCTGCAAAACAAAAACTCATAAAACAAAGTGCAACCACAAAATATACGGAAAACAACAAAAATATAAGCTTATAAACCAGCAACTTAACTAAAAATGTTTAATCAAATTATAATTATTAAAAACATAGAAAAACCATAATAAACTGTTCTCTAAATGTGAGCATTAAAAATATATAATTATTAATGTAAATTATATTCTTTAGATCTGAAAGAAAGTCAAGTACACAAATACTTATTTTACACAAATACTAAATTCAGATGAATTCTGAATAACATTATTCATTTTACTACAGGGTATATTATAATTTAATCTTTTCAAGAGGGTAATTAAAAAATAAGTGGAATATTATAATGTAAATCATAATTATAATGAGTCATCTTTTTATACTCTACTGATTGTGAAAGTGAACAGTGTTTACGAAATATTTCAGAATTTTAGTGTTTTTGTGTGTGTTTTCTTACTTCTGTACTATTAAATAACACCAAGGACCACTTTCCAAGGTAAGCCTGTGTCTCCTGTACATACAAAATCTAATCTATTTTATTATGAGTTAGCTATAAACAATATCTTATATATCTATATATATAAAGTCAAATTATACAGATAAATGATACTATACAAATAATAAAATTTCAAAAAAAAAAAAAAAAATTACTGTTTCCTTTCAAATTTTGAAAGAGTAAATAAAAAAACTTGTTTTGGGGAAATTTTATAGGACAAAAAAGCTTACTTTGTCATATATGGCAATTTTGGCTTAGCCCAAAAAAATGTTAATTTTAAATTGTACCCTCTGAGAAATGATATATATATTTTTTATAACTATAAGTATAAAACTATACGTTATTTTTGATTACTATAACTATATATAACTACATATTATAACTATAATATAAGGAATAACTTGTAGAGAAAAAAACCATATAAAGCTGAGGTTGCCATCATTAATGGGAGCAGATAGAAATTTTAAAGAAGAGATATGTACCACTATTTTTTATTTATCCTTGAAAGGAGTTTGAAGACGAAGGAAGTAGCTAACATAAAAAAACAATATGAACAATGTACAGCAAAACTCCATTGGGTATACAGTGAAATGATGATTCAAGGGGAGGGAGGCACAAAAAAATTTTAAGACAATATATTGAGTAGCATCTCATAACAAGAAAATATTTCATTTTTCCCTTGTTGCTTAAAGTGAAAAACTCCCATTGTCTTAAAAAAAAGAAGAAGAAAAGAGCCCCTAGTATTAGAATACTCCGACAGCATCAAGGGAGTGATCTAACCCAAAGTTAGGTGAAGAAAAGTGTAGAACCAATAAGGGTTATCTTGGGTATACCATATTCCGTACACCACTATAAGTGAACTCCTGATGGCTGAGAAAATATTGGAAAACTCCATTTACCTTAGCGTGGTGCGAAGAGGGGGTCTGCTCACAACACATGAACTGTTTTAAGGTTTGATTGGGTGTGTGAGGGTAGGTCGTGGATCTTTTTGAATGGGGCCTGGAAACAGTGAGTGTCAGCCTGGACCTGGAACTACACAATTCGACAAACTCAGCCACCCAGTATTGATGCACATTTACGTAATAAATTATTATTATACGAAACTAAATATTATTATTTATAATAATTAATGCTAGGGGGGGGGGAGGTTTGACTCTAATAATTCAGTGGTCCTTATGTAACTAACTGGACCAAAATGGTCGACTAACCACACATCGGGTTATCACAGTTTGTAGTGCACCGTAAGACCCCTGGGTCAAAGATCCACCAATTTGGCACACCCCAATATGGCCTAATGTGCCATTATTTGGCTGGAGTACATGAGGGCAAATAACTCACAAATTACTTAACCTATATACTTATGGATGAAGTGTGCGCTGGTCCGATCTCGTTGGCTTCTGATCTATGACTGTGGTTTTTGTTGAACACACTTCAGTGCATGTCAACTAGCGGGGTAGGGAGAAAAGGCTAAAGAGGCTAGGATTATAGGTACAGTATTCTGTAACCTGGTATGCGGCAACCCACAATGCCACGGAGCCCCAAGGTCTACTACACCTGGGATTGAAGGGGCAAACGGTGGTGTAGAAAACATCACATTAGTTTTTTCTATTGAAAGTGGTAGTTCAAGTGTGAAATAGACACAAATAGTAGCCTCTTACTTATTGATAGTGATTGCAGCACTGTTTTCTACTTTAAACAAGCTTTTCAATGAGGTGCAAAGTTTCATAAGATTAAGCCCTTTGCAACACCCAAAAAATTGTTATTTCATTGTATGACATTTATCTCAAAATCATTTAGCTGATAAAGAGTGCACTGTTCATGATTATTCCCTACTTTAGCTGTCTTCTTTCTAATCAAACTCCTTTCAAACTTAAGTAAAAAATAAGGGTACATAAATTTACAACCTATATTGGATGATATTTTTTATAGGGGGAATATTGCAACCAACAGTTTACTCAGTTTTATCTACTAGTAATTCTTTTTAAAATGATGTATCACTCGATGGGGGTCATAATTTAAAATTGTTGAGTTGCTTTGGGTGGAACAAAATTGCCCTATATGCCAAAGTTAGCTTTTTTTTAGTTCAATATTTTTCCCAAAAATAAATTTTTTTCGATTTACTTATTTAAAATTTAAAAGAGGATGGGAATTTTGAGATCCTGGTATAGATTAACCAAACATAGAAGTTTTATAGACATCACAGAAAATTTCTGTTTAAACATAAACAATTAACATAAATTTTCTTTACCCAAGATTAACAAATTGACTAGTATAAATATCAAATTCTTAATGTAATGGTATTTCTCAAAAATGATCCACTGTAATACAAATAAAACCATTTCTTTCGTTCATACAAATTTACAATATCAAAATTATAGTAATTATTATGCTAAGCATTTTAAATAACGGCAATTTACTTCATTGTAAGCTATTGTAGAGTAAGCTAATGAAATGAAGCTGTAATTACAGCATGCGAATGAAGAACACAATGTAGAGGTTTTAAATTACCTGAAAGTTGCTGACTTGCTCCTCGAATGGCCTTAGTCTGTTAACTTCAGCTCTTAAACTGTCTACCAACGCGATATTCTTTTTCAAAGCAGCTGTGTTTTCTGCATTTTCCTGTTCTTTGGCTAACAACTGCAAAACAAAAATGTATATCATAAGTGTTTAGATGATTAAAATAAACAAAGCAAAAATATATGCTTAGAACTGTGGTTAAATATAAATGTACTATACATTAAAAAAAAATTACATGTATATACATACAATAGGGTACCTTGTTTTTAAGTCTGTGCAACTCTATTGTTATTGAGTATGCTATAACACTGTTTCATCAACACCAACAGGGTTTTTCAGATGTAGCACTTTACACTTAACATTTGAACAAAATCCGAGTATAACTCTTCCTTTAACCTTATTGGGGTTACAGCATATTTTTCGAGCATATCAAAAAAGACTACCATTTTGAAGAATTTTAGAAATATAATCATAGCTTTTCAATTTCTTACCATATTTCAATAATTTGTTTTTACCATTTTAATTTATCAAATGAGTGTTTTTAAAAAGTTTAGATAGTTGTATAACAATTTATTATTTTTGTTTTGGTTTCAAAAAATGTTTCACTAGTTCTCAAATATTCGTTATTCAACATTTTTATAGTAAAATATACACAACAAGAATCATCAACAAATAAACATCAATAAAACACTATCAACTAATACAAAATAATAAATACTAAAAATAACAATATTTTATAAAACACAACGACGTTCACTACAAATTAAATGCGGTAGGCACAGAAATTCAACATACTGATAACTGGAAAGTAAGACATGCAGCTGATCATACAATGAAAATACAAACTCAATATCTGTTTATTGATATGTAAAAATGTTGTTTTTGTCTAACATATGTTTGTTTACATTTCACTGACTGACATATCATGACTATTTATTGATTTGCTCATTTTTTCACTTTCAATTGATTATTACAATACTTTCTTATATACGTAAAGAAAGTATATAAGAAATTTGTCCATGTTGCAGAATACACTAATTTCCATGCATTCTTCCATTTCAAGAGGCTCAAACTTCATTTATTTATTTATTACCAATAGTGTAAAAATTTACATAAAAACTGTTCAATAATAGTATACATAAAATAAAAATAACTTTATACACAACTAAATACTGAGTATAAAAATAAATCTTCCAACTGAATAAACAAAAGATTAAATCAAATCTTAAAAATATTTATAACAAATTCACACGCACAAAACTAATAAAACATTTCAATTTATAATAAATTAATTTTAAATAAAATCAAATAAATTAGACGTAAATTAATAAAACAAAAATACTTTAATTAACTGTGTCGAATATACTCGTTCATATACGCAGGACAGTTATACTATTCTAAAAAAAAATCACAATCTACAGGCAGATGAAAATGTGATTTAATTTTATATTAATAAAATAATAATAGCGACAAACACTAATACGTCTTGTAATTTTCTGCTATTGCTTCTAAAAGATAAATTTTATTATTTTATATTTTAAAAGATTTACATACTTGGAATTGTTTTGTTGTGTTTATATAATCTGAAATGTATTTTGAACCTAGTTTTTATTTCCTACCCATTTGGCAAAAATATTTAGTAGTTAAAATGCTACTTTAAAGCAAAATATACTTTGCAAACAGGTATACAACTAAAAACTGTCACGTTACTTTAAATCAACTGTAATGAGCTACACTTGTGGAAACTTCAACAATCAAATGAATGAAAACCTAATTTTCTACACAAAAATCACTTTATTTATGTAATACAAATAAGACGACATTTCAATGACTGAGTCATCATCCTCAGCTGCTACATGCACACAAATCCTACTGACAGTGGACTGTGGAACGGAGTCACAGTCCATTGTCAGTAGGGTTTGTGTGCATGTAGCAGCTGAGGATGATGACGTAGCTGCTATGTGCACACAAATCCTACTGATAGTGTAGTATGGAATGGAGTCACAGTCCATTGTCAGTAGGGTTTGTGTGCACATAGCAGCTGAGGATGATGACGTAGCTGCTATGTGCACACAAACCCTACTGACAGTGTAGTGTGGAATGAAGTCACAGTCCATTGTCAGTAGGGTTTGTATGCATGTAGCAGCTCAGGATGATGACGTAGTCATTGAAATGTCTTGTATTCATGTTGTACAAATAAAGTGATTTTTTGTGGGAAATAGTGTTTTCATTCATTTAGTTCAAGTTACTTCAAGTTAGTTGTATTTTACAAAAATAAGTAATTTAACTACTCATTTTGGGAGAGGGGGTGCTATAAATATAAATTTTAATTGATGATGTAAGAGTTTATTTAGAGGAAATGAATGGTTTTCTTATAGAAAAATCTTAAACATTCAAAATCCCTGTTTTGACTTCCTTCATTATGCCAAAAATAATATATTACCATAAATATTGCAGCACAATCCTGTGCTTGGCAGTTCCCTTACTTATTATTTGAAGGTTAACTTTCCTCTATTTTTATTCAATTTAATTTCATTCTATTCGGCTTTATTCAAATAATTATACATTTACTTAGTTTTCTTAATATATAACAACCTTAATTTTTCTGTTTTTAACTCTTATACTCGCATTTATGAAGTAATTACAATTCCCATGACATAAATTGAATCCCTTCATCAATTAAAAAGTTCTTCAGTTCATGTCATGCAACTGAAAAGACTAAATTTAGACAAGACATTTATTATAATTATATTTTGAATTATATATATATCTGAAGAATGAGAAACAATATATATACCCCAATGAGAAACAATCACTTATTATTAACTTATTTAGAAATCAGGTATCCTTCCATCCTTTTCTTTATTTGTGAAATATTTATGTTTAAATGCGTAGTATTAATTGTGGACACTCACTCATTGATTAATTTTTAACATAGCTGCACAAGGTCCAGAATCAATATGCTTCATACAAAATTTTGCTAAAATCAAGTGTTTAACAAAAGGTGGCATCAGTAACTAAGTATTTTGTTCTACAACAGCCGAGTATTAATAATTAGCAGGTTGTTGACATCAGATGATATTTATCAGGTGGCCTAACAGATATGAGTCACAGCACTGTTGTGTAAATTCACTTATCAAGTGATATATAGTATGTGTGGGGGACGTTCACATTCATGTTTAATCAGTTGTTTAATGTAGCTTATTAGGTTTGACTCTGAAGAGTCTTAAATGGTGTACAGAATTTGTTTCAAGGATTTTAAATTGTTGTTAAATTACAACTTTAGTGTATGTATATTATTTAATAATTATTAAAGTGACAAACATGAAAGAATTGTAAAAGAAATCAGATCACCTTGAATCTTTATAAAATACATATTTAATAAGACTTTTGAAATATTTCTGCATAACCCATGAGTTCATTTAATATATAAGTGAAAGTAGAAAAAAATTGTCACATGAAAAATAAATATAATTTCTTAAACGAATTAATAGCTCTAACAACATATAATAATATCAAAAATAAATAAATAAATATAAATATATATATATATATTATATATATATATTAAATATATCAATTAAAAAATATTGATTAAAATTCATCTTGAAATGCAAGAGTGTATAAATGTGTTAAAATTATTGTTTTAAATAACTTTTGTAGGGCAGGAATATTTTAGCTATGTAAATCTTCAAAATTTTAAGATTTTGAGTTTAGCATAAATTGGATGTAAGAAAAACGTTATATTAAAATGGAGTTATGTCATATAAAATAGAATAAATTATTGTAACAATAAACACATAATGGATCCATATAATTTACAAATATATATATATATATATATATATATATATATATATATATATGCAAAAAAAGTCTAAGACCCAATTACAAGAACACCCATTTAAATGATAGTAACACGTCTTGATCTATAAGAAAAATACACATTTATATAATACTTATGTTAGAAAAACAAGAACAAACAATAACTAAACTGCAATTCTATTCATGTGCCTATATGTAGACCCATTAAATTCTGCACCTACCTAAAAAAATTTAGGTCAAATGAACATAAATTTAAGTTCTTAAATTTATATGTTTTATAAGTCTTGTATGGTGCTAATTTGGTATAATTTTTCCCTAGTATAATAGGCTAATATAATGAAAGTAACATATACTTGAGATTTTTTAGAATGTTCCATAACTCTAATAGCATGCATTCCATCCCATTCATTTCTGTGTAAGTGAATAATGAACATAATTAATTACTTAATTACAACCAAAGGCCTAAAACATTAAAAACATATATCACAGAGATTGTTGATATTACTTTAGAAAGATACAATACTGCAATGCTATGTGACACACATCTAGAGTTAAGAAAAACAAATTTTCACTAAATTTTTTCATATGAATTAAAATATTCTTGTTTAAAGAAAAAACCTCAAGGGCTCCTAAAAAAAAGCAAAACATAGAACTAGTGTGGATAAACAGGAAGACATCTGCAGCAGAAACTACCAAGGAGAAAGTCAAAATGGAATACATGGTAGCCAAACTGTCTTAACTAGAGAAATCAACAAAGAGTCAACAATCTGTCATGGTAGGAATTATGTAAAGAGCTTAATAAAGATATAGTTGGAAACCCTATAAGATTGTCTGTGGAAAGATGAAAAGACTGCCCCAGATAGGCTTTACTGACAAGAGGATGGCGGAGATTGCTGAGGAATTGTTCCCTAAACATGAAGTGTTTTAATGTATATTTCCGAAGGTTGCCAAGGTTTAAGTGGAGTGCTTATGAAAGAGGGGATTAAGACTGCCTGGTGAATGCATGAAGACCAAGAAGGCCCCAAGGATAGATCTCATACCTTCAGACATCGCTATAAGAATTATGAAGTCAGTGGCGGCGATAAGAACGTGCGCCCCCCGCAAGATTGTTCATCGGCCTCCTCTTCTCCCAATAATCTTTTCCCGGATGTCTATCTTTTCGCCGGCCGGCGCCGGTGAGTCACCGCGATGCACGACGTAGCGATAGCTGCATTACTTATCGGCCAACAGTAAACAATACACATACTTCGTATCATGACATTAAATAATAAATACTGCTCTCTAAATAATAATGGTTATTGCCGTTTTGGATGCACGATGCACAATCTTGTCTAAAGACATTTTAACTTATTTTAGTAATTTCTTGACAATACTCATAAAAATATTGTTATGATAGGGGGGGCCCGTCGCGGGTTCGGGTCCCGGTAAAATTTCCCGAAAAATCCCGGTCAAGGCTCGCGGGCCCCCCCGCTATTGCCTCCACTGTATGAAGTATCATAGAAAGGAATGTATGGAGTTGAAGAATAACTTACTTATGGCGGAGTAATTTCCTACAGAATGGAAAACCATCAAACCTGTTACTAATAGAGAAACTCAAGAAGAACAAGCATAACATTTTGATCTATAGACCACTTTGTATGCTGAACACTATGGACAAGATACTAGAACGACTTATCGGCGCAAGATTGGAATCAGAACTGGAAAGTAGGGATGGCCTTAATGAATTCCAAAAGGGACAATCAACGGTCAGGCTATGATGGAAGTGAAAAAGATAGTGGATATAAAAAATGCCTTCAATAGCATTTTGACTTTACTGGGAGTCGTTAGGGAAATGGAGGAGCTCAGGATTTCACAGTACTGCATACATATAATAATGAGCTATTTTCAGGATAGGGAAGTAAAAATTGGAAGAAATTAGACCATCATCATGATTTGTGATATTCTTCGGATTTGTAATGGAAGATATACTAACTATGATGATATTCTCAGACTAAGGATGCCTGAATGGATCACTCTGATAGCATATGGCGATGACCTAGCTATTGTGGTAGAAGCTAACCCTTTAAACCATCCTGGAAAGACACATTAACCGGACAATCAGTTGGATCAATAAATGGCTGCATCAGAAGAGATTGTATATAGCTCCACAAAAAAACAGAGGCAGTGCTACTTATGGTTAGAAGATCCTTAAAGTAGGTAGTACATATAACACTATCCGGCTGTAGACGGTTTCATTATCTGTCTAACCAACATTTAGTTCTTTTACAAAAAAACATTATAACTCCAGAAATATATTAGATATTGATATAAGTATTTAATTTGTTACATTTTACAAGCGTACAAAACACAGACTTTATTTTTTAAATTTTCAAAATGGTGGCCATTTAAAACTTTTATCTCCAAAACCGTTAACTTAAAAAAAAAAAATGTATGACTGCTGTTTTAAAAATTATAAAAATAAAGTCTTTGTGTTTGGTACACTTGTAAAACTTAATATACTAAATGCATATAATACAATTAATTATATTTTGTTCTTACAGTCTTTTACTTGCGTATATTTGACACATTTTGAAATTTATTCCATCTTCAGACAATCGCTCCTAGGAGGTTGTTAGGGGCTTGCCACTATCTGAATTATTAGCAGATATTTGAACCAATTCGAAAATGAATATCTATTGTCCGATAACAACAAATTTTACAACAAAATAGTATTTTACACAAGATACTTTAATGATACTTTTATGATATTGATATCCTGCCCCAATTGGATAACTTAAAGATATATACGAAGAACATTTACCTGAATATTCAGTTAATGGAAAATAAAAAGAACAATAGATTAAATTTCCTAGACTTTACAATTATAAATAATAATGATAAATTTCGATATAAGATATACCGGAAACCAACCACCACAGATATACAATACATGCAGACTCCTGCCTTCCAATCTTTCAAAAGTTTTGCCGCATACAATAGTTTCATCCATAGATTGTTAGACGTACCACTTGAGCAAAAGGATTTCCAAGAGGAACTAAATACGATTAAATATATTGCAGTAGTCAATGGATAAAAGACGTCTATGATACACAAAATACCCAAGAAAAACCGAGACAAACATGATTCACTTATAATTAAGTGAGAAAAGAATCATATATAGCAACTGAGTATGGCAATATCCTTCCCAAAATCCTTACAAACACACTTAACCAAAATAATTTTTAAGTTACCTTCTGCACCATAAACAACATCAGTAAATTATTTCATTTATTACAGCCGTCCACAAATTACATTGTATGGCCAAGTCATAACATTCTCAAATATTTCAAAAGATTTTTTCTAATCAATTGCATTTTCTTAAAAGCATATTTATTACAAAACAAACAAATAAAATCAACAATAACAAATAAATAAAATTACAAAACATTAAACATATTACACCATCAAATATTTATACAATCCAAACATCATAAAACAATAATAATTTATTTTCATTTTTGAATTTTGACTTTACAATATAGCCAAAACACATCCCCAAAAAATCAACGAAAACGTATGGTGGATGAACTCGCTTACCAAGTAAAAGGACTTTGATGACAGAAGTCGTCTTAAGTTATTTTATGAAATTTACTTCCAGTCGTAAATAATCTAATTGTTTGTTAATAAATTCAACACCTGCATGAGACGGAAGTTTTTCACAACATTTAGCCTATGAGGGTGCATCTTAAAAAATTAGCATGTCGTGTGTTATAACTATGACAATCCATGTTACGTAATGTTTGACCTTATTTCCAACAATGTATTATAGTTTCAAAATATATAAATATGGAAAAGTTAATATGCCTAATTCTTTAAATGCTTCTCTACTGGACGCCATTCTAATTATTTATAAAATGCAGTTGACCATTTGAATTTTTAAATAAAAACTCTATGTCTACAGAACCATTTTATAAGTATATTTTTAGCACTAAAATAATAATAATAATAATACTGTGGTGTAATAGCTCATGAAGAACCAGAGTCTGAATACAGTTTTCAGTTGATTAATTTGTGGTACACACTCAAAAATCCCATTGTCATAATTTTAACTGTCACAACAATAATTTATTACCAAAACTGTAGCTTCTTACTTATTCTCACAGTGTGGGGAAACAACATCACTTTTAGAGCCCCCACAAGAATTTAACCCAGGACCTGTCACACATACAAAGCGACAATACTAACCAAAATACTAACTGAAGTACTTTTCACAAAAACACACTAACAAAATAACATTTCAGTGAATGGGTACACTAGTGGGCAACTAAAGCAAAACCAATCCAATGAAATGTCATTTTGTTTTGTTACTAAAATTGAGTTCTATTTTCTTTGATTACAATGAATTTATATATTATAGCTTCGGATAACGTATACTATTAATGTTATATATTTGTCTTACCGTCATACATATCCTATGTTCCTAACCGAGCACGTTCAGACCATGTTGTGTTTTTATAAACTTACAGTTTATGTGTATTTTATGTTTAGTGACACTGCCCTAATTGGCAAAGATAATATCACTTATTATGTGTTGTGAATACATTAGTGTTTAGTTATTCACGAAACAGCTGTCAACGAAGAAAAAACATTAGGATATGTATGATACCATATATAACATTAACAATCAATTTGTAACTCTAAAAATGGAAAATAAATTTGTATCTTCGAAGATACTATTTCCAAAAATAGTTTAACAAGACTACTCACCAAATGTTTAATTTTTGCCATTTCCTGCATCTGAAAACCTTCCAACTGATCCTTATCCTCTTGGTATTGACAGATCTTTCTTTTACTCTCTATAAAATAACATTAAATATAAGTTACAATAAAATAGAAACTTATTTATTAATATCAAGTTGTTTATACAAAGAAAATTGCATTAATGAAAAACAAACACAATATTTAGTAAATTCTACAATTTATTTGAGTCTTGCCGACCATGGTTTCGCCAACAACGGCATTTACAAGGCAGCTTAACAAAGACTAAGGAAAAATATAGAAACTAACATATTATTACTACAAAAGGAAGAACAGTTACTTAGCTAGGGTAGGGGAGGGGGGAGGTAAGAGCAAGGGAAACATGTGGTCGTACGGAAGACAATGGTTTTAACAACGGTGAATTTGACAAAAATTCCACCTGATCATTAAGTACTAGTTTGGAGTCTTTACAAAATATTCTCTTAATCTCTAACATTTCTAATAAATTTAATTTCTTACTTTTAACATTAACATGGAGAATCTCAAACTTAACATTATTCAAAAAATCCGACACTACATGAGTTTTTAAATGATTAGAAAAACTAGATTCATTATGACCCAACCGCCAATTTCTTTCGTGTTCCATTAACCTGCATTTAAAACTACGGCCTGTTTGGCCTACATAAACTGCATTACAGATATTACAAGTTAATTTATAAACACCACTTTTTTGCATGTTATCTATTTTATCTTTACAATTTAGTAACATTTTTCCTAAATTGTTTTTGCAATAAAAAGCTGGTTTACAATGATTTTCGTTTTCTAATACATTCCCAACCGCATAGCTAACCTTACCAATATAGTTAATTCTACGCCATTTTTGTAATTTATTAGACTCTACGGTTGGAAAAATAAGTGATTTAGCTTTATTTTTTAATTTAGTTTTTAAAATTTTTTCTATGAGGTTAACATCATAATCATTATTAAAAGCAATTTGTTTTATGCAATTTAATTCCGTACAATAATCGTTATTAGACATAGGAATGTTGATGAGACGATGCAACATACTATGGAAGGCGGCCATTTTGTAACTAAAAGGATGTTGTGAGGTAGAATGTATAATATTGTCAGTAAACGTGGGTTTTCTAAAAATACTGAAACTATGCTTACCATTTTCAATAAATTACAAAAATGGCGTAGAATTAACTATATTGGTAAGGTTAGCTATGCGGTTGGGAATGTATTAGAAAACGAAAATCATTGTAAACCAGCTTTTTATTGCAAAAACAATTTAGGAAAAATGTTACTAAATTGTAAAGATAAAATAGATAACATGCAAAAAAGTGGTGTTTATAAATTAACTTGTAATATCTGTAATGCAGTTTATGTAGGCCAAACAGGCCGTAGTTTTAAATGCAGGTTAATGGAACACGAAAGAAATTGGCGGTTGGGTCATAATGAATCTAGTTTTTCTAATCATTTAAAAACTCATGTAGTGTCGGATTTTTTGAATAATGTTAAGTTTGAGATTCTCCATGTTAATGTTAAAAGTAAGAAATTAAATTTATTAGAAATGTTAGAGATTAAGAGAATATTTTGTAAAGACTCCAAACTAGTACTTAATGATCAGGTGGAATTTTTGTCAAATTCACCGTTGTTAAAACCATTGTCTTCCGTACGACCACATGTTTCCCTTGCTCTTACCTCCCCCCTCCCCTACCCTAGCTAAGTAACTGTTCTTCCTTTTGTAGTAATAATATGTTAGTTTCTATATTTTTCCTTAGTCTTTGTTAAGCTGCCTTGTAAATGCCGTTGTTGGCGAAACCATGGTCGGCAAGACTCAAATAAATTGTAGAATTTACTAAATATTGTGTTTGTTTTTCATTAAAATGGAGTTCTACCAAGTACCATCGGTCAATAGTATAAATCGTATAAAAAAATTGCATTACCATAAAATTTTTATTTAAACTCAAAATATATTTTTTCAGAGCTAAAATTTTAAGTATAATAATACCAAATTTGAATACATGACCATTCGCCATTTTGAATTGGGATAAAATAGCAACCATAAAGTTTGTGCAGTTATTTTATATTAAATAATACTTTTAAATTTAGGTATTTACTCAATGGAGCTTTACATAGACAATTTTGAGTTGCCTCCAAAACTCCATTTAGGTGGGATTGAGTTTACCTTACAATGCCAAAATATGGTGTTTTTACACAAAAAACTGTTTCTAAAATTCGAGCCTTCTACCTTTAAGTTTAAAAGTTACTTAACCTTTTGTACAGCTTGGCATTCATGAATTTTTTTGGAGTGTATTTCTGCATTTTTATGTGATAATTAAATTTTTAAGACTTTTATAGTTGCAGAAGAAAATATGTTATTCTGATTTGTGATTTATCAGATGCTATGTGAATATAACATAACACCCTTAGTTCTATATTTCAATTTTAAAAGAAGCTCAACAATAAATAAGATTTTTTTGAAATAACCACTTAAAAAAAATTAAAATAAGTAATGGTTTAACCCCTTAAGTGTTTTATTATTTTTTTTGCCTAAATCAACCCAAAAATGCCTATTTTTTTTATTTGATTATTTTAATGTTTGTTAACTTGGAAGTTAAAAAATAGGCATTAAAAGAAAATATAAGCAACATCAAAAGTATAAATGTCATGTTTAATATAATTTAAAAATTTTCTGCAAATACATTAAAAACACATTTACCTAACAATAATTAAAAATGTAAAATGTAATAAAACCATTGTTATAAATAAAAGTACACACAATAAAGATTGTTTACAGTTTCTTACTAATGTTTAGTAATTTTTTTGGGTGTGATATATTTTAAAACATGGGGCAGCACACAGCCCAACATCACATTCACTGCACTGGTATCGCGACTCCTTGCGGACATATCGCGACTCCTTGTAAATATAATGTTCACGGCGGATCCAAAGAGAACAAAAATAAAGCGGTAGTTTTATAAGTTATGCTCTAGAGAGCATGCCAACACTATCTAGCGGCAATACTAGCAACTACAACGTAATATTACGACAGAGAACGAAATAGAATAGGGCAAGTTAAGAGCGTCGGCTTTAGCCGACAGCGGCACTTTTTATCGATATTTGTAGCGTCGGCTTAAACCGACATAAACACTTAAGGGGTTAATTTAAAGCAATTACCAAACTAAATATTTCAACACAAATTTATTTTCAATATCTCTTACCATTTCAAAATGACCGCCTAAAATTCCTACAATGTATTACTGAACTAAGTTATTCTTTACTGCTTTACTGCTAATCATGATATAAACATGAAACAATCAAATATAGAATCAACATTAAAACAGTTTTAAAATGTGTATTAGAGGACTACTTTGTAGATAGATACTGGTATTTCAATAGTTCCAAATTTGGGATTTACAGAATCATGGATAAAATTTTCAGAAAGTATGTTTTGTATAGTTTTAAAGCTTTTATAATGCAGATTCTTAATTAAACTTTTTTCCTTGTTATTAAACAAAAAACCTCTCAATCATCTTCTTCTTTTAAAAAAAGGAAGAAAATAACATAAAATAGAGTACCCTAGCTTTTGAATACTTTAACTGTGTCAGGATCGAAAGTGAACGATAATTGGTCAAGAAAGACCCGATAGGAAAGGTGAAAGAGAAGGATCTAACCCAAGCCTACAAGAAAAAGGTATAGATACAACCAGAGTCCCTCGGGATTTCTACACCCGCACTCTCTTTATTGGTTCCTGGAGGGTCTTTACATTATGTTTTCAGCCATTTGTTTTATGTATATATTGTTATTAGTATAGCCAAGAGAGAGAAAATATAAAGTTCAACATTGAGAACATTTATAGCCACCATATTGAAATGTTATACGATATTACAAAACAACGTGTATTCAGGGGTTCACTTATCATGGATTTGGGAATGACAATTCTGAAGTATCCTAGCTGGATCTACACCTTCATCTAGTCTTGAGTTATATTCCTCTCCTTCATCTTTCCACCAGGTCTCTCTGGACCAACTTTTGTTCTCCTCTGACTCCTGACGCTATTATTTGAAGACTATGGGTGTCCATTTTATGCTCTTTTTTATTTTCCTTTTTTTAAACCGTTGATGATTGTAACGATTTTCACCTTTAAAAAACAATCTAAAAACATCTTTTGTGAAAATGTTTTTTTTAAAAGTGCTATAAATGAATTATTTGACCTATATTTACATTTGAAATTTTTTATAAACAACCTCCCGTCTGTTTTTGAAACTCACAGTATCCAAATATATATATATTTTTTTTTTGGAAATTTTCATATATGATTTAGTGATCATTTCAAGTCAATCGTTTTAACCTATATTCCAATTTTTATTAAATTTCTCAATGTCAAATTTCAATAATTCAACAATATAACATCAACGTTTAAAAATTCTAGAAATTTCAAAATCATGTACATTTGAGAAAGGCTATTTATGACGTTCCATTAGACTGATTTTAACTTTGAGATTGTGTTTACTAGTGGTAAAAAAAATTTGCAAATATTTTACATGAGTTTAACTAATATACAAAGAGTGAGGTTTATGGTTGCTATATATCTTCCACTATAAAGTTTACCAAAATTTACCTTCTGCCACTTTTAAAGCTTCCTTCAACTCCCTAGTCAACTTCAGAAGATCTTCCGTCAGTGTTTGTTCTTGTTTTCTCCATTCTCTTTCTTTGTCTTCCATTATTTTCACTAATTCTGTTTCTTTCTTCTCCATCTTTTTTGTCCAATCTGCATCTCGTTTTTCCAATCGGTTTCTCCACTCATCTTCTCGCTTAGCAAGTCTAGTCAGATCTTTAGCCGTTAAGCTCTAAAATGATACAAAATGTTTGATAAAATAGAGATTTGAACTAATGTAGAGTCTAGAAACTTTGAGATACAAAATCAAATAGTGTTTAAATAATTCAACAAACTTAGTTTTACAATTTGACAATATAAAAAATGTAATGTAATTCATAATCATTTGCACTTATATATTATTTATCATCAGAAATGTAATGTAAGGACAATGTATACAATTTTTCACAAGTAATATGTTTATTAACTCAAACATACTTCAACAACAATGGTTGCATGAGCTACAATAATCAAAATATAATATGGAGAACCAGTTAGAGTTTGATTACTATTGAAATTCATTCATTGGCGACATTGTCATTGAAACAAGTTTGTATTAATAAACATATAATTTGTGAGAAATTACGTTCAGGTTTTATTTCAATTTTAAAACATCTCATAAGTCAAGCTCAATATTTATTTATAATTTATAGTAGGTTTAAAAGGGATCATTCTTTTCCTCTTTTTAAACAGCTCAACTTATTGCCATTAAAGAGAACACATATGTTTTTTTTTTTAATTTCAAGATTGTTCAATATGAGAAGTGGAGTTAGGATTATGAATTAAATTTATTAATAAACAAAATTGAGATCTAAATTAAATTACAATATTTTGAAACTACTAATGTTTGCTTACCAACGTTTTAATAACACATGTTAGCCTATAACTTGAAACAAAATGGACATTAGTAATACCTACAAATTATGTTGGTTGGTAATGTCATTAAAGAGATACATTTTTTGGTCTTGTGATAGACAGTGGTCTAATATGGAATATCCATATAGATGGTGAATGTATCACAATATGCTATGGAATTTTTGTACTGATAAACCACAATTCTAGAACTTTTAAGGTCGCAAATGCTACTTAATGAGTTCTTTCTGAAGTGATAACAATTCACATGTGATGATTATATAGGCCTTAACTAATATCGATACAAACAGCTTAAAGATTGTAAAAAATTGACATTTCAATCTTTCTTACAGTGTCTGATAACAATCAAATTTGAGGTTCGTTAAACATTAATAGCTATGAAAAATTAGCTTTTGTAACTAGACTGTGCATATTAGTTCCAGTTGCATTTTAGTTTGTAATTTGATAGTTTTGTGCATTTAAAAAAAAAGGAAAATGTTATAATGAATAGCAGTTAGTAATTATAATGAAATTCCTTTCGGAGAAAACAATAGATGTATTTGATGACACACTGAATAAAGAAGACTTAATGACATTTCTGTTCAAGTGATTCAGAATAAAAACAACTAATTTTGCAAGTGTATAAAGTTTATTTTTTGCTGTCAGAATAATTTTTTCGTAAATAAGTTTACATTTTACTTAAAAAGAACTAAAAGGTGATTCTTTTGCATGTTTTAATATTTGCATCATTTGAATATTATAAAAATCTGTGTTTGCTATGTACAGTCAAAGTCAAAAAACAAAAAATGAATGAAAAAAAAATCAAAAATATTTTTGAGAAAACTATAATTAAAAATCTAAATAAGTTGTTTTCCATATTATAATAATTTTTTGTAGAATTTTATTAATAAAATGATACATACTTAGATTATGTTAGGATTATTTATTATTTCTTTATAATTTTTTCAATTTGTGCATGCACAATACATAAATTAAGAAAAATACATATATAAGAAAAAAGACAGCCAAGTACGGGGTTAAACATTATTAAACTAAACAAACTCTTCTTTTATCCTACATCTGAAATATGAAGTGATCATATGAGATAACACATCAAGGAGTTAGATACAAAAGGTGTTAAACTTATAAAAAAAGAAGCAATTAGAGTTATTGCTATATTAAAAAGAATGGAATCCTGAATGAAACCTTTCAGAGATTTAAGAGTATTAACGTTACCAAATAAAAATATAATAAAATTAAAAAATAAATAAAAAATAAAATAAAAATTAAAACAGAATTTTCTTAAATAAACACTTTAATTGAACAATACAATTCAATATCTCAACGACTAAGTTGTCACCTGAACATAAACCTAGTTCCACATGTCTGTAGTTCCAACCCGGAAAATTGCACAACTTATTGAGATACACAAACAGTATCCTACCACTTTGATTATTATCTTACAGAAACAATTGATCTAATACACAATCAAATAATAAGTTATAATAACAATTAATTTAAACATCATTACTATAACAGGGAAGCAACTCTACTGACCGCTCGATTATACAGAGAAGATAAAAATGGTACATTTAGCCAATAGAACTACTCCCTGCTATAGTAAACAGTATGAAATAAAACTTGACTTACTGAAATTGAAATAGGAGACAACATTACAACTGTTCGTTATACAAAGTTAAAAAAATAATCAGTTATTGCTTTTATTGCAGCATGTTATTCATTATCTCCTCTTTATAAAAATATAAAAACCTACTCTATTGCTTTTATCTATGTTTGCACAGAAATTAACTGTGGAGAAACTAATAGGCATCTATAAAAACCAGAGTGTAAATTTTCACACACAGGTATTTGTTACTAAGACCTTGTAGTATTTAGCAGTTTAAACAGCTAGTAGGCCTATGGATTATTTTTTGTGGGTGTATATATGAGGTAATCGTGTTTACTTTCCAATTACTAAGTATGAACAGTATTGTGATGGTATCTTATAAATGGTTTTCAATGGTTCTCAAAAATTCATTTAGTCCATATGATACAATATTTATTTACATAAATTGAAACCTGGAACAATAATATCATTAATCACCAACTCATTCAATAACATTACTTATATATAAAGAAGAAGAAACTATGAAATTGTAAATAATTAATTAATAAACAAAAATCGAAATAGGTACAATCATTTCAAATAATAACCATCATTCAAAATGTAGCATTGTAATTTCATTCACTCATACCATCTTTTATAGTATTTAGGAATCTTTAAAATGTAACAATTTAATTAATATAAAAATCAGATTAAGGATGAGATGAGAACAAATATAATACCTACTAATTAAATAACTTCAAAGAGTACCTCCGTAATCATAGGAAAATGTAAAAAAATATATCTCGGAAGAAGAATTTTAAGAAAGTAGAAAAGACTTGCAATTTTTAAAAAGTAAATAGGCTTAAGACAATAAGAGAATAAATTAACAAAAAGGAATCAGACAATAGGGCAAGATAGAAGAAGACTTACAAATAATTAAAGAATATGCTTTTATGAGTTAACTTCAATGTATGTAACTTCTTCACAATACAAACTCTAAAACTACCATTCTATTATACCAAAAATTCAATTATTGAAGTGAAAATTAATCAAGAAAAATAAAAATTAACATTTTAACGTAATCATAAACTCTAGCTCATTGTTGTAAAATATAAATGATCCATAATTAAGTAAAATAATTATAAATTTTAATTATAAATTATATATTTCTATAATTTTAAAAGTTAGCTTCATTCATAGTCTGTTTATGTTTTGTTACTTTTCAATGTAATAAATATCACTCCTTCAAATCCCATATTAAAAATAAATCTATATTTATTCATTTTTTTCTCCAATAAACTGTTTTAAAACACATTTTAACGTAAGATACCCAACTATAAAATAAAACCCAAGATAAAAATAATAATAAATTTACTTCACAAACAACTATGTCCATCTATCTTTAAAATATTTATATTACAGCCATTTTCAAAATGATATCAGTCTGTGGCACTTTTGTCACACATTACCTCAAAAACAAGTATTCCAATTGATTTAAAAAAATTTAAGTTTGATGTAATGCAAGTGTCACGGCATAGAATGTTTAAATTTTATACTATATTATATAAAAGGATGAAAAACAAATTCAAACATTTTCAAAAGAATAGCATTTCAATAAGATTTAATATTTTGTTGTGCTGTGAATCTCCCATGGTATGATTACATTTTTATCAAAATCCATGGAAAGTATGAAAATATAAATTTATCTAATTTTAGTGAACATGTCAGTGCCATTCCACTTCCTTCCATTATAGAGTATTTTATACAGAATTTTGTTTTACTCAAACTCCCCAAATAGTGTTTTCCAAATTTGAGATTTTTCTGATTTAAAAAAGTCAGATTAGGCCTAGTTAGATGGCAATTTTGAAGTATCATCTCATTCAGTTTTGTATTATAAAACTCAAAATAATTTGATGTGTACAGTTCATGCCTTTCCAATTACTTATATAAAAACCAACATTATATAAATAACACATTAAATAAAAATCAATTAATTAATTTTGGGCTCTATGTGAACCAGAAACATACAAATCTTCTAACTGTCTATCAAATTTAAACTAAGCATTTAAAAGAAAAACCTTAAACAAATGCTCAAATCTTTGGCTTTTATTTTGGATTTTTTGTGTGTTTGTAGGCCAAACTGAAACTCTGCACTGTTGAACACATCAGTGTCTCATTCAAATCAGATGATAATTTAAAATGTTCATAAATTTAGAGCCAACCCATATTTTCACACTTTTGAAATTTAATAAAATAAAATTGGTTTCGTAGAACACCAACTCTTTGCTAACTTGGACAATTTGAGTCACCTTCAATGCTTATTTGATTTTGTTCAAAATATAATCCAATCATTTGGATACCTCACACCAAATTGTAAAATTGTGAGTCATCCAAGCCACTTGTTTTTGAGATGTTGTCTGAAAAAAAAAGTTACCAGACAAATGTTGTTGTCAGATACACAGTATTTCGAAGTGGATATTTATGTTGTTCTTAAGAGTTCAAAATGCCGAGAACCACTGAAAATGTAATTTCAAAATTTTAGAACCATCACAATTTTCCCTATCATATAATTGAAAAGCAATGTTCTAAACATAAGCATTCCTACTATTGACAAACATATAAGCCTACCTATCTCAAAGGATCAGGTGTGTAAAATTTACAAGTTTAAAATTATAAATTACAAATTGCTTCTAATTTATATAAAAATAAATTATTTGATAACTTAATAACTTATCTCAATATTAATAGCCTTAGTTAATGATTAGTGGTACTGCTCTGTACTTTATGTTCAAGAGATTATAGCACAACGCATTGCAAAACATATGCTCATTAATATTTTAAACCAAATACTACAACAGATCTTACTGACTACGTAATAGTATCAACAATTATTGTATGCAATTATTTTTAAACAATTGGAATTTTCACAATGTTGTATAAATGCAGTAAGGTATGCCAGAGAATTTTATTTATTGATTTATCTGGGATTTCCCTCCCTTTTTAATAAGTAGACTAGGATCTCTCAAACAGTAAAATAAATAAAGTAAGAGGGATAAAGTTACTTATAATGGAATCAAACATGTATTTTAAATATGAATGTCAATTTTTCTAATTTTAGTCTGGGAATTCATGTCTGTTAATGTGTAAATGATCTAAGCAAACATTTAAACAACTACTAGGCTACTTATTTTGTTTAGTTTACTAGAAGTTACAACAAAGCTCTGGGCTCTATAACTGAATTAGACATATGTTTACACACATTTGGAATTTCCTCAAAATAACCAGAATAACAATTTAGAAAATAAATGAGTTATTTCTGTTTTTGTGGTGTTTTTTATGTATCTGGTAAAAATTATTTCCATGAATAAAGAAACAAAAATTCTTTTTATTGTTTGTATATTAGTTGCTAGAGAGTATTAGTATTCTGTAAAATTAATATTTCAAACCGACAGAAAAGTCATAATTTTATTTTTATGTTTAGAAATGCTTTCATCATTTTCAGGTAATTGTTATTGTACTAGGTCTATACATAAAATATCCAGACATTATTTTTTAATATATACAGTACCTAGAACAATTGTCCCTTAGACTCTTTGGGCCTAACACATTTACTCCAGCATATCTCCAGCAAAGTTTTCTTTTCTAAGTGCCATCAGCTGACTCGTCATTTCCTAAATTTCATTGATAGCCGGAAATATCTTGTATTTTAAAAAAGTGAGTCAGAAGTTGCAGAGTTTGAGGTATCTGAGTGATTCTGTTTTACCAAAAACAACTTTCACAAGAGGTAATGAAAGAGCAGGAAAATTGTCTTATTGAAGCTGTCCCTCACCAATGATCCACAACAATGTCAGTTTTATTCCTATTGCATCTCTCATCTGCCAAAGAACATTGATGTAATAGACCTTATTAATTGTTACTGGACAATATCTTTACAAAAACTATCAAGATGGTCTTGAAGTTATTCTGACTTTGCTTCGCCTTCTTCGGATGTGGAAAACCAAACATAGATCCATACTTTATCTCTGGTTATAATTTGTTTCAGAAATTGTGAATCATTGTTAGTGTCTGAAATTATTGCTGCTCTTGTGTAAGAACCTATGAAATTAATTTTGTTGTCGCATATTTCATGTCAAGATCCCCTGTCAAAATCTCTGAAGCAGTCATTTTTGGAATTCCTCTGGAACTCTCAAAATGTCTCTCTCAACATTTTGTTAATTTTATCTTTCCGTGTGGTGTATATAAAGAAGTGGTGTATATAAGATAACTTGCAAAATATATAATTCATGTAATGTAGGTCAAACAGGACGTAACTTTAAATCTAGATTAAGTGAACATGAAAGAAGTTGACGGTTAGGATATAAGGATTCCAGTTTTTCAAATCATTTAAGAATACATCAAGTGTCTGATTTTAATTCGAGTGTAGATTTTAAAATATTACATTTTGATAATAAAGGTAGGAAATTGAATGCTTTGGAGAGCTTAGAAATTAAAAGAATAAGATACTGTAATCCTAATTTAGTTTTAAATGACCAGTTAGATTTGTATAACTCTCCATTAGTAAAACCTTTAAAAGTTATTTGTACTTAGAACAATCAACTGGTTTTCCCATTATGTATTGTTCCTATGGTCATTGCCCAGGCCGGGTATTTCCCAACCTTCCATTCATTGTATCCTAACTCCCACCCTCTAGTTTTAAGGTTTTATGATTTCTTCAGTCTGTAATACAGCCTCGTCAATGCCTTAGCAGGCGTAACCATTGGTCGGCTAGACTAATAAAAAGTGGATATTACAAAATAAAAAAAATGTGTTTTATTATCTATAAACCACAATACTTATTAATTTAACATGTACATTAAAACAATGGTCACACAGACTGTTTGTAAGTTGGTAACATATTTATTTCTTATTTCATATATATTTAATTTTAATAGAAGCACATCTACTAAATGTCAATACTTTAAAGTTTATCAATTTATAATATTTCATTTTTATTGAAAAAAAATGAAAGCGAAGGAAAATATCCATTATATTTTAATTTCTACCACAAAAGTTTATCAATTATTTATAATACTTAAATTTTATAGACAAAAGAACCCAACAATTTATGCATGCTTGATTTTTTAGTACACATTTACAATATACCCATACACATAGTTATACTATAATACGACACATAAAAAGAATACAACACATAAAAACAAATAATTAATAAAAAACTACCTGACCTAACTTCTAGATGCCAAATATACATTGTGTAGGTAATAAACTCTTACTGACATATTCTATAAATGCACAAATACAAATATCTAAAATGTGAATACATTATACTTCACACATGGGGAGTATGATTATTATATGATTAAGGATACCAAACTTCTTGATAATTTCATCTAATATAATAATAATGTACATATTGCCAATCTGATCCAAGATAACAATCAACAAAAGTTGTATTTAATTTTTGTAATGGAATAAAATTTGGAGACGATCCAAAATTGTGCAGAAGTGATAATTCACAATTTTGTAAGTTGTGAAAATTAAAAGCTTATAGCAATTCGAGGTGAAGCAATATAGAGGAAAAATAAACTTAATTCGTAATAAGATGAAGCTTCTGTTCATAATGTACAAATCTTTCAGACTACACATTTTTATATTGTTGGATCTTAATCTACAAATCTTTTCATCATAATCACAGTTGTCACTACAAAATATTTAGAATCTACATAATATTGAGATCGCTTTACCAAAAATTGTATGACAGGAAACGTAAGCAACAATAAAAACCTTTACAACATGTCTACATCACTATTGTGATTTTACTTACTTTTCCATCGAGAAGTGTAAACTCCATACTTCCTGTTGTTGATGTTGGTGTAGTAACTTCTTCCTTAGTTGGTGTTTCTGAAACAAGGCTATTTAAACTAGTTTCTGAACCTTGGCGAGAATGTCGACCAAGTCCAGGTTTTTGAGTGACGGACAATTTTGGTAAATCACTGCCTGTCTTCTCACGAATTTTATTTTTCATGTTGTTAAACATCTTGCCTGAAAAAAAAAAGTAATAATTGTTAAAAATTCACTGTTACTTTAATTAAAATTGTACTGTTAATATGTAAAGTTTTATTTTATGTCTCCACAGTTGGTTAATATATACACACACACACACACACACACACACACACAATTAATTTGTAAAAAAGTGGGAAAAAAGGGATAGCAAAACAAATCAGTTTAAATGAAAATGAATAGAAAATACAAAGTTTTTTGTAGGGCATTATCGCCTACACAGAAAAAAAAAGTAGATATCATATTATATACTATTAGCTATAAATACCAGTCCTGGAAGTAATCTTCTTTAGTAAACTACCTAATGAACCGTATGTTAATACAAAACCTGAGACAGCTAAATAAGTCTGCATTATTGTTATAAACATCAACCAAACCTAGCTCTAACCCTAAAAGACTGACATTAAAATAGTCTTGTAATTTTGAAAAATCCATAAAAATGGTTTTATAATGGAGATTCTAAACATAATAAGATCAGTGCTCTGCTCTGGGTAGTAGTTTTTCTTACCTTTTACAACTTCATAAGTAGAATGAGAATTATTTTAAGAAACTAATAATTTAAGTTACTAAATTGCAAACTTAATATTTGTTTAACCATGGTATGGTATACTACCTAGAGATACATTGTTGGTATACATTAAAAAATTTTATGATTCTACTTTTAAAATTATATAGTTGCTAAAGAAGTGAAACAATAAAATTTTACATTATCAAATGTTGCTATATATTTAATTTGGCTTATAAAAACATATAAATAGTTATATTATACATACAAATTAAAAACAAGTCATTTGTTTTTATAAATCAAAATTTTTTTTTTAAATTATATTTTATTACAACTAAGTTAAATACAACCTAACAAGCAATTTATTCTGAATACATGGTTTTAACAATGATATGGTTCACCCAGCTCTAGTTCATTAAACAGAGTCCAGTTTTAGTCTCGCACCAAGTCAATGGGCTTTGTCCTCTTCAGCCTTCGCAGGTCCTTGCTGGCATTGAGGAGAGGGAGCATTTCTATATTCTCATGAGCTTCCAGTCTCTTACTGTGTCTTAAGGAGCATACCTTAATTTCCTCAGCCACGGTATTGATTTTTAAGTCACGATGGATGTTGTCGCTCCTCACATACCATGGAGCTTTACAGATTTGCCTCAATACTTTGTTTTGAAATGTTTGTATCCGCTTGATGTTTGACTTCTTAGTACAGCCCCACAACTGACTACCATAATTCCATACTGGCTTTAGAATTTGCTTATATAGTAGCAATTTGCTATGCAATGAAAGTTGTGAGTATTGACCTAACATCAAATGTTCTTGAGTTTTAGATTCGGCATCGAGCGTCATGCCTAGGTACTTTGCTGAATTCGCATATGGTATAATCTGCGAGTTAATAAAAACTGAGAGTGATACTATTTTTTTATTTGTAAAATTTACAAGGACCGATTTCTTTTCATTTAATTTAAAAAATGCTAAAATTTAAAGTTTAATTTAAATTCTTATTAAACTTAAATTAAATAACACAAATGTAAAAAATAAAAGGTAAAGGTTCATATTTTAAAATTAAAAAATTAGATTTATCAAAACTTTTTGGTTTGCGGAGATTTATTACCATATGTCAGCGACGTTCTGGCACACTTCTCCTCGGTACTCTAAGCAGAATGCGAGGTCACAATGGCTGCAATAGTTTTGTGTCATCCTTTGCTTTTGGCTAGGGGAGTAATTGTATGTGGTTCTTTTCTTCTCCTCTCTTGGTCTTGCTGATGTTTGCTTATCTTTCTTCAGAACGGCTAAAATTTCATGGCGGATTGATCTTCGTAATGTAGGTACTTTCAAACGTTCTTCCAGCCAAAGAGGTGCAAGCTGAAGCCACAATTGCTCCATAAAAGCACACATCTTCATTGTTCCTTTCACTCTCAAGACATTTCCTCTATTCAGCACAATATATGAGTTAATTATTGTCATATTAATCACACCATAAAAAACACATATCAGCCAACTTTTTGTTTTTATATGAACACGACATAACTGAGCACATTTGGTCGAACAAATCGACCCCACATTTCGTTTTATTATAGTTCTCAATCATGACAGATTTTCCAGAGGTATGCGAAATTGTATACGCTTTGTTCATGGTACTTAAAAAATATATAACTTTGTTCAATTTTACTTTTTGTGACAACATAGTTGTATTCTTATTGAACAAAAATTGTGTGTCTCCTACAGCTCTTTTTTTTGTTAACCATGCAGGGTGGTATTTCTTTTTTATCTAAGAGTAAGGTTCCTAAGAGTGACAAGTTGTAAGGACGTTTTAGTAGTAAAAGTGGCACACTTGTGAACCAATTGTCTGTGATGTTTCGGTTGGATCCATGATTATATGTTCTGTCAGTTTTTTGACATAGTACTCAGCTACTGGCATTCCTGCAGGGGTTGAACCTTTTCCAATGTATGGTTCTGCTGTTATCATATATTTCGAACCTACATCACATAAAAGGATAAACCTTATGCCATATTTTGCAAGCTTTTTCGGGATGTACATTTTAAACAGACATCTAGCGCAGAATGCTAAAAGCTGTTCGTCAATTGTAGGATATGGACCTGGTTCATAGTAAGCTTTACATACATTTACGAAATCCTTCCAAATTTCCCTAATAGGACCAAACTCATCTGTTTTTTTTCTATGTGTCCTAGTATCTTTATCATCAAATCTAAGGCAATCAAGTAAGAAGCAAAATATCTCTTCTCTGAAAAGGCAGCTTTGTAAATCTGGCCCTTTTTCTTTAAATCAAACATAATATTAGTACTCAAATGGTTATCTTTATGAAACACACTGAAAATTAATATGCCTATTATTGCTTTTATCTCTGTATGGTTAGTTTCAGATACAAAAATTGTACATTTTTATATTTAATTTGTTTTAATAAAATTTCAGAATTTGTATGGCTCACTATTTCTTAATAACATTTTCTGTAAAAAAAAGAAAAAAAGGGAAAAAAGAAGAAGAAATGATTCTAGAGGTGTTTGTAGCTTTTTACCTTCATCTTTTGTACAATGTCTCTATGTAGGCTACAGTGTCTCTAGCAGCTGTGTGAGTTGACACTTAAGGGAGTTCCTTTACCCAGCAGAAGCCATTTTTCCCTACAGTTACAGTTCTTCCTGAAATACGTTTTGCAGAGGAAGCTTCAGATTCTTGAGAGGAACTTTGACAGCCACGTGTAGATGTTGAAAGCTGAGATTCATCTTGTGGATTCAAATTTTTACATCGATTTGAAGAAGTAGGCACATCATTATCTAAGGTATCCATAAGGTCGTATATGCTATGGTGCAATCCTACTTTATCAACATATTTGTCTCCTTGTTGTTTTGAATTGGTTCTCCTCTTTTTCCTTGTAAGCGTATTGTTATAACATTCATCTTCAGAAAAAAAATTTTCCTCACTTGAAGGTTCATTAGTCACTTCCCGAATAAGCTTAAGACATTGTCTTCGTCTTCACTTCCACTACCACCAAGGTCACTTTCATTGATTATTTTATCAATCTTTGACAACCAAAGCGCCATTACAAACTAAAAGCTCTTGCAATACTATAACACTTAAAACTGGCACTAAAAATAAATATTTATAAAGAAAATTACAAGGAAAACATGAAAAATAATGAACTAAAATATGTACAATATTGTTAAGTTATAAGTATACATTTGTAAATATATACATAGTATATATTATAAATATTATTTATAATAAATAAGCACATCTCTACAGACAACACGTGTGTGGTTAGATCAAGTTCGACATTGTCTTGGTATAGATTGGGGAGACCTTCTACAAAGGCACGGTATGGTCCGTGCAAAAACAAAAGAGTACCAGCAAAAAATCAACATGTGCTCGAAAAAATCATGAGTGAATACCATTATAATTATATATATAATGAAGAAGTGAAAGCAACAGCCCTACTCTGAAAATATATGTTGTGATTCAATATTGTTTATTGATCATTATGAAATTAAAGTGAAACTAAGTTATAAACTTATAATAACATAGAAAAATAACTTACGCATCTTAATAACAATTTTATAGTAAACTTTTTAATTTTGCTGCCAGTCTTCTTACATTTTCTTTCTAAACCACAATGTTGTTAAGCTTGCTTTTTATCTAGTATCTATTATAGAACATTACAAAGTTTGTATAATAGAAGTATTTGTGTTGTTAAAGAATATCAGTAAATATAGGCTACTCAACTTCGACTACTTTATATTGTATTGATAGTTATTTAGGATTCACTACTTTATTTAAACATTTGTTGTAACATGCTAGCCGTAAATGTTAAATCTGGTTCTAGGGGTTATCCAAGTAAAATGAATTGCTATGGTAAACTTGGCTTTTAAAAAACTTTCAACAGAGACAAATTAGGTTCAATTAAATTTTATATTCAAGTATACTGATTAAATTTAGTACACTGACCTAACCTCCAACAATATTATAATCACCAAATGAATGCAAACACAATTTTCCACAAAACCACTTTATTTGAGCAAATAAATACCAGACGACTTTCAATGACTAAGTCATCATCCTCAGTTACTTCGTACACACAAACCCTACTGACAGTGGACTATGATTGGCAAAACCAAAGCCTAACTCATATACTATTCATTACTATATTATGGCATTATGTTTTGGGGAAATTCTGTGGTACTTACATATTATACGGACCAGTAAAATAGATAGGTTATTATAGTTTAAAAATAGCTCATGTAATAGGTAAGTAACAATTTTAATATAAAGATGACAAAGTCACCATCCTCTAAAGATTATCCAAAAACCTGCAAGTGCCCTGACATTACAAGCAATTATACGAAAATTAAAAACAACATCACAACAGAAATTTGTTGATGAAATGAAGGATAAATTGCAGGGCAAAGCATATGATCCGTTTGAGCTTTTTAAAGAAAATACGATGTTTCCACGTAATATATCTGTAGCAAATTTCCGACTAGCTACCTGTCACAATTGTCTTGCCAAGGATCTCTACAAAATAAAGTTACGGTAATTCTGCACAATTACTTGGTCAACCCCAATTTTTTTCATATTTTACTACGATCATAAGGACGTTCTCAGAAAGCAAGAAACATAAAATTTAAGGCCCGCAAGGCCATCTGCCGAGCGATAAGAAGGTTCAAAGTCCACGCGATAACAGTGGCTTGCGGGAGACGCGTGGAAGGCCAGTTGTGACAGTACCGTTATATAATTATATATAATGACAGGTTTGGCCAGGTAGCTATATATATAGGCCTATATATATAGCTACCTGGCCAAACCTGTCATTATAGGCCTGTAGAGATGTATGTGAAACTAAAAAAAAATAGAAATTACCTCAGTAATCGCCGGGTTCAACGTCCTCATCCAGATGGCAACAAAACGACAAATAGTTTGCTGTGACAAATTATGACTCTCAAACCACGTATTTTTATACTGCGACACGTATTTTTTACACTGAATTTTGACCTTTTTTTACTACTATTCACTGACTCGATTCTATTCCAACAGTTAAACGCGTGTTTTTCTTCATTTAACGTCATCGACCCGCCACATGTTGGACACACTTTGGTACGTTGCAAAACGCCGTGTTCGTACAAAAAACGTGTTATTTTTCCTGATCTTCACTTAAAACCGTGAAACTAAGTACCGTGTTCTCACACCCGTCACATAAAAGAGGATTATCGGAAGAACCACTAGCCATAACGATACTGTCACAACTGGCTTTCCGCGCTACTGCTGCAAGCCGCTGTTATCGCGTGGACTTTGAACCTTCTTATCGCTCGGCAGATGGCCTTGCGGGCCTTAAATTTTATGTTTCTTGCTTTCTGAGAACGTCCTTATGATCGTAGTAAAATATGAAAAAATTTGGGGTTGACCAAGTAATTGTGCAGAATTACCAAAGTTACTAACCTCTGACAAGTGCACAATTTGTTCATATGAAATGAGAATTATGGACAAGGAACATCTACTGGTCTGCAAGGGTTTGGATAGAGAGAAACAAAGAGGAAGGGACTTTCCTGGACTTTATTGGAAGACAAGATCCAAGATGGTGTGAGTCAAAAGGAACCATTGGAAGAAGAAGAAGAAGAAGAAGAAGAAGAAGAAGAAGACTATAACCTGGCCTAACCTAATCAATTTCACTGGTCCATATAATATGTAAGTACCATTCTGTTAATACTAATAAGGTTTTTGTAATGCAGAAAAATATTGATTAGAATTACCTATAATAAATCTTAAGACTTATGAATCGTGTAAACCCATTTTTAAATTGCATAACATATTAACATTGCCTTGTATATATTTGCTGAAACACTTTGTTTTGTCAAATGAATTTTATCTGAGTTTATGTATTCACAAGATCACAGGTACCCGACCCAAGGTAAAGACTTAATAAACTATCCTGCCAATAGAACAATTGCATTTGAAAATTCACCTTATTATAGTGGTATTAGACTATTTAATAAACTTCCTGGAGATATAAATGTACTAGCCTGTCTAAAGAAATATAAGAAGTCTTTATTACTCTCTTAATAATTGACTTTATACAGTGGATGAATTTATGCAGGTCACCTAATGTCATGCTGAACACCCCTAATGTCCCTATATTTGCCAAGTTTGTTTGATACATAATTATTTTGTAAGTGATATGTTTGTATTTAATACAAACTATACTTAAATGAAAATAGATTATTTCTGAATGTGATGTTACTGATCTTTTAATACATAGGCTATGTATTGTAGTGTGTGTGTGTGTGTGTGTGTGTGTGTGTTTGTATAGAATATTTTAACCTCTGCAAATTGTAAAGAATAGCTTTAATAGGTTATTTTAATTTGAAAACTTGTTGATTACTATGTGTATATAACAATATAATTATAATATGTTAAATTTGGAAAATTATTTTAAAACAATAAGTTTAGGATTGTAAATTTTGTCAATTGTGGATATAGGAATAGAATTATTTTAAAGTGTATACTATGAACTGTATAATATGTATCTAACCTAACACACTTGTTAAATCTCTAATTCTAAAAGAAGTTTATTAGTAACTATTGTGATTTAATTGTACAATTTTGTAAATTGTATTCTTGTACTCTACTATCTGGCCAACTGGCATTGTAAATTCCTATAGATGATGTTTATGGCAAATCAATAAATAAATACAAATGAAAATATATCCTCTTTTTAAATGAGTGAGGGTTTGGCTTTGCCAGTTACAATCCACTGTCAGTAGGGTTTGTGAGAAAATAGCAACTAAAGAAAATGACCTAGTCATTGAAATGTTGTCTTGCACAATAAAGAAAAATTAATACTAAAAATATTACAATAAATAACCAGAGTATTAACACATATAATTTTGTGTCCCACAGTTTTCGAAGCATTATCCAAAATAAGAACCTATATTAATCGATTCACTTGCTCTAATTATCATGAGCTAAGTGAGCAACCTGGATCTGGAGTGATATGCCAACTTCTTAGGAGCAAAGTGATAAATATAACATGCACCTATTATGTATGCAAGCCTTCTTTAAAATATTTGTGTTAATATGTTTACCCTTCATATATCAAAAGATATGTTGTATTATTGAACTGAGTATGGTATCATATGCTTAGATTATTAAAAATTTAATTTCATATTTGAGGACCAAGTTAAAATATATTGGTTTCTATACATAGGTACAGGCCTATTTATTATTTGTCTAGGATAAACTATAAAAACCTCCACAATTTCTGTCAACACTAAACCCATTCAAACTGCAAATTGGTAAAAAGCTGTACAGAGATATAAACATCATAATAAATTAGGCTATTTGAAATATAATTTATTAACATCTATCATAAGTTGGATCATAGGTCTATTTTCAAATGAAACACAATTTTCCAAAGCCAATACTGATTAAACTATAATAATTGAATGAAATTGGAAATGAGCTAATCCAATGCATATTGAGTATGAAATCAGAGCGTATTATCAGTAACCAGAATAAACAGGTTTATTTGAAAACTATGAATCAAATAATTTTAATAGGGCGTATTTAATCTGAAACGAAAGAAAACAAAAGATTTGATTTATTATTTCATAAAAACAAAACTGTACTTACACTGTGTAAATTATGAATAATCAAATGTGTTTTCGAATATAACTTATAAGTCTACCTTTAATGAAAACTTATCAGCCTGACAAGTCAACAAACTAACCTTACATGCCAATTGCCAAGTACAACTAACATGACAACTGGAAACTGGAACGAATGGGAATAAAATGAAACCGAAACCAAAGAGAATAGATTTACAATATAGCAATGAAACAGACATTTAAATAAAATATTTGACAAAATGATTCATTACATACCAATATTAGCACTATCAATAAATAAAAGATTACTGTTTATTATTTATTTATCTTTAGCAAAACAATAAAACATATTGACATCATAAAAATATAAAAAGAGAATCTTTCACTACATGAGAAATTACGTCCATGCTAATATAAACACATACTGAAAGAAATTAAATATAATTGATTACAGTGGTAAGAAACATGACTTCAATATATAGTATATAATGTATGTTTTTTTTATAACTTAGGCAACAGGATAGGTAAAATAACTTAGAAGAATGAGTCATCTGTGATAAGATAATATATTATTAATTTATAATTTTCTTATCTAGCCACCCATGGTGTGAGATGTGAGTGTGAGTGTGAGGTCATTTCAAGATGGAGGTTTTGGGTTGGTGTTGAGTGGGTTTAGTGTTTGGTTATCAAATTGTTATTTGTAAGAAGATTTAAAATAAAGACTGATAAAAAAATCGGTTGCTGGTATGACTATGATGTCAAAGACAGCAATAGGAATAGCCGCTGGAATATGTGGTACTATATTTCTGGGGTATTGCATTTACTTTGATCGACAAAGAAGAAGTGATCCCAACTTTAAAAAAAAGTTGAAAGAACGTGAGTAACCATGAATTTAGAAGATTTTTTTTTTAAATGTATTGCATTATTTAACTTAAGACAGATATTTAAAGTATGTTATAGTTTTGTGTAGTCTGAATTTTCCAACATGCAATTTAGAAGTCTGTAAATCAGGCCCAACCGTAGCCTACGTTTATGAAAAAATAGTTAGCCTAGGTTTAGAATAGTCTAAATCAAATTCAAACAATTTTACAATTTAGGAAGCGTCAGTTAAGCTCTGGCGAATTCCAAACAGCTTATATGAAACTTTTTAAAGTAGACATTTTTGTGTGTCATAGGTCTATTGATTTTAAGGTAATATATAAAATCATTCGGTAAATATGGAGATAAGTTATCCGATCGATTTAAATGCGAAATCTCCGTAATTCCGCTTCAAAATAGCGTTTATTCAATCAAGTAGAATCAAATTAACAAAGCTAGTGGTTTTTTATCTCTCTCAATTTGTTATTTACTTAACAATTTATGAAATTGACAAATTGTAACATATTCAATCGGGTAGCTATATTGAATTCACTTGTAGGGCACATGCGCACTTCATTAACTTCTACATATTGACGTTACAGTAAATATCGGTTCTAGATCGTCCTTTGATTTTTCTATAAAAATCATGAAAATAAAGTATTTACCTTCTAATGAAAGGATCAGATTATATTATATGGCGCAATAAACATTTCAAGTCTCAAAATGCATTACTTTAATAGAAAATGATATCTACAAAAGTACGAATTCCAGTTTCGTAGGTTATGAATGTTAACGTTAATTAATACTAATGACTAGCCTACGTCCATATTCATCAAGTCACTGCATCTATGATCGCTTGTTCTATTAACTCTGCTAGGTGACTAGCCTATATATTTATTATACATGTGTATTATACCTTATTATTATTACATTGTATGATTGAAGAATCATGTCTATTATCATATATATATATATATAGCCACCTGACTTAACCTTGCGTTGTGTAATTTACGTCTATATATATATATATATATATATATATATATATATATATATATATAGCCACCTGTAATTTACATCTTTATTAGGTCAAGTCAGATAGCTATATATATATTTAGCCACCTAACTTGACCTTGCCGATGTAATTTACATCCCATTTTGTAACTTACGCAACTTAGACGCTACTAATTGTGAAGTCGATTTCAATACCTACTTTAATATTCCTTTTTTCTAATAAACTAATACATTTTCTAAATTTAAAATGATCTAATTGTTTTAAAATAGGCTAAGGTAGTCATAACAAATATATGAACATAGTCATACATATTAACATTCGCTTTCATTAATTACAATCTAGGCTGTTCTCTTGTTTTCTATGTGTTATTTAACAGTGACGAAATGAATTTTGGGACTTGAAATGTTTATTGCGCCACATAATAAGATCTGACCCTTTCATTAGAAGGTAACTTACTTTATGTTTTCATGATTTTTTATAGAAAAATCGATGGACGATCTAGAACCGATATTACTACGCTTCAGTAATATAAGATTCCCGATGACTAGGTCCCTGAAACCCAGACCTAGTAAAAGAACGGTAATTGTTTACAAAGAAAGTTACCGGTATTTTTGGCGATTTAAAAAAAAAAATCTAGCCTACATACCTTATTTCATAATAATAAAATAACTTTTCAACGCCGAGCTAACTCAATTTCGATACTACAGAATTCAATGCATTTATAGATTATTTATAGATTTATAGATCTAAGTCAAGTAACATTGAGTGCGGTTAGTATCTGGATGGGTGACCACTTAGGAAATAACACACAATTTCTTTTTTTTATAAATTACAAGGAGGTCAGGTAAGGTGGCTATATATATATTTATGGTAAATGTTTACTTAAAGAGAGTTTTATTTTATATTTTTTACTACATACCTTACTTCTTAAGAAAAAAATACTGTTTTCATTGCGGAGGTCACCCCTTTTTAACCGAAAAATCACGATTTCAAAACAATGAAATCGATGGGTTTTTATAGGTTATCCATAATGGCTAATGTTCACATTTACGTCTCATGTTAAAACGAAATGTCAATGCTTATATCTGAGATAAGCTGTCAATCTTTCATATTTATAATGAAATTTATTACTATGCAACTACACAATTAGTGCGTAATTCTCAATATTATTTGTAGGATGTGATTTATTATTATTTGACTTTGCAAAATTTTGATATTTAAATGTACTCAATTTCTTTTTGCGACAAGATAATAAATGAAGAAACAATGTGCGTGAAAAACGTGGAAATACTCTTAAAATGAAATCATGGCTTTTTTATTGTTCCAAAATGGTTAGTGTAAGGTAGGCTAACAAAAACTATAACGATGTAATTGGAAACGAAATTATATCACCCAACGTATTAAGGTAAGGAAATTATTATCTTCAATAAACTTAAGAAAATATAAATAAATAGCAATCTATCGTAGCCTATATGCGCATGCCTCAAACTATAGCTACGCTATTCTCATTGATATCATGTCTTATCATTATGTGTAACCTGTAAAAATAAATGTTGATTATAAATAGTGATTTTTAGTGAAAAAGAGTGACCTTCGCAAAGAAAAAAAATTTTATTCTTAAGAAGTAAGGTCTGTCTTGTAAGGTAAAAATTCGCGTACAATCCTATTTTAACGCGTAAATTCACTTAATGGATCTTAACTTAGAAAAGTTGAAATTATGTTGTATTTTTTCTGTGAAAAAGTTAGCTCCACGTTGAAAACTTATTTTATTATTTAAAAAATTGCCAAAAATATCAGTTACTCTCTTTGTAAACAATTAACAAAAGAATTATAGGTCAAGGAAGGTCGTTATATATATATATATAATGACCTTCCTTGACCTGTAGTTCTTTAACTAGGTGGGGTTGATATCTATTTTGACAGTTCTTAATAGTTTGAGAGTTCTTAAAATAGAATTATTTGCGCGAAATTTAAAAAAATAGATAGATTTTACTTAAAATTGATGAAATCATTGTCGCAATAACCTTTAAATGCCATAAATCAGTCATTTTAAATTCCTGATTTCAGACAGAAATAATGTATTGTGAAAGATAAAAAGTGGTAAGCGTCTTTAATAAGTATCGAAATGACGGAAAAGGGGAAAAAAAACGCTATTTTTAAGCGGAATTGCTAAGATCTCCCACTTATATTGATCGGACAACTTCTCTTCATATTAACCAAACATTCTTCATACGGTAAATATGTAGTGTAGCCTATTTGCCGGAGCGATTTAGTTAAGACATTAATGCAAATCGTTTACTACATACCTTATTTTCAAACAATTAGATCATATTTGATGTTGTAGGACACTTAAAGTACCAAAATCCATCAGTTCAGTCTAAATAAGAAATATAAAAGTACGAAATCTAGTTCTGTTGAGGTTAGTATGTCTGCCTACATTAATACGTATAACAACGTTCATCCACCAAAATAGGTCTGGTTAGGTGACATGGTATTGACTTTTAGACAACGGAAAGTAGAAAGATGAGAATTTCTTTGGATAATTAGTAACTACTTTTACAAAAACTTTCAACACCATTACCCTTCCGGGGGGCGGGTTCTGTAGGATAACTCAAAATTTTAAAATGTAAAGATAGGGTTTATGACGCATCTTTTTTGTCCTTAAGCCACAAAAATTTTGATACCAAGGAAAGTAAGATACAACAACCCTATCCAAAATGGTGGCAAAAACTTTTCCCCAAAAATACTGGACTCTACCCGCAATTTTTAACAGTTTAAAATGGTAAGATAAGGGGATTTAACAACACTAATAAACAAACTCAAAATACTGAATCCAAGATGGCTCCTTCTAGTGATGTGTGAATTCGAATTAAAATAATTGGTGAATCCAATTATCAAAATCCTCAAAACGTGCCGATTATTAAAATCTTTGGATTTGGATTAAAATAATCGGACAAAATTAAAATCATCAGACAAGGATATTCTTTAGTGATGAGTCAATTCGAATTAAAATGCTCAGTGTTTCTAATATTCATTTAGAAGCTGATTTTTTCACTATTCCTACATTAATTAAACATGATTTTGATTTAAAATGATTTATAGATTAGGTTTTTTTTTATGTTGATTTAAATTGTTTGCATAGAGTACATGTAGCAAATTTGTCATCAGATTTGTTAAAAAAAAAAAAAAACCCAAACCATGGACTTTTTACCAGGCGACATTATATATTATAACAATATAAGAGTACTATAAAAATATATAAACATAGGGAAAACATAATGACATAATCACTCACAATACTTAAGACTTAGGTGTATATATTTTATATACACTATACAGAGAAAACGTTAAAAAACAGTTTTAACTATTAGGAATGGCACCATAGACAAAGAACAAGACCATGTTGGGTCTGGGGTGCGCGCCTAACTACAGACTACACTGCAATGAATATCAAAATTATTTGTATTTCTCCTTTTTACCTAACCCATTTAGTCAACATATTTCCTGGAGCTGTTGTATTTCCTGTATTTGTCAACACAAAGAGGGGCGCAGTTGTAAACAGAGACAGACAGATTATTAAAAGGTTGTATCAGTAAAAAATTGTTGACCTTGGTTATTCTACTATAATTTCAAAAAAAAAAACATACGGTTATATAAAAAACACAAAAGTATAGATTTTTCTTAAACAATCTGATTGGTAAAGATGAATTCAAATCAGATACGCAAAATAATTCTGCACAGATACTCAAAATTTGAATTAATAATCCGATTATTGAAATCATTTGAAATCAATTAATCCGATTATCCATTTCATCAGATTATCAAAATCGCAAGCTGTTTCTACTTCCTGTTAAACATGTGATTTAAAAGTTTTAATTTTTTAGTTGCAGCCAGTATTCATATTTTTCCTTTTAAGCCCCATGTTATGTGATAAAATTTATAATAGCTAAAGTTACTGTATTTCGTCTATTGCGATAAACACGACAACAGTTCTCGAAGCAGAACGCAAAAATTATATCGTATTTATAAATGTAAATATAAATAAAGTCTATTTATTCACTTTATTCGATTTTTATTATAATCTCACTCTATATTGAGTCTTTATTTAATTAATTACTCGAGCACATACACATACATCTTTCAATTATGCTGAAATAAATATGATTTTTGGAATACAGGTATGGTTATAAATCTAGGGTAAACCTATATAAAGTGTTCAGTGATATATTTTATGAAATAGATGTGAATTGTTACGGAGAGTTTTAGTGAATTTTTATATATTTGAATTGTGATACTTTAGATTCAGTGTAATTTTAATTATATTTAGTCTATTAAATTATCTATTATAGATAATCTATTAGGTTAGGTTATCATATGAACATTAACCTAACCTAATTTTCTATCTACTTCTTTAACAATAAGTACAAAATGAATTTGACATATTTTTTGGTTTAATATCATGATCAATAAAGTAAATTGTTATCACTCATACCAATGAATAAGTTAAGTTATACAACCTTACCTCAAATCATTTTTGCAACTACAAGAATGGTCATAGAATTCCACATTCCCAGAAGTTTTACATAGCCTAAAAATCAAAATGTTTAAAATTTGTAAGACACATTACTATGTTCGAAACGTATTAGTCTAGGTATACTGCTATACCTTATAAAAGATAAGTTACAAGTGTATTAAAAAAATTAAAACATTGCAAATTTTCAATAGTTATCACATGGAAATTTTATTTTCTATTATATTGTAGGGTATTACTCGCCATTTTTTTTTTTTTTTTTTTTTTTTTTTTTTTTTTTTTTTTTTTTTTTTTTTTTTTTTTTTTTTTTTTTTTACAATAGTTCTAATCGTGACTATTTATTATTTGAAAATAACAACCTAACTCTTGTTTTTTGGTGTGCAGGTAGAAAAATTAAATCATTAAACAATGCCAAAAGTGGTTCACGTACACAGTTACCTGATCTCAAAGACCATGAAGCAGTTCAAATGTTTTTCCTTCAAGAGGTTTGTACCGTTATATATTTATTTTTATTTTAAAGTTGCATTAAAATAAATATACCATTTCAAAGGTGAGCTGTACAGGGTGCTTCAAAAAGGATTGAATACTTTTGTAAATTCATATAAATTTATTCAGACTATTTACAGAGTTGGATTTCATGTAATTTTGTAGAAAAATACATCATGTTTATTACGTCATAGTTAAGTTTAATGAGACTTCCATTGGTCATTTTCCAGACATCCCATCTGAAGTCTTATTTCATACCAAACCTGCAGACCATGTCACACGTAACTTCTTCAACTACGGTTTAGATTCTTCCTCAGAGTTCAGTCAGAGAAGCCTGTAAAAGAGTAGTTTATAGCTTTATCCTTGATAAATCCTCAGAAGTAAAAATCAAGAGATGTCAGATCCGGTAAACGAGGTGGCCATACAATCAGTCCATCTTGACCTATCCATGTACTTGAAAAGCGTGTCCAGTGGTGCGCCATCTTGCAAGAATTGTATGTGGCATTCTTGGTCGTCTTCAACAATCCAAAACTTAAAAAGTTTACCAGTATATCTAGATACACGATTCTGTTGATGGTTTTCTACTGAAAAAAAGGAAGCCTTAAACTTTGCTCTTGCTTGAGGCACAAAGGACATTAACCCTTTGGCTATCACGAGCATAGTTCAAGGATTTTACTACCCCATGTTCATTTTACTAATTACATGGAAAGTCGGCTCATCACTGAAGATTATATTTGTAATAAAATTCTAGTTGTCATCCAATCGATGGAACATTTTTGTGGGATTGAAAAGTTTTCTAGTATATCTAGGTACACTATATTGTTGATGGTTTTCTATTGAAAAAAGGAAGGGTCTTCAACTTTCCTCTTGCTTGAGGCACAAAAGACATTATATTTCAAAGATTTTCATGGATTTTTACTGCCCCAGAACCAACCGTGTTCATTTTACCAATTACATGGAAAGTCGACTCATCACTGAAGATTATATTTGCAGTAAAATTCTAGTCTTCATCCAATCGATTTAACATTTCCGAAGAAAATTCTTTACGAGCAACTCTATAATTGCCTTAGTTCTTCCATCGTTGTTAATCTGTATAGTTTGAGATGCCAACGTTTTCTCAACACATATATTATTTGGAACAGCAACCTCACTAGAAGGACACCAGGTTGAATTTGTAGGACTTTAACAAATATTTGTCTCACTTGCTCTATGACATCGTCAGACACATTGGGATGCCTTGAGGATTTCTTATGGGTTATTGAATACCCGGTTTCAACAAAACACTTTTGCCACTCATAAATAGTAGACCTACTGAGAGCATCTTTGGCACACTCGGTACGAACATTTTTTTACACAATTGTTGCAGACTTCGATTCTTCAAACCAAAACACGAGCACACTTGAGACCAGTGAATGCAGCCATCATTGTTACAACTGTTGCTACCGCTTGTACTGGTGATATTCGGTACTGTTCCCTACATAAGTCAATGACACCAAAACCTGCTCTGTAAGTAGTATGAATAAATTTATATGAAGTTACAAAGTTATAAAGTTCTTTTTTAATTATTACCCTATATTATTACATAACCAAATTTACTATCTATACTCACACCTCAAGTGTAATTTGATAAGTTCTTATCATCAGAATTCTATATGAATTTATAGAGATCTATAAGAATTTGAAAATTCATTAAGGTAGCCTAACTTTTTTTTAATATTTTGGTTTCACTAGATGTTAGAGACATATATAATATTTAATTTTGTTTTCGATATTTTCTATACAAGTGAGTGGAATGTAATTCGAGGGTATAATTGGATTTTGTTATATTATTTATGGTTATTAATAATAGTTTTATTAATTGAATCGAATAAACCAACAAAATTATTACTTTTAATTTTCTTTTCTTCATTATAACTAAGTGATTTTCACGCTCAATTTCTATGATTTAAAAAATGTATTTATACATATTTAAAATATAATAATGTTATTTCTTCAAATAATTATTTACCATTTTAAACCATATCAAACCATTAATTTTTATTTACATTGTCTTTAGTTTACACAAATGTCAGTTCGTAAAAAATTGAACAATTGATATATAAAATATTTTGAAACTTTAATAACATAGGCTTCAACATTTTGTTCACTATGTTGGCTGAAGCTCTATTAAAAATTTAATTTCTTTATGAAATTATTATTTACTCATTTGGAAACTGGCTAAGGATTATAAACAGAGTCCATCATGCTAAATTAAATATACAAAATATGAAAATTGTTTTTCGATTACACTTCTTAAGTCACCTAGTAATAGCACCACAAAATGTTACTTCATTAGCCACAAGTAAAATCGTGAATTACACATAAAGTATGGAATATATAAAAAAAACTTTAAAATAGCTGAACATGAAAAGTTCATTTTTAGTATATGTTTATGAGAGAACATTTTCTTGCAGATTTGATAGTTTAAATTTTGCCAACAATCTTATATCCGGCATCTTGGAATTAGGTTTATTATTTTTTTTTAAATAGGAATAGGGTCATGTGACACATGTTTTACGTAGTTTTTTTTTATTCTGGGTTCAATAATGGAATCCAGTTTTTTATATCTAATTTTCTTGAAAAGTTATTAACTAATAATATAACTACAAAACATAAACTACGGCATGTACATGTTTAATGGTAAGTACCTAACTTATTTGTCTACCTGTAAATTATGGTGTTAAATGTTCTGTAGTTATAATAGTCGATAATTTTTTAACCAAATGAAATATAAAAAAAGGTATTCCACCATTGAACTCTGAATAACGGGAAAATTTTTTTAAAAAATAAATGTAAATACGTGTCACACGACCCTATTCCTATTTCAAAAATGAAACCTAATTTCAAGGTGGCTGATCTAATATCTCCGCCAAAATTTAAACTATCAAAACTGGAAATAAATGTTATATACATATACAAAAACAAACTTTTTATGTTCAGCCGTTTTAAAAACTGTTCATATATTCCATACTTTATACTAGATAATAGTGTTCAACTTAGTCATAATAGCAAGTGTCTAGAGTTAATAATAGATATGTTGATATTTACTTTTAGTTACCAACCTTGATCTTTGTAGTCTATGAAGTGCAGGAAATCTCTTAACTTTGTATCTGCAACCATTTTAAAAGCAAATGTAATAATTTTTATATCTTTTGTCAACTGAAATTTTTCTTTTTTTTCCCTTTCAAACAAGATTTATTTTAATTGGGTATCATGATATGTAAGCAATTTACTTTATAATAATTTTTAAAAAGATTGTTTTGTTTATATTATTAAAAAGAAATGAGTTAATTTATACTAAGTAATTAATTGTATAAAATGTATTCCAAAGATACAATTAGGTGAAGAGTTGCTTGGACAAGGAGATATCCAAGGAGGAGTGGAACATTTGGGCAATGCTGTTGCTGTCTGTGGTCAACCTAATCAACTACTTCAAGTATTGCAACAGACTCTACCACCTACAGTATTCCATCTCTTACTGCAACGCCTCCCTACAGTGAGTCAGGTAAACAAATTTAATTTAAAGAATGTTATTGAAAAGTTTCCAATTTCTTAAGGTTCTACAATACATTTTTCCTCGGTTGACAGTTTGTTAGGCTCATTGGTATATATTTAGAATGTAGTATTTAAATTTAAATAAGTTTATTTTCGAAATTCATTAATTACAAAACCTTACTAAAAAAAAATAAAATAAAAATAAAAAAATTTTTTAAAAAAATTTTAAAAAATAAATAAATAAATGTCAAATACTTACACAAATAGACTATGTAAAGTTAGGGAATTCCTTTCACTGAATTAATTATAGATGACAAGCTTCTAGATATTGTACAATAAAGTCAATATCGATTATCAATCAGACTACTTGCACATGCGTAATATAACTTTTGTACAAATTTTACTTTGCTATGAAATAGATATATTATGATGGTTGTACTTGGTACGAGATGTTTAAATGTGAAATAATAATAATTATTAAAGATTTTTTATTTTTGTCAGACAGTTTAGAAGGTTGAGTTTATTATATCAACATAATTCAGCTATCAACTATTGAAATCGTCATACAGTGAAATTTCCAAATAGCGGACACTGTTAGGATTGCATAATATATCCGCTATCGGGAGAGATGCAGTTGTTTAGGCTGGCTGATGATAATGCATGATAAACTACCAGAATAGCGTCTTGTTACAATATGAACACGTTCAGAAAATTTAAATGATGAATCTAAATACCATCTAAATGGTTGTATTAAAAAAAAAAAAAACCATACTGCAGTATTATATATGTATATGTTGTCACTTTTTATCACTGAGAAATCACAATTAGCAGTTAACCTACTGTATAATAAAGCACATTACTTTAATGCATATACAGTCGATAAAAGTGAAATAAATTACACATTGGTATTGTTTCTCAACTGTCTAATGTACTAAAGTTTTGATAGTACAGCAGGTTTTAATCTCATAATAATACAGAATGAAACATAAATTTGTAAATTAAATACAGTATTTATTTATTATTAATTTCGTACTACAGTACTGAATAAACAAATAGGCAAATTAAGATGTAAATTTTAAAAGGGTGAAAATCAAATTATGTAAGGAATTTGCTTTTAAAGGACTAAACATTATTAAAATTATTTATTTTAGTTTATTCTCACTAATTTCATCAATAGATTTTTTGAAAAAATCGTTACTTTGTCAGCCTTTCAACATGCTGTTGGAGTTCAAAAATTTACTAACTCCTTCTGTGTCCTCTTTTTAAAAAAAGTAATTTTTAAGTTTCATGACCTCCTTTGCAACTTCCTTACTTCTTAGATTTATAATTTGAGCAACTCGGACATCATCATAATTTTCGTCAATTCTATCATTCTCAACTGAAATTGCTGGGTTAAAATCTGGAACAAGAGTCCTGATGTCGGTTAACTGGTCTTGAGTACAAAGTGCATCGTCAACCAATTCGTATTCTTCAACGGATCTTCCAAATTGTTGAATTAAATTATCCAACTCATTAACTTCAGTGTCATTATTGTTTTCACTGTTGTTATAATTTTTGATAAAACCCGATTTAATGAAACAGTTTTTAACTGTATTGGATTTGGACGTCTTTTAAAGCCGAGCGTATCCATAAAATTCGATTCTGAGAACTCATCTATAATAAATTTTGAAATTGTTTATGATTCCTTGATCTAGAGGTTGGCAACAGGTAGTGGTATTCGGAGGAAGGAATAATAAATTTATTTTAGTTTATTTTATGTTGGGGTGTGATGTTGCATTTTGTCCTAAAATAAAATATAATTCATATTCTGATGTCCCATTTTACGATCAAATGCCATTAGATATTCAGTCATAATATTTCTTGTCATCCATGTTCATATGTTCAAGTACCATTCTATATCCAAGTGATCCAAATCAATTTCTTTAAAATACTAGGGTTTGGCAGCTTTTCTTATGATTAGTGGTTTTTCAAAATCTCAATCTCAAAATCTTAAAAATATTCTTTGTCTATCCTTTAAAATTTTACCCTCTGTATATTTTTCACCTTTTAAACTAGTTGTTTTACTAGGTAAAACACGAAAAAATAGTTCAGTCTCGTCCCAATTGAAAATGTTTTTTTTCTTCATAACCCTCACACATCAGTGATAATTTTGCTTTCCATTCTAGAACTTCAGTTTCCTCCACAGATCCTGCTTCCTTACACACATTTCTGAATGTAACATTATGTCTAGAACAGAATTTATCAAGCCACCACCCAAAATTTATTGATGCTTTAAAATCAATAACTCCTAATTCTTGAGTTATCTCTAATGCTTTTTCCCGAATTAATGAGCCAAAGATTGGAATGTTATTAATTAGATCGTGCTAATTAGATCTACAAAACCACTCATGTGTTAAATTGTCTATCGCAAGACCATCTGTTATTGGAAATGGTCATTTACTTAATAAATTTTTGTTTTTTTACCAAAATAATTTAAGAGATTTCTTTATTTTTTTTAATGTCATTGATTTGGGTCTTTCCAACTGGAAATCTTGCAGCTAAATCACGGACATTTGGTTTTTCTTTTTCATATGTATGTATAACCTCAACTTTTTCATTTAAAGTTAAACATTTTCCTTTGAGAGATAGCATAATACACAACTATACTACACACTATTCTCACGGCAACTGAGTGATATAAATTTTTTCATTACACAGATAAATTCTATGCACCTTTCTGAAAAAAAATGATACATATCAAGTTGTGTTTCGCATAATATTACTATTTTTTATGAATTTTAAAAAAACTATTAAAAAAGGAGCAAAATGGACCGAATTTATAGTCAGAGGTTTCAGGATTAAAATAGAATTTATGAAAACATTACAACTTGTTTCTTAATGTTTTATGTGGTGTACTAATTACAATAATGTGTTGTGTTTAATTGCAGAAAATTATGAGTCAGACTTCAGGACCAGCTGCAGTTATAGATGATGATGTCGAATGAAGCTTCAAGAGTTAGTTAGCTTTGTCAGTAGAAATGTAAATTAATATTTCATCACGCAAGAAAAACCTCATTCATATTATTAATGTAACGGAACAGTTGACAACAAATTATCCAAAGTATTTTTTTTTTTTTTTTTTAATCTTAAGGAAGTTTAAGAAACTTTAAATATGTGTGACCAGGTTCAAGATATTGTTATTAAAATTGTAGAGTTCTAAAATTATAAAAATAAAAAAGAAAGAGAGAAAGGAGATATCTATATGCAATTATAAATTTAATAATAGATAATTTAGAATATAACGTGTATTGAAATGAGTTATATTTTTCTCGGAAACTTGAAAAGGGTGAGCATGTGGTACTGCGATAGTTTTTAAAATAATATATTTGGTAAAAAAAGAAAAATTTAAGTTTTTTTCAAAATGTAATTATTGTGAATAACATTACACAAAATTCAAGTTTTTACTTGCTTGTGAAAAATTGTATGTTTAATTTGCAGAATATTGTATACGTTTCGTTCAGTTGGCAACTGATTTTTAGTCCTAAGAAAGGTACTACTTGTATATATGTTGCTTACGTATGTAATGCATTTGGAATGACAACACGACTACTGATGTTTCTTTTATAATGAAAAAGAATTTTTTTAAAGTAGGGATGCATTTTGTTTTATTTATTCTTTGAGTAAAGACTGTTTTTTGGTTGCATTATCTTTTGTATCGAGTGTTATAGGTTGCTCAAACTGATTTATGGTTCATTGTTTGCATGGACTCTTCTACTGTACATATTATTATAGTCTGATTTTTATTGCACAGTGTTTGTTATTTGCCAATTGTTATTACATCTGTACAGTGTGTTTGTTGACTGGCTGAAACTAATAAATAGATTGGTAATACATTGCATTTTATTAATACAATTTCCTATACCCTCCACTTGGGTTGCCAGATGTCTGAAAAATAAAATCCTGATACTTGCTAGATATATTTGTTTTTATTTGCCCTTATTAATTTTGTGAATTTTTTAAAATGTCAACGTAGCCAGTCAGTTGGGAATTGGGAAAATAATAATAATTTGAATTTGCCCCTAACCACAATCACTGGAACTTAATAAAACACAATTATCTGATTGATTGTTCTTTATTAATTATATCCACTTATGCCCTGATGTACATTTCGATAACATGGTTATCATCATCGGAGGGTCTTGCTTATAAACTAAATCTAACCTTACATATCTATTACTAAAATAAAATTAAACCTAAAACTATGATAACCTGAGTGTAGGCTAAAATCAAATGAGTGTGGTTAGGGGCAAATTCAAATTATTATTGTGAATTTCACCACAGTGCTCAACAAGATTGTATGGGAAAATAATGTTGATAATTTAGTTGGGGGTGATTGGAAACAGCCCAAGATTTGAGAAGTTTTTCCTTTCTTCTACTTAAAAGGCAAAAAAGTCTCAGTTACCATCGTTTTATAAATAAAGGAAGGAGAGAGCATAAAATAATGACCCCTACCCCTCAAATACTCTTAAAATAATAGCATCAGTGTCGGAAAAGAACAAGAGTTGGTCAAGAGAGAGCTGAGGGGAAAGAGAGAGATCTAACCCAAGGCTACATGAAACAAAGTATAGATCCAGCTAGTTCCCTTGGTATTGCCAAAGCCAATACTCATTAATGTGAACCCTTGTGAATTTGAGCAAAGGTGCGAACATTTCAAATGAAATTATTTTAAGTAAATAAAAGTTATTTTATCTAACTATAATGTATCCACATATGTAATCACGATTAAGTATGAATTTTAAAGTTAATTTGACTTTTAAAACTAATTAGTATAACCACGATTTCCTATCAAAATAATTACCAATTTGTCTTTAACTATATACTGATCTTGTTATCGAATATCTTGTTATTATAACAAATTCGATCTTCTTATCGAATTTGTTATAATATGTCTAATTAATTATAAAGTGCTACTTTTTTAGAAGAACAACAAATTAATGACTATATATATTTGTAAAATCTTATAACAAAATTGATTTATGTAATTATTATATTTTTTACATTCAAGTTTTAAATGACATTACTAATTTAGAACAGATGTTGATTACAGCAGGTGTATAAACAAAATTGATACACATTCAAGCATTGTTTGTGGTTTTGCAAACATCTTATACAAACAAGATGTTGACTACTAGAAAAATCCAGAAATTTTAACTAGTCAATTAAAGTTGTAAATGTGATGAGCCATAATAGAAATGTTTGATAACCAAATTTTGATAGTTACAAGTATGAATACTTTGTAAACGTTCAACACGTTCATTACTGGTGTAATAGATTAGCGATGTTGATACTCGGGTGAAATAGATACTCTCAATACTCGGCTTCGAATGATTTCAATACTCGTATTATTAGTTCGACATCGAGTATCTGCGCAGAATGATTATGCGCATTATGTGTGTGTGTGTGTTATATTTCTATCTGTTAGACTGATCCACCAAGTATTTATTTATTTTAACAATATGTGATTGACACTTGTAATACGTAATTAAATGTTAATAATAATTTAATTTACTTTTTGTTAATGTGGAAATAAATGAACACTATTGTTATTTTAAATTGAACTTGTTACCGAATCTAAATCATTATAACTCAAAATCGTAATGTTTAATTAATGTGTAGTGAAAAATCAGCTTAGAAACTAATGTAACCAAAGTAGAAACACCGAGTATTTTGTTTGGAATTGACACAACACTAACGAATATCGTTGTCCGAGGATACTCGCAGTACTCGCACATTACCTCCTCCTTGTTCCTAGTTACGAGGATTTTGTCCGAGTATTTTAATACGAAACCAAGGATTTTAATATTCAGACACTTCCTAGGATTTTGATACTCGGAATCACCGAGTATTTTAATTCGAACTCACACATCACTATAATGGATCCAAGATGGCATGGGTCGTACAAAGTGACGGATATCTTCGATTCAAGACATTTTGCAATGCTATTTGTATTCGTTTAGTGTGACCTCAGCTTTCGTAGCAGGTGGACTAAACTTGGTGAGCACTTTGAGTTGATGTGTAACAACATATTTGTGTATGTGGTTTCAAACTTCTGTCATATTGGAGTGCCTAGATGAGTGTCTCAGATTCGAGACATTCTGAAATTCTATTTGTTTTAATAATTTATAGTTATTGTCACTGTGTATAGTATATTATTGATTATTGATTATTAGTTGGTTATCAAATGTTGAGCCGTATAACACTAAGTCGTCAACATAATATATGTAATCATTTCTTGGTATAGTAAACCAGAAAATAATTTGTTAATATTTCTTAGCAAAGAATTAGATGAGTTTTGCATGCCCATAGGCAGTCTGGTGTACTGAAATAGTCCCTTGTGTGTTTCGAAACTGTGTACTGTCTATCTTCTTCATTTCATTTTCGATAATTAACTACCATTCTCCATTAGTTTCCAGGTTTTTTTCACAAGAAATGCGGGTGCTGCGAATGAGCTTTGTGAATCTAGACTTACTTTTTTGAGTTCTTCAACTTGCCTATCTAATTCTGTTCTTTTGGTTAGGCTTAAACGATAAGCTGGTATTGCAATTGGGGTGTCGTTTTTCATTTGGATTCTGTATACAGGCATGTTTGCTTCTTGTAAATCTTCCAGTCCATGTGCAAAAAGATGTACTATATGTATTTTTTAATTAATCTTTTAGCCACTGTAAATTCGTCTTTGGTTAAATTTTCATTAATGTCTTTGTCCCTCTTAGGTCGTTTAATGGTTCATTTTTCGTGTCATTGTGAAAAATGTTATTTTTGTTGACTTTTATGAAACATTTTCCTTTTGAAGTGTTGTTGGATAGTTTTGTTTTTCAAACATAAGTTGCTCTAAATTTGTCGATTGTAAAAATCTGCTCAAAATTTATTTTGGGTTTAAGATTTTTAGTTTAATGGATGTGTTCTGTAAAGCTGCGTATATATGTAGCCTACACCTTATTGATCCAGCATTTCCTTTGTGGGTTCAAAGCTGTATTGTAGCCCATGTGGCATTTGGTGGCCATTTTTGGCTCAATGTATTTGTTTCATGTGGTCCTAATATTATGTCTTTTTGGGAAAAGAATTTTTTGTGTTATCTCTTGATGAGATTTGTTGTTTTTGTAAACAAACCCCGTAGTTGTAATGATTCTCCTCTAATTTGAATCGTATTTGTTGTGTAGTTTATGATTGCGTTGTTTTTTCTTAAAAAATCATTTCCTAATAAGATATCGCTGTCTAAGTCTCTGACTAAATATGTGTGATATGCACACAAATATCAATGTGTGTATGGCACACCCTTGTATTTGCAAGGATACTATGGCTCTTCCCATAACCGTCATTGGAGTTGTATTTGCCGATGTTTAAATTATATTGTTTGACATTAGTGGTGTAGTAAACTTTTTTTAAATTTGTTATTAATACATGAGATGTTACACACTGTGTCTAATAATATTTGTGTATAAATGCTTCCGAGATAACCTGTCACATGTATTGCTAAACCTTCATTATTTTTTTGTTAAATTTGTATTTAGGAGTATTTGATTGCTCTCGTGATTTTGGTTTTGGCGATTGAGTTCGTAGTTGTATCCTAGTGTAGATTTTATTTTATTTGGATTGTCCGCTTCGCTTAATAGTGAATTCCGTTCAAGGCTGTTGACATAGACGTCTTGTTCCAAGTGCATCATGTTTTGTCAGCAGACTGCATTTGCTCTTTAATTAAATTTATCTGTTTTCGTTGATCGTAATGTTGCATGGCCCGCCATTGCATTTTTGGTTTAGTTTCATTGTTTGTTTTTGTGAAATTTTGTTTCTGAGGTTCTAGTGGCTCTCTGGAATACTTTACTTGTATCCCTGACCCTAGTGCTTTTTTTTGAAATTCTGTATCTACAATCTTTCGAAATATGCCTTTTTTTGTTGCATATAAACCTTTTTAGCGTATTAACCAGATGCCGTAACTCGTAGTAATAACATCTGAGCTCATGCCCAAATCTAAATAAATCTTGATTAACCTTAAATTTGACCGTAACAATTCAAGATTTGCTTGTTCTGGTAATTGTAAGCCTAAATTCTTTAAAAATTTTAATGACAAATTCATTTAAATAAGTGTTCATAACTTTTGTTTAATTATTTTTCACGAAAGATGTGTACGAAAGATATTGTTAAAAAGAAGGGAACATTTTTTATTGTATTCGTTTTTTATATGTTACACATATGTTATTGTATCTGAAGTAGGTCGCATATGTTAGATCATTGTCGGTATATGGGATTTTGGGTCCCCTTAAAGAGAATGAAAATAGGAATATGAATTAAGCCTAAGTTAATGAAATTTGTTTTAATGGTCCGATTTTAAAAAACAATTTTGTGTGTAATTTGGAACGCCGATTTTCAATTTGACGTTAGTTTGTATTGTATAATCAAAAATAAAACGAACCCGAAATGTTAACTATTTAATGAAGTTTTTGAAAGACACAGCCAAAAACAATACTAAACATAAAATTATTAAATTTACATAAAAGAATGCAAAACTTTTGATTGTTGTTTATTCTATATCCCTTCATTGGCCAATTTTAGTTTTGGTAATAATATATGCAGATTGTAGTTTCAAAATGAGAAATTATAAGCTTATTGTGAGACATGGGTAAAGAAGAACTACTGAAAAAGCATTTCAAACAGTCACCATTTTGTAATTTATTATACATTCTGGTGCAAGGATCATATTAAACTTGTACAAAATCTTAGCTTTTGTGGTAAATTTGACTGAAATCATAACAATTTGTTTTATAATTCTTATTGCAGAAAATATTATCAGACATCAATTGAAGCTGTGCAAATGAAGAATTAAAGCTGTGCAAATGAGCTATTGTGGGATGATATAGGGCTTATAGGCAAAGTTATTGTAATTTACCATCCTGATCAATGAACAAGTACACCGATTCATGGATATGAGCTCACATATCAAATATGAGTATAATAAAATTAAAATTGGGACCTCTGATATACTAACATTCTGAGACAAAAAAACAAAAACAATTAGGTCTGATTTATGTTATATCAGTGGATTTATTGAATAATGACATAAATACTAGAGATGTAACGGATAGTCGTTTTGGCCGGATACCGGATATTCGGTGAGGTTCTAGGCCGGAGCGCCGGATATCCGGTATTTGTTTTTTGTGGTTGAAGTTTTTTGTAGTTTAATGGCGACCGCTACGAAAAGATCACCTATTTGGAAGTATAGATCACTTATTTATGTAATTTCATTTACATAATTAAGTATTCGGTACCCGGCCGGATAGTTGCAACTATCCGGCAGGATACCGGATACTGAAAAAAAGGGCCGGATACCGGATATTAACCGGATATCCGTTACAACTCTAATAAATACGATACTCCATAAAGGTTTAATTTAATTTTAATGATTACTAGTTACTGGTTCTATTACTTCTCATCATGCGATTCTAATATTTCAATCTATACCCATGCCAAAGTCAAAATTTAAAATATGAACACTAATTAAAATCTATAAACATTTTTATCCAGAAATTTTGAGAGTGGACAAATATGTGTGTTATTTCCCAAAATGAACTGATTATGTATGCTTCAAAGGAAAGCGAACAGCCCTCCTTCACAATACATCTCTCTTATTTATTATGGCCTAATATTTATTCAATTAGTTTTAAGCGTCTTATATTTTGTTTAAAACTGACAATACCCATGAAATCACAGTAGGCCTATATTTTTGTCTTTAAGGTATTATATATCTTTACGGAAATGTCACAAATGGCAAAGAATTAAAATGTCATTGTTATTACAAAAAGAAGAGAAAGGTTAAATTAAACAAGTTTGGTTTCTGAAAGATAAATATTAACTTCAACAGTTCATTTTATTATGCATCAACACTAGTTTGTACAATACCTTCCACAGTAATGTCTTATATTAAATAGAATTTTCTTAATCACAACAATTTATATAAATAGGTAACCACAAATTGACTTAATACTACTAACACCAAATCCATAAGGCTTTTATTTATATATAAAAATAATTAAATTAAATAAAAATTATAAATACAACGTTAAAATTAAACAACAGGATGACTACAAAAACTATAAATAATTCTGATATAATTTAAAGAAAAATTAAACATTGATTTCGATGTATACATTTATCATACAAAATTTGCATTTTTTGTTACAACAGTTAATACTTAATAAATAAGGAACAGATTTGCATAGCAATTAAGAATAGAAATTTTATGTGTAGATGGCTGTCTATTATGACTACAAGCTTGTTCAGTATTCATGTCATTAATGATTAATTTCAGCTGACTTTTTTTGATTAGACTTAAACAGTAATTACAACTAATATTAGAAATATTTGATATTTAAAGTTCATACAGCTGATAAGAGAGGATGCAAATTTCTTTTTTATGAATTTAAATATACAGATAATAAAATAAACCTCCATAATAAAATGAAAAGAATAAGCTCACTTTGAACCTACCAAATTTTGAAATGTTCTATTTATTATTTTTGAGTATCAGCCTTAGTGCCAAATTTACAGGGCCGTATTACCCATTAGACGAACTAACCCCGAGCCTAGAGCACAAAATTTTGGGGAAAAAAGTATAGGGGTGCCAAAATGTTAAAAGAAAATGTACTGTAATTAAATTAATTGTGGGACAAAATTTGTACGAAGTAGTAAAGAAATTAGAAAGCAGAAGAAAATAAGTATTATTGATTCATTTTAAGTAGAGCACCTACCACAACACAACAAATCAAGTACAAACTACAAGAGACAAGTTCTTCGAAATAACAGGGTGTACTATTGGGAGGGGGGGGGGATCGATGGCTAAAGTGCTTAGACGTGCTGAACGTCTAAATGCAACCCTGAAAATTTGACTAAAAGTCAAGTAAAATTCTGGTTATTAAGCTTTTTAATTGTTAAAAACTCACTTATTTTGTATTAAAAAAATCACAGATTTTAAAGACAAATTTTACCAAAAACTGTTTAATAAAATGAATTACAAATTTTGACATTTAGCAACCACATTTTTCTTATTAACAACTTGTTTGACATTTTGTTAAGCTATCTTACTTCCCAAACTTTAATAAAATTGGATAAAAAATGGTGAGTTCTAGCAGCGACTAAACATATACGCCAAAAATGATGTCAAATTATTCCCTATAGGTTACATAATCTAAAATGTTGGAATTTTCACAAGAGAGAATGTTTAGAATTTTGTTATAAAATATTATTGATAGGAGCTAATTCAAGTAAATAGGAGTAAATTTTAATGAGAATATCATTATAATCATTTTCATAATATAATAGTATTACATACAAATGAACAACAAGCATACATAACATAGCCTACACAGTTTGTTCTGAGCAAAGGAACAAACCATTCTCTCTTGGTGGCATTTTATTAAACAAATAACCTAATCAATAAATTAACAATGTATTCAATTTATAATTAGTTGCTATAAAACAGTAACTCAAATTTTAAATTGCTATAATTTGTAAAATCCTAAAAATAATATTAATTCAAATTACTTAACAGAATATATAAAAGTTAAATTTCTTCTCCGAAAAATGAATAATACAAGTTAATGTATGTACCATCTCACATAATATTGACATAAAAATAATTATAAAATACAGTGTTTTAAAAGTTTCTTTACATAATAAGAATGTTTTGAAATCTATAAGGTATAAATAATTGTAAAAAGCTAACTAATGTGAGTAAAATTGTATATGTAAAAATATTATTTTAGTTTTAATTATTCTAATTGGTGTGAATTGCCTGTAACTAAGGACGTCAACCAAATCAATTAAAACATCTTTTTGTTTGTGTTTTCTTGTTGTGTAAAATAGAATATTAAATTACCGATGAAGACAGTTTGGCTTAATATATTTAAGTAATTATATAAGTAGGCCTATATATATTCCTTTAGGTAAAAAATTGAAGAACATACACATTTATTTAACAAGCTCAAATCATTATTATGGCATTTGGAGAAATAATAAAATTAGGACAAATATGTTTTTTACTGTAATAAAAAATGTATGTTTTTTGTTTCAGTTTTAAAAAGTCATATAAACTAATTATACTGATTTAAATACTAAATAAAGTTTACTAACTATTTATTGAAATTAAATTATATATATATAGTACTACCACCACAATAAAACATCAGAACACAATTTGGTGTTCCATGTCACATGCCTAGATAATTGTGTGTAAGCACTTAGGATGATATTTGTGCTAATCTTACTTTTAATTTTCGACACAAGAATGCAACAGCAAATTTTTAAGAAAACTGCATTGTGTATTTTGTAGACATCAAAAAATCATTATGATGATTGGCTGTTTTCAATTATTTCACCTTAAATGTTTCATATAAATATAATTTGGCAACTTAAAATTCATTTTTTCTGCTAATATAATTTTGGATATTTAAGGACAAAGTCCCGTCTGGGGGGGAGGGGATTATGTGGACTACCGAGAGGTAATGTGGAGAGATAGTGGCGAATAAAATGGATTTCTTCATTAAAAGTATTATTACATCAATTTATCTTTACATTTTGATTAGAAAGTGGTGGTACCATATAATTAGGATATTACATCACAGAACAGAATAAAGGTAAAGGAGTAAATGGGTTTTATTTCAACTCTACGATCTCATCACAGCAGCGCCTTGCCGTTACAGTTGTGACAGGACCTGCTAGTCTAGAATTATGACCACTCCATAGAGTAATATTAATGAAATTATATGTTATAAGGTATCAATGCTAAAAATATAATGTAAAAATATTAACTATTAATTATCCAAATAATTCTGCATGACATTTCTAAAATTACTTAATTAATTTGTTAATTTTAGATAAACACATTAATCTCAACAACCTTTGAGAACTCATTGAAGAGTAATCTTATTTTAGTATTACATTCATATTACACAATCTGGAAAATATGATACAAGCCTTTTAATTCAATGTGGAAGAACTAATTTATCATCACTTTAAATGAAACCACAACTATAAAAAATAATTGATTTTAAATCATTAATGTAAAATTTTCATACAATAATGTTTAATGTTAGCTCCCGAATTGGAATATAATTACAAATGTAAAATTAGGTAAAAGTCTTTTACCTGTCTGTCCAATCCTTGTTTTTATGTAGGATTATCTCCTACAATCGGGTAAAACAAAAAAGTTTTACCTGATTATCTCTGTCCCATAAATTTGCTTGCTAACCCCAGGGAAAAAACATGTTTCCTTAAAATTTAAAAATTTCACACCAATTAAATATCTTCTTAGTGAAGCAACAGGATGGGTCTAGAGGCAAACAGAGCTAATTGTTCTTAAAACGATAAAAGTTTAATTAATTCTAGTCAGGTAATTAAAGAGTATAATACATATATTTTATAATGCCCATTTCAGCAACTCTGTCATAAAAGTCATGTCACTAAACTCATAAATGAGCACCAATTGTTTAATGTAGAAGTAATCTCTGAAATAAAAATGAAAATTGGTCACCACTCATCATCTGACAATGTGTTTTTGTAACAGAGGAGTACAGAGGGGGGGGGGGTCTTTCAACCTAATACTTTTCCTCATGGGTTTGGTGAATTACTTTCATCACAAAATAACCAATGATGTCATTATTTCTTTTGATGAATAAGCATAACCATCCATCAGTTTGAATCAATGTATTGGATTTAGTAACATGTCCACAGAAACAATAAAAATATTAATACATACAGGACAAAAATGAACTTTGAACATTGATGTATGGTTAACACTAGGTTTCTCTCTCTATATACATATATATAATGGTAAAACAAAACCCAGTCTTTTAAAAATTATTACAATACACCCATATATAAGGCCAAGACAGTGATATGGAATTAACTCCCATAAAAAAATTATTAAACCTATGTGATTTCCTAACAAAGTTAACACATAAATAATTCCATACAATTATATTATTTTGTTTAATCAACAATATATCATTTTCTTCTAAACATATCTCCAATCTGTAATAATGTTGAGAAGAAATCTACAATAAGAGAAATGGGTCAGTTTGATCATTTTACAGCCCCTTTTTTAGCTTAACGCCTTTACAATATCACATCTAAAATTGAATTTTATACACCAATTGTAATCAAATAATAATCCTGACAAAAAAGCCTGTAAAGGGCCTGGGCCTATGGTAATTTAGAGTCATCACATTAAGATCATGTTGGTAATACTAGTCTGTGCAAGCAGAATGTAGTTCTCCACATTCTCACGATAAGTTTATAGGTCGTCATTTGTATTGAACTTTCAACCTCCCACACATAAGCATGAAATTGTTTTTAAAATTTTGTTTTCTTTTGCTTCAGTTGGCAACATGTATCAAATTATTTCAAGCCAGAACAGTAGGAAAAATAATTTTATTTACTATGGTGTTTCTTAATCTTATAATTCACAACGATGCATTTGTTTCTCGATTACAATAAATACTTTTTAACCCAAAGATACAGTATCTGTTTACAAAAAAAAAAAAAATTGTAATAACATCTCAAAAAATGTATCAACTTTTAAATGGTAAAATGTAAATATTTATCTCTACAGTGTTTTTTTTTTGTAAATTAACCCATCACAAACAGTTTAACTAACTATATGAGTTCTGTACAGTTGTCCAATCAAGGTCTCTCCTTACTCCACTCAAAATCCTTTCCACTATTGTTAAGCATTAATACTAATGAATTTTGTAGGAAGGTTTGTTTTTACATATTTTTATGTTATAAAAATTACTTATATATATTTTTTTTTAGGAAAATAAATACAGTGTTGATTTGTTTTCAACAAAAATACTTTACAGATTTTTTACATTCAAACAAATTGTTTAATTATTTAATGTATTCGAAATCATTTATCATTCTTTATAAATGACCTCTTATATAGTTAATATATGACCCTCTAATAATCTTATAATTTCTCTATATTTCTTTCTACAAAATCCTTAGGATGTGTAATCAAATTCTCAAATAAAAAGTTTTTTAAATAAAAATAAATGGTTTAAATATAATAATGTTTACTAATTATACAAATAAAAATAAGCATCAACATTTTCATATTATATTTTTAGATCTATAAAACTTTAAATTTAATTCAAAAATTGTTTTAAAAATCTTAAGGATTTGCTTAAACAAACAATTTAATTACACAAGAATAAAGAAATTTCAACATTAGTTCCAACATTTACTTTGAACAGTTCAAAATCAGGAGCTTGAAAACAAAGATATAATGACCTTGAACAGACTAATTTCATGACAATCAAACCTGTCTACTGTGAGTTTTACAAATCAGACACCAATATTAACACATAACTAATTTAAAAAATATATTAACTAACTAAAGAACTATTCTAAGGAATACATTATACTATTTTTTACAATAAAAACATTTCATAAAATTGAACTACTAAACACTAACTTTTGATGAGTTGTTTACCACTTCCTCCACCTCAATATTTGAATAACCTATTTATAATATAAGAAACAATTTGTGAAGAAGCATAGAAAAAAGCTGTTGAAGATAGGTGAGGGGAAGTTTTCTTCAATCTTCATTTCCATAATTTTAAAACAATATTTATTTTATAACAATCTTTATTTTTCATAGCAATAAATCTATTATATTCTAGTTACCGTATGACCAAGCAATAAAGTTCAAAGTGATTCTATCCAATTCGGTCAGGTCAAGCTAGTTAATTACAATTTAAAACATCAATGATCTGAGAGTATAACCAAAAATTTATATTAATTTATTGATTTTAACACTTAGATATTTTTTACCAAGCGAGTGTTATTAAATAAATAATTTTTCCATGTGAAAAATATACGAGTTCAAACCTGAGTTCAATTCTCAGTCTAGGTCGTATATTTTTTCACTTGAAATAATTATTTAATTAAAAATTTATAATTTGAGTAATAAGAGATTAAGAGGCATTTGGTCTTGAATGTGTCGGCAAAATCAGCAAGTATTGGAGCAGAAAACAGCATTTTCTTTAATAGTGTACTTTCTTATTAAAAGAAAAGTAACAAAATAAATCATTTCCAATGATCTGCTTACAGTACTCAATGTGTAAAATCATGGCAGTTTAATATCTGGCAGGTATATAAAAGAGTTTACATTGAAACGAACATGGTTTTGATATGAACTTGAGTCATTGTGTTCAAGCCATAAAAATGAGGTTAACTGTAAATATAGAGAGCAGTCTGACATACAATAAGGGTTTTATAAAAAAAAACATGGATATTTAGTAAAACTAAATGCATGCTCGACAAAACTACATAGGATTTTTTTTTTTCATTTTAGGAATGTACTTGAAAGTACTCTTATATTCAATTTATAAAAGTGGATATCATGAAAATATTATAGTTATTCAAAACACATTATACAAGTTTCAACAGTGTACTTGCATTAAACATAAAAAGTTAAGAGAAGAAAAAGTAAAGATAACATCAAGTTAATTACGAAGAGAAACATGTCTGTAAATATAAACTACTTACAGCAAATTAAAATAAATAATTGGTAGAAATGGAAGACGAATTAAAAAAGGCAGTGAGTAAAAGAACAGACTCAGTTATTAGTTAGTTGACAATTTGCTGTTGTTTCTCCATTTGAAATTCAATAGTTTTAAATTAATCTTATCTTACAATTCAAGCCACTGATTACATCTTAGAATAATCTGCAAGCGATTTCATCAAATTTTCGATGCCACTTGGTAAATTACTACATAGAATCAGATATCAATTTTTTAGCTGTTGTCATTATTTCGATTGCACCATCTTTAATAAGTTCTGCAGCAAGATCTGAACCCAATTTCTCGGCAGATTCTAAGTCCTTCGGTGTTAACAAACCTAGAGCTACTCCACAGAATAATCTCGGCTCTCGGTATGGACATTTCCTACAAAATTAAAATAAACTGTAACTACTGAAATGTATCTCTAAATATCTGTTAATGTTTCCTTGAAACTTTTTATATTGTGGCAACAGGTTTGTCTGTTCAGAAGAATTTATAGTTAAATCATTAACTATAATTATCTAATATAACATCTCAGTTGAAATTTGAAATGTAAACATTTATTTTGGCTCATATATAGGAATATTATAAACATTTTAAAATTATGTACACCCTACAAATAAATTTCAACATGTAATTTTGAAAAACTATAGTGAAAGTTAAACTTTTCATTTGTTCGAGGGTCGTTCAATAAGTCCTTAGAAAAAATGTTTTGTTTGGACATTTTTATTTTTCAACATAATCTTCTTTCAACTCTATATATTTGTCTAAGCGTTTTTCCAATTTTTTAAGCCCTCTAAAAAGTAGGATTTTGGAATCTCCACAAAATAAGCGTTTGTTTGGGCGATTACTTCCTTGTTAGACGTAAACCTTTGTCTGCCAAGCCATTTCTTCAAGTCTGGAAATAAGAAATAGTCATTGGGGGCCAAATCTGGTGAATACGGTGGATGTTATGTTAATTGGAACTTTAATTCTATAATTTTGGCCATCGAAACTGCGCAGGTGTGCACCCGTGTATTGTCTTGATAAAACAGGATCTTTTTCTTTTTCAGATGAGGACTTTATTCCTTGATTTCTTTGCTCAGCCGTTCCAATAATGACGCATAATACTCTCCTGTTATCGTTGTTCCTTTTTTCAAGTAATCAATGTAGATGATTCCGCGAGCATCACAAAAGAACGTGACCATAACCTTACCGGTCGACTTGACCATCTTCAACTTCTTCGGAGCCCGTTTGTCTTCAAAAATCAACTGTTTTGACTGTTCTTTTGTCTCTGGAGTGTAGTGATATATCCATGTTTCATCAACAGTTATATATTGACGCGGAAACTCATCAGGATTGCGACGGGAAATCGCTAAAACAGCCTCAGAGTTAACCACACGATTGCGTTTATTTTCCACTGTGAGCAAACGGGGCACCCATCTTGGCAAGATTTTTTTAACACCCAATTTTTCGTGTAAAATTGAAGCCACTGTACCTTGCGATAAGCCTGTGGCCTCAACTACTTCGGGCACTTTGATTCGTCGATCATTTAAAATCATATCATGGATTTTGTCAATCATTTCGGGGGTAGACACTTCCACATAGCGTCCGGATTTACATTCATCTTTTGTGGATGTACGACCACGGCATTCACCCAATTGTAAACAGTTGCAAACACAGGAGCAGACATGCTATGAACTTCGACCAACTCAGCTTTGATTTCTTTCGGCGTCAACCCTTTCAAATACAAGTGTTTAATCACTGCTCGAAACTCACTTTTATCCATTTTTATAGACAAATTAAAGTTGTTTACTCCAATCAACAACAACAATTCAACTATGTGATGGATACAGCTGATTAAATTGATTTAACTTTAACAGCTGACTAGTTAGGAGTGCTACTTAATGGAAAAAATTTATTTTCGATATTACGATCGCCATCTCTTGAGTTTTCTAAGAAATTATTGAACGACCCTCGTAGAATACCAAAAGTTTATTTTGGAACTTCAAGAATAAAAAAAATGACAAACTAATTTTATTTAGTGAACAACAAAATCTGTCATTAGGATATTTTATAAATTTTAAAGTTTGATCAGATACAAAAATTCGTCTTTAACTCTATGCACAAACATCATCATACAAAACAATTTGTTTTTAATCTGAGACCAAGAAAACAGATATACAGTAAACCTCCATTAATTTGAGTCTCTGGGCTTAGCTTAACCCGGACAATTCTTGTATATTATTATAATAATGTAAATGTCAAGACCTAATTATACAGTTGCAGACATATGCCTGGGTCTTTCCATTGTAATTGACTGCTGTTGGGTGATCTCATGCTACTCCATCATAGCCACCCTATTGTTTCACACTAGTTGCAAGCACATCTGCAATTACTCAGAAGTCAGTTACTGTGCTATTGTCTATGATATTGTTCTTATTTTCATGTAGTCAGAGTTTTAATCTCTACAATTTCAATTCCACAGAACAAAGTATACTTTGCATTAAAAAAATTCAATGTCATTAAATAAACTATATGTTACTACCTATTCATTGCATTATGTTGTACATGGTACGGCATCCGGCCGACCTTTGAGAATGTATTATACCATACAAAGGGTACAACCAAAATTAACGACTTGAAGGGTTAACAAGTTATTAAGATAAAATATAGTGATTTACAATTATATTATTTTAAAGGTGTAAAAACTTGTTTTGCTATGGAATATGTTATTTTATTTTAAATCAACTTTGTTTTCCATTACACTACTATTATTTGTAAGAACTTGAAATAATACCTAGGTGGTTCCCAGTCTTCAGCATTTGGATTTTCATAAAGTCTACAACTTGAAACTTGTCTCAATGTTTCTACGCCATCTAAACTCCAAACAGCACCCAAAAGTGTAAGTGTCTGATCTCGAAGTGTCGAATGAACAGCAACTGGTGCCGAACAACCGCCTCCTAATGTACAGAGAAAACTTCTTTCCGCTACAATTCTAGCTGTGGTTGCTCGATCATGAAGTGGTTCTAAGAGCCTCATTATAGCCATATCATTCTCTCTGCATTCCACAGCAAGAGCACCTTGTCCAACTGCATACAACATTTCATCGCTTTCCAGTATCTGAATATAAAAAATATCTGATATTACATTTGTTTCACAACATTTAAAATTTTGATGAGTAGTTTAATCAGAATAGGTTGAACACAAAATCTAAAACAAACATTTTTCTATAGAACTCATCTCAAATCAAAATGCTCCTTTAAGAATACATTGAAATGTGTTTATAAAAGCACAAAAGAATAAAAAATTTTTACTACTAATACTACTGGCATTTTATCTAATCTGATTAAGATCATTTATGTGTTAAATTAAAGCACGTTAATTGTTTGAAACAAATTCAAGTTATTTATTGATGAAGTGACGGAAAGTGTTTGTAGCTTTGGAACCGACAAAAAGGATATGGACATCCTGTGAGGGGTACAGGTAGGTTTGGAAGACGTTAAGTGCTTTTATATACATAGGCTGAAAGGACTATGGTGCCCTTTATGTGCATATAGTACAAAATCAGGGTGTCCATTAGATTGGAATTTAAAAAATCCTGCATATTTCCTGATTTTTTTGCAGCATTTTTTTCACATCCTGGAAATCTCCATGAACCCTATAAACTGGAGATGAGGAGGAGGGGAATTCTTACACGAAAATTCGATTTTAATTTCGAAAAATATAATATTACACAAATGATAATTTTAGAATATTTATAAATTATAGTCATTTAATTACATTGTTATCCTAATAGGATTTATGTTGAAATAAGGTGTCCATTTGTGAACCAGACAATGCAGGACCCATGGGAGACAAAGTAACCCTCAATTTTAATTATCTGCTGCAGTTCTAAAAAAATATAACAATAATAAAGATGTTTATTGATTGTACGAATAAACAATAAAAACAGAGTTTTTTTGTATAATTCTAGTAATTATAAAGTACATTGTTTCCGATTGTCACTTGCTTCCGACATTTGATAGTATTAGTCCTATTAATAGATGGTTTAAATTTTAATCCCTTTATAACAGGCCTTAGTTAATAACAAAATATATATATCAAAAAACAAACACAATATTTAGTAAATTCTACAATTTTATTGAGTCTTGCCGACCATGGTTTCGCCAGCAACAGCATTTACAAGACAGCTTAACAAAGACATTTTTTGTAAATGTCGTTGTTGGCGAAACCATGATCGGTAAGACTCAATAAAATTGTAGAATTTACTAAATATTGTGTTTGTTTTTCATTAAAATGGAGTTCTACCAAGTACCTTCGGTCAATAGTGTAAATCGTATATATATATATATATATATATATATACACACACACTTGTATATGAGAAACATTACACAATTTGTATGCTCTACAAAAAAATATGATTATTCATAATTTTTATTTGAATTTCTATTTTTTGTATAATTATCGAGAAGTTAAATGGAACACAGTGTGGCAACTTTTAGCTTTGGGAACAGTTAATAGGTAAATAGCAACATCATAAATGTAAAAATTATCTTTTTAATTTTCTAGGAGAGAGGGAAAATCTTCAAAAGAAATTCGGAAGAGGATAAGCAGAACAACACTTTTAGCATGACAAAAATGATTGAACTCGGGTTATTGCACTTTATAATATAACGATAGTAACAAGTATTTGTATAAATAGTTTGCGATCTTTTTTTTTTTTTTGTTTTAAGACACATCTCATTTTGTATAGTAGTATTTACCAAATAAATGAACATTTTAAAATAAATATTTTATAACCATATTGATAATATGATTTTTTTAAAAATATATTTCGAGTTAGTTCATAACTTATAAAAATAGTTTTAACTGCAGTGATTTAAGAAAAATTGTGCTTAATTTTGTAATGGATGTAACATTTATATTTATTGTAAAATTTTAAGTATATAACAAACAACGGAATTCATTAGAATCAGCAGTGGGAACATTACGGTCAAAAACACGGTAGCTGATACTTGTAGATATAGAAGTGAGCAAATCGACAGTATATTCTTAAATGAATTTAATAAGAGATAAAATAAAGTACTCACTTGGATTTTTGAATAATTCACAATAATATTCAGCTTGCTCTAACTTGGGACTAATTGATATAGTTTACAATAAAGGGGATTAAATATCAATAATGTTATTTCTTAGAATTATAAAGAAACTGAACCACTGACTGCTATATATATATATATATATATATATATATATATATATATATAATTTAATCATTAATCACTTTATCTTAAATAAATATCTCTCGTCTCTCATTTATAATAAATGGTACACATATCATTTAATTCAAAATTAGGTCTTAGAGAAAATTAATTCCTAACAAATGGTGTAATTTTTTTTTCATTGGAGTAATTTTTTGTGATATAAAATGGAATTTTTTTGTAATTTTTTATAATTTCGAGGAACTCTTGGTGATATAAAATAATTAGTTATTATGTATATAGGTTTTTACACTTTTTAATCTGTACGCTACAACATTATATAATATATTTGTATAGTCGTTTTCTATGTTTTTAGGACAATTATGCTAGTTTTTCAGTCAAAAATGATGTTAATTAATTCAGTGATAATATTCAGTGCAGAGATACACCTTCTGTTGACTACGACACAATCCAAGACTGTCACATTTCCCTCTTTCGATCGGACACAGAAATAAACAAATACAGGAGGGCACCAATCAGTTCTATAACACTGAAAAACACATTGGTTGTAGTCTGCACTAATGAATATTAAAAATAACAATCAGAAAACTAAGACTAAGAAAGTTGATGGGAAAACGCCTGCATTCTTTGTTGTCTGATGGTTTATGATTGAATAATTTTAACATGATTCATTTTAGGGATTTAATAATATAAAATAGCAAAATTATTAGGATTGATCTCAAATTAGTATTGTTTTACATAATTTGATAAAAGGAAATGCATATACAAGTAGAAGAAAATACAACTATCTTTTCAAGGATAGCTGAAAAGTTTTCGTACAATTCTCGTTTTTTCATGTACACATTAAATTCCTGTACAATTCCTATTTTTACAGGAATTTCTGGACACTGGACACCCTGAAAATAATCATAACCAATTGATTATTTAAAATAATTACTTTCTAACAATTTTTTTTTCTAACACAGACAATATGTTAATGAGAAATCTTTTTCTATCCTTTAACAATTATTCGTAAATTGTATGTTTTACTAATATATAAATTCAATTTTATATTTGTAAATCAGTGATCATATAATCGATTTATGAAATTAGAATATGTTATATGTCAATTATAACACGTCAGTCGAAAAATGTAATTATAAACTTCCATGGCAAAATTGCCCAACTATATTGGTTTAACATCAAATTCATTAAGAACATGCAAGATTGGACATCATTTTGATATTGTTTATAAAAATGAAGAAAGATCCGTTTCGGCTCATCAGCTCTAGAAAATCAACTAAGTTTTTATCATTGCTATAACCTAAAGGCTATAAAACAATTACCTCCGGACACAAATAAATTACAAGTAGAACTAGTTTATCAATTAATACTTCAATAAAATATTCGAGATGGCGTGAATATCCCACAAAATAGAAAAAAAATTATAATTATAAAGAATAATGCATATAACAGCTGATTAAATTATTCAATCATATTTCGTAATATTTTTTTTCTTTTGTATTTTTAAAAAAAGGTTGTAATAAACCGAAACCTAATGTTGTTCTAATTCTATTTTCCTTTCCTTTACTTTTGTATACATTAAATACAGAAGCTTTTTGGTATTTAAGAAGATATTTAATTTTATATAATAAATATACAAAAAATAAAAGAACATATAACGTGTTTACCACATTTTTATTATCAATTTACATAACTCTCTACAGTATCTCTAAAAGTAAAATAAATACCTGACTTATTCGATCTTCCCAACCCATTCTGTAGATGCCAGCAACAGCTAATACTATGGCAGCATATTGTGTCCCTGAGTCTAGTTTCTTTAACCGTGTATTAAGATTACCTCGGATGTCTTCTACTTTCAGATGAGAGTAGTTTCGTATTAATTGTGCTGAACGGCGAAGTGAACTTGTACCTACACATACAGTTATAAGAGAATTAGTTTTATAAACTCTTTAAAGAATTCAGAAAGTATAAGAAAGTGAAAAAAAAAATTAATAGATATATTTATTACATTAAAAAACAAATTGTTTATGTATAAAATTGAATTTTCAATAACAGAGGTTGAGTAGTACAAGATGTGTTAATGAGTTTTAATAAAACACATAAAGGGCTATCTATTCAATGACAGAACATAATAAGACTAATGGGGGAAGAGGGAAAATGCTGGCAGTAAGAAAGTCAATATGAATTAGTATTCGGTCGCGTACTTATGATCTTTGGGTTGGCTAACCATGCTCAAGATAATCTTTTTTTAATTTATAAGGTTACTTAATTTATTAATCTTGTTAAATTACTAAATCAATCTGATGCAGACTTAACATTGTGAATAAAACAAGGCGTCATAATTCATGCGTTCCTTATACTTCAATTATCGTGACAACATTTTGATGAGTGAATTTTAGACCTAGCAGTTGCGACTTCCTTAGACAGATTTGTTGACAAGGATACTTTCACTTGAGAAATACAAAACAGATTGTTATACTATGGTCTGAGGATATTCCGCTCCAATTATATACAAACAGTTCAAGCAGAAAATATGAATGCTGTTGTTAGCCTAACACCACATTTATGACACATTGTCAGAACTTTCTTCACAGGATTATCATTTGGAACAAAAACCAAGTTTATTTGGCGGCTATGTACCAGATATTTTGTTCCATATTTAATTGTAAATTTCCTTTTTTACATTAAAATAAAATAATTTTTTTATTAATTTAAAATGACACCTCTTAATAAAAAAAAACCCTATATGTAAAACCCAAAATTCTGATGACCATAACTGATAAACGGACCTTTTACCAACACCACTAATAGGCCTTGGTGCCTGGTGACGCAATTTGTTTAAAAAAACATATATATAGTCCTAAAGATTAAATTTTACTCTAATTCACTGATGTATATATAATATAAGGGTTACATGAAAGTTATAAAAGTTTAACTTTTACATAAATAATAATTTATTTGTTATTTTTTGTTATATATATATATATATATATATATATATATATATATATATAAAGAGTCAGATTCATCAATCTGTACAAGGTGTGGAGAAATCATTGAAAACTTGAGCCACATTATTCTTAAATGTAGAGAAGGGAACATAATGACAATGAATTAGCCAATTTTGACACCTTATCCTTATCACACCACCACTGCTGTCCCTTGTTGCTCATCTGTACAGAACACATAGTGATTTCGGTATCACTTAGTGCTAAGCTATTGGAAACATGTTCTAAAAAGTAAGAAGTAAATATATTTTTTGGTCAGGTAAAATCTTCCTGTAAAAGTTTTAGAAAATAGTTTAATTTCATTTTAAGTTTTTCTTTTTTTAAACAACCATTTGGATTGGCATTATATCATGTTCAATCCATTACATTTAATACATCAGAGTATACAGTACACGCTCTTTTAACTGGGATGTTTGGGACCACGGCCATGCCGTATAACCGATTTTGCCGGATAATTGAGCATATCTAGTTTTTAAAGGGGATACCTAAGAAAATTAACTCTATACAAACCCAAATGAACGAAACGCATATTTGACATGACAAGGTTATGAAGAAAAACACAGAGTACAAAATGCTGAACATTCCTTTAATTTAAATAAAGTAATGTATGTATAAAAGTGCTAAATGACGAAAAAATTATTGTACATTACAGTTTGTACATAAAATCAAATCCAAATCAAATCAAATATCATATGTACAGTACATTATGTTTAGTTAAGGTTACACACAGTATGTACTGTAAACTGGTATTACAAACAAAAATAAACATGTGTGTTAAAAAAAGTTGCTGATGTCACGTTGCTTTCGTGTTTCGGATTTCTTCTTCAAAAACTCGTTTCGGATTAAACATAAATTTATAAGTTCTGTGGAGTTGTAGCTTTTATTGGATTCAGCAAATGTTATAAAGGTATTTAATGCATCAGTAGCTTCTTTCCACGAGACTGTGCTGACAGTTACATCACAGTACAGTACTGCACTGTACAATACTGTAGTATAGTATCGCGTCAGACGTAGACACACTGGATGACTAAGAAAATGGTGCACGCAGCCCACTGCACTTGCGGGAAATGTCAGTCGAGGCCTGTGAGCCGCCCGGACATAACTGGAAAAAACCGACCGTGAGTGGCTCGGCTGATGCCGGTTAGTAGAATGTGCCGGTTGTTAGAATGCCGGATAAAAGAACGTCTACTATACAGTGTATACCTGATCAGAGCATCCATACTTTGGAACTATTTTAAGTTCTGCCATTACGAAAAAGAAAAAAATTGTACATTTATTGTTTGGCCTAATTAATTACAAAGATTTTTATTCCTAAATTGCATAATGATTTCATTTGACCATAACTTTATAAAAAACACACAAACATGAAGAGAAATTCAAAATAGTTGAGCTAAAACAAAACTTCTTGCTAAATTTTAACAAAGTACGTTTATTCTATAAAATAGCCAGTCATAAAGTACACAACTGACAAAGATGATAGAAATAAAACTTGAACAGAAATTACTCCTCTGCATAACAATTAATTATTATTCAATGACCCTGAAGAGTTAGGTTATTTGATGTATCTATTAGTTTGTTAAACTAGTTAAAGCAATTGTTTATACATGAAGTTTATCAACCTACCTGGTAAACCCTTATTCAACATATTGTGGCTTGTTTGCTAAAAGTCTAAGAACATGATAAGAGAGAAAATTACTGCGGTCATTTTACAATCAAATTACTAATATAGTAAATTGGAGTAAAAGAAGTATACAAGTTAATTTACTCACATTTAAACTAATGAGTCTTATTGCACGTGGTGATCAAAGAACCTTGGCTTAGCAAATTTTTAGATAAAATGCCATTTATTTTTCAAGCAAAGATAAGTGTAATAGAATTATGTATGAGGAAAACTTTAACAAGTGTCTCAAGAGTGCAAAGATCTATATTATGTCAGGCAACACTCTAGGTTTTGACTAGTACACTTTTGATTTGAGGCTAGGGTATGAATGACCACAAACCCTTACCAACTATCAAAAATAATAAGATTATTTTTCCGTGAGTGGTGGGACATAGAGAGCTCCAGAAAATGAAGAAGGAGATCGGCTTGCATGGAAAGGTGTAGAGGCCGATTTTGTTGAACCTGAACTATTTTTTGGAGTACCTAGTATATATTATATAAATATTTAAAAGGCTTGGGAACATGACCAAAAATCCACTTATTGGAGATAACATCCTGGACTCAAACAATCCAAAAAAAAAACAGCTAAGCTATACACAATATTCAACAAGAAAGTGTTATGTCGATAATAGGCCTGATCTCTGGACGCTGCTACTATCTACAACTATTCTACAAATAGTCAAAATGACTTTAGAATTTTGTTTAAAAAAAATTGTCCATTTTTTACAGGATCTGTTCAAAACGTTTTCTATTCCTTTTTAGGCAAGGGTATAATCTATTTTCCAACTCTCTTCGAACTTTTTGGAAAATGTCACTAGGAATAACACTATATTAATAGATTATTCTGTTTCTAAACTCTGCCATATTGGTTGGAGGTGTTTTATAAACGACAGATTTCAAATGTCCCCAGAGAAAGAAGTCTAGCAGGGTTAGGTCGGGTGATCTTGCTGGCCAGTCAATAGTTTCTTGCTCTCCATAGAAACTATAGGTTAAATCAACAAATTTTACACGTTCTTTTTCAAAATAGTCCCTATGTTTTTTATGCACATTTTCTATCGGGTTTGCCAACCCTCTAATACAAAATCCAAGTCTTGAATCGAAAGTTGTTTGCAGATCATCTCCACGGTTTTGATGACCTTTTGATTTGTTTTAACCTTTTAACTTTTATTCTTTCTTGATTGTAAAAAAAAGCCAGAAGACACACAGAACAAGGGCAGGGCTGTAAGGTGGTTGGGGAACAAATAAATACGCTTTGATTCTAAAAACCTCTGTCACAACATTTAAAATATGTCATGGTGCAGAAGAAGCTTTCTAGGGTCCTTGCTTGGCTGTTTCTCCCAGAAATTCTGCAGTAATGTACACAACACAAACATAATAATACTCTCCAGTTACTGTTGTATAAGAAGGAACAGCATGCTGGTATATGAAACCTTGATGGTTAAAAAAGATGATCATCATTAGCTATCCAGCACTCTTAACAAATTTGGCTTTCTTTGGAGTTGGCTGCTTCATTCTTGGGTCATAATGAAACATCCAAGACATATATAGGCCTATATATACTGTGACAATATTGTTGATGAAACGTTTTACATATATTTTTACTCTGTTTTACAGTTCTTTGGGAGACTATCATGCGATAACCCATTTGGTCAGGCTGAGACAGACCAGAAAGGCTTGGCCCGTATCAAGGTAACTTGTAAGAAATGCCAAGGTTACAAGTATCATAATAGAAAGGGTTACTTAGCAAAAAGAAAGCAGTAAAAGTAGGTCACCCTAAAACGGTTACAAATAAAAATGGCAGATTCTTATAATATTGAAATATTACTTGTGTCCTAAGACAATGAAAACTCATTTTCTTAAAAAATGTGTTTTTTATTTCTTATAAACCTATGTCCCGTTCTTATGATGCAATCATGTAAAATAAATTATTCCTTAAAATCAATAATTATTAAGTTATAGACCATCAAAGGTCATAACCAAAATTTTAATTTTTTATCAGTTATTAAAGTTAATTAATAATAATTCTTTATACTAGCCAAGAATGTGACTAAATCATTGGTACAAACCAATTAGAAAAAATAACTTAAAGAAAAAAGTAAATTAAATAATTAGTGACGTTCTTGGGCAGTTTTTGTAATTTAGATAATAATTAGATACAAGATAAAATTTTTTTTTATTATTACGGGGCTCTTCAAGCTCGATAATATAGCAAAGTTTGAACAACATGGGGCATAGGCCTTGTGAGATATGATGGTTATATGGAAGGAAAACCACAATCTTTTCATATAACCAAAATATAATGTTTTTGACAATTAAGTCGTTATTATAATTGTTTAAATGCACATTATTAACCAATGCCCATGAGAAGTAAGTAAATTCCCACATAAATAAATCAAAAACTGTCATGATGATTTCAACAAAAACTCGAAAACTTTGAAGGCCCATGACTCAGGAACCATAAGGCATAAGAAGACTCAAGGAAAACACCAAAGTGCTTTTTAGGACCTGAGGAACTATAGTGTATCAAGAAATAAGACAAATCCGGGGAAAACGGGACCATAAGAAAATCGGGAACATTCCGAAACTGACAAACCGTGATAAGTCAAGAAAGAATAGGAGTACAGCCACCATTTGAAGTAGAGAAGAAACGTTAGGACCTCAGGCCTAAAATGCACTTTACAGAATCCAGAAATCTCGTCGGGAACAGGAGTTATGGGACTTTAAAGAAAAATTGTAAAAAAGTACAAGCGAGCATAATTCAGGTGGGGAGTTCCGTTACCTAGTACGTCATTACCCCAAAAAGCAGCTTGACTAACAATACTGAAAACACAGTGATATTGCGAAAAAACAATAGTCAGGTAATTAAAAAAGTTTTAAGATAATTTTAACGCAGAATCCATAGGGGATCATGAGAAAAATAGAAGAAGATCATCTTAAAAGCTACAGGAGATATGAGCAAATTACCAAACTCAAAAAAGAGTCTACATTTGGTCATAGTGTTTGGTTGGAAAGTGGGGATGATGAAACTATAAAACTACTTTCCCAGAGCTTAGAGGGTCATTCTCATTATCCTGTTATTACCATCAGCATCATTCTAATTATTTAAATATATTAGTTTTAAAATCATTCTAATATTTTATTCACATTAGTCTTAAAACTCCTAGATGTGAACAGTGTAAAATTTTCTATGAATAAAGAAAAAAGTAAAAGCCTAATAAATGTAAATTCAGCAAAGTGTACAAATTGGCATAATTTGGGTACATTAGTAGACACAATGAACAACTTTAATTAATCATCAAAATATAAAGAACACTCGGACTTCAGCAACTGCGCTCTTGAAGATAGGATCAACTATAAACATTCATCAGCCACTCTCTGAATTTCAAGCCAATAGTAGAATGGACCTAAGCCTCCTAAGAAGCCGTGCAAATTGGAGGAATCCAGACTGAAAGAACGATAATTCGATCATCGCTTTTATAAGGTACTGCAATATCGAAATTAAACAATATGTTTCGCCGGACACTGTTGGCTTCGTCAGGCTTGCACTATCACATACACACGTAACACAATTTATATGTGTTAGTGTTGTATTGTGTTACGTGTGTATGTGTTAGTGCAAGCCTGACGAAGCTGACAGCGTCCAGCGAAACAGCGCTGTAGCTATAACTACATTACGGACTGAGGACAACCTCTAAGGGTTATTTAGAGTCATTATAAAGAAAATGATAATTCCTATATATATATATATATATATTCATTGATTAATCAAATGTCATGTCAAATTGATATATTGTGTGCATAAATCAATATTCAATCATTTGTCTGTAAATGTTATAACATAGAATTGATGAGATAAATTTTGACAAATCAATCCTAAAACCATTGATTACGTTATTTTGCATACTTTCCCGATCTACTTTTGTTATTCTAAATTTATGTTAATTTGTAAGTCAGATCAAAACCTAAACTAAATTCAGGGATCATAGTTCTCCAAATGGTATGATTCGAGAGAGAGTCATAAATCGGCTCACATTAAGCGTAAGCAAATTCAAATCATTAAAAATTCATTAAAATCCTTACTTGTAAGATTTTGTCGTATACATCACAGGTCAAGGGGTGTATTACGTCAATTTCTTGCATTCTATCTTTTGTTTTCTTTAAGAAAGGGCTGGTTATTAGAGCTAAGATTCGCGTGAGGGTAATTATTCTGACCCCGAGGTAAAGCAGATCGTCGCAAGGCGATAACATACACAACTCGTTTCATCTATAAATCTTTGGTAAGAATAGTCTAAGCACTTCTGTATGAGACATTCAACATTTCAGCTAAACATCAAACACTGATACAACTAGATGATTTGTTTAACCAACAGCAGCAAAACTTTGCCCTAAATTGTTTTCAATAATTACTTAAAGGCGAAAACAAACAAAGTTGTATTCTAACCACTACAGCTTGTTTATAAACAGTTGTATTATTGTCATATTCAGTCAGCTGTAAGAAAAGGATATTGTGCAGTGTTGCCAATTTTTCCATGTGAAATTTCCCTTGCAAAATGAGTCTCATTACTTTTTGATCAGCCCACATAGTAAATTGAAACAAACATTATCATTAAGAACTCATTATAGTAGAACCAAACAAAAATATGGACATAGTGATGTCACAGAAACTGATATAAACTTTCTGGTTATATAACATCTCAAAGGAAAATAATAACCCTACTAATAATAATCTAACAATAAGGAAATAATATAACACTCGTCATCAAGAAAATATATATTATTAAGAATATTATAAATATATATTATCATCAAGAAATATATTATTGAAAAGTTATAAATAATTTATCTAATGTTAAAGGTGGATTAACTGGAAGGTATTCAATTAGCAATGAAAGTAAATTGGGAAATAATTCATATAATTAAATTAAATTTGAATTTTCCTTGAACTGAAAGGAAAACCATTTAAACAATTTGTTCAGGACATAAAAAAACCATAATTACAACATGAATAAATCTGCAATTCTATGACTCTAATATTTCAATCTGTGCAAAATACTGAAGATAATTAATTACATCTAAAAAATTACAAATTATTTTATAATAATTAAATATAGAAAATATTACTGGAGTAATTTATTCCGACATTTTCCATCATTTGGGAATATAAAAATTAAAACACAATGTTTCAAGGGTATGGATATACCTAGAACATAAAAAATAAGAAAAGGGTTAACCTAATCTATTTAACACGTTAGCTGCCATATCGGTCAGATTGGACCGAAACTAAGGTGAATGTACATGCAGCGTTTCGGCACGATCGGACCGATAAAGTCACTGACGTAATGTTTTGTTTTGTGGCTCACAGTTCGATAGTGCAGCAACCTATCGGCCAATTTTGGTATTCTCTGGATTGGATAAAGACGTGTGTTAGACGTAGTATATTGTATGCTTTAATAACCGTTACCATGGTTACTCAATATAATAATAAAATCAGTGGATATTTTCACTTTTTTGTCGGCACGATTGGACCGATTAAAAATTTTACAAAAAGATTTTGGTTTAGTAAAGAATAATTCACAAAGAATACAGTTGTAAAATGAATACAGTATATGTATTTATAAAATAAATATTAGACAAATAAAATAGTGAGCGTTGCCAACATAAAGAAATGAAATAGCCTGTTTAGATTTTTTTTTTTTTTACACGAATATTGCCTCGGTTTGATCGGACCTAAACGTTATACTACGATTAAAATTAAAGCCGAAAAATTGCATTTCGGTCCGATCGTTCTCGGAAACTATATATGCATAAATGTAAATAAAATTAGTAAATACTATTGCCTTATATTATTTAACATAGGTAGATGCAAAAATATAAATGGAAAAATAATTTGATAATCGTGGCACTCCAGACAAGAGTATCGTATTAGGCCTCGGCAGCTAACGTGTTAACTTAATAGTCTGGGATTATGTTAAAAATTAAAACTAGTAATATAAGAAATCAACCCAAAGCTAAAACTAGGCCTGAACAGTCAAAATATTTTATACAAACTTTTATATGAGAAATTGTGAACTCCAAGTTGAGTCGAGGTAAATACACTTGCCAACTGAGCAAACAAGGTAGTTAATTAACAACTATTGTTATTCACTCCAAAAATATCCATACCAAATGCCCAAATAAATTAAACTACTAGTATAAATAATAGATCATTTTCCAATACAGTACAACCTCGTTTATCCGGACTAATTGGGACCGGAAGTGATCCGGTTAATCAAAAATCCGAATAATCCGAAATTATAGAATGATAAATAAAACAAAATATAAAATGATAACTTACCATTTATAAGTCATGAAAAAACACAATATTTACACAGTCATTTAATTTACACAATACACGAAATTACACAATGTACTGTAAATGACGAAAAACATTTTATTTACACACCTGAAATATTTACACATGCTTTTAATTTACACAGGGTTTAGTTGTTATTTACAAAAAAGTCATTTATCTTCCTCTGTTTTAATTTGGTGTGACGTTTCAATGCGGCCCTGTCTATACGATTCAATGCGTCTAATTTTTGGGCCATTGTAAGCACATTACGTTTTCGTTTCGTTGCCATTTCCACGCACAAACGCTAACACACGAATATAATACTATTAACCGTATCCGATCAAAAATGTAAAGAAACTAAACACGGCACAGCACGATATGGTAATGATGTATTCCGGTCGCTAGGACCGGAATAGACAAGGTCACTGCCATGCCGCATCGGGGTAGGGGGATGGTGACGCAGAGGTCATTGCTCCTCCACTTTCTCTTCCCAGTGCATCAACAACCCGCCCTAATACCTCAAGCCGACACTGTAGTGTTGAGGAAATCACGTTTTTATCAACATTAATGTAATAGCAGATATTTCTTGTTGAAACTCCATATTCAAGGATAAAATAAAGCAAAAGCTTAAAGTTTCAAAATACAGTAATTATTAAAATATTTTGAAACTTTAAGCTTTTGCTTTATTTTATCCTTGATTAAATTTTTTATTTTTAGTTCCGGATCGATCCGGATAATCCGGACATCCGGTTGAATGAGGTCCGGATAAACGAGGTAGTAGGTACTGTACCTATAAAAACAAAATTGCAAATTTATTTCACTAGAAATACAACTTATAAAACTATTTCATAAACTAATTAAATATCGCTTACCTATAACACTGCCTTTAGGTAAAGTGTTGAGGGTTTTATTTTTGAACTTCGGATGACATATTACAGCATCTCGTGCATCTTCTCTTCTGCAATACAGGTACAAAGTTAAAATATAAGTCAACGTTTAACAAATTGTAAATACAACAAATAGAATTCAAACCTATCAAAATATTTTTTTAGTAATCTATATAAAGTCAATTTATCCTATCCTAATCAAATAATTAAATCAGTTCTCTGATTAGTTAGCGATCTTACAGTGTTATCTATATACTAGGTTAACCTCCAAATGTTCTGTGTTTATTACTCATAAAGTGATTTATCCTTTTCTAAGGTTGTGTAGTGAAAATGAAGTGTTACATTTTAAGTTATTTATATTCATAGTTCATTATTTATTTACAATTTTTCTGTAATTCTTACTCACATTTTTACTTTTAAGCCTAGCCTTTATTACTCCTACTTCATCATCAATTTAGTTGCCAATTCTTTTAGAACTTTATTTACTTTAATGACTTTATTTATATTTTAAATTCTTTTAGAGTATTATATTTCATCTAACTTCATAATAGGCCTATACCTCTCTCACTTCAAATAACCTATTTTATTACTTTGTGTGTTTCCCTAACCTATTATTCTCAACTAGAAACCCCAAGGTAATATATATCATTTTGGCAACCCTGTTTATGAATTTAAGACATCATTCTTGTTCTAAAGTCCTTAACCCTTTGCGCTCCAATAGGGTTCTTTATAAATGTTCCTCTGGAGTCGTATGGCCACTGGGAGTGGACATGCCATTTTTCTATATCAGCTTGGAATGGTTTCCGCAGTCTTGTTCCTCCCAGCTCGTATGGCCACTCAAAGTGCCCAATACAAAATCCTGTGAACACTTGCATGGGCATCATGAGTAGACATAGCATTACGTATCTATGGAAACCTATATAATAATTTTTTTCAATATAATAATTTCAGTTATAAAAAAAAAAAAAAGTTATAATGTAAGTTTGTACAATTTTAAAACATTTTCTATACTGTAATTTGAACCGGGCTTGTGTTTCAAACAGTACCATACTGTCAAAAGATTGAATGCATAAAAAACATCAACAACTTGTTTAATCACTTTTCAATTTCTTATTCAAACTGTTGTTAAGTTTTTCAATATAACAGTTTCAGTTATAAAAATTAAAAAAAGTTATAATGTAAGTTTGTACAATTTTAAAACATTTTCTATATTGTAGTTTGTCATTTAAAAACATGACTATTGGTTGTTTCCCACTTTGGTTTTCATATGTTATTTGTATAATATAAATATAACTATAACGTCTTTATGTAGTTTAAAATACTATGCAATACAATGTTTTCCATTTCAAATAAGTTATATTTGTCAATAAACCGATCTTATTTATAAAATATTTATGTTTGCTCTTTAACCTTTAAATACTTACCTACATGTCAAGTGAATTCAACAAAACAATTCCGAGCTGGTAATGCCGTCCGGTTAATATGCAGCCTAGTACCATCCAACGAACGAACGGCCACTCACGGTGGCCATGCGACCTGAGAGGACTAAGCTCACAGAAAATAATACAAGTTGTCTATAAATCGAGTGTGGGTACTGGAATATAGTCTTATTAAGGGGTTTTCTTATTGTGGAAATTGGAATTTTTGTATTAATTAATGAAAAGGAAAGGATTTAAAATCCAAATTTTTCATCTGGTTAACCTCGTTGAAAATTTAAATTATACCGCATAGACTAGTAGAGGAGGAGGTAATTTTAATTGCATTTTGATTATCTTAAAAAGTAAAAAAAGCACATTTTTATTTTATTTAACAGTTAGTCTAATTATGTGAGTAAAAATCCACACCAACGCCAAATTAAAACTCTTTTAGGTCAATCAACATAAACACAGCTTTTACCAATAGACTTTTGTAAAAACTATAAAAAAAAACACTAAACTGTGTAGATAAAATGTTCGTCACAAGAACAACAATGTCCTATTGTTTTTGTTTATAAATTCATTTACATGTCTCTATCAACACATTTGCAATTATAACTTGTTCTGATTTAAAAACCAAATGAGCTGCTTCTGAACTTGATAAAGCGTGAACTCTATTTTTTACCACTCATAAATAGGCTACACTTTGAACATGCACACAAGTCTTAGAATATGCAAAACAGGAAGTTAAGTAATCTACAATAAATAATATATTTTACAAATTAATTATCGAGTCCTTAAAATTTCTGTTGAATTTATATTTATTCTTTATCATTGAGGTAATCTTCTGAATAGGAAAACAATTTGATTTTAACACTGTTTATGAAAATCTACAGTACCTATACAGGGTGTTTGAAAAGTCTGGGTACGGCTTAATATTTTACAAACCATAGCAGAAAACATCTATAAACTTTGCACAGTGTCATATGGCAATGTAAACTATTTTTCCTTACTATTGCCATGACATGACAACCATAGGGGGACGGCCCACAGAGGAAGTCATAGGAATCTTAAATGTAAGCACGGGTCGAGTGATACCTCATTTCGAAGAGCTCAGTTAGTAGAGTTGAATGCCGCAAACCGCATCTCAAAAGATGTATCCAATCAGAAATGGCGGGTTGTTTTAGGTACACATTGTGAAGTACATTATGCGCTGCCATTTCTGACTGGATCGTCGTATTCAGATGCGGGAGGCGGCGTTTCACTCTACTAACTAATGTTTTCACTGAATTTTGTAACTAACTTACCACTTCATTTTAGAATTAATTTTTTATTTTTTTTTAATCCAGTCAGAAATGGCAGCGCAATAATGTACTTCACAATGTGTACCTAAAACAACCCGCCATTTCTGATTGGATACATCTTTTGAGATGCGGTTTGCGGCATTCAACTCTACTAACTGAGCTCTTTGAAATGAGGTATCACTCGACCCGTGCTTACATTTAAGATTCCTATGACTTCCTCTGTGGGCCGAAACCCCATGGTTGTCATGTCATGGCAATAGCAAGGAAAAATAGTTTACATTGCCATATGACACTGTGCAAAGTTTATAGATGTTTTCTGCTATGGTTTGTAAAATATTAAGCCGTACCCAGACTTTTCAAACACGTTGTATATATTATAGTCCTCATACTCTTAGAAAATAGGCCTAAGTTTTATAAAATGCCTGTCTGTGGTTTAGAGTCTAATCGAATTGTTACCTTGAAAGTACTTTTATGGTTCTTTTAAGAATCTTAAATTAAGTTTGAACTTAAATTGATGATTTTTAATTTATTAAATAATAACAGTTTATTATTTATATTTTGTTTACACAGAAGGCCTCCTAGTTGTAAACTTCATTATCCATATTGTAGTTATATATTATACAAAATTTGATAATTTACTGAAAACAATTCGACAATATACCCAGGTAAAAGACAAAATAGAGACTCCTAGCTCTCAAATACTCTAATAGTAACAGAATTGGAAGAGAACAAAGTTGGTCAGGAGAGAGAAGGATCGAAGCTAAGATTACATGAAAAAGCTGTAAGATCCAACAAGGTACCTTGGGATTGTCACACCCATAAGGGGGCTGACCTGAAATTACCATATTACAAAATCAGTATTAATAATAAATCAATTCAAGAATATCAGCACTGAGAAATATAAAACAATAGTGAACACTTTCAATTCTTTTAATGGTCTACCATAGTGTTATCCAGATCTGAAATATGTAATTCTTCCTTGGAGAAATTCATCATCAGTATACAATATGCAAAAAGTGTTAGTATTGCAAAAGAATGTTATTAGGTTTGTACCAGGTCTCAAGAAAAAAATAACAAAGATTTACAAACAATAAGGTCCTTATTCATGAATGTTCCTTAAAATTTCTTTTGTTTTAGATCTCGTTAAACTACTTTCTTAGGCCTACCTTAAAGATCTATAAATATCTTTACTATATCTTTTAATAAGAATGAGAAATTCCAAAGAAATTCCTTAATGATTTTAACCTGCCATCCTTCCATAGTGTTAAGGTTAGTCAAGAGCTACCCTAAGCGTCCTTTAACCATATTATTCAATGATGAACGGTAGGCCTAGTTTTGATTAAATATTGTGAAAATGATGGAAGATCAAACGATTTTCTAGAATTCTTTATGTATGTAAGTGAGGTGCCACCACGAGTAATAAGAAGATACCTGAGAAATGCTGAAAGACCTTTGATTTTTACAGTTAATATCAAATACGAAAAATCTTATAGGTTACCGTAATAAATTTTTTGATACATTATTTTCATTATTGTATGCAACCATATTTCGATAAAATGTTGGATATAAAAAACGAATTGTTTAAAATTTCATGATATACATAATTGTAACAGAAAATAGAGATACTGTAGTCAACATTACATTGTGTGAGAAAAAACAAAATTACTGAAATAAGAACTTGTTTGTTATATGGTACAGAATTACAGCCATATGTAATTTGACCACAAATCATTTTTCTTTTAATATTGCATTGCCTGTGCTTTTATTCTTAATTCATGTTTTATATTTTTAACCAAATATTATTCTAGATTATTGAATGCTGGCATCCTTCTCCTCTTTCTGATCTTTCGCCTTGTGATTTTGATTTCATCACACGAATAAAAATAAACACTAGTCACTAGTACACAAAAATTATCATACGACAGATGACAGGTGTTTAGTGATTAACAATCAGCTTACTGATTGGTTCTTACTCTAGACATAATTGATATTGATGATGTAGTTTCTTTAATCGCTCCTTTATAAAGGATAACTTAGTACAGGAAAGAAAATGTTAAGGAATGTTCACAAAATGTGATGTTGGTTAGGTTGCATTAGTGTAAAGAAACAGTTAAGTGTTTCCTTATGGTCTCAAAACCCTTACAACTCAAGTTTTCCCGTTCTGAATGTATGTCGGCCAACGGTCGACAGTGAACAATTCAATATTTTAATGCTAATTTTCGATAATTTACAATATTTGGTTATATCAAAGTTTTTCTAGACACATTGTTCTTTTATTGTGTAACTTTAATAACTAAATTAAAATTAGGAACAATATTACATTGTTTTTATTTTATTTTATAAAATTATTTTAAGTATTAGCTCTATTTCAGCTGTACAAAAAAAAAAAGAAAGAGATCTGGGGGAGTATTCAGTGCAATAATAATGATAGTGGTAAGGGTTAAGAAAACCCTAAGGAATATTCATAAATTATGGGTCTAAGTTATTTAAAAACAGACTTAGAGAATTACTATCATCTCAATCATTTCACTCTGTAGGGGAATTTGTGCATCATGAGTTTGTTCTTTCTATTTAAAATTGAATATAATGAGTATAGTCTCCAACTGCTTGAATTATTTTGATGTCATCACATTTTAATTTTATTTTGTTTACTTTCTGTTATAAATTTATTCAAATCTTATTAGTTCTTTTCTTTTAAAAGTGTCAATGTTGCATAAGTCAGTATAAGCATTTAAACATAGAAGTGTAAGAAATTACTCTACCTACCATTTATTGTATTAATAATCTCTGAGCACTAGAGTTGAAATGAGATACCCACTAATCATTGCTAAAATAACACATACTACTGAATTAAGCTATAAAACTAAAATACAGTAGATAGAAATTATAACCCTTGCCAGAATTGCCCCTACCATTCTACTTATAAAATATTAATCATATTTAGGCTGTCACAGGGTTAATACACTCTATCAATAACAGCCAAGAGTTCAAATTAAGATATTAATCTTGTTGATGAAATCTTATAATTTAATGAAAATAATATTATGTTTCTGAAATGTATTATTTTTTTTAATAATAATTATTTTTTCACTCTTTAAACAAAAATCACACTTTATAAGTTATAATTTATATCTGTAGGTACTCTCAAAAACAGTTTTTTTCTCTCAAAATCAAATCTATTTTCTGTTATATAATAAGACACAGATAAACATGCATTGCAATTTTGTTTAAAAGGATTTTCATTAATTATAAAGGACTTGTACTATAATATATTCATGCAGAGCATTAAATGATTGTTTGATGTCAAAGTGTGTAATTACTTAAGACTCCAGTGCTTTCAAACATGCAACCAGATATACTTGGCAATGACTTGACATCTTTTATACCAGTTTTGATGACATTCTTATACTATATATTTTTTTTAAACCTAAAAAAATGGTACTTAAATCTTACATAAGAAAAGAGTAGCATGAATTTCATTCCTTCAGAGTATATAGGAATATAGTGTGTAAACAAAACATACTAATAACAATATTAAAATATCATTTAATTTGTATTTGTCTTAATAACCTATATTATGTTACTACAACAAAATAACATGTGTGGTAATTTGTGTGGCTTAATTTTTATAAATCTTGTGTTCTGAATACTTTGAAATGAATTCATCTACAATTACCTAACAAAATTTTTTGTTAGAAAATAAATATCATTTAATATATTAAATATTATGTTGATCAATTTTGTACAAAACTGAAAAAAAAATTGTAATCATAAACATTTTGCAATAAATACAAATATTGTACAACAAGGATAAAGAGTATAACAAAAGTCATGTTCTCCATTCTCCATTCTTTACTTGTGTCTTACAAAAAATTGAAATTCTGTCTGCACATACAACATGTGTGTTTATGATATTTAAGTTAGTTTTTAGGTCGTAAACCGCCTAATTTCAACACATTTAATTAAATTTATTTGTGTCAATTCAAATTTATTTATTTAATTTTGAGAGATTTGACCTTCTAAAACAACATCTATGGTATATTATCATTTTATAAATGAAAACTCATGATTTTAAATTTTAGGGAAGATGGCGGGGAAAAAAATTGATTTGATTAATTTTGAAGAAAATTGTGTTCAATGTTTGTTTGTAAGGCTTAGACCATTTAAAAATATTGTATTTAGTTAAATCAATTTTACTAAAATTATGTACATCCACAATAATTAAACTCCAAAAGCAACTAATATGGCTGTTTGAAAATGGTAGACAAGGTGCTGGTATTATTGTGTCTGGAATGATGTGAATAATCCAGCATTCTTTCTACAGTCGGGTCTTTCCTTGTTTTGTATTTATTTAATTCCTTTTTCCACATTAGTACAAGGTAATAATAATTACAATATACCTGATTTTTATTTTATAGTAATTCCTGTCCTTGTACATGTTTTTGCTCATGTATTTCCCTGTTAGTTTAAGACATAACTGAATTGCATTTCTATTAAGTTTGATTTTATTGTAGAATTATTTTCATTATTTTGGTTACATTTTTTTTTTAATACACAAATAACACCTTCTTTAATTTTATTTTATGTTAAATACAGTACACTAGTAAAAACAACATGATTGCATTTTGGACCAAATCCTCTATCTCCTCTAAAATTCCTCTCCTTCAATTTACCGATCTTTCCAAAATAAAACCTTGAACATGAACTATGGAAGTACAAGAAGCAGTAGAACAAATATATTTGTAATAAATCTCAGTAAGCTCTTTATCAGTAAAGAATGCTTATCACGTACAGACAAATGTGACATAACTTTAGCTGCAAATAATCTATTATATGATCAGACGACCTTGGCAATTTATTCCTCAGATCCTCTTTATCAAATTATGCTAATAAATATCAAATAAAGGTGCATAAACAATCCCCTAACTTTCCCACACAAACATATACAAAAATAAATACCAATAAAAGGTAACATTCATACCTAATGTGTATAAATGTTGTATATAAAAAGTATTTATATATTGAAATATGCCTAACTTGCTTCGTTTGCACCATAAAACTAGTCCTAAGTGTAATCAAGTTTTTAATGACACCAGGTTGTTTTTGTTTTTTGCTCATAATTCCTGAACCGTAATTTTCTTTTAGTTATAATATAACTCATTGGTTTGGAACATTAATCTTCATATATTGCCAAAATTTGAAGGAAAAAAATCAGTAGACCTGATATTGAGAAATTAGGTCTTTCACAACAGATCTTTTGTTAGTTTTTTACCACTGTTCCCAAATTAGGATTTTAGGAAGATTGGTGACCAATACATACTGGCTGTGTACTTAGATGATACATTTGATCAAATTCATTATAGCCAACTTTGAGAAAATTAAAATTTTATGTTTACTATGACAGCTAGCCTACTCCCAAATTTGGAGCCACCAAAAATTTTTTTTAAATTACAGTAAATAGGTACTGTTTTATATGTTACATAATCTATACAATTACATGCAGCGAGCTCCCCCTCTCCCTCCAATTGTTATTTTACAATGGATCAAGAACCTAACAGGGGTTTTCTATCAAAAACTACATTAATGATCAGTCTCTAAGTTAACGACTTTGTAATTTAACTCTTTTCGAGATTATGTAAAACAAACAAAAAATATTTATAGCTCTTTTTAAGATTTTTATTTCTAGAAATAATTTTAAATAGAGGCAACTGAGAGACATTCGGTTTGCACAGTTTCTCTTTATTCAGTATTTTTTTAAATAAGTAATTATGAATTAATATATTTCCCCCTTATGTTGTTAATTAATTAATGATATTTTTTAATTATAAAAAATTAAAACCTATTGAATATAATTTGTCTAGTCTTACATTACTTTATGATTTGCATGTACGTTTGATGATTATATGTTAACTTTGTATATTCATACACATTGAAGTTGTAGGATAACGGATATATCATAAAGGTTGGAACAATAAATAAATGAATTCTAAATCACTGAAATGTTTCAAAATATTTAGTTGATCCCCAAAAACCTCATTTTGGGGAGTAAACTGAATTTGCTCTATTTGTCAAAAGTTAACTACTTTAGTCTGGAAACATAAATCACTAGAAGTTCATTTTTGTAATCATTCACAATTTAAAGGGAAGAAAGACCTTTGGGACATCTAATATAATATATACAGTATAATTATATAGAGTAGCTGGTACAACTAATTTTGGTGAATTATAAAAAAAAATTCTTTTACTACATTCCTTACTTCTTAAGAATAAATTACTTTTTCAATGCAGAATTCATTTTTTCACTGAAAAATCACAATTTAAAAACTACGAAATCCACGTATTTATAGGTTAAACATAGCATTCTTCACAACTGTGTCTCGTACATTAGTAAAGAAATTGCAATGTTTATATCTGTGATCACAGGTAATGTGAAATGCTGTCATTCCTCCAACATTTCTTCCTAGCAGCTGCGAAACTATATCGCCCGACATATAAGGTATGCAAAATTACTGACCTTACTAAACCTACGGCAGGTGGCTATATATATGGACATCTGGCTAAACCTGTCATTATATATATATATATATATATATATATATATATATAGCCACTTGGCCAAATTTGTTGTTTATAAAATGTATTTTGATAGTAATGATGACACTATGTAATGTGTCAAACCATATGTGATTCCCATTCCTATATCTACATAACATATAAATACATAATCTATGAAAAAGTGAATTTCACATTGAAAAAATAATTTATTCATAAGAAGTAATGTATGTAGTAAAGGAATTTTTTAAAAACAAACAATACAAAACGAAACTGCTAAAAATTGTAACTTCTATGACCTAGCATTTTAGACATAACACTCTACCCTGACTTCTATCCATTTGCCCTCTATTAGAGAATATCAAATAGTTTCATTAGCCTTGACCTTCTTCTCCTATTAAGAGAATGATGACTTCCCTATAGTAGAATCATATCAATGTGCTGTGTCATTGTTTATTTAAACCAAACTGCTGTTTCATTCCTTATCATTAGATTAAACTTATAGTATTGTTTTTAGAAATAAATGTATAAATATATCATTATTATTTTTTTTAAATATGATATTGTGAATTAACCTTTTGTTTTTTTCACAATTTGTTATTTGTATTTTATTTAACTTCTAAACAATACCAATATGTGTAAAGATTTTTTTTTTGTCAACAATATAAGATATAGAACTTTAACAATGTATTAACATTTAAAACAAATAAATTACATTAAAATTAGTATAATCAAATCTACAACTAGTCTGACAAATCAACAAACAATGTCCATTGTCACTCATATCAAATAACTCCTCTATATTATAATATAATTTTTTTAAACACTCATCTTTGGCTTGTTAACATAAAATTAACATAATAATTTTGAATATATTTTTTAAAGAAGTTATTTAATACAGCTACATCAGCTTATGATTGTAGCTTTTTGTACTAACTGAGCTTTTATTGGCCTAAACTTAATTAGCTTCTGAATTAGGTGCTATAATATGTACATACTTATTCAGAGTGGCATGTCACTTGTATTTATTTAATGTACAATTAAACTGTACATACTAGGAAGTTTTAATATCTCTAACTCCTGACAAGCATTATTATGAGTCTCTAATTTATTTACCCTATACCTAGCACAAACAGCAGTGCTTTTAGTAATTTAAAGGGCTGCTCAACTGATGTATCATCCCATAAAATGATTCTACAGCTCAAGTAAGAATGAATAGACTATTAACAATGTGTAAAGATTACAGTAATACCTAAGAATCCTAAGTATGTGAAATCCAAAAGCAAATAATGTCAACATGACATTTCAATGTTAGACTATTATCAATGACCAAAGATAGACATTTTGCAGAACTCAGCTCTTCTATTATATTATCACCTAACATAATAGTTGGTCTGAGTTCAGTTAGGTTAGGTTAGGTTGATGACCAACTGTAATTTCAATCAGATTATGCTAATTGTAAAGTTTCAGTTTTTTGTTTGTTTTTGTCTAATATTTAATTGGATGCGAGTAAAGTTTAAATAATACAGTAATATTGTTTTTTAATTAATGAGAAAGCACTACAACCAATTTATTAAGGTGGAGGTGTAGCAATATATGCTCATAAAAATTTCAGTTTTGCCACTTCCACACCCATTGGAAAATTGTGTATTGAAAAGGACTGTGAAATAACTAATGTAAAATGTTGTGGTTTGTGTGATGAATTGAGCATAATAGGGATGTATCGAGCTTCAAGTAGGGATATAATCTTGCTTTTTGAGTACTTGGACTTACTTTTACAATTATTAGCTTTAAGAAGGTCGAAATTTGTTATATGTGGTGATATAAATATGAATGTTGTGACAAAATCCAAATCTACAGATGGACTGAGGGATGTTTTGGCAACTTATGGTCTTGGGTGGTGCATCTCGACCCTCCCACCAGGGTGATGGGGTCCTCTGCAATGGCAATTGACAATGTTATATCCCATATATCTTCAGACAATTTATCGGTAAAAATTATATAGTCTGGGATTTCGGACCATTATGCATAGGTGATGGATAGTTTTGATTTCTCACCCATTCCTATTAAAAATGATTTCAGAAAGAAGGCAATTCAGCTAATAGCAGGACTGAAGCAAACTGAAACATGTAAAAGTGCTTTTGTGAGGCTCGGAGTACTACAATGTATATACATACTTGAAGTGTTGCTATATTTTAAATTTAAGTGTGTTGATATCCAGAATATCATACATGACTATAGCACCAGACGAGCTTGTACTTATCGTGCTAAAAACCACGGGTTAAATGTTTACCGTAAACTTCCTTCACAAGCAGGTGCTAAATTGATAAATAAGCTCCCCCTAAGTATAAAAAGTTTGCAAAATTATACATCTTTTAAAACAGCCTTACAGAACTATTGTTGTCTGGATCTTTTTACTCTGTGGAGGAGTTTCTGGATTGACTCTCTGTTTTGTAGATGGGTGTGACTTCCTGCTGAGTATCCTTATCATTTATGTAAATTTGTATTGTATTTGTTTCTTAATGTATTGTAAAATTGTATTTAATTACTAATGTTTGGATTGTTTTAGATATTTTATTGTTGATGTTTAAAAGTAGAAAAAGATTTGATAGACACTTTTTAAATTAAAGTTAAATTACTTTGTACCTATACATGTTATATTGTTTTTATAGTTGGATTTTTTTTGTAATCAAATCTATGGATTATTTATAAAATCTTGTGCAATATAATTTAATGACTTGTCTTATGCAATGTATATTGTCAGGAGGACTAAATAAAATTGGTAGCTATATTTTTAAATACAAATGCATTTAACTTTACCATTTAGTGTTCAACCTTGGTCAAAAATATAATTAGTTTATTCACTTAAGAACTTTATCCAAAAAGTTCTTAAGAACTACAAAAGATATGTCGAATAAAGTTTGAATGGGGAATGTTTACATAAAAACTATATACTATACTAACTGAAATGGTTATTACAAATTATATGTGCTGTATATGTTTGTCCCAGTTATGTATGAAAGAGATTGTGCAAGGTTTGAGAATTGTGAAAGTTATGTGTAAATAACTGCCACCATAATCTCACATCATTAAATAGAACACTAAATCCACTTACTTGCAAATTGCTCCAATGGCCATTCCTTCAGGAAGTATTGTTGGCAAATCTTTCAACGAATGGACTACAAAATCCACACAGTTTTGTTCCAAGGCTATTTCTAATTCTTTAGTAAATAAACTTTTTTCTCCTATTTTTGGCAATGCTTTATCTAGAATTTGGTCACCTATTGTGCTCATGGTTACTGAAATAATTTTATTCAACATTAAAATCATGAAAAATTACAAGAACAGTATGCCAACAGTAATATCTACAAAATGTTTAATTAATTTACAACCCATTACTCAATAATAATTACATTATTAATATCTGTGTAGGAATTTTTATCTGAATAGCAAAATCTTGTAAGTTAAGAATGTTGAAAAAAATATTATTCTGGGATTCCCTTCACACAATTTTTAAAAACATAGGCTATTATTTTATTTAGTAAAACTTTAAAAAAATTGTGAAATGTAACATAACTAATAGAGTCCATATTCTCTGGCTTCCATCATTAATTTTTTCAATGTACACGGTTTTTATTTATTCAAAATATTTTGATCCAAAAATAATACATATGTGAAACTGTCAATAGACAGTTTAAATACTTTTTCTTCTATTTATATCTGGGATAATTAATTAAAGCCTCTACAGCCTTGGTGAAATTTGACTGGTTATGGGATTGAACCCACATTAATCTTTAACTTTTCTCAATGACACTGACAATTTTCTGGTCTCATTTAGTAAAGTAAGATGATACAGAACATATTTACTTAAAATTCCATTTAAGACTTTCCTCTCCCCTAATCATTTTACTGTTTAAAACTAATTGCAGCACAATTGAAAATAAGCACATATAACAAATTGGTGTTCTCTTATTTTAAAATGAAAGAAACAAAAATTAAGTACACATTAAATTCTAATAGACAAAAATTGACCAACAGTAAAATTTAAAAGACAAGAAAAACAGAAAATTATATTCTCCATAAATGTCCTCAATTAAAAAAATAATTTGTAATTATTCATAAAACGTTAAACATAGTTTGGGTAAGTTAAAAATAGTGTGGGTATCAAACAAATTATTTCGAGTTTATATAATAAATTGTCTTATCCTTCTGTTACTAATTCATAGTTTCTCAATCTCTTTAAAATATTTTTAAAACATTTATAAATCGTATCAAGTTTATGTTCATAATATCACACAAGAAATCTTAATATCGGGAAGGGGATGGTGCCGACTTTTCCCAAGTTTGGGGGGCAAGAAACACATATAGGCTATATTACAAAATCAATTTGGACTGTGTTAAGGTAATCAAAACTGAATTAGCACTAGGTATTGTTCATGTGCAATTATAGGGAATGAAATCATAAGTTCAGAATAAAGTTCAATCTTGAAACTTTAAAGTACTTGATTCAAATAAAGGGTATAAACACTAAAAAAAATATATATATATATTCCTATCTATTCTGTTCAAAGTTGTATAGGGAAAATAAGATATATAGTTTGTAAATTTAGATGGGGATATGAAACTTAAAATGGATAAATCTCACCAGATAGTCAAATTTCTGTTGTATTGTTCTCTTCTTAAATATATTGAACCCTATTTTATTAAAACACTACTTTTATTAACCGCACTATTTAAAACATTTTCTTGAGATATTTTACTACTTGAAGTTAGTGGATGCTCTGCCCGAAACTGGATTCTGAAATCTTAGATGATGGAACGTGTCTATTCTCTCCTTGGCCTTTCTTCGGAATGCTTGATTTCAATAATGTGCACTTAATCAGTGTCTCCGAAGTTGGAACACCCACGTCTTCTGAATCACTGTTGCTGTCGATATGTGCCCGTTTAAAGGATAATAAACAAATTTAATGTCTTTGATGGACTTTAATTTAATTTAGGAATGATTTGATGGTGTGAATTTTAAAAACATATTACTTGAATTAAATAAAAGATAAGTAGCTAGCGGATATCTCAAGAATCGCTAATTTTAGAAATTATAAAGAGCGTTATATTTTGTCTTCTACCAAATTATTGGTACGAGATTGGGAATTTTTTGCAAAAGTGATTTATTATGTATCAGATTACGCTTGATACGATGGTGTTATTAGTTTTCTCTATCGACTTGTCGTTCTTTCACAATCTTTAAGCAAAGGTTCTAGACGCATCTCATGTCTGATGTTAGACCGATCTATACCGACCTTTACTTATAAACTCTGTCTTGCACATTCTTTTTTATGAATTTTGATGTCAGTCTTAATATGGTATAATGTCGGGTAATATTTTAATTTGACGCTTTTCTGATCGAAAGTCTGGAATAATTTAAACTTAGCCAATTAGATAAATCGTATGTTTGGAATTATTACCGCTAAAGTTTGTGGCGTTGATTTCTGATTGAATGAAATAATTAAGATGTCTGTTTGATTAAATTCCTTTTAACATCATATTGAATTGTTTCATGTTAATTGTTATTTTTATGAACGGTTTTATAATTGTTCTCTGATTTAGTTGTATCCTTTGTCATATTCATTCAAAAAAACAATTAAAATTAAATTAAAGAACTAAGGTATAATCTGTTCTGAACTTCAAATTAATGCTTGAGAGTCCAAGGTCAATTCTAAAATTAGCTTTAGGCCTCAGGTAGTCTTCTCTAGTCTAGTATAGCTGTTCAGAGACCAAAAATGCAAGTAGAGTGAATAATCTCAATGTCTTAAACTAGAAGTTAAAAATGCACTTTAAAAAAATAGTTGTATGATTTCAAATATGAGTAGTGTTAGCTGAATAATGCATTTTAAAAGTTTTCATTCTATGCATTTTAGAAGTTTACTTTCTAAAAAAAAAAAAATCAACTGAATAACTTTTGACGAATTTGTTACGATGCCTCATTAGGCCAAACCTTCCATTCTCTACAAACCAGTTTTACTGGTCCAGGAATATGAATAAATAAAAAACAAATATTGTAGTATTTTATAATGTAGTAATTTTTACTATCTTAAGATAAATATTCAAAAATCAAATGGATATTGCATCTAGCTAAATTTTCGGCTATAGCCTAGTCCTAAGGGACTAATATTTAATAAAAAAATTAAATAAAACTCATTTTTTTCCTTTTGAACATTCAAAATAAAATCTTTATGTATTAAACAAACTTGTATGATATTGGTTTTTCAATTTCTTTTTTAGTTAGACCTAAAAAAAATAGTTAAATAAAATTTAATTAAAAGATTTTTGTCATATATTTTCTTGATTACATTTGTAGTTAGTTCCTCAAATTTGGGATTACCAGTATTTTGGTTCCAAATGTGCATGTACAAACTTTTCTTCAAGCAGGTAAGCGTTATAAATTTTTTTTGTTATATTATTTGTTTTCTCAAAAGAAAATCACTTTAACGAGTGCATAACGTTTTTGGTTGCAGATCATGGTTTCTTTTCAAAATTTTTGTAATTATGTGAGTTAGTAAAATATAAAAATAAGTACATAAAAGAAAAAATAACACAAAAATATTTAAACACTTAAAAAATAAAATTTTACTAGCAGATGCTGACACATTATGGATTTTCTAAATTTAAATTCATTTTTGGACATATTGAGTTTTTTTATTTTGCTTTAAATATTTCTTGTCATTGGGGGATTTAGTGAAACTGTAAATTTCGTTAAAGAAGATTAAACACCCCTTCGAGATGGTCAGATGAGGATCAGCTGATACAGTCGAGAAAATAAGAATTTTCTTAAAAAGTTGTTTCCATGACCAAATAGAACAAAAGTAAAAATATTTTAATAAAATGCTATCCTTCCAGCATGTACAATTTTTCTTGCTATATTATTTGTTTTCTCAAAAGAAAATTACTTCGACATGTGCACTCTTTTACAAGGCCCTTTTATGACAAGGGTATGTAAGGGGTATTATGACAACACCTTTATAACAATCTCCTTTCAGGCTTAAGTAAAAAAAAATAGGAGTATATAGTTCTATTGTATATTTCTATTGGCTGTCATTTTAGATAGTAGTAACCACTTATTTGGATGGTTTTTTTTTATTCACACATCCAAAATGTAGAAGGAGGCACTTGGCTATATTTAATTTTCTAAGAAATAAACAACATTTTTTTTTCTTTTTCTTCTTGTAGAAAGTGAGGTTTTATTGTTAATTCCTATAATAATTGAATGAACATAATTTCAGAGAGCAAATGGTAGGGGTGTCTGAATCTGAAAAAAAAAAAAATGTAATACCAGTAATTTATAATTATTTTTTGACTCGAATATGGAAAAACTAAAAAAGTGCAGTTTTTTATACATTCCAAACTATTCCTTTTCCTTAAGAGGCAAAAATCAATTAAGATATAGGTATAGGTATAGATCAAAATAAACCAAAAAGTTATAGGCCCTAATACAGTTTTAAACCATTGATTTCTATAGTTTATAAATATAAAAAAGAGAAAATAACAAAAATGACCCTTTGCTTGGATGTTAACTCCAAATTATTCACCATCACATAATATAAGATAGACTAAGTATATCAGCAATTCCATCCTTAAATTTATAAAGTTTTATAAAGTATTTTCAATTTATAAAGATCAAAAATTAAATGAGATGAATAACTTCATTTTTTCCACACCCAGTTTAGGCCCTAACTTATTGATTTATAAAAATATTACAAGTTTATCCAAGTTGGTTTAGTTATTTATTTCTCAAATTCTTAGAACAAATTTTTACTATTACGGATTAAATGACTCTCATTTAAATACACTGAATAATAAAAGTGACAAGATAAGAATTGAAAAATGACTATGAATACACTTACCTATTTCAAATTGTTTGTCTGGATAGATATGACTTAATTTTTGAATCACATATCTGGTTTGAATCAAGGCCAACTGAAATAACAATAAAATAAAATAGTAAACTAAAGGTCAAGTTATTATTAAATATTTAATAGTATATGTAATATAATGATTTTGATTAATTAGTTGGTATTTATAATAAGTATTGTGATGGAAAAATTTAAGCTACATAGAAATGTTTTTGGATATTACTATTTTAAGGATTCTTGCATCAGATTCAATGAATTTCTTGCCACAGAAGATTCTTGATTTAAACCATAATAATGTTTTGAAAACTTTGCTAATTTTTTGTTTCACAGGAATATTTTGGACAAATCTTCAAAAGTGTTTAAATTTTGTGGTTAACTTAAAATTTGGAGCTTTGATCATTATTACTAAATTTTTTTGGCTTTTTTTAATGATCTAAAACAAAACAAATTAGTCGTTACATTCTCTAAAATGCTAGCTTGACTGAAACATTAGTCAACAACGTAAAAATTAACATAGTCCTAAATGGTGTAATATCTCAAAATTGGTCACAGCAATGTTGATAAAATTTTGGTCAATTTATTGACACATTTATCGCCAAATTAATGTGCCATATTGCATAAAAAACAAAAAATGTAGATAACCCTAAATATCAAAACACCAAAAATAACACCAACTTCTATCCGATTCATTTTAGTAAGCCTACTTTCCAAATTAATAGTGAATTATAATGATTTTTTAATGCAGTATGGCACATTGGTTTAGGTTATCAGAAATCCTCAGTTCACATTTGATTAAAATAAAATTTTTGAATGGGTTTTAAGATATTTGACTTAAACTCTCTATGTTATGGTGGTTTTTGATATGGTGGTATCCATGGTTAATTTTCTTCCTTTTTTACTGGTATTTTCAAAAGGAAAATGTTGAATACCATGTTTTTCCTTATAGGGTTTAGTTTTGTGAGAAATTTAATGCAATAGTTGTGCATTGTTTACTTTTAATATAGTAACCTAACTCATGTTTTATGCAATATATTTGTTTTTTGTAATAGGAATTTTAATGAATCTGATAGAATACTAAATTAAGTTTTAATTTTTTTTCCTTTACAGTAACACACTCAAACTATTATAATAAGCAAAACACAACTATTTCATTTCTTTCTAGATCACCATTATAAAATGTAATAGGTATATTTCTACAAAATAACTAACAATCTCTTAATTGTAATCTCTTAATACAGACTAATTTAATATTAAGACACCATTGAAGACTTTACTAAAATATTACGCCAAACTAGACATCCCAAAATTAGAAATTTAATCAATTCTGAAAATATCAAGTCCTATTTAATCTAAATTAGTGAAGAGTCACTGTTCGTGAGTAAGCATTGACCAAAGTTAGTTTAAACAAATCTAGTCAAAAATATGCTTGTTACACACAAGAGAGAAAAAAAATAATACCACAAAATGGTTGTTTGACTAACTTAAAGCGTCCATGCAATACCCTACACAATATAGCGTATTAATATATATAATTACACTTCTGTGCTTGCCAATTACCTTACTTATTATTTGAAAGGGTGGTTTTTTTTATGATTAATTTAGTTCATTTTCATTATACATTTTTTAAATTTTGAATTATGTAATCACTTTAATTTCAATAGCTTTAACTAGGATGAAGAAGAATCACCTGAAAATTATAGGTAAATTTCCAGTTAAATTCTATTAATAATGACAATGTTACAATCGACTTTCACCTAATCGTGTTTGTAATCAAGAAATTCAAACTACACCATGGACTCGCCCAATCCGTGTTGCTAAACTAAGGTGTGTTCAAATTATATCTAAAGTTAAACACTCAGTACTTTCGGATAATTTAAATGTTCTACGAAAATGTGAATATAACCAATCACAACTAGCGTTTGTATATCACATTTGTCCAGAGCAAAGCTTGGTCAACTAGGTACTTAGGGTTATTTTTAATAAATTAATTTAGATATACGAGCTCAATAGCACCACAAATTTGGAGATTTAAAAGATAATTTATCACTTTTATAAAATTTCCACAAACTGCTAAAGATAATAAAAGACAGTGATTTATTTAACTAGTAGGAATTGTAACAATTTGAAAGTAATATAAAACACTGATACTATTTCAGATCCCTCCGATGATGGTAACTTGGTTACCGAAATAATGTACATCAGGGAACTATAATAACATAAGGCATATAAATATTTTATTTTTATTTGTGTGTGTGTGTGTGTGTGTGTGTGTGTGTGTGTGTGTGTGTGTGTGTGTGTTATTGTACCAAACTTGTGGTAGGGGTTTCAGCATTTTATATTGTTCACATTCAGCACAGTGCTCATTGAACATCTATCTACCAATTTGAAAGTAGGCTAGGCCTATATCAAATATGAATTTGGGATAGGTTATCAAAACTTAGAAGGAATAATTTTTAAAGAGAAAGTATAAAAGAGGGAGATACTAGTAAAATAAAATTATAAGGAATAAATAATCACTAAAACAACAATGAATAATAACTAATAGGTCAACTAATTTCAAATAAAATAAACAAGTAAGATAATACCAACTTGATAAATAGGGTTATCCAATATAAACATTCATTTAAAGCGTTAGTCAATTAGTAGACAGAATACCACTATTTAAATAAAATTTGAGATTAATTCAATTAGAAATAATAACATTTAACATAACCACAACCGGGAACTAGTTCACCCGACTAGTTTCCCAACACTCATACAGAAAAACCTGCCAACACATATACACGACCAAACACATCATTTCCTTGGCCTTAAACGGTTTTGCTTCAGCCAATATTACCTTACACATCCCGCACACGCAACTTGTCTCTGATTGGCCGACAGCTTCACTTCGATCGCGAGAGTGCCTAAGAAACCGTGTGTACAAACAATAGCGCTCTGCCACATGAACCAATCACAACGTACCTCGTATCACTGATTGATCGCGTGGATTTAAACAATGGACAGCTCATTGCTTAGGACTCAGCCAGTCCTAGGTAAGATAAACTTCAAGCTGGCAGAGCTAAAGTTGTATAAGTACTGGCAGGAAAACACCAAAAATATGTACCAAAAATATATACACCCTCCGGGGTGACATCTACTACTTCAGCTATACTCTCCAGTGGGACATTTTACCCTCTAGAGAGATACCTACACTCGAATACTTGACCGATTGGACCCTAAGCCACCTGCCGCATAACAGCTTGTAAAACATACACAGCTTCACTCATTGCGAACACTTTTCCACCTGACTTATGCCACCTTACCACTGAGAACGCTGCCTCTCCAAGAGTTAACCCTTCCCCTCCTGTAAGGGAATTTAAATGGATAAATCCAGGCAACTGCAGCATCTTGTTCCCCCGCATCGTCCGAAATTGTAGGTGCTTTGGCGCCGGTGATAACGGGTAGACTCAACCTCGTAGATGCCCAAGACCAACCAAGAGCGGAGCATCGCCTGTCGCAAGGCCAAGAGGCAGTCCAGAACTAAGCGTATCACTGCTGAGATAGCTTACTCCTTCCTAGCCCTGATGCTATCAGTCCCGTGCATATCCCTAACCTCGCCCCCGGTGATCCTAAAGCCCCATTTTACGTGGTGCTCTAGGAATTAGACTGACTGGACCTGAAAAGGTCTACGTCGTGCTATAATCCAAATCAACATTCCCCACACCAAACCACCTCGACCCCCCCCCGGGTCGATATACCTAACCGCACCTCTTTATATAGTTCTCCCTCCCACAGATACAACGGGTCGAAAGGGACTCCATCCCCGAGGCTACGTCAATAACAAATTGTTAATTAAATAATACTTCATTGAAATTGAGTTAACATAGATGGTAGTGGAAGAATGTCCACCATCTTTCTTTTGAAATAGAGAATCCTTAGAGCAACAGGATCTAAGCTGGACATTTATAAAAAATGTTCCTAGTCTTATGAAGACTGAATTTATGATCACTTGTTGAATCTCACATCACTCTTTGAGATCTAGTACAGGATCTACAGGTCTGGGAAGGTATATATAGTCATCTTACCAGACCTTCAGTTCATTTACTAGATCTTGTTTAGGTAAATATATACACTGTAACCTGCCGAGACCTAGTTCGTATCATGATGAACTATGAATTCATACAGCGTAGTGATATTTAATGTGTCAAAGTACATGTAATGTGCATGCGTCCAACAACACGATATTATCAGAAACTCACGGGGTTAGGAATTTGTCATGACAAATAATATTAAATATTATTATTAATATCAACATATAATAATATTTATATTATATGTTTTAATAATAAACATTGAACTATGACACTTGACGAACGTAGTCATATTAACATAGGCCTTTGTTATCAGAGCTGTATTTAACCTAACAACAGCTAGATTCCCTTATTTTCAATGTGTTATTTTATGATTTTATGTGTTATTTGTTATCTATGATTTTGAAGATTTTATTTCTTATCTTCTACTACATAGCCTACATTATTACTTAAGAATAATGTTTACCATGCCCATTACACAATAACTATGCTAAATCGCTATTTATGTCACGACATATATATGTATATATAAACATCTGGCCAAACCTTTTGTAAGTTTATTGAAGTTAATAATTTGAAATTAGATTATTAATATGGAGGATTAACAGCATATCACGTGATTTGTGATCAAGGATATAAATATTGAAATATCTTTAGAAACATGAGATGTAAATGTAAACATTTTCCTTGAGTTTTTAGATTGATTTTTCAGTGAAAAAAATTGACCTCTGCAAGGAAAACATTATTTATTCTTAAGAAGTAAGGTATGTAGTAGATGATTTTTAAAAAATCCTGAAAATTAGGAGCCACCTTTAAGTAAACAATTACCAATATTTTGTTTTCATGATTTTTTATAGAAAAATCGAAGGCTGAGGTACAACAGATATTTACCATCAAGTATACCTGAAATAACTTATTTTTTAAATTAGGCTACCTATGCTAGCCCATTCACATTAACTAAATTTGATTTACTTTCACTTATTTGTCCATGACCTTGCTCCAGTAATATTTTAGAGGTAGGCTAAAAAATATTTATATTATTTCCAATAATTAAAAAATATACAGATAAATACTAACCTCACTTTTCCTGGAGCCAACTTTTATAGTTTTTACAGGATCATTCATTCTACAATAATACGGTAATTAAAACTTCAAATAGTAACTAAAAAATAAATAGAGAGGAACAACACTTTTAAGTAGGGCAAATCTGTCAACTTTCTAAAACACTCAGTTTCAGTTTAAGCTCTATTATAAAAATTCAATATGAAAAACACTTTTATAAATTAAATAAATATAAGATAAAATCACTGCACCACAATCCAAGGAGAACAACACAATTACTGACACTGCAGTAGATTGTAAAAATCAACTATTATAAGCTATCTGTCTTTCAATAAAAAAAAACTTTTATAGTGCCCGTGAGGTAGCCATCGTGATAAAGACTGAAGACTGGAGTTAACCTTCTCAAACCTAAAAATTAGTTACGCAATACCCAATCACCACTTTCAGCTGTTCATTTAATTTCAGTTTTCAAACAGCTGATTTGACGTGGACAGGCAACCAATAAAACAAGTTATTCATCTAATCTGTATTTTCACCTTCACACGGCTTCGCCAGAATGTTATAAGATTTGACATCAGGATTCGATATACAGTAATCATATAGCTTAACAATAAATTTTTCCACTGGACATTTAAAAAATTCGTAATGTATATAGGAACGCGTTAAAAAATATTTCTGCAGCCCATTTCTCAATATATAATTGAATAAAGTAAAAGTATATACTTTCAATTTTATACTTTTTAAATAATTTTGTTTACTGCAGTTTACTAACCTGGTCTTACAAATAACCAATTGAAAATTGAATTGTGTCTTCCCCGCCCCCACGTGAAATGTTTACGTTTCTCTAATTTTCCCTTTTTGTGTTTTGTTCTTCATAACCTAAAAGTTGTAGTTCAAACTGTATGGTAAAATTTAAAGGTGTACTTTAAATAGTTAATGAACTACACTGTGAGGATATCATTAAAAAAAATCATTTAATATTTAGGTATGCATGCTGTTACTTTTAACTTTCATCTGATCAATTGGCAGAACTAATCTTAATTAGAAAGCTCATGTAATTTAGTAATTTTATATCCTGAGCTATATGTTTTACACTTGTCTCCCAGAATATAAAGTTCTGTCTAGAAATGACTCACTCATACTGTGTAATCTTATTGCATAATAATATGAGCATTTAATTTAAAAATTATTTACAAAGAGTTTTACAGGTATTTTTTGCCATTAAAAAAATAAATAATGTTCTACATACCTTATTTCTTAATAATTAAATAAGTTTTCAATGCAAAGCTAACTTTTTAACTAAAAATCACAATTTAAAAACTACGAAATCAAAGCATTGAAGGTTACAGCATAATAACAATGCTTCACATTCATAGGAATTGGAATAGTAGGCTATATGGGTTTGACACATGGGGATCATTACTATGACTAAAAGCAGGTTTGTACAGGGGACGATATATATATATATAGCTTCCTGGCCAGACCAGTATTTGCACGATAACAATAGGTCTGGCTAAGTATGTTATATATATATATATGACCACCTGGCCAAATCTGTCGTAGGTTTATTGGGGTAAATAATTTAGCTTACTTTAATATGTAGGGCGATATAACTTCACAGCCGCGAGGAAAATATTGTGTAGCCTGGTTCTTTAGTAATGTTCGAGATGGCAATGTGAAGCATTGTCATTATGCTGTACCTATAATTGCGTTATATTCTGTAGATTTGAAATTGTGATTTTTTGGTGAAAACATTAGCTCCTTGTTGAAAACTTATTTTATTATTAAGAAATAAGGTATCTAGAACATGATTTTAGAAAAAAAAAATGCCAATACCTGTAACCTTCTTTGTAAATAATTACATTTAATTGTTAAAAATTCGCATATACGTATCAAGGAAATTTATCCCTGTTGGAGAGAGCAGAAGATTATAAAACTCCATTATCTATTGCTTATAATAATCCTATACATATTTTACCTAGGCCGTGAAAAAAAACTAATATTATTGAAGTGTCAAATGCAAGAGGCAAATATTTAATCATACGATATGTTCCAGTGTTGGTATTTTTGAAATTAAAAAGTGTGCGACTGTTCACTTTAAAGACTCAGAAGTAGGTTGCTTTAGGTTCCCATTCTGTAGGTTTTTATTGATTTTGTAATCTGAGGGATATAACTAAAATAGGGAGAGGAGAACATCGAAATACAGTAGAACAAATAATCTAATATAGTTAATTACCTTAGAGGTTGTCCTCAGTCCGTATATTGGTTTTAGCTACAGCGCTGTTTCGCCGAACACTGTCGGCTTCATCAGGCCCGCACTAACACTTTATAAAAATACTTTATAAAACAAATAATCTGTCAGTTACAAAGCCGGGAGCAGGTCAGAACAAAAAAAAGTTGGATTATCAGATGGACATGTTTATTTACGTTAAAATGTGAAATGCATAAAACAAAAATAGTTTTAAATTTAAAATATTATCTACAGTGCCACAAATATGTTGATACATTTCAAAATTACATTCATTATAAGTAGGCTAGATTAAATAAGAAATAATATTTATATCAAGAAATATTGAAGTCAATATACAGTACAGTTTAGTCACTTGATTGCCCATTGGTCCATGGAGAGAAGTTATGTTAGCAGTAAGAAATAATGCTTTTATATCTCCCTGTATTAGTTCCTCTTCAAATGGATAACATTGTATTACTCTATCCAGTAACAATATGGTACATAGAGAGAGCTTTACTGCCTTTAGGATCTTTACAACTCCTGCTTTAAAATGGTCAAAAAGCCATTTCTTAAAAAGGTTGCAGTTCATCCATGCTGACCTTTGATTTCATCAATACACTGGTAGTGATGGGAAATTAATATTTTTTAATGCTCATGGTTTCATGGCTTTTCTGATTACAAACAATGGAATTTTGTGACTGCCGTTAGCATTGCTATAGGTAGCAATAGTCAACCTATCTTTAAAAAGTTTCATACATTTTATGATTTTGATTTGGGTAGCTAGAGTTCTTGTTGGTAACATCTTATAATTTAATTCTGTCTCATTGATGTTATGCAATTGTATATTTTCTTTAATAAGATTTTTAAAGTTTGGAATAAATTCGCTTGAAGCTGCTTTATTAGCAGAGAGCTTCCCACCTGAAATTATTACATTTTGAATTTCATGTACTTTTTTTCAGCGATATAAGCCAGTCTTCACTCGCTGTAAACTTCTCGTTGTTCTTATCTCCTTCCAATTATCTTTGCAAAAGAACGGCCTTTTTTTTAATGATTCCTCTAGACAATAGAGTTCCTTCTTTCATAACTACAAAGCATTGTCTAAAAGGTCATATTTTACCTTTTAAAATAATTTTGAAAATTTTTAGCCTTTTTTTATCCATATTCACTGTTGAGTTTCTAGGTCTTTCCTATTTTTTCCAGTCTTTAACTGCAGGTATGCCTACTCTTACTTCCCTTGCAACATTTTGAAGGGACTCGCCTTTATCTAACCTTTCAAATACTTTTATTTTCTCTGCCAAAGACAGTGTAACGTTTTGTTGTTACCAACTCACTATGTGTAACATAACTAACTTAAATACACGGTACAAATCAACAGACTACACAAGTTATTTTTTAAACACACACTTTTTCACTAAAACATTTGTAATCAAAGCCCATTAACACATCTGTTGCTAGTCAACAGCCTACTGACTTTTATCACAGATCCGCAGATGATGACTCATCATCATGCACAGACACACATAGATGATGGCACATCATCACCAATAGCGGCATGGTTGGACTTAACAGAAAGTCAGCCTATCAGAGGTCGGTTTAGCAGGGTTCTACTGTATAGAATTATAGTGAGAATCTCCTACTTTTTTACATACTTTTAAACATATTATGTAGGCCTATGATATATGTAAATATGCAAACTCATTAATATTAAGACCTCTATATTATGATGGAAATAATTTAGTTTATTTTAAAACTAATATAATGATTCTTTTGTTCTGTTTATAGTTAAAATTAATAACAAAGTCAACGTTAGCCCTAACTAATGATTTATCACAGCAATGCTACGTAGTAGGAAAAGTAAAATCTCGCTTGATGCTGTCAGAAACTTGGATACTTTTCCTAAACTACCTGATACTTTTGTAGAGACTTCTCGTGTAGGGGCAACATGTAAGCACTCATCTTTATTGATAATAAAATATTCTAATAATAAAACACAATTATTTTCTTTACAAAGGAAATTAAGGTTTTGAGTGGATGTATTTAATTGTTTTTAATTTAGCCGATTTTTCCTCCTCCTAAATGTAATGTTTACATGTAAATTTTTTATGAAGAAAATAAAGTAGGGATAATTTTATAAACTCTGTGGTTACTTACCAACTATTAGACGATTACTATAGCGAGGATATAGGCTTTGCAACTCTGAGGGAGTGAATAGTCTTAAGTTAGATCCCTTCCATTTATCTTTTGTATCAGGTCTCTCTTGACAAATTTTTGTTTTCCTTCTGACACTAACGCAATTAGAGAATTCGAGGGTAATAATAATAAGAGAAGGGTAAATTGTACAATTATATTAATAGACATTCAGTCGCCATAGCTCATCAGCGATCATAGGGTGCACCAGGAAGAAGTTATTTATCGTGAAGGTGAGATTGACTGTGGGAGAGGCTATAACAAGCATCCACATATATTGCACCCCAAGCAATAACCTAATTGTTTCATAATTATAATTGAAATTCTTTAGGCTAAGTTAAAAATCAGAATTTTATTAGAATTTTTACAAACTACTTTTTCTTTCCCCCCAAAAAATAAAAATCACTATATCTTGAAAACAGTTTATGTTTAATTCTGTTTACAACATTGGGTTTAAAATCTAAAACTAGTCCTAAACTATGCTTATACATATCAAAACAAATATGCACATATTAAAAAAATTATTAACTATTTTTTTAGTTTTATTTACACCATATATTTTATCATGAAAAATCTCTCTTAGATGATGTCACATGACTGTTTAAAAAAAATTAATTGACTTATCTTAGACTTAGACCTTAAATATCTTTAAAGTTTCTGTTTTCAGTTTATAATGTATAGATTAAGATGAAGGGGGAGGGATTTCTAACTTCAGGTTAACCTGACTTTAATAACAAACGTTATTTTGTTTATTACTTTTTTTTAAATTGGTTGTTGTCAGTAAGTTCAACATCAAAACTTTTGAACAGTTATTTGAAACAGTCAAATATAAATTTTTAGTAGAGTCCTTCAAACCAATTATGGTTTTTGAATCAAAATTTATATTCCAAATCACAATCCATTTATAATATTTTTAAACTCTTTCTCATTAACTTTTTAGTTCAATAAATCATTTTTCTTCAAAAAGGAAGGTTGCTCAATTGTTGATAAGAATTTATATTGATTTATTGTATTATGTATCGTCAATTAATGAGTGAGTTGTATAAACCATTTTGAAATAATTGTGTTCTAGTTTCAATATTGACATGTGGACTTATCTCGTGGTTACTCTGGTCAGAGATAAGTTATTACTTTGACAGCAGATTTGTATTTAAATTTACTCCAGATGCGGACTTTGAAGCTAAATTGAAAATTAATATAGATCTCACTGTAGCAATGCCCTGCCATAGTAAGTATTTAATTATAATAGTGTTGTAAATTTACATAGAACATTTTTCTGAATTTGAATAATTTAAAAATAATGCTTTCTTCTTCTTCATTTAGCCACATTATTTCGTATATAGGATATTTGTTTTTATGAAACTATGTGGACATACAAGACAGCTCCGTTAAAAATTAATAACAGTATTAAGGGAAACCAAATGCATGTTTTCCAAATTAACCGTGAAAATAGTGTCATTCTATATTATTGCAAAGAAACTCAGTTTTCTTAAAATGACAAGTTCTACAGAAATAATAATTTCATTAAATAGTAATATCAATTGGTCGGTTAAGTGTATTAATTTGTAGACCTTTAATTTATAATTCAGAGATAGGTACAATTAATAGGTTAATCTAATGTCATTTAAATTGCTAATCTAAATTTTCATAGATATTGTTAACGTCACACTCAATCAATCAATGATCTTATCACTTTTTATACTCCTCTTTTAGTTCTGTTGTGATGAAGTCAATATAATATAGTAATAAAATTGAAAATATCAGTTTCTTAAAATTCGGAGTCCCTGTGACCTTCGTTGAACTTCAAATACCACAACTTATGAATGAATTATTACAGATTTATAACCATCAAAATAAAAAAATAATAAATAAATTTACTGTCATTGTAGACTTGAGTTTAAACATTGTCTAATTTATTTAATTATTATTCCATAAATGGGTATTTTTAGATATTTAAAAAAATTTCTGAAAGCAAATGTTTGTCCTATAATTAGGCCTAGTGTAGTTTTATGCATAGCTTATTTTTAAAATTTGCTTAATATATAATTAATATTGCTTTATTTTAAATTTTATATATATAATATACTTTTCTTTTTTTTTTTTAATATTCTTTTTTTGTGTTAGGTGTTGGTGCTGACATTTTAGATTCAACTAGTCAGAAGGTGAACATGTTTGGAAATCTCGAGGAAGAAGACACTTGGTTTGAGTTAAGCGAAGAACAGAGAAGGTACTTTGATAACATTCGTCATGTCAACTCTTACCTGCGTGAAGAATATCATGCGATTCAAGAACTCCTCTGGAAATCAGGAGGGGCTTACATCTATGGACAGTTACCAAAAAGGTAAATTTATAATAAATTGTAAGCAATTTACTTACTTCTTGTTACGTGCACCCAACATCGACAGCACGGTACATCTCATACAGTTTTACACCCATAAGTAGAAGTTTACCGAGCTGAAGACTAAGCAGCAACCACTCGCCCCCAAAAATTTTAATTTATTAATTTCTATTTTTAACTATACTTAAAAAAACACAATAGTATATAAATATGATATGTGGTATACCACTCCTGAAAAAATCCAATCATTACCAATAAATACTTAAAATAACTAGACATCCCAACTGAAGTAGAATCACTTTGTACAGAAATTAAACCAACAGTCTTTTTTCTTGTTGTATGAAGGTGAAAAACCTTTCTGTCATCATCGCCTTATAAAAGGAGGAAAAGAATATAAAATGAAGAAAATTCATAGCATTAAACACTCTAATAGCATCATGGTCGGAAAAAAATAAGAGTTGGTTAATAGAGACCTGATAGGAATGACGAAAGAGAGGATTTAGCCAAAGACTTACATGAAAGAAGTTGTAGATCCAGATAGGTTCTCCCGGTATTGCCTAGCCCGTTCTCATTATAAATGAGCACCTGAGGGTTACACCAACAAAATAACAAATTGTCAACACTTATCTCTTCCTCACATTTGAAATAATAAAAGTAAGGAAGATATCTCAGGATGAATACTGGAGAATCTTTACAAACAAATCACTCATGGGGAATAATGGAGAGGTTGGTACATTGTAAACTAATTTCCATTTATCTCAGTAGGAGATAAGAAAACCAATTTTGACGAAAAGATAAAAGCAATATCTATGGTGCTGCAACAACTCTTACTCAGACCATTGACTTAAAAAAAAACCCCCCATTTTTCTTATTGATTTCAGTCTGTTGTTTGCCGTTACATCAGTTAGACCACAAACTACACAATAAAAAAGGGGGGATGCATTAAATCTTCGTAGCAAACAAAGGAAACAATTCTTCACTTGATCTCCCTCGCATGTAGAAATAAATTGCAATGAAGTAGCTGACCTGTTGGCAAAGAAGGGTACAGCATTGACTGGTAAAAAATATACAAACGAAATGTTTGCCAATGAAGCCAGTCTTGCATCTAGTAGTAAACCATGGCAAGATAAACCAACCAGATAAACCTGGAACAAGAACAAAAATATATTTAGAAATCTCAGGTAGTAGTAAACTTTGAACTCATTACTCGACATGATTGCCTCATTGCAGACCTTCACAGAATCAAGCTCTACAAATCTCACCATTGCACTCTCTGTGGACACAGTAATGAATCAAAGATATTCCCTTGTCTTCAGGAGATTGGACCATATACACCAAGAGTTGGGGAACTTATCAAAACTCTGTTGAGATGTCAGTGGATAAATAGAGTAAATCAGGGATCAGCCATTGAAAAACCTAAAAATAATAGTAGTAGTTTTCAATAAATATTTAAATGTTATAAAACATTCATTTAAATTAAGTAACACTTGTGGGAAATTTAATCACTAAATGAAAGAAATACACAAATTTCTACAAAAAATATTTTATTTTCAACAAGACATTGTCTATCTTTGTTTGTTTTTGAAATTACTGCATGTTTTTTTCGTAAGATGATTATAAACTGACAAATATAGTGCACACAATGAGGTGTTAACCCTTTGTGCTCGGAAGGCCACTATGTGTGGCCCATCATGGCGCGACCAACATCTTGAATAAATTTGTGACAGCACCATGCCTGGAGCTCGGGTGGTTCATGCATAGTGGTCCTTTTGTTTTCTCACGCCAGATTATTATTCTCAGTGAGCTTGTTTATGTGTAGCACTCGGAATTAAATGTTGCATAGTTTACAATTTTACTCCAAAACTAAGATATTTACTGTCATTTTTAACAGTAACTGTCGTTTTTAAAGCAAATATATTAATTTGTTTTTAATCATCCATATGTTTGTTGATAAAAAGTAACAGCTTTATATTTTAATATTTTAATTTAATAATTATTTTACTGCATTTAGAAAAGGTGTTATTAATATAAATATTTATAAAACCTAAATAATTTTAAGCAATTTATTAATACAAAACCTTTTTTTTTTTATTAACAGGCAAGATTCAAAACATGTACATTATTAATAGTTTAATTTTAAATTATTTATAAAAAATACTAAAAACTGTAATAGGCCCTGTATCAGGTACAAATACAAACTACATATATAGGATATGTGGATAATGTTAGGAGTAGATAATTAATAACTAATGGTTAATATGGGCTAGTAGTAAATAAAAAACATCAATAAGATATAAAGTAATAAGTTGTTATCCAAAATGGTACAAAATCAAATATTTAACTATTAAAAAATTGAAAAACAATATTGGAATGAAACCATATTTTACTTATAAAATAACAATATTATACAAAGGATAAGGACAAGTAATCTATCGACATTGACCTTCTTATTCGGCTATAAATTTCTTGGATGAGTGGTATCGTTACTGTTTAGTATTTAATTTATAAATGAACTGCGGCTTTCCATTCTTCTTCATCAATGTATGATGGATGTCCTTGTTTTCTGTTTTGCTTCTGTAAGTCACCCACCAGCTGCCTCACAAGTTATTTTCTAAATATTTTCTGGCGATTAGGTGGTTTGCCAGGGTCTCTCTTAGTGTGTACAGAATAAATTAATTTACCACTACAACTTTAAGTAGCCAGACAAAAAATCTTTCACAACCACTTTACCGATTTCCTTGTAAAAGAATATGTGACTATTTATTGATCCGCAATATCCACACTGCCCATAGATTCATTGTACCGGCACACAATGAAAGGTTTGTTAATCACTTTGTCAAATCTATTCTTAACCCTAGAACTGGCTATGTAAAGTTTCTTCGTTTGTTTAAAAATTAATAAAATATATTATTTTTACACAAAACCTAACTTATAAGACATCATTTTTCTCAGAAAGATGCGCAGAATTTATCTATGTAAAAAAAAAAAAAAAAATTATATGAAACGGTTTTGGAGTAAGTATGTGAGATGTCAAAAAAAAAGTTAACATTTTTCAGAAAAACCTGTATCATCCAAAATCAATAGCTTACCACCTTTTTCATTAATTTCACCTTTTTTCAGATTCTTTTTTTCTTTTTACAGCTTCAGGCAGTTGTTTTCTTGTCCTATTTATAGTTCCTGTTAGATGAACCTTTTTCTCATAAAGAGTTTCATTTAATTCTATGCTAGAATAACAATCTGTGAATACATGCATTCCTTCTATATTTCCCAATGACTGTTCAATATTATCAAGAAAAGTTAACACAACTCGACTTGTAAGCAAGTCCGGTCTCATAAGCTGATTTGTTGTAGCTGATCCATGTAGGGCTGTATTGCACAAACAAAACCATTACTAGAATTGGATATTACAAATATCTTGATTCTCCATTTTTACAGTTTATTCTTATTATAAACCTTAAATATTACTTTTCCCTTGAAATCGATGGTACTTTCGTCAACACTTACCTTGTTGAAAGTGCTGTAATATTTTCTGAACTTCTTATCAAGATAAACTATGACATTTCTTACTTTTCTGAACAGGACAGTTGTAATAATGTGAAAAATTAGAGTTAGAGTCTAGAGTTTACTATATATTTAAACGCGCTGAGACGGTTTGGAATTGGCCATAACGCTCAAGGCAGAATAAAAATTGTAAAGCTGATTCGTTAGCAACGTAGTAGGTAAAGCCAGCAGTTAGCGATGTTGATGCGTCACTAACGGGAATAAACTTGTCCGTGAAACAAAAATGTTTCAAATTTAAAAAATAAAGTACCGAGAAAGATTGTAAAAGTAATAATAAAAATATTTAGTAAGGGGGGAAATTTTCATAAATTAATAATTAACAAAGTTACGGGGAAAACAACTTAGACAAAAAATACTAAAATATAAAATAAATGAAATTAACAAATGGTAAATTAAATATAAATAAGTAAGGGGGAAATAAAGGGGAAACATGAAATAAAAATAATAACTCCAACGATATTTTAATAAAAAAAAAAAAAAAAGAAAAAAAAAAACCCTTAGGCACTTATAAAAATACCAATTTATCGAAAAATTAGATAAACATTATAAATAGAATGTATTTATAATTAAGAAATGTTTAAATTAGTGTGTTGTACAGAATGAACAAACCAAATTTATAAACTCAGTAGATGGGGGTTTTAATAACATGTTTTCATGGGAAAACGATGTAAAAAACTTTAAATCAAGATTTCTCGCGAAATAAACATAGCAGAGAAAAAGTGATCATAGTTACATTCGTTCCTACCAAGAACAAAAAATAAAAAAGTGTTAAAAAACCAAAAACCAAATCAGGGAAAAAACTAGATTTTGAAATTGTTAAAATTACGTAAAAGCTAAATAACTCGAGAAAGAAATGGACTACAACCACGAAACAAAAACCTAAAGGATCCCAAGAACATTAAGAACCAAGATCTAAAAAGAAATCGAGAATCGGAAGAGCGAAGCAGAAGTTAGAGAGAAAAGAAGGAAAAAGTACAGAATTTCAACCAAAATCATGTTTTAACAAGAGGAGGGATCGCTGAGCGAAACTCGACCGTAACCAATGACAAAGAAGTGGAGACAACCGATAAAAGATAAAAATTTGTGAAGAAATAAAGTAAAAAGGAAGAAATAAAAGGATTAGAATGAAATAAAAGAATAAATGTAATAAATAAATAATCTGTAAATATTTTGGGAAATGAAAAAACCCAAAATAAAGCATAAACTCGCCGAAAACGTATAAAAACGTGAAGGGATAGTCTATGAGGGAAACCAAGTTAAGTTGGTACTCAAAATTCCCAAGTCAGAGGAGCTCTGAAATATTCAAGGTAACTTGGATACTCTTTTTTCAACCAGCCTACGAGGAAGACGTGCTTCAGGAGTCAGCACCAGCAGAAAATCTACTCATTGAACTTACAACATTAGACTACAGGCATCGGGAGATCATCTCAACCCATCAGAATCTTCAGCATCGTATATGATCTTCATTAGTGTTCAAGGTACCAATACTTTGATTTATTGGAAACTTTAGGGAATTAATAATAATAAACGTAAATTCATTTTAATTAAATATTCAATAAAAATTATAGGGGAAGTGTATTTTTTAAGTAAATTCAATTTTAAATGATTTGTTCTGGTCATTCTGAGTATAAAATTTAATATGTTATAGAGTGTCTATATAAAATTTAATGTGTTGTAATATATGTGTATAAAATTCATTGTGTCTTATGGTAGAGATTTTGTAGTATAAAGAAAAATATAAATTTACCAAACAAAAGAAAGACCTTCAGTCATAATATAAAAAGTAATAAATATTGATAATTGATTTGAAAAATCTTTAATTGCTTTTCATTATTGTAGAGATTCCTATAGTTGTATGCCATTTTAAATATATATCTGTGAAATAAAGTGTGTGCTCTAAAGAGAAATTTACAAAAATTAATTATTTGTACATTTTTCTAAATGGAATAAAATTTGGAAACCAAACTCTCCCACACGGCACGACCTCTAGGAAGAGTCGTATACACAAGTTTAAAAAAAGGTAAAATCGACTGAGCAATCAATAAATTCATTAATAAATAAAACGAAATAAAGTCGAAAAGACTTATTTCTTGACAATTTACGATAAAAGTAAAATTGTCTTGCATACGATACGTTGTCGCAAGCGGGGAAAAAGCCGGAAGCAAAATTTGAGTAAATTCCCGAACGATACGCGTTAAATTGAGAGTCTACGTTAATCTTGCAAGGTGTATCGTTGCAGCGCGTGATGCAAGACAGAAGGGGGGAGAAGCCATTGAATGATATGCAGTCTTCGGTAAATTCTTTTATGAAAACAAGATAGATTTTCAAGGCAACATAACAAATAACGATGTTTAATATTAGTATAGCTTAATTATGTACAAGTGTTTAAATTTAGTATAAAATAATTATGTACAAGTGTTAATTGTTTCATAAATAATTAATAATCTGTGTGAAAAGGCAGGGGTGTGTGAACTATAAATAACAGCGGAAATAAAGGAGGAACGTAGGTCCGGTTTCCAGTAATAAGACAAAGTATCTCGTGGCAAATTGCTAGACAGTCTTAGTTCAGAGCTTGGCGTAGTAAGGTTGTTTTTCTGAAATGAACAGACGTGGTTTCAATTAGAGAAAGAGTTAGTCTGAGGACAATGAAATTTTATTGAAGTGATTTTTACAGAATAAACAATGTAAATTAATACAAGTTTAAAGTCGGTTAATCTTAGAAACAGTTGGAAGGTGACGACGGACGTGTTTCTTATGTAATAAGAAAAATGTGCTTTGTGCTAAAAGACGTTTATGTTTCGGTTGAACATTTTCTAAAAGACAATGAGTCGCAAAAAAAAAAAAGATTTAATTGTAACAAGTGTGAACAGTAATCTTTTAAAGAATAAAGACGTAAATCGGGCGGTTTTGTGACAATACGAGACGTGACTCACATGTTTTAGTGCCTTTTGTATGAACTATTTACAAAAAAAAGGTGTTTTCTATGAGTGGACAGTATGGTATCATGAATTATTTTGTTTTATAAAAGAACTAAAGCCAGCATGTGGAATTTCTCCAATATTAAATTCAACAAAAGGACAACGGATTTCACCTCAAATGGACAAGAAGATGGTCGACCTTTGCTAATCAACTTGAAGACACCATTTACTGGAGGGAAAACACATCTGATGCAACCTCGTGGTAACTTGTATAAAAAACAATTTTAATCAAATGTTGTGAGAATATATAAAGTCATAATTGTTTTTGTTAAAAATATTAATTATGGGATTTTTAGATATTAGAAGTTTTTGTTTGTTTTAAAATAAATAATTTTGATGCTTTGAGATAAAGGATGTCTATTTAAAAGACATAAATTTTACTAAAATAAAGTAATTTCAATAATAAGAAACAGATGTTTCAGTTTGCTTGATTCTTTAAAACTTTTCTTTAAAAGTTGCAACTAAAAATAAATAATAAATTCATTTTTAAAAATAGTAAACCCTTCTTCAAAGGTAATAGTAATAACAATAATTAGGATATGTATTTTGAAAAATATGTATAATTTAAATGATTTAATGTCTAATAAACCTTTATGTTAATTTCAGCTACAAGTGTTTTCATTGATCAAATCCAAAGTCACTGTGAGTACACTTATAAAAGAACTTTCGACCCCAGAGATTTTAAAGTTAATAAAAATAATAAATTCATTTTTTTTATGTTAAATAATGATCAATAGATCTGGCGCCCAATATTAATCAATTAATAATAATTAAATTCAATTTAAATATTAAATATATAACGTAGGAACTCTTCAAGTTCAAAAAAGATTTTTTTTTATTTTTAAAGTAGCTTCAATTTTCATATTAACGACCCCTTAGTATACAATTATCACAATTGTCGCTCAACGTGTGGCATTTTTTGATGAATAAAAGTAACTTACAATTTCAATGTTAACTTCTAACTTAGTATTCAATTATCACACAGTGTTCCTAATATGTGTCTATTTGGAGGTGAGTAAAGATGCAAATTTCAAAAAATTGCAAAAATCTTTCTTAGGATAATATGTCTTTAAAGAATGATTGGTGATCTAACCAATCATTTTAAAAATAGTCTTCAATGTGTCTTTGGATGCATGTCCATATTGATAATAACCCCCAAAATAGCTTTAAATTCTTCCAAAGTTATATTTCTATGACAACCACGTGGATTTTTTAGGCATCAGTATTATCTTATTTATCTTTTCTTGAGCAAATCTATTACTTTCAGAAACAATTTCTTGCATAAGTTCATCAGTAAAAAAAAGTTGAAATTCTCAATTGCAAAATTTCTATTAAATCTGGGGGTGGCCTAAATCCGTTTGATTATTATCTTGCAGAATGGCTCCTTCCTCATCACTATCCAAATCATTCCACTCACTGTCTTCAAAGTCATTATTAATCAAATAATCAGCATCACTTTCATATTCACTATCAATAACAGTTTCCCTACCACCCTCCTCCTTGTTATTGTCTTCACTAATATCATCACGCAATACACAAAGATCATCATCTCCATCTTCGCTTATTAACAATTCTCTAATTGTATCTGATCATAGATCACTATTATAATCCATATTTACATGAAAAAATAAGCAAGTTTTAAAACAAAATGATATTAAGTTGTACAACACATTTCGACCGTCTACACACTCTATGAATAAACGCTATAATAAGATAGTTCAACATTTTCCCAAACAAGTGAAGCACTTATCAGCAATTTAAAAACGATAAACATATATCTGAGGCAGAAGTTTAAAAACAAAACACACGACCACTACGGGTAGGACAGCCGAGCCATATACGAATAGAGTCTATGTATAAGACAGCCGACCTGTACAGATCAAAGAAGAAATGAGAAAGGCCACTATGTGTGGCCTTCTGAGCTCAAAGGAAGGAATGAAAATATTACAACCGAGCGTAAATAGTTAAACATAATTGTTAAATTTTTGGCCAACTAACAAGACCAGTTTGGTCCAACCATTGGACCAAGGCATTCTGGTGTATTTCAAAAGACATTACCAAGGATTATTTTTGTACTCACTGTTTGAAGAGCACAATAAAACATATCTAAGAGGCCACTAGATATTTTAAATAATCTTCTTAGTAATCTTTTAAGTTGATATGTTCAATAATGGTGAACCATAGCATGGGATAAAATTAAGTCATCAACGCTTGAAAAAATGTTGGAATAAGCTGAATGACGGTCTTTTGGTTGATAGTGAAACAGGTACCAAAGGAAAACCTGCAAGGTTTTTCTAGAAATACCAGGTTACGAGAGGGTTGAGGAAAATGGTTAAATAAAGAAGATTTTGAGCTGGAATATACTGATGACAACATAGTTGCTATGATAATGCAGTCAACGCAGAGGTCCAATTACTTTTTGCTGAACAGTGTGAAGAGGTAGCAGACGTTCTCATATTAAAGAGATTGAAAACATCGAGGCCAAAAAAAGATTTATAGAAAAACTCCAGAAAATTTTTTAATAAAAAATAATACACTATACTGTAATTTGTAAACTAATTCGTTCTGTAATAATCTATCAGTAAAAAAACCTTGTATTAACTATGTTTAAGTCTTTATTAGCTTTAAACCCTGTTATTTTTGCATTTTTACAGTTAAATTTGTATACTTATACTGATTTTCGGATTGGGTTCAGTTTCCTTTATTTCGTATATGGAAGATTCTAATGTATAAACATAATATTGCATGTTATGCAATGTTGCATATTAAAAGATGTTGGTGATATCAATCATTGGAAATAGTTTCATAAATTAAGGCTAAAATTAAACACAGTTTAATCAAGATAATGAACAAGCCATTAGTATAACCAAATTGCTTATCAGTGAGTTAAATATAAAGTTGAAATTGTTGTTTTTTGTAACTTTACTCATTCACAAATATATTACTTTATCACAGAAAGAGAGAAAACATGTGATACGAAAAACAAATTAAATGTGATGATTTCTTGGGTATATCAGTTTTGGGTTCCCTTGAGCCAAAAAAAAACTTTTTACAAAATAAGTTACTTGTCTGTCTTATGCTTGTCCACAATAATGTTTCAAAAACTGTTTTAAATACTTGGTTCAAAATTAGTACCTATATATATATATATATATATATATATATATATATATATTTGGCTATTTGTTATGCATATAAAATATAAGTCCTTCAACATAACATTTAAAGGTATATGCTACATCTCTAAAAAAATCAGGGTGGGAATTATTAATGAAAAAAATAATAACATTTTTATGAAGCTGATATAAAAGTCCTAGTTTATTTTTGCTGCAAAATCGAATTCAGACTGCAAGATTTAGAAGATGATCTGGGGATCTACAGTTTTAAAGATTTTATGGAAAATCTTGGCATGAAACGTGTGTTGGCAAAAATTGTTCCATGTCTTGTCATGAACAGTAGTTGCTGAGGACTTGGCTTCAAACTATTAACAGTCACCCACATTTTATCAAACAGGTCAAAACCAAAAATATATGGGCATGGCTTTGACACTGGAAAGAAAACAGTGAAAGTGTCCTGGTTCTCCATGTCTAAATAAGGGACAGTGCAGCCGAAAAAGCTACATCGAGATAAATGTTGAAGGTGTTGTCCAAAATTAGTATACTTTTTCTAGTCAAACAATTAAATTTCATAAATATTATTTGCTGGGTTAGGGTTGTGACTATTCAACTTGTAATACCCCTCAATAATATCTACCAGCATCCTCAACCAGCCAATATCTGCCAGCCTCTCTCTACATTTGTCTGTCTGTCTATCATGTATTTGTATTGTAATCTAATGTACAATACAAATATTCTAATGTAATATATCCTTTATATTCATTATACATTACATGCACTATAGACAGACAGACCAGGAAGAAGAATTGTGCTTCTCTTCACCTACACTTATTTTAGACTATCCAGTTTTAAATTTGATCATGTTTTATCTTTTAACCACAATTGGTTTATACCATTTGGGGTTAACCCTGCGGTCACCTTGCCCCCCCCTGAATGTTTGACTAATAATCTTTCATTTTGTTAGGTAACCTACTCTATATAACTGTCCAATTGTGCTTAGGCTAGATCGGTAAAATGCTAGATTTGTTATCAACAAAACTTATAATAAGACAGGTAAGTAGACTTGATCTATTAAAAATGGAAATTTTTGAAGAAACAATTAGACAAATTGCTTATTTTAAAGACAAGAAATTTTAATCTAACCAGTACAATAATGGAAGGGTTAGATTTGATATCAACAAAGATTATATTAACAAAGCCATAGTTTAAATTTGGTCTGAAATTTCATATATTTTTTAAATTTCCTCAAATTACAAACTTGTCAACAAAAGTAAAGTGTATAAACTGTTTCCAAAATCTAAGGTACAAATTTCTAAATCCAAACTGTAAAAATAACTGTAACGAAAACTAGAGGTTGTAGAAAAGTATGATTACCAAAATATGTCAACACCATCTACATTTAATGAAAATGTAATTTGTTGAAGAAACAGTAATGTTAAGTTAGGTCTATTGCCAAGGGCAAGGACTAGAGGAGTTATATAAAATTTATGATCCATAAAATCTTTAAAATAATACTTAAAAGATGTATGATAGGTTTTACTAGTAAATAAAATTTACCCTTTGAAAATCTTTAGAGTTATTAAAGTAAAGAGCAAAAGCCTAAATAGAAGTTTCATATCCTCCATTCAATAGTATGAGAAATACCATACCTAAGGTATTATATGAGTGAATAAAGTTTTTATTTGGGAAATCTTTAGAGTTATTAAAGATTAACATTTATTTAAGGAATAAAAACTAAATAACACATTTGATAGGTCAATATTATTCGGTAGTATACGAGTAGATATAGGTCAAGCTTGGAAAATAATCATTTTATTCAAAGCTTAAAGTCTAAGACAAAAGTTAAAGAGTAAATAAATGCAAAAAAGAGTTAGGTTTAAAAAAATCAAGATTAGCCTAAAGGTCTATATTATAAGAAGAATAAGTATGGGAAGAATTGAAAAATAAATGAACAGGGACAAATTCAATTCCCTACATACTTCATAGGTAATAACAAGGGAACTAAAAAGTATCTATGAAGTACAAATTTACTACATAGAAAACTTACTTTCCAAAGTAAAACTATATAATTATATAGTTCATTTTATATTCTAAATGTCAGATAATATCAACAGTTTTCTTAACAGTGAAAAAATATGATATAAAGTGCACGATTCGGACTGGAGTGAAGAGGGCACCAAAGATTGGCTAACAAGTGAAGATGAAAATGAACAATTAGTGATATTTTAACGGAAAGTTTTGAAAGTTGTTTATTACATAATGACAGCAATTGAAATGAAAGCAGAGATATACCAATACAGAGTGAATATTGTAATGGAACAAGTAAGTGCCCTTTATTTAAATGGCATCATGACATGAATTTAATCCAAAAAAATTTCTGTTTGACAATTCAAATTCAGGTTTTATTGAAGATTTAAGTGGCAATAATGAAATTGATATTTTTCGTACTATTTTTTATAATAATTTAATTTGTCATATAGTGTATGAGACTAACAGATATTATGCTGAATTAGTAAAAAAAGAAATGAATCTAAAGTCAAAATTGAAACTGTGGTCGCCTAAAAATCCTCATGAAATGATTTCCTTTCTTGGTACTTTACTATTCATGTTTCATGTAAAGAAAAACACCATAAAACCATATTGGTCAACTGATTTCTAACTATTGGTCAACTAAACTCTTTTCCCAGGATAGATTTATGTTATTGTAACCCGTTCTGCATCTCGATGATAACTCTCTTAAAAGTGGAGGAGATAAATTATTCAAAATAAGAACTATAATCGATACTTTGAGAAAAAAATTTAGTCACTTGTTCAAACCTTATCAAAATTTAGTAATTGACGGGAGCTTTATGTTGTGGAAAGGGAGATTAGGGTTCAAGCAGTACATTCCGAGTAAGAGAAATTGTTTTGGGATTAAGCTGTTTGTTTTGTGCGACTGTGAAACTGGAATTATTTTAGATTAGATTATTTACAGGAAAAACAACAGATTTAGACAAAGAAAGTCTCTGTACGAGTAATCAAAACTTTCTTGAAACCATATATCGGGAAGAATCATGTAGTATTCAAGGACAACTGGTACAGCAATCCTGATCTATATTCCTGGCTTCACGAAAATAACACAGGTGCATGTGGAACTGTCCGAAGGAGTAGAAAAAACCTTCCATGTTTACCCAAAAAAATTAAGTTGGGTGATGTTGTAGTCAGACGCAATGAGAAAGTTTTGCCAATAAAGTGGTGTGAACGCCGTTCAGTAAATATATTGTCTACGATACACAACTACGAAATGAAATATTCAAAATCAGACAAAATAAAACCAAAGTGTGTCCTAGATTATAATCAATATATGGGAGCAATTGATCATGCCGACATGAAGTTATCTTTCAATGAAAGTACAAGAAAAACCACCAAATGGTATCAAAAATTGTTTCTTCATCTCCTTATTAGTATATTGAATGCTCTGCGAATATATAAATTTATAACAAAGAAAAAAGCAATTCCGTTGATGGAATTCAGGATGAATCCCATCGGTAAGACAACTCTTTGAGTTCCATACAACAGCTGATAAAAAAAGGCCTTCAAGTATTACACATGTCACAACTGTCCACTCCGCTTCAAGTGAGTGATTCAAGGAACAGAAAAAAACAAAAATTGTTTCGTCTGTAGCCATACTACAAAAAAAAGTACAAAACTAACAACCTGGGAGTGTTCCATGTGCCTTGTAAGTTTGTGTGTTTATCCGTGTTTTGAAGAGTATCATAAACTAAAAGACTTTTAAAATTTTGTAAATATTATTTCCTATACATTTTTATTTCTACAATTTTTTTAAATCTGCAATTCTTTATTATATTTGTTAAAAAAATTCACGCCTTTTAGATATATTTCTAATAAACGTATAATCATGTTCCACTATCTGTAATACTTACTTGATACCAAATTAAATCATATTGTTAAACATAGATGACAGTTAAATTACAACACATATCGTAAATTAAATGCTGGATCGCTCCAGAACGATCTCACTAGAGCGCCATCAATTTTGAGTAGCGATAGAAAATGGCCACTCTGTGATGAACATACGCAGGTTCATTCCAGAACGACCTCACTCGTGAAAGGGTTCAACCTAAAAATAGCTTCTATAGTCAAAAGGATATCTTCTGTAAACTCTCAATAAATGTGAATAAATTATGTACAATATGGCCATGTGTATATATTTACCTGTTTATTCTCAAAATTTCGGCTGACCCCGCGTTTAACCCCAAAAGGTAATATAATGGGTTGTGGTTATAAAAAAAGTGATCTAAGTTAAAACGGTACAGTATGGGGTGATCAAGTGTAGGTTAACAGAAAAACAATTTTTCCTCCTGGTCTGCCTGTAGTGTATGTTATCTATAGGTATGTATAAAGGATATACCACATTAGACTACAAATACACTACAGACAGAGAGAAGAGGGAAGAATAATTATCAGCCAGAAATTAATAAATATAAAACATATGTCTTTGTTTTAAATAAGCTTTATGTTTTAGGAAGTATGAGCCAGATAGCCCACCTGATGCTTGTAGGATTCATGGTAGCCTAGTATTAAATAAAGTAGCTGGTAACTTTCATGTAACAGCTGGCAAGTCATTATCCTTTCCTCAAGGTCATATTCACATCTCTGCTTTCATGACAGATCATGACTACAACTTTACACACAGAATCAATAAATTCTCTTTTGGAGATCCTAGTCCTGGTATTGTGCATCCTCTAGAAGGTGATGAGAAGGTCACATCTGAAAGTTAGTAAAAATTTTATTTAATATATAATTTTAGGTTTTATAGAAAATTATGTTTTATGTTTCAAGTAATTTAACTCAAAATTTAACATGGTTGTTAATCTTTACAAGACGTATCTTTTCCTAAAGTTTAACTTAAAATCGATAAATAATTTCTGTACTTATAGCTAATTGTTTAAAATAATCTTGTATAAACTTTGAGGTTATGTAAGAACTCATTAAATAGACCCATCAATTTCAAACCCATCTCATTTGGTTTGTAAAGTAATAACAATAAAATTTGTTCATAACTGATTTTTTCATAGGAGCTATTAGAAATGAAGATATTTTTTTTAAATCTAAAAAGTGTACCATTTTGCAACTAAATTGTTAATACTAAATTTAGCTCACTTCCAAAAAATATGAACAAATTTTTGTGTACCTCTAAAATATCCCCAAGAACAATTTAAGCAATAAATCGCATCCTCCAGACTAAAAGTCTTTTATGTCTTATTTTACTCTTCTACTACTGTAACAATACAAAACTTACTTAAACTTATATTTAAGTAATTGTTTTGAAGTTCAAAATATGTGTTCTGTTTACAGATATGGTGCTCTATCAATACTTTGTGGAGGTAGTACCTACAGATATAAAATCATTCCTCAGACATTTTTACACATACCAGTATTCTGTCAAGGACAATATGAGGTTAATAGACCATCATCAAGGTTAGTCCTTATCTCTATAAAATGATTTTTTTTATATATATTTTACAGACTTAAATGCAACCCCAGGATTTAATTTTGTGTAACAAGTTACTTTGAGGAAAAGTTTGTAACCATTTGGCCTGGAATATGAAATACTAATTGTTTAACAATAAAAGATATGACATGTTTGTAAATTTTAATTATTTTGAATTATTACTGATTGTGTTTCTTATACGAGGTTATTTTTCAAAATTTCCAAAGTTTTTCCTCAATATATTTTACATGGTAAGCTTTTTGATAGTTTTCTTTTTCCACATAAACAAATTTTAAAAAATCCCGAAAATTAGCAGTCTGGCTGTTGTAAATAAATACCCCTTGACCATCTGTATGTTTGATCCTTATATTAATAATTAACACTTAAGTGAGTTAACCCATTCGCCTACTTCGACGAACCGTTCTCGCCGCGGCCGCCGGGCATAGCGTAATACTTCGACGAGACCAACTCACCTTTATTTAGTTCGCCGTTTTCTCGATAGATATCATCATTGTAGAGGTTAAACTTTGTTACCGGCTTGTTGAGTAGTTCAGTAAGCTACTGATTCCACTTTTCGGGTTGGCAACACTGTTGTTTGGAATTAAATAAATGTGAAACAATTGGTTTTCGTCTTCGGTGTTGACAATGTTGTTGTTCTAACCTACGTGCGAAATGGCCGGCCATAATTGTTTGCGGAATAGTGAAATATATCGTATTATTGATGACAACGGTTATTTAGTTAGTGATGATAGTGTCGATTATAACCAATATGAAGAAGAGATGGTGTTTGAAGAAGTTTTCGAGGAAGAGGAGATGGAAAATAATGTGTTTGATGACGAACCTCCATACGTAGGCCCAGCTTGGTTTGGCGAACAGAATGAACTTATAGAACAGAATTTTTCTCTCTATTACCTATACAGTATAATTGATTACAATTTAGGAATAAACTTTATTGTATTGTAGCAAAATATTAGGCTACTTTAGACCTATAATAAATAATTACCTACAGTTTCAGGAGATTTTTATTTGATGCCAAAACTTTCAATCAAAAAATTTTGCAAAGCAACAAGAATATTAAATTCGAAATTTTATTTTTAATTTGTATTTCTAAAAATTGGTATATTCTTATATTTTAAAGAACATAATGGATTTACACATAAATATGAGTTATAAAGCGACAAACACAATAATAATAAGAGGGGAAAAAAGTTAAAATTTTTTAATGTTTTTTTAAAAAACCGACGGATAGACAGACAGACGGACAGACAGACATTTTATTTTATTTTTTTAACTCTAAACGTTGCTTAGATACCTATAAACAAATGTTAAAAATTTCATTAAAATCTGATCACTAGAACTTACTTTATAATAATTTATGTAACATTCTGCTAAACGGGCAAAAATAATAGGAATGTCCAGGAGCTGCAGGGCTTAGATAAATAGGTAGGAGAAACAAAAACAAAAATCACCATAATGTTGTATTTACTGAATTATTTATATTTACTTTTAATTTATTATGTTTTTACAAATATGAGTATACATAATTCTTTAATTTTTTTCTATTCTTTTTTTGTCCTTTATTTTCTTTCAAGGAGTCACCCATAGTTAACCATTTAAAAAATTGATTCTTGCACCTAATCGCATCTCTAACACCTTTTGCATATCTTAAAAATTTTACATGCCCATTCATATAATTAATTTTAAAAATTCGAAATACTGAGTTTGTCACTGTACAAATATTTTAATCTGGTTTCCTTTAACAACGGACAATCTTTACATTCTACATTTAAAAAACCATTTTGTAACAAGTCATGTCTGCCCATAAATGTAAGCTTTGTCGTCCAGATCCAATTGCATAATGATTTATAAATATTATGAAAATAACTCTTTCCCATCATTTCAAAACAATTTGACTGAAGCTTGTCCTTGACTAATTTGTGAGTAAACATATTATCTAAACTTGATAATTGTTAAATTAAATGTTCTAAAGATGTTTAATCTATAAATTTATAAGTGTTACTTATATTTTTAGGGTCACATGGAATTCCAGGAATCTTTTTTAAGTACGACACGAGTGCTTTAAAGGTGTTAGTAACTGAAGAGAGAGAACATATGGATCAATTCTTTGTTCGGTTATGTGCTACAGTAGGTGGAATCTTTGTTATTGCAGGTAACTACTAAATTAATTATATCTGAAAGGTTTTAAGATATCTGTTTCAGATATAATGGATTAGAGAGAGTGATAGTTACTTGTGCTTATAAACTTGTTGTCAACCTTTTCTATTGTTTAGTCTTTCCATTTGTCATGAATTGCATGCTATTAGAATATAATCAATTTTATAGAAGCCAAACGGTGTTGACACTTAGGTAAGATGTAGTCCCTTGTTAATATATAATAAATGTGTATTTGTGGATATACATAAATATATAAATTAAAAGAAAATACATATTGTGAGATTAGTTGTTTTATATTTATGATATAATTTTGTTCAAGCATTTTCCATCGTTTATATGATCAACTAACACACAATATTTCGAGAGTGTGGATCAACTATCGTTTTCAAGTGAAACCAAAAACTTGTCGAATATGAAAGAGTTAACATAAGAAATGAACCCTGGGTTCAAACTAGGTATGAATAGGCAAACATGATTAGAAAAATCCATAAGTCCACAGAATGCATGAAATTGCAAATACTAAGTATAGAACCTAAGGGTTCTAATAATGGTTTTTATCAAGATGAACAACATTTTGTCCATTCTCTCAGGAATTTCGCCATGCCTTCGTTGCATTCATTTTAAAATTACTTCATAATAATAAGCAGTTTGTTCCTTTGGAGATCGACACCTAAATACTGAGACCGTTCAAGAATACCGAGGTCAATTTTATGGTTTCTGTAAGCATTTACTAAAATTTGTATAACTTCTTAATGGTTCAAGGTAATTTAGTGTTTTTTTTCTAACAAATATAAAAATTTAGTCATTTTTGTTTATTGTTAAAAAAATCAAAAATTTAAGCTTATACTTTTTTTAAAAATTATTTGAATATTTTTTTAGTATGAAAACAAAATGAGTAGTATCTAAGCTTCACATATTTTTGTATATGTAGGCAAGATTTCAAGTAAATAAAAAATTGTTTGTATGAGTAATGTAGACTATATTGATAAGCTAACATACTGGTAAAATCAATAAGTAATGTTAGATAACATGAAATCTCTCCAGTAATAATTTATAGGAAGATAGAAACATGAATTTAATTCTAATTAGCTCAAAATGCAAGAAGGAGAATAAAAATATCATCAGAACCTCCAAAGTCTTCTTCACTAGTTATAATGTCATTATCACCATCGTCAACTAGCTCGGACCTAAGTTGTCTATCCACTTCGCTAAAATGTAAATTTTCTTTATCTACCCATCTACTCATCTTGACAACTTCAAATAATATGTCTATGACACAAAATAATAATCACAACTTAAAAAAAAAAAACACAAACAAAAATGGAAACACTAACACTTTAACAAAAACAATTATGTATATAGCAACTCAACTACAGTATATTGTTATATTTTATTAGCACGATAACTATAAGCAAAGCCCACTGTACTGAGCCACTTGTTTTGACAGGAAAAAAACCACTGCCTCTCTCCTGAACCACGGCAAGTTCACAAGTTAGAAACTTGTCGGATTACTAAACTTGTTGGACCCCTCTTTTTTTTCCTAGAAACACTTTTAATTACTTTAATTATACTTTTAATATATACAGTATAACAAACACACAGAACACAATTCTCATAAAAAATACACCTAAGTATCAGACGTGTTTCAACGACAAGGTCGTCCTCTTCAGTGATACACGAGCTACACCAATCAAACTATAACTATACTTTTGATACTTAGGCGTATTTTTTATGAGAATTGTGTTCTGTGTGTTTGTTATACTGTATAATTTTTCTCATAAGTCAAGCTCAACATTTAATATCCTTTTAATATATATTTAATATCCAATGATCTTTATTTTGACGTATTCAAAAGTTAATTTTTTTTTTTTTTTTTTACGTGACTTTATCCCAAATTACTTTTGACTCTTAACTAACCTTGTTTTATTTGTACAACCTATTAATTATTCAAACAGCTTAATACCATGCAGTTAAAATTAACTTTTAATAAAATTAAAATGTATTGTTCTTTTTTGACAGGTTGATTCCTGAAAGTCCAGGTTCTATAAGTTTGCTAACCCTTTATCTATTTGCCTTTACTTCTAATGTTAGCTATTCTGTACAGTGTTCAACATTTGTAACTTATATTTTTTCATAAAATATGGCATTCCATCTACTGGGCCTATTTCCAGTCCGTTGCAATTCCCAAAAGTTCAGTCTAAAATACAAGTAGTTCTGTGAACAGTAAACCTTGCTTTTTGGATGTTATAACAATTTAGTAAATCATTCTTCTAAACATAGTGTAGCTATTGCCTAGATGGCGATATTCACAACAATATTTATAGACCAAGATGTAATAATAAATAATACCAAAGCTAATGTATATTTGAAAAAAAAATCATTCACAGTTAGAATTAATAAAGGTTAAGTGCATTATGGGTGCACGGTGATTGTGATTTACACAGATTGAATTAGGATCACAGTGTGAAATACAATACTGTACCCATCAATATACAGGGTGATCATTTTATTTTTGCCACTTTTAGTATCTCATAAAGTATTGATCTGTCTAAAAACTGTAAGTGGGGGGGGAACCTTCATTAATTTTTCATGGTATTTAAAAATTTGTTTTGTTAATGTTAAAAAAATAGCCGCCATATTTCAATATGATGGCCAACTATAAAATTACTTTTGAAACTTTTATATTTTATGGTAATTTCAGATTGTATACAAAATTTTATGACTTTTTTTATTCTTTGTGAGTTTTTGATAAACCCACTAGGTTAGGAGTTCGTCACTTAAAGTTAGGTAATTTTTCGTACTTACAAATTAAATTAAAATTTTATTTGATCAATATACTCATTTAATTAGGCATAGATCTGGTATAGGAAGTATAAACAACAGTACGATAATTGTTTTATAAATGACGATAGACCGTTAGCTAGGTTTTTTCAGATAGTATTGGAGTGACGATAGATCGTCGGTCTGGGATTTTTTGCTTACTTTACAATTGACGATAGATCGTCGTCCAGGGACTTAAAGGGTTAAACAATAGTAAGTACAAGAAATGCCTATTCGAAAATGCATCACACATCAATTTTTCAAAATTTTAAACTCCTAAAGGAGTGGGTTTATCAAAAAATAACAAAGAATAAAAAAGTCTTAAAATTTTTAAATTTACAAAGGGATTTTTAAATAGCATGAAAAAGTAATGAATGTTCCCCATGTGATAGCAATGGTGACAGTTATGTGATAGCAATGGTGACAGTTATGTGATAGCAATGGTGACAGTTATGTGATAGCAATGGTGACAGTTATGTGATAGCAATGGTGACAAAGATAAAATTATCACTAAACTGTGGCATGCTAATGGCCTCAAATTGAAAAATGAACCTTTGCCCTTACGACCGATGGGTCTCGTTGGTTGGTATTTATTGGATTTGGAAACAATACAACTACTGCTTATATTTTACTCTAATTAACATTTATACATTCACTAACAAGAAATTTACTTATAATTTTAGAAAAAATATTGAGGAAACAAAATAGTAGGCTACAATTTTTATATCAAATTGATTTTTTTATTGTTGCTTAAAAGATTAAAATCCTCTATATCATCGCCGCCTTAAAAAAATAATAAAGAGAATATAAAATAAAGACCTTGAAGACAGGATTGGAAAGAACTAAGGTTTGATCAAGAAAAACCTGATGGAATATAATTGATATTAATTGACGACGTGTAAAAACTTTCTCACACAAACTCTTACAAAGAATTTTGGAACTTTTGCATCATAATCGGTTCTTAGTAACAAATATATAGTTTAGACACTGACTTGTCTTGGAAAGTGGTCCTTGGTAACTACCTAGTAATGCACAATAGGAAAACATTAAAGTTCTCGAAAGTGAAATATTTCGTAAACACTGTTCACTTTCTCAATCAGTAGAGAGTATATTTCAGAAATTTAGTGGGTTTTTTTCTGAGGGTTTTCCTCTTTGTGTACTACCAAGGACCACTTTCCAAAGGAATTCTGTGTCTCCTATCCATACAAAATCTAAACTTATATGTGCCCTATTAAATTCTTAACCTAAATATAATATAAACATATGTAAATGGTTCAGTGTAGTATTTAATCAATTAACTATGAAACTTGCTCTGTTCCAGCCTGTCATGATGACGTCATAATTTAATCTAATTAATGAATTATAATGAGCAATTAAATAATATTTAAATTTCTACTACTGTACCTAGATGAAATATTTGTAAAGATCTATAAGGCTTAATTAAATTAATGTTATAACTTATTTATTTGTGCAGGTGTTATAAACAGTACTGTGCAGTTCCTTATTAAGAAGACTATGTCAGTGATACCTAGTCAAGCCAAAGTGTACCAACATAACCCAGTTGTGTTGAACAGTAGTGATTCAACTCAGCAAAAAGTCCCATTGCTAGATGACCAACAAAGTGTACCTGTTCACAATCATTCATGAGAAAGAGTGTGTATGTTTTCTTTGCTTATTAAGTCATTTCACATATTTTTTTCAATTATTTTTGGGCCTTTTATGAGTGAGGATACAAATAAACTGTGTACTAATCATCTCTTACGACTGTACACGAAGCCAAAGCCTAAACAAAGAAAAACTAATTATTGTCATTTCTTCAAAAATGCTGGTTGGGGATTTATGTGTTGAAAAGTGGAACTGTGCAATGGACACCATCTTAGTAGGTAAAATATTTCAAAATTGGGCAAATTATTGTGAAATATTGCATTTCATTTATTTCAACTTGGACAAAATACAATTTCTGTCTTCATAGTCACATTTCAACTTTGATCAATTACTATACTACGTTAATTAAAAGTGCAATAATAAAATAGTGTACAATAAATTAATCAACAGAGATAAAACGATACAATAAAACACCAAATAATAATAAATCAATTAAAATACAATATAGTAATGAATGAATATATAATGGAAACAACTGTATTACCAAATACGGCAAGTGATACAAATATTAAATTCCCTAACTACTTAGAAGCTAGACTGCAGTAATTCAAGAACACCATATATAGATACTGAACTCACTCGCCAAGAAGAAGGACTTACTATTAAATAGTTGTATTAGGCTCTTTTTAAATTTCATAAAATGTACTTTCAGTATTTTGTGGATTGGAAGTTAAATGCTAAACATCTGTGAAGGAACATTTTGATAATGAGGCTGATACCTTAAACATTTTGCTCCTCTGGTGTTATAATAATGGCAGTCTTTATTATAATCGGGTTTATATTTTCTAAATCTTTGAGAATGCCTTTCTGAAGGATTCCATTTAACTGCTTTTTTGTATCCTTTGGATATCTCAATTTGAAGAGTGAACTACAGGATTATACTATATATCAGATGTTGGTAGATAAGTCCATAATAGGACATGAGACGTGTTTGTTTAGTGAATTAACATTTAAGGTTTTTCAGTAAAATAAATTCCAGAACAAATTTTAATACAGTCATCATCTATATGGCCTATTCCATCAGACTTAAAACTGTAATACCATCTTCTTCAGTGGTGTACCAACATACAGTAGAACCCCTCTAATCCGTCACCTTCGGGACTGGGGGCATGGTCGGAACGGGGAAAAGGCCGTATTATCCGAAAAAAAGTCAATATTTATTACATATTATATAAAGAGATTTTTTTAAAGTGAAATAAGTGATATATAAACTTTTAAAAGTCTATATAATAAAGTCTATATATAAACATTGCAAGTACTATAGCAAAATCAATAGAAACAACACGAGAGATGACACAGCACTGAAGTGGGAAAGCGATAACAAACCGGAAAGAATGGCACCAGACGGACCGTGAGTCATCGAAGAGTCGACAAGTCGGCACAATATCGCGAGCTCGAGCACGATCGGATTAACCGAAGTTACGGACCATCCGAGGGCGGATTAGAGGGGTTCTACTGTAATAGTAGGTTTTAACTTATGTTCTTTTTTTTCACCTAAATTAATAGGTCGAATGACATCTAAAAGGAAAATAATGATTTGTGTATAATATTTAAAAAAATAAACAATCCACTCAACATTGGTTAAAATCCATTTTGGATAGTTACTCTTGAAGTTTAATTTTCTTTTACACACAGTTTGCTTCATCGGTTTGGGTGGGAAATATGTAAATTTCATGAAAATTTTTAGATACCTAGAAGTTTTAACATGGTGTCCATTGTTCATGTACACTTTTTGATCGATATCTCCAAATCCAGAAGTTTTAAGATGGTGGAGACCAGTATATTTTCTTTCAGTCATTAGAGACTATATTTGATATTTGGGACTATCTTCAATTTTTGAGCTGTAAAAGACACACATGTTTAACTCCAAGCCACATTGCCAAATTATATCGGTCCCTTGTTTGGGATGTAGCGCTTTGCATTAATGAAATAACAACATTTTAAAAACATTCTTTTTTGAACTTACGGATGAAATCGGATATTTTGAAGAAAAGCTTAATGTACTAAGGATATATGAAGACATAATAACTTACGACATCAGGACTATGAATATGCAGTAGAAAATAACCTGATATTATCTTTTCCATGACAGAATCTTAACCAAATACATATACAGAGTGTCCAGTAAGTAGATTGCCAAATGTTGGGAACTGATTCTTGTTATAAAAAAAGTTGCTATAAACATAAAAAAATGTTCATTCTCTGTCTATCTCCGTCTTTTGTTCAAAAATGAGATATAATTTGAAAATGTATTAGGATATTAATACCAAAATTTTCAGAATGTTTATATTATTAGTTTTCAGTATACCACAAAATGTTAAATTTGTTTACTTAACAATTTTAAAATGAAATTTATAAAAAAAAATAATAAAAAAAAAATTAATCTGGGATAACTGTTAATTTTCAAAATATTCATCTTTTTTAATGCTGAAACAAGATGACTTTATTTTATTGTATATAGAAGGATAATCGAGATATCGGTAAAAAATTTGATAAATGTCTAGGTCATTTAAAATAGAATACACAAGGACTTTTCTTAGTCTTAGCTATCATAAAAATTAAGGTTTTTGAAATAATTGGCATCAAAAATATTAAATAGACAACATTTTAAAACAGTTAAGTGAAAAATTATAAGATTTTGTGGTTTATTGGAAACTAATAATGTAAAACATTTTGATATTGATATCTTAATCTGTTCTGGAGTTATATCTTGATAGAGAGAAAACAAAGACAAAATTCACTAATAACCAACCAACTGATCAACATGAAACTACAGAGCTCTGCTATTTTATTATAGTGACTTGACGTACACAATACATGTGTTTTAAAAAAAAATTTATATCTTTTTTTATATCTTTATAATGTGCAATGTAATAGTTGTATTGCTAGCCTGATGATGCTGGACATAGTAGCAAAACTTGCTGAAAGGAATTATTCTTGACTGTTTATATAGGTATGTAAATATTTACATAATTATAGAAAACAAAGCATTTTTAGACGTACATTTATAGGAATGTTTTTATTTTAATGTCCAAAATCATTTGCCAAAGTTTGGCACCTCACATACTGGACATTCTATATATGCTTTTTTATCCTTATACTCTTAGGACGTTGAAAATATTATTCGCTTCAAATTTTAAGTATGTATATTGGAATGTCAGATTGTCTCCATATTTGTGTGAAATATCTGTACTGTTAAGTTCTCATTATCTTTGTAACTAGCAAATTCTATTTAAACTTATCATGTTACAAAATAGTGATCACCAAAAATATTTGTTCAATTGTTTTTTTTTTCTGTTTCAAACACTTTGATCTCACCATTTGAATTCACAAGATTTGTTTTTATTAATCAGTGTAGTGATTGTATTTTTTTATTTATTGAATATATATTATGTGTGCTACATAGCCTTTTATATGTTTCTATAGGTAAAATTTAAATTAATTTGTATGCAATTTTTAACAGAGCTATAAATATGTCTGAAAGTAATAGAAAAAACAGCTGTTGGTGAAGATCAGCAAAAATAAGATTTAGACAAAACTGTAAAAAATACTATTTTTATTTCTAAATGGTGATTTTTTTATAAGATGTATATCTCACTTTTGTTTTTTCCCGCATTTTTATTAATGTAATATGATAAATTATTTGTAAGGAATATCTAAATTTGATAACAATTGAACTGTCCATTCAAAAGTTATTGTGTGAAAGGGACATTCCGAGTGCATCATTTAAATTGAGACAAGTAAATATCTCAAAAACGTCAAGCATTGAAAAAAATGTTTTAGATGAAAGTTATTTAGGTATTGAGATAGAAAGTAAAAATGGCATTATTAATTCTTTGTTTAGTCTATATTTGCAAGGTCATTTGAAAGTTTTTTTTTTTTTTAAACAGAAACCTGTATTTTTTTGTACATTTTTATTTTACATTAATAAATGAGAAACCTTTATCTGTAACATTTTTTAATCAATCATTCTTTTTTCAATATATGTAACAAAATATTTGCAATCTCTTGTTATTAAAGCAATTTGTTTCTTGAAAAACATCAGTTTTAGTGCAAAATTACAAGAGAGAAAAATAATTTAACCCAGTGCAGTGAAAAATGAATTATCTAAGTGAGTAGGATAAGGATATACAAAAATATGGGTTTTTATTTTAAAACAAATTGAATTTACCTCCAAATTGAGTTAATATAGATCAAACAAAGACTTGATAATGCCGTTTTATTTTCTTCTTGATACCAAATACCTTTTGTCTAAAATATTTTTCTTCAAATCTTACCATCGAAAGGATGTCTTGAAACAGTTTAAATTACACATCCGATATATACTAATAAAGCGATAATTCATAAGAGGGTATGAACAGGAAAACATATCAAATCACCTGTTTGTCAAGGAGTTTTATTTCAAATACAAAAATATTTGAAGTAACCCAGTTACAAAAGTTTGAATACAGTTTTACATGACTTGCCAAGCACACATCAAAAAGTTTGTATCTCCTTAATACTAAGTCTATAAAATCAAAATACCCTATGACGCTACAAAGCTAAATCCTGTATGTAAGTTATCTAAAAATAGTTTACACCGAAAATTCAAATTATCTGCATTTTTCTTTAACTAATCTTTATTAAAACAAAAATCTCAATTTAGAATAACAGTATAAATACAAACACTGAACATATTCTACTTTATTGCAGTAAACAAATTAACTTATCTCTTAACATTGTCTCAAATAGCTATGGCTACCTACAAGAGAACATTTGATGTCATTACACACCTCTTGTTAAACAAAAAGCCTTGATGGCAACCTTGCCTCAACAAAAAGTCCTGACAACACCTTTAGATAACTAACTACAAAAACTTGTAATATAGTTTTTCCTGCATATTTAAAGATCTACGTTCTCAAAACTGATTTATTTACATTCATAAAAACTAACTTTATCTTTTCTTAACGGCAAAAACATCACAATTTACTTTGTAGAATGAGATATGGGAATTTGTTAATTTTCCAAAAATCATATTCTGGAGTTGGGGATTAATGCATATGTAATATTCTCGGCTTTGGGTTGCCTAGGCAACAAGCCTCTATTCCCTAGAAAGGAAATTAGCTAAGATCTACCTCCTTATCTATGTTTTTTTATATCATTCTAACTAAATTTATGATCTTCAACTTTGCAAGAATAATTGTGAATAATTCAAGATCTTTTCAAGTTACTCTTGAGTAGGCTTCAGGTTTCAGTGTTCACTAATTATAATTTTCATTATACTTGACTGAATATTTTGTTGCAGTTTTTACTTTCGTGGGGAATTTCTATGTTAATGTTATGGATTTTTTTTCCATTCAAATGAAATCATTATTAGATTGTACAATTTTAACTAAATATATGTTCTATTTTATGTATTTAAGTATTTTATGTATATGCTCTTTTGTAATTTAATAAATAAATCAAATTTCCATTTATTTCTCAATTTGTGCTACAAAACTGTTGAATTTTGCTTTCTCATTCATAGTATGATCCCACAAGCGATTAGAATCATTTTAATAGTAGTTTTTCAGTTTGCTTTCAATTTCAAAACATGAAATTTGAAAAATTAGGCTTTATATACCAAATGAAAGTAAATTTCATTTGGTATATAAGAGATTTCATACTTTTAAAAAGTAGATTGACATTTGTAAAAATGTTGTAAATATGAAATGACTATTAGTCTGTATATAAGTGTATATTTGAGTAAATTAATTTATCTAGAGTTTACAAGACACGATTCAGAATTGTGAAAAAATGTGACAAATGAGCTTTAACACAAGTATGAAAAATTCAAACGATCAGAGCCAACTTATTAACATGTTTTTAAATATGAACAACCAAGTGATTTACCAAAGCTTAATTAGCGACAAAATATAAAACATGCTAAAGTAAACTTAAATTATTTTTATATAGCATCATATAACAATTGAGACGGCAGATGAATTTTATCATCATGAAGTGCACTAGAAAATTTAAACGAAATAAGTCATACTATATGCGCATATGACCATATGATGAATCAGAAAGCATTATTTCATCAGTTAGCAGTAGTATTTTTACATTTTTTAAGGTTGGCAATCTTGCCTAATTGAAATTAGTTCATTGATTCTCTCATTTGTGGTTGCTGAGGGATAATTTTTTGTTGTTTTGTTTGGTTTATGCTTGTATTAAAAAGATTGATAATGTGTTTCTAACTTTTTAATGTACCGCTCCAAAAATCCAGATCTCCGTCATCAATTTATCTTGATTTTTGTATTGTGTGTTATGCCTGTATTAAAAAGCTTTAAAAAGATTGATATATATACTTTTTTTGTAATTTATTAATCTACCTCTCCAAAAATCCAGATGTAATAATCTATCTTTGTTCTTTTATTTATATCCACACCTCGACATTATTGGGTATCACACACTGAATGCCTTCAAGGTATTGTATTTTAAAAATTCCTTATGAGCTGTAATATTTGATTGACATGTTGGCGTCATATCATCAACCTCAGGTATATTCAAAATTAATCAAATTTATTAGGTTAATTTTAAGGTAAACCAACTTTTGTTGCATTTAAATGTAAACATAAAATATATATATATATATATACTCCCTTAATAAAGGAGTTTTGTAAATCTGTAATAGTCCTTAAATCTATCTATAAAGTCTAAGGTCAATCTTTTTCGCTCTCCTCTCCCTCTCACTCTTATCTCTGTGGTAGACTTTCTTAAATTTAACACCCAACAATGTCAGTCTGATCAGCTGTCGAATGCTAAACCTGTAAAATTTGACTTCAAATGAGCTTTGGTATATGAGAGCGAGTTAATTAATTTATGATGCCTCTTAAATTTCATCTTTCATTCTGGAAGTGAATTAAAGAAAGAATTGTAATGAATTCATGGTGCAGTAGTACTTAAAATTCTGTCACCTAGTTAAGCTTAATCAGCCATTTCTACAAAACTAAATGAAAGAGAAAAAATTAAAATTATACACTAGCTATGATCAAATTTGAGATTCTAGATGATTTTACAATGTAATAATTGTAACTAAAACATGTACCTCGTAAGCACTTTGTCTAGATTGATTGCTGAATTTTATATCTTATCTCATGTAAATTAATTCACAATTCTATTCCAACTTATATTTCTTTCATTTATTCTTTTCAAGATTTATTTCTTGAATGTTAACAATATATAAAATTTGTACTAAAATATATATAATGTAGGCTGACGTTTTATTAATTAAATCGGAAATTTTGAGTCTGTCTAAATGATAACTAAATTTTACTTTTAACAGTTTATACTTGGAATAAATTAAAGTCAAATCTGTCATCTTTCAAAAAAAGAAGCGATGACATATAATTTAATTTTATTAAACTTAAAACAAAAACTTTTTATAAGCACTAATTTAATATTACATAACTTAAATGATTAATATTTTTTTTAAATATGCTAGAAAAGTCTGATTAAAATTATACATATATTTTTATATCATTAAAAGGGTGGTGCAGCTAGTTAAATTTTAGGATTCCAGTCCCTAAGGTACTATATTTAAATATCAAAACAAATCAAAAATTTTTTTGAACATCCAATATAAATTGTTTTTAATGAGCACATTTAAATGAAAATAATTTTTTTATATGTTAAAATAGGAACTTAATTAAATTAAACGTGTCTCTTTTTTTAAGAAAAACAAAATAAATAATTATAATATAATAGTCTAGAGAATTGTTAAACTAAAATAGATGTTATCATTGGCACTCTTAAATAAATTTTGATAATATTGTAATTGTTGATTATTGTTATAATTAATTTCACTTTGAGAAATAGCATTATATGTTGGGTACAAAAGGTGTTTATAAACCTTTCTTTAAACAGATAAGCCATGAATAATTTTTAAATATATACTAAATTATTTTTTTAAATCACACTGCGAACTCCCTTTGTGGATTAGAATCTCTAGTTTTTTTGTTTGTTTAATGATATAATTCAAAAAGTTCTGTGACACAAGTAGTTGTATTAGAAATTTCAAGTGGAGGAGGGAATAAATAGTACATGACTTGAAGAACATATATATTATTCAAACAAATGTGTTTAAAAACATCTCTCCTCCCCTTTCAAGATGAGTGTAAAATAAAAAATATTGTTATCCCAACAATTATGAAGTTATATTTCCAGTTAAAGGTATGTTCAAAAAAAACATTAATAATGGAAAACATTTTTTGATTAGAACTAAAATTATAAAAAGGCTGTTAAAGTTGAATATAAACATTCTTTTACAGAGTTAAAATTTAAACTAATGAACTCCCAGACATCTAGTGATAACTAGATTTATAAAATCGATTTCAGATAGCAGCACCTGACAGGAGATGGTTTTCAAAAAAATCAATGTTGAAAAATTTGTCACCTCACTGAGAAAAAAAAAAGTCAATACCTTCATTGATCATTTTATTTGTGTTGAAAATAATTTTTTTTTTTTTTTTTTTTTTTTTAATTTCGCAGGATAGGAATCTTCAAAAGACAAAGGGAGAAATCCGCTCTTCCCAATAGTGTGAGATTCTTACTCACTAAAAACCACCTTCCTTCCTGTTAGTACCCCTATCGCGTGGGACAAGGAAACAGGAAAGGTTTTCCATGTACCAAGCTGAGAAGCTCTTTCCATGGGCGTATCGAGATTGTAAATGTGGAAGAAAGCAGAACTTTATGTATCCGCGCGAAGGGCGAGGTAAAGACCTGACTTGACAGAGTCCAGTCAGGTAAAACCTCGCGACAGATCATGCAGGAGCCCAGGTTTGGTAGATGTGGCGTGCAAGGTGAAGGATGGGAGTTACCTTACAAATACCTTGTTAGTGAATTTATTGGAGGAGATACATACAAGCTACATCTTCTTCTGCTGCCTACTCGATTACTGAAATAAGCGTGCAAGATTAGACTGCATGCAACTGCATCCTGGTGGTGACAGCTTGGCTCATGCCGCTGCGGTGCACCCTTTAATCTGAAACAGAGCTAGAAAGCAAAGAGGTGAAATTTAGGTATGAAGTAGAAAATAATAAATTAGTTTACTTACCTGCACCCTAGTATTGTTTACATTAACTAAAAGATTGTGAATTGTTATTTTTAAAATAATAAATAAAACTGTAATATTCTTTACCGACTTTCCCTCAGTGAGACGTGATAAATTGACAAAATTTTATTAAATTGTTCAGCCTCACTGAGAAAAATATATGTCGGTAATATTGTTGTAGATTTAATATTTTAAAACACAAGAAAACTTCACAGTATGTTTGGAATGTGCTGTCATCTGGCGTAAAAAAATTGCATTATTTAACGTTCATTAATAAGGTGCTGTTATCTAGCGATAAAAGTTTATACTAGTAAAAAATTGTCATAAAACATTAAAAACCGGAAGAAACTTTAAATGATAGTTAATAAACAGTTATTCACGAACTTCTTGCTGTTTTTTGAGAACATATGCTTGTTCAGCCACACCCATAGCTCAATCTAATCTAAATTTTCGTTTTTAACCTTATTTCTACTTCTAATTGAGAAAAAAAAAAGCATTATCCTCTGAATCCGATTTACCCTCTGTAGAATTTATGGGCGGTGCGCCCATTAGTTTACATTTCAAATATAACTTTGACCTAATCCACATATTAAAATATTATGAAATATTTACAGAACAACGGGGAAAAGGGATAATATTCTTAAAAATACCATATATTTCCATATCCAAATTATTTCGTATAAAATCTTAAATACATATGTATAATTAATTATAGAATATAAATAAAGTGGTGTTTTATAAGTAAAAGACTGAACGTTACATTTAATTCCTGACTTAATGCCCGCCTATCTATCACCATGCTTTCCGATTGGTCCTTGCAATTTCGTATTTTTCAACTAGTTCCTCTGCTTACCATGCTCAAAGAAATAATATGCAAGTTAGATAAATAATTATAGTATTATTAAGAGAAGTTACATGATTGTCATTATAATTATTAAAAAAAAAAAAAAAAAAACTATTCTAAATTAGGTATATGATATAAATATTATATCAAAATTTATTTCATCTATTCATACCTCTTTAATTCTTTAATGTTCTCGAAAAAATAGACAGAGATTATATATATAAATGATCATAGATCTAGTCCTTCTTCTCTGTAGATAATGTCATTATTTAGCTTAAATACATATACATACCTACCTGTTCAGACTTTGACAGTTGGAGGATAGGTTATATGCTGTCATATTGATCAAAGTATTATTTACTAATTAATATATTTTCTTCAGAATGTCTCTCAATGAAGTTTATATGACGAATGACTTGTATATGGCTTGTCTTCAGTTAGCATTATCAACAGAAAAAGAAGAAGTAATAGGTTTACTTATTGGAGAGGTTAGACTGCCTATAATTTGTTTAATTAGGCTGGTGTATTGTAAAAAAAGTAGCTTTTAATGTAATCAACTAGTATCTAAGGCTATGATCTACATTTCCAGCAATTAACATTAAGTTTCTGTTAATCTTTTAGATGAACTAGTATAATGTTCATTCATAGTCCACCACAAGACTAGTTTTTTTCAATTAGATTCAACACTGGAGTTGAAACTTTAAGGCTGGGTTGTTCTAAATAATCTTGTAACATTGCATTGTGTAGTAATAAATCAATAACAATGAAAAATATGACCGTAATTAGTTAATATTGAGCACAATATTTGGTAAATATTTAGTGTACTCAGGGTGATTTAGTAGTGGAATTTATGCATTTCATGCCCTACATACCTCCTGTTGAAACAATTACATCCTCCTTCATTACGCTGTTCACTTTGATGTTTCACAATACATTTTATAAGTTAAAAATAAGGAATATTCGAGTTTGAATAAAATTCTAAAGTACGCAGTCACCCTATGTGTCTAGGTTTCATAGATTGCTCAGAGTTAAATGACTCGTAGGGCGCATGCACATTACATGACATTATACACAATAATATTACTATGCTATATAATCATGATATATCAGCTTCTTTATTAGCATTTTTTATCATATGGGTAATATTTATAATTACAATAAATGTTTTAACTTAGGTCATCCCATACACGGATTGTTCTCTCCTACCAGTTTCGACGCATCAACATGTCAGCATCTTCAGGAATGATCCGCTACTGCTTAATCAAAGTAATTTTTTACATAAAAACTTTACAGAACACATACATACACAAACACTCATTACAGATGCATACAATATACACTTTTCGTCCTGTTAGGTCACCAGCCAACTCAATTTCGCTAAGCATTTTCTGGATAACGGACACTCGTATGACATGATAGACAGCACTAAATATTTTTTTTTAAATGTGACAAAGGATATAATATGAATGCTTGGGAGAGATTTTATATATATTTATTGAAAGCCAAACCAGCAATATTAAAATAACAAAACTAACAAATTTTGTTTGAAAATGACAATATTTACTCTGCATCTTTGAATAGTGATAAACAGGATAAAGATTTAGTATTGAATTGGCCAGTGACCTAACAGGACGAAAAGTGTATGTCGTATTTGGCTCAAATGTGTGTTTGTGTTTGTATGTGTTATGTAATGTTTTTATGTAAAAACTGACTAAGGAAGCAGTAGCAGATCAATCCTGAAGATACTGTCATGTTGATGTGGCGAAACCAATGGGAGAGAACAATTTGTATATGGGATGACGCAAGTTGAAATGTTTGTCATTATATACAGTAATTATTTACTTAGCCAGAGCTAGTAAAGGAACTAAAAGTCTGGGGGTTGGTAAAAATATATATTGACCTTCCCCGACCTGTATATATAAATTAAAAAAAACCTGGTCTAGTTACCTTCCCAGACCTCTATTTCATTTAGTACGATGTAAATTACATTGTAATAAAATTTGACAGTAATTGACATCTAGTTTTACAGTTCTCTAAAGAGACCTATTTTCGCTTATGAACATAAACATCGAGGGATGAGACATTCAATAGATTCACAAGTTGTCATATGTATTAACATAGGCAGCTGAACTAACGTCGACCGTCCAGGATATCGTACTTTTACATTGCTTATTTTAGACAGAAATAATGGATTTTGGAAATTCAAAAGTGCCAACGTAATAAAGGATGATCTAATTGTTTCAAAAGGAGGTATGTAGAACACGAATTGTATAAATTTCATTACTAAATCGCCCGACAAGGACAATACATACTTCAATATTGCATGATTGTTTAATATATACCACTAGTCATAAATATATCTACTGTATCATCTAACCACAGTGAAACAAAGGCTAGGTTAGGTTTTTAGTTTCAACAAACAGATTACGATTATTAGTTCCTCCTGTGCTATAATCTTTATTAGCACATAATTATGTAGGAAAACTTAATCATCAAAATGTTGTAGTATTTTTTAAATCATCTTGTCTCATATTTAATAATGTTAAATAAAAAATTTGCATCTAATCTTATTTTCTAAATTGTAGGCTTTTTTTATGTTAGTCTATTGTATTAATTAATGACAACGTATTATTAATATTGTGTTCATAGTCTAAAGAAGAAAATGGCAAAGAAGTTGCCCACATCTCAACTTTAAAAATACCACATAGATTGGATAAAAAGAAAGATAGAGTAGAAATATCTATGCAACAGTTAGTTGCTGCTGCTGATCATGCTGCAGAATTAACTCAAAAATATGGTAAAGAAATGAGAGTCCTCGGTTGGTATCACTCACATCCTCATATTACTGTTTGGCCTTCACATGTAGGTAAGTTATAGACTATTCTAAATTCAGGGAATGTTGGCAGTGACGCGCCGCCCTCTGGTTAGGGTTGGGCTAATTCACAAGCGCCGGCTGTCTTCACTACACATTTTTTAAACGGTATCAAATTGTATGATCTTCTAATGTTTATCCTTTCCTCCTGCTTTCTGTTGATGTGTTTACTTTACTGCCAATCATATTTTCTTCATTATAAAGATACACAATTTATAACCAAAATCATTGTTATTCCTTCTAAACATTTTTCATATAAAATTTTTAACTAAACATTTGTAATCGTATATTTTTATTTAAAGATTGTTATAGTACTTTTAAGTTCTTCTTTTTTTCTGGGTTATTTTCATTATGACCGGTGGAATGTTGGTGAAAAGCCTACAAAGAAACGTCAACCTCTTCCACCATATTGGGGGCCACTCTTTTTAAGGGTAAAGAGGCTCCCACAGGGCTAGGTCACATAAACCCATTTATTTACGCATTAGTCGCTCAGAGGGAGTTTCTCAACTATTATTGATTCTTCACTGTCGCTGCTGTCATTTTCTCCTATATTTATAACAAATTGATCGATTTGTTCTTCCATGGATTCAATGATGTTATCCAACTCCCACAATTTTTCTTCTTCGGTCTTACCATGTTTTACGCATTTGTCTCAATTCTCCTTAGTGACTTTGTTTATACCTTCTTCCAAAAGAGACATTTTACTTCAGGAAGTTTAAATGTTTTGTTGTTTGCTGCAACGTAGCCCTTTATCTGTGCCCATATTAACTCAATCGGATTTAGTTGACAATGATAGGGGGGAAGTCTCAAAACAGTTTTGTTTTGGAGCTTGGCTTCTTCATCAATGATAAATTTGTCATACTTTGGTTTTTATTTATACAAGTTGCAGTAGATCTTTTTTTAAAAAGGACATGTCCACATTAATACCTTTTTTCTGTTAGCTACTCTACAAGTTATTCCAAGATGTTAGAAGCTTTTCAACCTTAATTGAATGATGCATTATCAAGTACAATTACGGAGTTTTCTTTAAGTTTTGGTAAAACATTTTAAAAATGATCTAGAAAGACGGTTCCATCCATTTCGTTATGGTAATCGTCATTTGATTTTGACTTAAAAATCAGTGATGCTTCATCAACAAACCCATCTTCTTCGTTTCCGAAATGAGATACTATCAGACGCTTTCCTTTGCCTGTCGAGTGTTTTAATCCTGTTGATAAGACATTTGGAAATACATCTTTTTGACTTTTTACCTGACTGTCAAACCAAACTTTGCCTTTTGTGCGTCCTTCATTAACCCAAGTTTCATCTTGATAATAAATTGGTCGACCCTCTTCTCTATACCTTTTTATTGTTCTAAGATAATTTCGCCTCCAAATAATAATATCATCTCTGTCAGCAAGAAACATATTTCTCCCTCTTTTACCGAACTTAAAGCCCAACTTTTTCAATACATAATAAAATGATGTTCTTTTGAAATTTGGCATATCGCTATCGTCATTCACTGCACACAATACTTTTCAACTGTGGGTTGTTCATTTCTAAAAAAAAAAACTCACGAACCTTACGCCTTATAGCGCATTTTGAAAAGTCATCAATTTTCTGAATTGCGCAGGGCCTCTTCTTTTTATTAACTGGAGATTTTAGTCCTGCAATGCGATCTTTTTTGTAGGTAGATATAATTCTATATACACTCCTTTTTCCTACTCCTACCGAATTCGCAACCTTTGTGACTGCACAATCTATCAAAATGCTGGGGTTTTTTAAGTTAAAACACTTTTGTATACATTAATTATGCACTGTTTTTTGTCATTGCCAATAACTTGACCATTTTTATTTTTGCTCTCTGGTGACAGATTCTCCATATTTTAAACAAACTTTTTTGTCATTTATATGACAGTATACGAACTATCACTAATAAAATAACTCGGATAAATTACACCTATACTACTGAACAACACTAGAAACTAACTGTACACTACTGTAAACTAAGATTATATACACTCGCACTCAAAACTTGTGAATGTTACCAACTTGTTGGCAGTAAGGCTGGCTGGCAACTGAGGAAGCCTATAAATCTGCTTTCGAAAGTTGTAAATTCCGGGTGGCGACCTTGAACATTATTGGCTGCAATCCCCTGTACCGTTATGGCGCAGGAGGCGTGTCACTGCCAACACTCCCTGAATAGAGAATAGCTTATAAGTTATAAGTGATATATCCTAGCATCCTAGATTTTTCAATAATTTTTTTCCAAATTGTAGAAAAATTGTTATATGCCTAAAAAAATGTAAAATAAAAAAATAAATAAAAAAAAATTTAAAAAAACTTTTTATATTTTGTAACATAACACATTGTAAGTTAAATTACAATTCTGTAACTAATTAAATGTAAAATGATTTGAAGCTATAATTAGGCTATCAAACAAATAACAGTATAATATAATATGCAGAAATGACGAAAGTATTCATCTGCCATAATGGTAAATAATAAAAACCTGGTAATTATGCAATCTTCCTTGCTCTGAAATTTAGTTAATTTTACTAACTCTTTTACTACCTACCTTATTTTGAAAAAAATGAGATCATATTAGGTGTCGGACACTTTTGAAGTACTAAAATCCGTTACTTAAGTATAAAATAAGAAATATAAAAGTTCGAAATTCAGGTCTGGCTAGTTTACTACGAATACAAATCCAGCTCTTGTTATAAATGCCTACATTGGTCAAGTTAGTGAATGTGTCATCGTTCAATGTTTATTTTTAAAACGCATATTGGTCATGGTAAAAAGTATTTGTTTTATTCGTCTGGCTAGGTAACTATATATATTTGTTTTATTAGGTCTAGGTAGGTGACTAAAAAAGTGTATTTTGAGACACATAATATGATTTCATTTTTTCAAAATAAGGTAGGTAGTAAACGATTTCAATGATTTTCTTAACTAAATTTCAGGGCATTTTCAAGGGCATAATTACAAAAAAAAACCTGCCTCAGTAGATGACAGCAATTGTAAAATTATTTATGGTTCCTAACACTTACACTCGGTAAAGTTGTAAAAAGAGCAGACTTTTTTTAAATATATGTTATAAATTGTAAATAATCTATTTGACCTTATTTAACTGATTTCAGATGTTAAATAAATAAATATTCAATATTAGGTATAAATGTTGATTATGGTTTATTGTCATAAGGTATAATACTAATGACAGTATCATTTACAAAGTTCTACATTACCCGAGTTTATCTTCTTTGTACTATACGGTTAAGTAGTTTATATTTGTTAATCGTATATATATTGTATTTTCATTTGGTTAAGTTATGTAAGATGATGATCAGCAAAACTATACTTTCCAGATAAAAAAGTATGTAACAAAAATATTGTTTTTTGAGAAATAATTGAAACTGCCAAAAAATTTCTTTTGTACAATATCATCGACGGTCCAGTTTACAGATAAAAAAATATAGAAATTGAAAAGAGAAGGGGGTTAGAATCTTACAGTAATAACATTATATATAAGCACAAGCTATCATCAAGCACAATGTTTATTAAATAAATGAATCTGGTTCTTTTAAGTACCTATTTTAATTTATAAAAGTGTTTTAATCACTAGTTTGTATAATAATACACCTGCCTTCAATTGCCATAAACTTTTATTTTTTGGAACCTATGATGATTATAGATCACATTGGCATATATTTGAACTAAAATTTAACCAACTTAAAAAATAATGGTACTTATGTATTAACGCCACCGCAGTAGAAGTTGCCAATATTTGCTTACTTTGCGATATAATTATATATCACGACAGGTTTGGCCAGGTAGCTATATATATATATATATATATATATATATATATATATATATAAACACCTGGCCAAACCTTTCGTAAGTTTATTGAAGTTAATAATTTGAAATTAGATCATGGATAAACATGAGCTTTAAAAGTGAAGTGCCGCCAATCTACGCCTAAAATTTTTGCGACAAATCATAAAATGAAAGTATATGAATCTCAAAGCTGAGAAAAATGGAATTCTGCTTCCCTTAAACCAGTTTGCTCTTTATTGGCGCATGCGCATTAGCGCAACTTCTGCTGCGGTGGCGTTAATACGTAAGTACCAAAATAATTAATAAAATTCACAGTTTAGTTTACCAATTGCCATCTTGCACTTCATTGATTTTATATACTAAATGGATTCCCCATCTCCTTTTTATGGTTTGAAGCGACCGGATGCTGTATTACATGCTCTGACTTCACCCATATTAGCTAATTCTGAACCAGAATTCATAAAATTACAACTGTTCAACCCACATATTGATCATCACTTTATTATAAATAATATCCTATTCTGTTCTTCTTAGATATAAATTCTGTAGTTGAAGTAAATGACATTTGACAATAAGTCTTGTAAATTTAATTTATGATAACAAAGAGTCTGTGACTAGTTTCCTTCATTCACATTCATACTATGGGGATGCATAAAGTTTAGTGTAGGATTCATGAACCCTTAGAAAACCGCCATCTAACATTATTGTAACTAATGAAAAGTTATACTGTATTCTCCTGCATTTGGAATAAACATATTTTGTAATTAAATTTTTTGTTTGTTTAGAATTTCAGTACTTTTTGTTATTCCAACTCTAAAATTAAACCTTCATAACAATATTGTGATATTTAGAGAAAAACATGAGGGAAAATAAATGGGTTTCTGGGTCTAAACTATATTTTAATGTTAAATATGATGGGATTCTTATAAAACAGAAATGTCTAATAACAGTTGGTTTTATTCATACAGATGTAAAAACTCAAGCAATGTACCAATTGATGGACAAAGGTTTTCTTGGAATTATTTGTTCTGTGTTTTCTGAAGACAAGGCTACTAAAGTAAGATGTGCTTGACCTTTATTTAATATATTTTGTTGATTAATTTCTTTTTAAAATTTACCTCTTATATTATGTTGATATTTTGTATTGTTTGATATGACCTAAAATTGATATTTTTGAATGTTAGATTAAGATAAGTTAGGTTAGGTTATAATATTGTTATAAAAAAAAGAAAATAAAAAAATAAAAAAAATAATTATAAAACAATAATAGTGACAGTTTCTGTAATGTGCAAAAAAAAAAAAATTCTATTTATTGTTGTAGTTTTTAAGTTTGTCCTTTTTTTAACTTTTTAATTTATAAAAATGTAACAGACTTGTCAATTATTATAAGTACCGTACATCACTTGAATGTAAAATAAAGAAAAAGAGTTGAACATTATTATACACTTTATTATAAAATATTGAATATGTTGCTGAGTAAACAAATATTGTTTACTCTTGCAATAATTAGGAAAATTTTACGATTGTATAATATCCTAAACAGCTGCTCATATATTTCTTAATTTTTAAATGATAATTACAGCTGTTTATGATAATCATATTTTTTCATTCTATATTATGATTAATAACAAAAATAATTTGAAGTTGGATTAGTGTTGAGACTAGCTTGTTTCATTGTGTTTAAAAAAAAAAATTAATACAATATAGTTTGTACAGGATTGTGAGGTGAATTTGACATGTTTTCAATCGAAGACCTTAAATAACTCTGAAAGTGAATCAAGTAATGTGAGAGTGGAAGTACCATTACATATAGTACCGACGTCACATCCATTTATTAATTGTCTAGAGGTAAAGTTTTCAGTGTATTATTAATTATTTAGAAAATTATTATCATAAACGATTGTTTAAAGTATTTATAAAAGTATGCGTTCTTAGATAAAGTATTTAGTTGAACCAATTTGATCTTCTCATTATATTTTCTTCTCAATTAAATGGCACACAAACTCTCTCACACTTTTCATACAAAATTCTTCCTACTTTAAATTTGCATTTATCACCAGGAAAAAACAATTTGCATTTACCACCAGGAAATAAAACTTGTTATTGGTTATTCATGACAAGACATTTTTCATCTGTATTTTCATCATCATTTTCACAATATTACAATTTCACAAAGTATTACAATATCCTCAGGCTAAATTTACAATATTACATAACTCATTTTCCAAAAAACACTAGCAACGAAACAAGTATCTATTGAACACAATTATTCACTGGCTCACAAAGGAGAAAAATAGCGGTAAAAAAGAAAGAGCAGTAAAAAGCATTACCATGACATCTATCGGATATTCATGACACTACTACACAATTTAAACAACATAGTGAGATATTTCTATCAATGTCAGTGAAAAGAATATGTGCCGTAAGTAATACTCATCAAAGTCGTTTTCATGTTGAGATTCTGTAACGAATAGCAGTCGTCAAAGTCAGCTAATGGCTTAATTTATAAACAAATTCTTACTTTCTCATATACAACATATAGGGAGACACAGTGTCCTTCATATGAAGTTAGATTTTATGTTTCATAAGAGGTGTAACAACATTGTACCAAACTTACATGGACACGAAACCCAATCAAACAAAATGTACTTTTTCACCATCATTTACAGTCTTTAGTAAGAGAAAATTAACCTTGGGTATCAACATAGAAATTCGAACTGGTATAGACAATTTGATGAAATTTTGATGGAAGTGTAAATATAAATAAATGATATTAACATACCAAACTTATAGACAACATGAAATTATGATTTAAGAGTAATTTGTTAAATTGGAATGAATCTTAATTGTAACTGATTAGTTCCTTGAAGTTATGTGGCTGTGGTTATTTTTCTGAACTTCGGGTCGCTTCCCCACACTCATTAATCTTATACATATAAGTTATGGTTATTGAGGAACAAAAAAATTTTTGACAATTATTAATTTTCATTCCTTCAAATCAATTTAGTTTTTATTGGATATTTAGTTGCTCAAATTTATGAATTAAAAAAATGGTTGTAATTTTCAGAATGGAAACATTGGGCTTGACTTCCTTATTCCCAAATTAAAAGTCAAATAATTATGACTAGAAATTTTTAATATATCACCAAAATTTCATTGTCAAAGTATTAACCAATCAAATAACCAAGTCTTTCACGTTTCTAAATATATTGTTAATACTTTTTTAAAGCAGAATTAATTACAATTTGTTAATTATAATTTTTTTTTCATAACTTTTAAATTTCACAATTCACATTTTTTTGAGAAAAATTTTGAAATGAAAGACTACATTATTATTTAATAATTACCAGACGTTATAATAATTGTAATATATGTTACCAGTTCATTACCAGATCTTAAATTAATATTGGAAAAAATTAATATTGGAAAAAATTAAGTGTATTTAATATTAGTTTTATATTATATTTTAAAACAATATGTTCTATGCTATATATACGTACAATTTTTAACCTAATTTGTTTCTTGCAGCTGATTTGTGAGCTTCCAAAAATTTTGCTAGAAGAAGAGTTGGATAGTTACAAAACCATTGAAAGTGACAAATTAGATATTTATAGCCAGTTACATAATAAATTAGGTATGTATTATTTTATTTGTGATTTAATTAAAACCCTGTAATTCATTTAATTATATCCATGATTTAGTTTGTTGTTCGTTCCTAACAAAAATATAAAAAACATTTTATAGTGGCACATTGAATTACAGTAGAATCTCTGTTAACCGGCCTCGGATTAACCGGCCTATATCGTAGTGTACTGGTTGGATGAGAGTTTCCGAAAATAAATTGTAATTGAAACACCAAAGCGGCGGCGATACCAAACGACTTTGTCGATAGCGGTATCCCATTGTCGGCGGCGTAAAAACACCACGGCATCAAAGCGGCGGCGATAACAAACGACTTTGTTGATAGCGGTATCCCATTGTCGGCGGCATAAAAACACCGCGGCACCAAAGTAGCGGCGAGTCAAACGATTTTGTCGATAGCGGTATCCTATTGTCAGCGGCATAAAAACACCGCGGCATTGGCACCCGTCGGTATAGCAGACATACACCCACAAAAACGTTTGATGGGCCGCTTTTTTTCCACGAATCATTTTAGTACCTATACATTATGGAAAATATAACATTTCTTTTCAGTTTTCGGAAGCGTGTGTTGGTTTCGTTTAAGACGCGGTTAAATGTGTCAAAAGACTTGACAGAGGGGAATCTGTAAAAAATCTTTGTAGTGTTTAATTTTTTCATGTTTGATGTATAATATACATAACATAATATACGATACATTTATGTACAATAAAATGAGTTGCAATAACATCTTAATTACATAATTCTTAGTGCTACCTGATTAAATAAGCTTTCTTTGAACGAAAACCGATTTTTCACGGGAACCTCGGATTAACTGGTCAAACGGGCAACCGACCCGGATGTCAGTCCCGACTAGACCGGTTAAGAGGGGTTCTACTGTAGTTAAAATTCGAAGGACAATTTAATTTTAGATGATTAATATGAGATCATCATTAATGGTGAAAAACATATTCTGATGAGATCAAGAAGAAGAAAATAAACTTTTCTTTGAATAGTTAACTCATGTGTAGTATGAACACCTTTAAGATCAAAATTATTTTGGTTATTATAGTTAATGATTGCCATTGAATTACAGAAATTGGCTTTCAGAAAATACTAAACAGTGGGTGGGAATTGAGTAAACAAGTAATACCAGGTTCGTCCTGTGAAAATTCCGTACTGTAACCTCACTATATCCTGTGTTCCTCCAAGATCAAGGTGAGATGGGAGAGGAGGGTTGCTTGTAAAGTCGAGTGCAGAACTATGAGGGATGTTTTTTAAGTAAGGTTTGGTTTGAAATATAAAAAAAACTGGAAAATATAAAAAAAAAACTTTATTACTATAAGTAATATAGTATGTCCTCACATGCAGCATCGTCTTATGAAGAGGGTACACATTGAATTAGTTCCACATTAGGACAAATGTCATAATATTGTTGGAAATTATGTGGAAAATAGTTTAAAGCTAATAACTGTTTCAAAATACATTATCATTATTTTTTAATAGCCTAAAGGTACTTTTTGAAAACGCCTCGTAAATTCCATACAAAGTTCCTAAATAATTGTATAATCTTTAAAAATGTACGCAGATGTATTAACTTATTTTAGCTATTTCCACACCAAGGGAAATCCAATATCTTAATGTAATTTTGTAGAGTTACTTTATTCATATGATACCTACAATAATAATATGGTACCAGGTTCTTACTAACCAAAAGTTTTATCTCTGAGAACCTATAACTTATTTGTTGAAATGTCGCTACATGTAATTTTGTGTGGTTTTAGTGCTTACGAAGTCATTGTGTCATATGATAGACCACCTGTCTCTACCTCTTCTCAAAACATTAGAAAAAAGGAATCAGATTTTAATGCAGCGCTGTAAAGTGATGAGACAACAACGGAGTCAATCGTCACAAGAAATAACTAATGAAAATAATTCATACTAAATTTAAATATTTTCTACTTTGGAAAATAAACAGAATTCAATTTCTATAAACTGTTAAACTTCAATTAATAAATTATACTTCATTTATATATGTTGTTTGAACATTTCTGTTTTTTTCCATGGATTGTTTTTATGAAGATTAAGCAAAACTTACGTTTTGAATACATTTAAGAATGTTACATTGAAATTTTTTATATATTTTTTTATTGGATGTTGATGGTAATGCTTTGGAGTGAGTCTGTTGTGAGCATATAACTAGTAAACTAGCTCATCATCAAATGATATAGACTGAAGCAGAACAAGATTCTTTGTTAAAATATATTGATTCTAAATAATTTCATATCATTTATTAAATAAATAAACTTCTACCCAAGCAAATTGATTGAAGGTAAATTACTTAAAAAGAAAAAAATTATCTCCATACTAGAGTTGATTTGAGAAAGTTTTATGATAGTGTTGTCATCCACAAGAGCAGAAACACACCAATAACCCTTAACAGAAATAATGGATATTATGATGATAATCTTTTATGGATCTAATTAGTTAACTTAACCTCAAATTGTTTTTATGGTAATGAATGTTGGTATGTTTTACACTTTCAAAAAAGATTTAGTTGATTTTAAGTTTCTACTTAGTATATTTGAAATTTTTTTGGTCAATTAGAACTTTTATGTAAACAATTTTAAAATCCGCTTTTGTCATGACAGATACATTGTCAAGTTCTACAAAACTTTGTGATGATTGGTCAAATAGTTTTCGAGAGCAGTGTTAGTTACATTTAAATTTCGTATATGTCAAAGGAAATCCCCTCATTTATAATATTATAATTCTGCAGTGCAGCAATCTGTGATGGGCCTTGGTTTGATAGATGATTTTTTGGTTAGGTAATGTGTGGTCAGTATATTGAATTCTTGTCACTGTAATTTTAGCCTTCATAACTAGAATTCATTACCAATCGTAGCTCCCCACATTTCCTTATAATGCTACTCTCAGAAGCTCACAGGGTACAGCAATCCTGAGGTACTCGAGCTCCCTGTTTCATCTTTTTTATCAGGTCTCTCTTGACCAACTCTTGTTCTTTACAGATCTTCATGCTATTAGAGTATTTGAAGGCTAAGGGTCTCTATTTTATGTTCTTTTCTTCTTTTTTTTTAAGGAAATTATGATCATGATGTTCCTATGGTTAAACAACAAGGGAAAATCCTCACAATACTGGGTTACAATATAAGTTTTGAGCTCCCATTCTGATTCAATCATGAGGCCTTTCATACCCAAATAAGAGCAATAAAAATGTGAAACATATCAACACTAAGCACTAGAGATTTTAATTACAAAAATACTCTAGTAGTGTGTATTGACAAATTATATTATTTAATGATAGTAATGTACTATTACTGTTGATATTATGTAATAACTTATATTATTTTAGAAAATTGCTGTTCAAAAATATCTGAAAAACCCAACAAATGAAATTTGGAAGAAATAACGAATATAAACATGAGATGTGCAATAATCTACATTCAATATTTTTAAAATATGAATTGTAACAAAAAATATCTATAGTATAAACAGTTATGATTGTTAGTATTTAAATAACAAAATGACTATAAAAATAAATTATTAAAAACATAAATTTTAACTTTTCTCAATGACTCTTTTTTCACTTTTATTATTTTTTAAAGAAAAAAACTGTTATGGTTTCTTACAAATTAATGTATATACCTATGTAAATGGACTATTTGAATTGCAGATTATTTAATCATAAATGCAGTAAATATTAGATTTCTTCCCATTTTTGAAGGTAATTTAAATATTTAGAACACAGTTCCAGCAACTCCAATTTGACTGATGTTGGTGATTATAAAAAACGTTAAAGATCCATAGACGCATCACCACTTGTTAGCTTTATTAACCAATTTCATTTTACTGCTTCAAAATTTCAAAAAAAAAAAAAAAAAAATCAGGGAGTTTTAACACAAATTTAGTTATCATGGCAACACACTAATAACAGTGATTAGATCTATAGTCTTTAATAATTCAACATACAAATTATTCTAGACCAGTATGAAATTTTTTGAAAATGCTGATTTTAGCCTAAAATATAATAACATTATTAATGTATTTTAAATTACACAGCCATCAGTTAAATCAAGTCTTGTAAAAGTTTAATTTTGAGATTATGTTTATGTGGCCCAGCCAAGGAGCCCACCAAACCAAAACTATAATAATTATAAATTAGGATGTAAAGAAATTCTAAATAATAAAATATGAATTTGGCACTTGCGATTTTGTTGAGCAGTGCAATATCACGTAGAAGGGGGGAGAGACGAGGAGTGGAGGGCTTGAACCAGTGAGCCGAGCGGGAGTCTGTTCCTAGACCGCGACGGGACGAGGTCAGTCCATTTTCGGCCACGAGCTAGCTAAATTAAACGGTATGTTTTTCGGCCACTATTAAGGCTTTATCTTGCCATTTTGTCTTTTTTATAAATTATAATAATTCTGTAATCTTTTAATTCGGCAGTAAATAAAATATAACATTTAATTTCACTTGCGTTGCGTTGCGTGCGTTCATTAGCGTCCTAACCCGACTCCTTGGCCCATCCTGACAAGATTCGTCTAAAGTGTACGTGGTCTCCAGCCAGCCGGAGCTTCCAGCTGGTCAAAAGAAGTGGAGACGGTCACATTTACATCATTTCTTAAAAGGAACATACACAACATATTGCTAGCTTGCATAACTTCAGAATGTAAATAATGAGTAATCAATAAGACAAACCAAACTTGAGTAGATAATTTGTATATTTGTATATTACAAATAATAAGGTAATGAAAATTAACAAATTATTGGCTGCTCACCGAGCAAACAATATAATCTTTATCAGGGAAAAATATGTAACAATAAACTTTTAATAGGTAAGATTTGATCAGCAAATATGTTATTAACCTGCCACTCAGCTGACAATTCTTGCTCAGTCTCTTACTTTTCTGTTTATTTTACCATAGATATTAGAAAAAGCTTTTTCACAATGTAGACGTTTTCGAATACGATCATATAGAGTATGGTCAAACATATTACGAAACTCTTTCTCTGTAGCATATGTCCCTGCATACAACATCTGATATCTGTATAAAAACATGGAAACAAAAGTAATATATAAGCAACATATTAAAATTTACTTAAATTTTTAATACAATTATTTATTATAGTGTTAGCTCTAGAACTGGCAAACAGCAAAATTTACCATTCAGAAGTGTTCGCTCAGTTGCTAACCAGTGAAATTTCCTTACTATTGGGTATGTTTGTTATTTATTATATTTGGTTAACTTAGGATTGTTTTTCAAAATCAGATGTTGATTGTCAGTTGTGTGCGTTGTTATTGTCTGAAAATGTTTTATTTATGTTGATATTATTATTGGTTTATTTCTTTGTTTTAAAATAAATATTACTGTGATTCTAAATACTTTGTGATATTTGTATTATTATAATATTTTAGTAATATTATATGACAAGCGTTCAAGTGACATTCATAAACCAGTCTTAGATAGTGAACTGTTATCAGAAAACATCAAATTTTTCTCTACCAAAATTTAAAAAAAAATCTATATCCAATACTACACCATATTATATGCTATATATGATAAAATTATGTGTAACTTGATAGGGTTGAGTTCACAATTTTCTAATATGAAATAAATGTTTCCTTTTTGAAACTTTGACATATTTTCGATTATTCTTGGAATAAATTTTTAGATTTCTCAAAAGAGCATAACAAAATGGTTCTTTTCTATAGTCTGGATTCGTTTAAATATTGTTTAGATATTATTAATAAGATTAACTCTCACTTATGAAGATTGTTTTTAAAACTTTTAAAGTATGCATCCAAGCCATAGGTCGCTTCCATGCAAATCAATTAAAATTTGTTCATGTTGTATGAACACAGTCTCATACAAAGTGTGTTCAGAGTCTAAATTAATAAATTCTGTCGCTGTTATTCTTTGCTTCAATAAATATGGTCTTTATGTGCAAAAGAGAGCTTATACTTAAAACATTATTTACAAGTGAAAAAAAAATTAAAGTTATCTCGACTGCTCTGCTGCCTTAACGTGTAAAAATTATTAAATACAATTTCAAACTAAACTAAACTCCGTAGTGCAACAACCCGTGAAGAGCTAAGCTCTGTTAGATGGTTTTCCAGTTGGGTAATGTATGGGCCTCAGTAAATATATATTGTCTTAATTTGAAATGATAATTTGAAATACTTCACGAGAAAAACTATGAAAAAAAAAAGATGAAGTCATCATGGTTAAGTACTCAGCTTTGTTTAATTAAACTAACCCTTACACATGTTTACTGAATCTAGTAATCATTGTGTCCATCATTCACACCATTTGTAAAGGTGACTCAGTCTCCTCTGGGTTTCATAACTTGTGAATATCAAATGTTTGTAGAAGATCAAGAAGAAGAAATTACAACTTTACAAATTGTAATAATTTTGTTAATTTTCATTGGGATTTGGGTTGGTTAAATGACAAACAGAATTAAAATATGATCTAATTTAGTCAATTAAAAGTTAATTAATTACTTATGAGATATTAGTAAAACTGTTTAAAATGATCGGTTTTAAAATTATAAATAAATGATGAGCTTGACTTGTGAAATAATATTAGACAGAATAAAACTCGAACACAAGTTGTCACAAAAATTACGTTTACTTAATCAAACACGTTTCAACAACAAAGTCACTATCCTCAGTGATATAAGCACCTAACTAACCTAGGGTCTATACAAAGTTTTATATTAATGTAAAATATAAATTGTATTGTTAGATATAAGATTAGTTCAGAACATTGTATTAGTTAGATGTTAACTCTTAAGTTATTTAGAATGACATGAGGCATGACTTAATATTAGAAAGTAGATTTAGGCCACACCTCTTTAGTTTTGTATTAATACGGGGTTTGTTTGGCACAGTGATAGGTTAGTTATAATTTAGTTATTGTAGCTCATGTATCATTGAGGATGGCAACTTTGTCGTTGAAACGTGTTTAAGTAAACATATTTTTTTGTGAGAACTTGTGTTCGAGTTTTATTCATTTTAAAATTGTTTATTATATTTTAATAATTTTTTTTATGGACAAGGAATAGTTTAGTATCTTAATTTTTGAAAACTCTTACATGAGAGTCAGTCAAAATATTTACTTTTTTTGTGATTACCGGTACTTATTTTATACTAGGTTTGATAGGTAAGTAAAAGCAATAATTTTGATCTAATACTTAAGAATATAATAACTGTTAACAATATTCTCACCCCTTTACTTTTGCCACATATTGTTCCATTTCCTTTGTTGTTTTGACTGAATCATATTCCTCAACCATTGGAGTTCCATACAAACCAATGTCTACATATAGTTCTTCTTCATCTGAATAAGAATGTACCAACCCAGGTTCACAAGGCAGCTTAAAAGGGCACAACCATATTGGATAAACCTGGAAATAATTATATAAATGTGGAACTATACCTACAGAATAAAATTAGAATGAAACCAAAATATACAATGCTAAGAGCTCACTTCACTACTTCCCCCTGCCCCCCCAACATTTTTTATCTATGCTAGTTTTTGTTTTATGTTCTTGGTTATATTACTGAAGTAATATAAGCCTCCAAACGTTCCATGTTGATGCATTAACATTGACAACATTCACACAAGTGTTATACGTCAATGGATCAACACTATGTTAGTGATTTGTAGAATGCACTAAGATCGAGTTCAATTTTCTGCGAACATGTTATATTTAGTATCAGTCAAAAATGCTTTTTTAAAGCTTTATTTTGGTGAACATGCTATATTTAATAGCTTGTATGTGAGGAATATAACCTGTGTTGCTAATCCAGTTCGTAGAAATTACCCTTTCGTTCTGAAAAAATACCTTCAATTACCCTCTATCCTCTTTTATTATCACCTGATTAAGCAGATTTTTCACGTGTTTTATTACAACAGGTATATTGAAATGTGTTAAAATTAAACAATATATTAGGCCTAGGCCTAGATAGTAGATATATTTAGTAAACTTATAAATATGTAGTTTTTGTTATACAACACAAATTAATTTGTTTGAAATCATTTAATACCTATAAATAAACAAGAGAAAAAAAGGAGGGTATAAATTTCTTTTCTTGTCATGTTTTATTATTACTTATTAGGCTACTAAAACTATACACAAACTTCACATGGCCAATTAAAAACGTCAAAATATCGTCATTTATGATAAAAAATATAATATCACCTAAAATACCTTAAAGTCGGGTAAATATCCTCCAAATACCAATGTTCAATATAACAGGTGTTTGAAAACGAACTTGCAACGCAACAGCTGGTTGTAAGCATGGGACATCTCCAACCAATAATTATCAATAATAAATAAATAAGTTTTCATGAGAATTTTATATATTTTAGTTTATAAGAAATAGGTATAATTTTTTATAATGTATAGGTAATTAGCTATAAAGTAAGTGTTGTTATTTTAAAAGGACAAATTAAATACAAAGATTGCATAAACTCATATTAAAGTGAATGTGCATAATTGTGTTAACGAAAATTGTTTAAAATCAGAAATGTGTAATAATAGAAAGTATTGCATCATACAAATGTTAGAACATTATGGAAAGGCGCGAAATCAAGTATGGCGTGATGTCTCCCAATAAGGGCATGTTATTTATGATTGGACAAAAGTCTGGAAGGATAAAGAGGGGTTAAGTATTTCTAATAGTCTAGACAGGCTCGAACCAGTAGAGTGATAGTGCGAGAGAACACTTCGAGTTCAACCTTTAAAATAAAGAGACTGTATCCTTTCGCTAATCTTGGAATTAAAAGAATTTATATTGGTTTATTTTATTTGCTGAATTTGAAAACATCATTAAAATTTAGGTGCCATTCTATAAAGTTTAACCATAGACACTTGTAATTTTAATAATATACTGTATATAATAAACTGCTTGGGATCATGAATCTTTCAGGAAAATGTATTTTAGTCACAAACAAACTACATACCTCTTTGGAAATACCAGATTTAATAATTTGATATTATTCTCCCTGAAATACAGATATATTTTAATATTGATATTTTACTTTTAATTTAACATACAAAATTAAGCATTGAAATCTAATGGAGGCATCCCTGAAAAACAGCAATCCTTAAATACCATGACATACAAATGAATAATATTTCTCCATTTGTATAAAATTCCAAGTCTTTTCCTCTCTTTAAACAATTTATAGTAATGTTTTGGTTTATTTATAAATTTGAAATTGTTTTATCACTTCCACAAAAGGAACACAAAACTTGATTAAATGTTTCCACAAATTGTGGCATAGTAATATTAATTGCAAGATATCTTCTGACTTTCTCAAATCTAATACTTGTAATGAATTTGTTAAATTACAATGTTTTTGAGATTAAGTTTAGTTTTTATCCAAGTTATATTTCAACGAAATATAATGTACATATATTTAATAAGCGTCTATACCAGGGCGCTAACACTGACTTTAAGTATAATACAACTTAAATGATGGTATCGCTCATTTGAAGCATAGCTCTAGAAGCGAAGCAAAATCTGAGATGATTAGCCTAATGAGAAGGTCTCGTAATGGCGAGAGAGTCAACAGGACCATTCTCGCCAAAGGAAGACATCTCTAAAAAATACTCTGTTCCAGCATGTTTGTTAAATGTTGTGATTGGTGGAGATTTTGGGTCAATTAGGGTTAACCTGACGATTAGATCGGCGCATTAACACACCACACTGAATCTAATGTTTTAATCTTTTTGGGGGAAATTATTGTATCTTAAAATTACTTAAAAACAATTAAAATGTTACAATGTTTATTTAATTAATCTTAATTTTCAACTAATTTGCATTTTCCAATCATACAAATCATTTACTTGGGATTTTATAACATTAACCAATTTTGGAACACTGTTTGTCTGTCCATACCAGGGTTCGAATATACGATTGCAACACTAGTGATGATGCAAGTTTCTTGACGTCATATCTCACTCACATCACCTATCGAACCAAGCACTAACCCAACCTAGAGACCTAAAAATGTGATGTTACAAGACGTATGTTTATGTGTGGTAAGACAGACAATAATGGTCCTTCATAAAGAATGTTTATTTAATCAGGCAAGTTGAATTTAAAATAAATAAGAATTTAAACTGTGTAATGAAAAATTAAAATGCTGTAAATACTTTAAAATGGTGATTGCTAGTTAAAAATTTTACCAACACATACAGTCTTTAAGAAATAATAAGTTTAATATTTTTTAATGATGTTTAATAATAATATAATAAACAAACTTGTTAAAATGTATATGTAAACATTTATTAAGTGCACCCGTTCATTCGATGGTCCAATGTGTGATTGAAATTGTAAATTGTATACAGTTAATTCAAGAATCCTGGAAAGTAAAACAGGCTTTAAACTAACAAAATGACACCCAAACAGGTCTTACTCACAAAATGACACCCGAAAAGGTCTCAAGTCACATGGTTCTGACATTGTTATTTACTTGTGAGTTGAGTCATCGTTGTTATGGTTTTCTTAGATGAGGTCCAGTGAATCTGATCATTTGTTGGATTATGACCTTAGTGATATAGAGGTTCAATATATTCTTTCAGACATTTCTTTGGAAGACTTTTCATCGGGCAGTAGGGATGATTTTATTCTAAACTTTGAAGAGTTAGAGACTTCTGATATCAAAAGTCACGAACCATTCCAAACTGAATTAACATTGCACTAAGATTTTCTAGTTCTTAATCTTCTTAAATTTTTATTTTTTTTTCTATCAGATAGTAATGTATTCACTAACGTCAATTAAAACATCTGTTATTTACTAATTGAGGTTATGTTCATTTTTTCCTTGTTGTTTAAAGGCGAAAAACCTTATGGTCATCATCACCTTATAAAAAAAAAAGAAGATAAAATAAAGATCCCTAGCCATAGAAATAATTAAAGAGAGGGATCTAACCTATGAGGGACTACACGAAGAAAGGTGTAAATCCATCTAGTATTATCGGGTTCACCATACCCGCACTTCACTATGTGTAAGTCTCTGAGTGTGAGGTTATGTTGATTAGATATTGTTGATTCTTTTATGAAACCTTTTACCAAGAAAAATGGATTTTTCCTTTAAAAATCTGGTACAAATATAGTATTAATAATTGAGAAATGATAAAATTATTTTCTTAATTTTCCACCTTCCACCAATACAGATGGTGATCTTCAATTTACACAATCCTTTGGAAAAAAAAGTAGATTTATATTGGACTGCCACAGAGATAAATTAGACCATTATTAATGAGGAAACTGACCTTAATGTTTGTTTTACAAACTATTATGCTGAGGTGTAAAAAAATATATATATCTACATATGGGTTTGCTCTTGAACAAAACATTTTAAGAGAATTATCATTATAAATTATTCAAACATTATGTACATCATTTAATTATACATTTTATTACAAGACTATCCAGATCTATCCATAAGTTTTGTGTACAGTGTTTAATGAAATACAAGAAGGTGACATACAGAAGTTTTATAAAATAATTTCAACTAATGAAACAACTTTCAAATTATCTGTTCACATCAACAGACACAACTGTACCTATTAGTATATAGAAAATGTAATTGTTCTTAAATTAACCTGTTATTCCTGTTCGAAGTGGCATGATGGAGTCCTGGAGCTAGAGGTAAATCACAATGATTTCAAATTATTTTACTTTCAAAATGATTATTCACTACTACAATATGCAACATTTGTATGAGACTACGTTGATGAGGTGTTTAATGGGAAATTTATTAAAAGGTGAGGGGCAACAGAAATACAATTTAGATGACCATACAAGGAGTTTTTCTTTTGAGGATTATTTAAGAATAAATTCTAGCTACAAAACAATTAAGAGTTTGAATGTAGCTATTGAAAATACTTTTGAAGACATTGGTTTGGATCCAAACATGTGCATAAAAGCAATGACTACATAAATACTATAAGACACGACATAGGATAGGGAAATAGTCTACGCTTTATGGGTGCTGTTCGTCACAAGTTTGACACACAGCTAGCAGCAGGTGCTTGACTGTACGCATCCCACTTGGTTGAGATTGTACAACTGTTGACCTCTCTCTCACAAACCTTCTCACTTACTTCCGTCAGCATAGTCAGTGTTGTCAGTTCGTGCGCTGAGATAAGCGATTCTCGACCTTCCCTCGCATCTCTGGTCCCATATGTGGCATCAGTGCGTTTTCTCTTACCCGCCTGAAACATTGTTTGACCGTAGAGCCACCTAGCGCCAGTCACATCAACTTCAGATTCTCTAGCAGAGCGAAAGCTCCACACCCTAGCGGGTATTGGTCAACTCAAGAATAAGCGTAGAATATTTAACATGGCCATGTCGTGTCTTATAGTATTTATGTAGTCATTGATAAAAGTAAGCCCAAGTATTGCAGATAACTTTCAGTGGTGCATCATCGCAAAAGGAAAACAATTTTATAAAAAATCATGTAGCTTCAATAAAGTATTAGTTTATACTATTAATTTTTTTTCCAATGGGTATTGAACTTTAGCCTATAGTACTGTAATGCCCACAGGGTTGTTTACTACCCTTACCCATTAATTCCTAATTTAATTCAGTGTTAACTTTAAATTTTGGCAATAATTCGGAGTTTATAAAATAGAATCATACAACAAACTTCAGATGCTGTAGGCTTAACACATTGAGTGCGGCTGGGACGCCGGCGGGGCGGGCCTGCCGTGCGTGCCCTACTGCCGCGACGCTGGCGGGGCAGACAGAAGCAATGTTTTCCATTGCTCATTGTGGCCCAGCCATTTGTGATAGAAGGGTCGAGTTTGCCCGCATTTTAAGGTTATCCCTTGTGTTTGTTTACAACTTGCTTCGTTTGTGGATCGGAGGCTCGGCGTTCGTTTGTGGTGACTGATACCTTTACGTCGCGCTTACAGGGTTCGCGGCTGGTGACGAGTGTGTTTTATTGATATTTATTTTGTGTTTTTTAGTTATTTTACTTTCAATATCCCTTGTGTTTGTTTACGACTTCATCGTTTGTGTATCGTGGGCTCAGCGTTCGTTTGTGGTGACCGATACCTTTACATCGCGCTTACAGGGTTCGCGGTCGGTGACGAGTGTTTTATTGATATTTATTTTGTGTTTTTTAGTTATTTTACTTTCAATATCCCTTGTGTTTGTTTACGACTTCCTTCGTTTGTCGATCGTGGGCTCGTCGTTCGTTTGTGGTGACCGATACCTTTACGTCGTGCTTACGTTGTGGCCAAGACATCGGTGATGGGCAATGGTGGACGTGGTATGATGCGGCCAGGACGCCGGCGGGGCATGACTTCAAAGTCCTGGATTTGAAGGAAGTCGAGCTGGAATCGAGTTTTAAACCCTAAAACTGAACTTCTACATTAGAAAGTTAAGGTTTGGTGATAAAAAATTTTTTTAGTATTATCCAACCCTAATGGTCATTTTTACAGCAGTGAATGTGTTAATTGGAAACCAAGGCATCCTGTTTTAATTGATATGAAACCAACACAAAGCCTCGAGACTGCCCTAGTTTTCCCTATGGGTACGTGATCATGACAAGTCCCCCCTCTTCTAAATTAATAGCCAATGAGAATTAAATTCTTTTAAGATTTTTCGCCATCTTTGGGTGTGACCCTAAGTTTAACAAAACTGTCTGCAGGGTCAGACCCCGGGCTCTTTTGACAGTGTCCATCATAACCATCACGTCGGTGGGTAAGTTACCTAATTTCTCTCTGAGGTTCTAAGTTGTGACAAGAAATATGTTAACTTAAGTAAACTTTCTTTGTTTAACTCAAACAGAAATCTTTTCCTAGTTTAAATTATGTATTCTAAACAATACAGTTATTAAACCATAATTAAGTAAAATGGTAATTCTAAAAATCTCTATCTAAAGTTCATGTCAAGTAAACATTAAATAATCTTTTAATATGCATAATTCTAGATTTGTTAATTAATAAGACCCTTCCTACTAAAGGCCCAATTGCAGGTTAGTGTGAAAGAAACATTATCCAACAGAATTGAACTGCCCTCTGACTGCTCAGGCACCACAGTACCTTGTATTTCTGACTATTTTTCTTTATTAGACTATAATAATACTAAGCTAATATTATAAAATATTAAAAAAAAAAAACAACATTATTTCCAGGTCACAAATATCATTCCCAAGAGTTATTTTTACAAGAAGTATTATATATATATGAATACTCACGTTAATTTGCTTCTCAAATTTCTTAATGGCTTCCTTCAATGCATGCAATGGAATCATTAAATCTTGAAGCACATGGTGTTTGTCATACAGTTCTTTAATAGGTTTGGATTGTGTTAACTTCAGGAAAGCTATTTTTGGAGGCATAGTCCATCCAAGAATCCAGCGGAACAGAGGATGATTGCCAAAAGGCACAATATCCTAGCAGATCATTGTATATTTTTAATAAAATTGAAACATCTCATTACATTCCAGATAATATTTTAATTAATTCTGATAAAACTAAATGTTTTTGTCTGTATTAAAAAACATTATAATAGAAGATTATGATATATTTAATTTGCATTCCCTAAAACTCCCAAACTACTAAGAGACAAATTAATTTTAAAAGAACAAATGCTTGACTTGGCATGGAACTGATACACTGACATAATACTGTAGCTCCAGAATGTTTCTTTTGCTGTTTATTGTGAATCTGTATGTTTGGTGACCTCAAACTTGGCGTTAATATCATCAGTTCTATAAATACAGGCTCCTGTATTTATACATAAAAATATATTTCTTTCTACATTTCACATTTAAAATAACGAAATCACATTTAAATCTTATTCAACGAATAGTTAAATCTAGTTCAAATTGACTAAAATTTAACCAATAGATCTATTATTGCTGATTTTTTAAATTAAGAGATTTTTTTCAAATACATGGGGCATTCAAATATAAATAATAACTTCCTTGCTCTTTTCTTATAAATAACTTAAGGTAATCATGACTCATTGGGCAAACACATGCATGTTTTAACTTGTCTTTAGTTGTTGTACTAATTCCACTTTCCATCAATTTTGTTAGATGTACAGAACAAGTCAGAGCAGGAGATACACAGTAGTGTTGCGCAGCAATTTTATTAAATTTTTGTGGTTTCTACCTGCTATTTTCAGCCGAAAACTCTTCCATGTGGGTCAAAAACTCCAACTAACAGGTTTGTCAGGATTGACAGACGGATCGTGATTTTAGGCGGAAATACAAGAATCAACACAATTAATTGAAGTATTCACCTGGGAAAATCAATGCCACAGTACTATCTAGGATTTTAAAAGAGAAAGTCAAGCCAAAGATAGGAGGAGAGTTGCCTCCCATTTATTTTGTTTTCTTCAGTATAATGCGAGTCCTAACACTGCAGATTTAACGGTGGAAATGTTGCGGAAACTCAAGTGAGATATCCTATATATCCTCATTAGGCTGTCACTTAAAGAATTTTAGGAGGGAAGAAATTCAAATCTAATGAAAAAGTTATTATTGATGTTTCGCAAGAATGGATCAATATGCAATCACAAGACTTTTACAATAATATTTGAAAGTTCCCTTAACCATAACATTAGGGAAAAAATACAAATAACTAAACACCAAAACACTAATGAATAATTAAACTATTCCCTTAAATTCCTGATGTACATTTCAATAACAAGGTTTATCATCAGAGGAGGATAGAGACTGCTGAACTAGAACTCTTCTGGAATTAAAAAACTTTCTGACTACAGAACAAATGCATAAACCTCGGGGTCAGACTTTATTAGTCTTAAGTTTGTTAAGTGTGTAATCTGAACATGTATATGTATATAGTGACTAATAAAGATATTTCATTTCATTTCATTTAGGTGACAAATGACTACATAGAAAAATAGTGTGTACATCAATAGACAACTGTAATAATAAAAATTTCATTGTATTCAATAAAATTTGACTGATAAATTTCTGTTTATATTTTAACACCCTTCATAAGTTTTTTAAACCATAACTATCTTATTTATATTGTCGAAAAGACACTATTATCCATCAATTGAGATGGCAATTTTTAAGCTGAATATCTCATTTCAACTTGTCTAATGGTTTGAGAAAATATTGACAAAAATTGCAATAATGTTTACTATATATATATAATTTGATAAATATATTCATGAAGATCAAAAAAGCTTCTGTATTTAAATTTATACGATATTTTCTACTTTTATTTTCTTGTTATATATAAATATACCTGTTTATACATATACATAACCTAAACTTGGTGACAAATTACTTCGATGTATCAAATCAGAAGCTGTTTAATGGTTATCGCAAATAACTAGAAATTTCCTATTAACATTACATCATAGGTATAAATATGTTAACTACCTACTTGTAATTCCCAAAATAGAGATTTGGTATGGCGATGATAATACTCTCGTAATGGGATACATTCTTTTCCTTCACCTTGTTTTAAGAAGCTTCGAACATGCTCAAAGAACCAAGGTTTGTACCAGCTCCCAATTGCATTCACCTGATAAAATTCAATCATCTTGTGAAACAATTTTCAACTTAAACCACGTGCTCATGAGAGTTTTGAATAAATCTGTCTGAATTTGTTTTATATTACATACGCAAAAAAGCTTGACTGATGTAAAATAATACTACTTACTACTTTTGTTTAAATCTTATTATAAATTTAAATTTATGTTAAGTTAATATTGTTAATTCTAAGAATATTTTGTTTCATTTAAAAGGGTGCAGCTAGCTATTTTTTCAGCGCACAATCCCTAAGAGATTAACATCAAAAACAAAAACTTTTGTAAACAAAAGTAAAATATTTTAACATCCAAAAAAATAGATTTGTTTTTTCTATTTTGAAAAGATATTTAGAAATATAATTATATACTCTGTTACAATATACCGATTTTTTTTTTTTTTTTTTTTTTTGTGAAAAAAAAGAAAGATAAATATTGTTAAATAAAAGTTTCTAGATGAACGTGTTCACAGTTGTACTTATCACCTCAAATTTGAGATTAGCACTATTTTGGTTCCAAAATGTGCATTTACAAACTTTTCTTCAGACAGGTAAGCTCTATAAAAATGTTTCTTGTTGTATAATTTATTTCCACAAAAGAAAATTACATTGACATGTGCACTCCTTTAAAGGGACCTTTTATCAGAATGAGTGGAACAACAGATATTATTTATAGTAAAAGTTAGTACTAAGAATTGTAATGAGGTATCCCTCAACGAACATATAAGAGGATATAATATAGAGTATTTCTTCACAGAACATCAATTTCAGCTGTCTTATTAACTATCAGTATCTAATTTTCATGATTCACTTACATTTTCAGCTTTATTAGTCATATTGCCAGTCATTATGACCCCTTCATTTTGGCTGAACAAAATTCCTTCTACAAACTGATTACCAGATTTATGAGCAGACGACTCATATTCAAATAATTCAGCAGCTTCTTCCAATGAATAAACAGGTTTGTAAACGAGTTCAACGAACCTAACACAAACACCATCATAATGATTAACTCAAGAAAGATGTCTTGATAAAAGTATACAATTTAAGAATGACATTTTTACCATATTTTAGAATAATTGTTTATTTTACTTAAATTTTTCAATCCATTAAAAGATCGTAAGAAAATGATTTATTTATATATATATATCATACAAATTACAGAGTTGGATTATGGTTTAGGCTAACTAAGGGGCTGCATATTTATCGATGGGAGATTTTTAAGCTCTTCCAACAAATGTATTTTAGGTAATGAATTTTAGTTTATGGTAAGAAATGGTAAAATTGAGTTTATAAACCAGGATTGGCATGAGACTGTAGTTCGGGGTAGTTTACACTACGGATGACACTACAATACCGTTCAAGCAGTGAAAAATCTGGAGAGAAGGCAACAACAAAAATATAAGTGTGAGTGTAGTATATATACACGCATGTATGTGTTTCCATGTGTGTAAGCTCATTATGTAGTGTCAAACATCTTTTGATTACATTTTTATAAAATACCAGAACACTTGACTCAGATCTAGTTCAAAATTGTAACAGTGTGGATTACTGGTGTAAGGTACCAGTGACTATTTAATAATTACTCCTATATTAAAATTATAAACGTTTAATTTTACAGTATAGCAAAGTTCATGTTAGAAAGTTTAAAAAATCATTTAAATGTATTATATCATACCTATACTATATTATTTTATTGGTATAATTTATTCTGACATTTACCGTCATTTGTGTATAAAAAAATTAATACATAACACTTGGATTAATTCTCCACATTATACCAATTATAGAGGAACAACCCATCGTTATCCTATAACTTAAAAACCAGAATATATTATAACCATGTTATTTAATAGATATATATTAATTTTCCATATCTATTTAAATTAAATATATAGTTTTAGGTTAAAGTTTAATAGGGCACATGGTCTTTTAGTTTAGATTTTGTATGGATAGGAGACACAGGCTTACCTTGGAAAATGGTCCTTGGTATTAACTAATAGTACGCAAAAAGGAAAACTCACAAAAAACACTAAAGTTCTGAAATATTTCGTAAAAACTGTACATTTTCTCAATCAGAAGAGAGTATAAAAAGAAGACTGAATTGTTGTAATCTAGGATAGATCTGTGTGAGTGTTGGGAGAGGAAAAATGATAAAGGATGATTTATCTAGCATTAAAGTTAGGGGGTTCTCTAGATTTTGTGACCCATTGATGAGACAGTTCCCATCTTCTTAGTTCTGAGGGGTTTTTCATTAATTAATTTTTTAATGTATTTAATTCAATATATTTTACACAAATTGAAAGATTACAAATGATGAATGCTATTTTGTGCAGTATTGTCCTAGATATGATGTTAACTATTATTAGGGTTTTTAACATGATTTGCTCAATGTGTCTTATCCATTAGTGATTCAATGAAACACTGAGACAGAACCAACTTGAAAATTGTTGAGGAAAACGACATTCTTAGAGCACATCTAACCTAACTGTAAGGTTCAGTATGATCTAAACTAAGGGAATAAATGTAAATAATTGAATTGAACCTACCTGTTGACCAAACATTAACAAAGAAAATCAAAACGAAAGGATTCCACATCAACCTTAAGTCGGAAATATTCCAGTTAAAGCAAAAAAGTATTTATAAGCGAGCAGGGTAGCAATTGGTCAACTAAGTAGAGACTGACCCGTGAGATATCACTTAAAAATAGTGGAGTTGGTAGAATAAGACATCTGTTGGGTTTACTTTAGCGGAAAAGAAACGTCAGAACACCTTCGATACGAGTGTGAGGTGTTTGCTTGTTGGATACTCAGTTTACTTGGAAAGGCTTTTTTAGAACTTGAAGTCTTTAGAAGTGATGGTCCCGAGGACTTCTAGGGTTTCGTTAAGAGTCTAAGGAAAAAATTTTAATCGGGTTTTATATTTCACAACAGATCTGTTTTTTATTATAATAAAAAGAGACAACCATAAAGGTAAAAAAAAAACCTATGCACAGTAAAGTTAAATAAGGTAAACTTTAAAATATTATGTTTCAATTTACTTCATTAAAAAATTACTTCATTTCTCTATATAACTTTAACAGCTAAATAATCTATAAAAACTTAATTTTTGAAATAAGTTCCAAAACATAACAAAAAAGATTGAACAAGATAAGGAATAGATAGGATAACATTTAAATGAAAACTAATTATTGTATAAAACAACATGTTATTCTTATTTCACAAAAGTTAATAAAATATAAGTTAATTTAAAAATTAAAATAAGTTCTAACTCACTTTTCTGCTGGAGATATTTTTATTTCAACTGCTGTAAGGAAGCCAAGAGTTCCGTAGGACCATGGGATAGAATAAAATAAGTCTGGATCAGAATCCTAAAGTTTAATAATAACATAAATAATTGGTTTTTAACGAAATAACTTAATTCAATTTCCATCTACATTCTAAATTTAGACATCTTTTAAACTTATCTCTTTAAATTAGCAAAACTTGTGGAAAATACAATTTTGCCAAATGATAAAAATACACGAATTTCAATGACAGTTGTTTATAGGTAGCTTACACAAGTTTATATAAAACAAACTAAGTAATATTAGTTACAGAGAGCCTGGAGATATGTTTAGAACTTATGGTAGTTGCTAATGTTTAGCCACTAAATCATAACTACAAAAATCGTAAGTTTCTACATTGATTTCCACCTCACATTAATAGTAAGTACAAAGGGTCTGTTAGGATTAGATACATACTAGAGTAAAAATATAATAATTAGGAAAATATTTTAAGTAGAAGCTATACATGAAACCCAGAATAGTGACAGGTATTGTGAAATAAGTAAGAAAATGATGAAATGCTTGCCTTGCATGGGCAACCTACTTTGTAAGGCAGGTCAAAGAGATATAAGCGACGAGTCAAGAGAAGGGGGGATCAATCGATCAACTGCGGAAGCGAGCACGTCAGGAGGAACGTTCGAGGCCGGAACGAGGATCAGCCGTTGAAGCGGTCAGACAAGGGCACGAAGGTTTTATTGGCGAGTTGGAGCTACCAATAATCTCAAGAGGGTAAAGCTGTAGTAGCGGCTTTACAGATTACAGAAAGGTTACAGGCAACCTAGATCAAAAGAAGAGAACCAAACATGTTACGAAAATACATGTGGATCATCATCCTTCCCCTAACCATTACCCTTACTTCCCATAAAAAGATTCCAATAATAATTTCAAATGGAGCACATTTCCAACCACTCCAAGCTGAACATATATACGAAGCAACCATCCCATTAACCTACATATTTCCCTTATCTCCCATACAACATTTCCCTGTCACCATTGCCCAATCTCACTTATGTCTAGGAGCGGAAAACTCAACAGGATGCCAGACAGCGAACGCACTGGAGAAACTAATGGCCAGTACTGAAGACAGCCTACGAGCATCAATCACGGAACACAAAAAAGGGCGCCAAGAACATGCTAGAGCACAGAGGGCGATTAGCAGCATTGGGGACGTCTTTCATTGGTGTTGTGGAACAGCAACAGACGATGAACTACACGTGTTGACAGCAAACGAGGAGACAGTCAATAATCACCTCAACAGTGTACAGAACCTCATCAGAGGAGATCATGCTGACCTGGTCAACACAGCATCAACATTCGAAGACATTACAGCAGCAGATGTTTATGAGACAATCATGTTTTATTTAGTTAAGGGAAAAAGTAATAATTTGTTTAAAATTTTAAAAGTTTGTTAATTAAACCTAAAAGATAGGTATGTTTTAAAATGCAGTTGTAAGTTGTTGCTCTAAATGAAGCATGTTAATTGCCAGGTCCAATTATTAAGATTTTTATATGTGATAAATGATTTTTTTTTTGTTAATAAAATTATAAGAAGTTTTTGAGAAATATAATGTAATTTAAAGATTTTTGTGTTAAAAGAAGAGATTTAAGTTTTTTTTTTGCAAATACAATAAAGTTTAAAATCATAATTGATTTAATAAATAAAAGAAGTGAGAAAAATAAGTGGTAAAGATTAGTTTATATTGATTAATTTATAAATAATGAATGAGGCTATAGTATCAAAGTTGAAGAATAAGGCTTTATAGGGTTTTTTTATAGAAAAGAAGTAATTAGTTGTATTAAGAAGTTGTAATGATGATTTTTTTATGTTTATTTATGAAGTACTACGATGAAATAATATGCTACGATGATAATCTACGAGATATATGATAAATAATGTTTTACGAGTTTTAATAAAGAAAAATGAATAACGACGATTCTACGGCAGAAACAAAGAGTTCTGCAAATAATAATAATATTTTTTACGACAAAATATACGACAATTTTAAATAAATAAAGTTTCGGGGTTAATACAGCGAAGTTATGAATATTGTAAAGGGCCTAAAAAGGTAAAATTTTAAGATGAGATACTATAGTTTAATGATTTTGAGTAAAGTTGATTTAAAGCCATAGATAGTTTTTTTTCTTGAAAGAAGTAATATGATTTTTTTTGTTGTAGTTAATAACATGGATATCAATTTTAACACTAATTATATTTTGTTTATGCATAAAGATGTATATAATGTCAAAACAAAGAATTATACGGGTACCCGAAAGGGACTACCCTTCTTTTTGAGTTTTTTTTGACATCGGGACGATGTCTCGAGGGCGGCGGAGTTGTTAGGATTAGATACATACTAGAGTAAAAATATAATAATTAGGAAAATATTTTAAGTAGAAGCTATACATGAAACCCAAAATAGTGACAGGTATTGTGAAATAAGTGAGAAAATGATGAAATGCTTGCCTTGTATGGGCAACCTACTTTGCAAGGCAGGTCAAAGAGATATAAGCGACGAGTCAAGAGAAGGAGGGATCAATCGATCAACTGCGGGAGCGAGCACGTCAGGAGGAACGTTCGAGGCCGGAACGAGGATCAGCCGTTGAAGTGGTCAGACAAGGGCATGAAGGTTTTATTGGCGAGTTGGAGCTACCAATAATCTCAAGAGGGTAAAGCTGTAGTAGCGGCTTTACAGATTACAGAAAGGGTGAGCAAATAGACAACTTATCAAAGCTTGTAGTCATCAATATATATATTAAATTCATTTTCTTTTAATAGCTGGAACTATTCTGGGTTCATCTTTTAAATATATGCAATATAGATTTTAATTGTTATTTTAATATTTGAATAAATCAGGGAAACATGTTATATAGTTTAAACTTACATTGTATGTTATAATTGTAAAAGAATACAAAAAAAAGTATTTATTAACTCATAAACTGAACCACTGATTGCAAAGAACCCAATCCTAATAGGTCGTTGTTGAAAAACTAATTTTGCAATTTAAAAATTATGAAATTACAATTACTTAATTATTGTGTAAAATTAGTAATTTAAAAAATAGAAAACTGTTTAGGACATTCAAGTGATTGATTCAACCTCAAAATATAAATGATTGGGCTTTTTAGTTCACTTATAATTTATCACAATAATAGAATATTGAACACTCTACAAAAATTCCTTTAGCAGTCCGAAATGTGAAGAGTAAAGCTAGATACAACAAAAAATCTAAAATGATGTTTTAAATAAACCCTGATTTTAGATATAAGTTAAAATTAGGCTTCATATTTCAAAGCCAAACCACTAAAGGAATTTAACAGTGATTGAAACAATTGGTTATCGGATAAAACAACAGTTTCATACACAGAGCTATCAACATATTGACTTCATGCAAAAAGACTTCAACCAAAATATTTCTAACATAAAACATATTACACTATCTAATGGATATGACTCTACAATAATAGACAGATTACTGAACAAACACAATAAGAAAACTAACAAACCTCTAGCCATGAATGAAAAACCCAAATACATTTCAATGAAGTACAATCGCATTCTCAACCGACCCATCAGCAACCTTTCCCGCAGAGATGGCTACAAAGTCACCTATCGTTCCTCAAACAACTTGAATAATATCCTCAACAGTAGCTCTCCTATAACGACTGCAGTAAGATATACATACGTATATATATATATATATATATATATATGTATGTGTTTGTGTGTTTGTGTGTTTGTGTGTGTGTTTGTGTATGTGTGTGTGATATATAACTTATACTACCAACCGTAGGTACTTCGTGGAATTCCATTATTAATAATTAAATAATATGTCATTTACAATAAAGAACATTCTATAATTAGGGCCTAAATGTTTGAAACAGAAATTATCTATTAATAACTTAGTACTAACAAAAGCTGACAAAGGAAAATCGGTAGTCATTTCACCCTTAGAAGACGATTCCAAAAAAGTTAACGAATTAATCAAAACTGATGTATTTAAGGAATTAAAGAAAGATCCAACTAAAGAGAACTGTAAATTAATCAAGTCTACCATAATCAATAACAATTGTATTTTTAACCCAAGACACAAATATACATTACCAGTCATGAACCCCATAGCTCCTAGGCTATATGGACTCCCCAAATTACACAAACCTGATATCCCTATTTGTCCGGTTGTTTCTTTTAACCAATCACCATAATATAATTTGGCTAAATTCACTAATAGTTATTTAAAAGGTATTTCTAAATTCAAAGTTAAATTTGGTCTTAAGAATGCATTAAATTTGGTAGACAAGATTAAAGATGTTCACATTCCTCTGAATGCAAAAATTGTATCCTTTGATGTGAAAAGTTTATTCACCAGTATTCCAATTAATCTCTGTTTGGAAAATGTGGAATCTTTGTTACTTAGTTCTAAGGTTGACTTGACTTTGTCATTAGAGTGAGTAAATGTAATTAAAACATGTTTAAAACAAAATTATTTTCAGTCCAGGGAAAGTTTTATGAACAAGTTGATGGGTTGGCTATGGGGTCACCATTATCTCCTTTATTAGCGGAGATTTTTATGAACGATTTTGAAACTAAATTTCTAAATGATATAAACCTTTTCATGGTAATACAATCTTGTTGAGCACTGTGGTGAAATTTACAATAATAAGTCGAATTTGCCCCTAACCACAATCACTAGAAACTTAATAAAACACAATTATTCTGGTTAATTGCTCTTTATTAATTATTTCCACTTAATGCCCTGATGTACATTTCGATAACATGGTTATCATCATCGGAGGGTCTTGCTTACAAACTAAATCTAACCTTACATATCTACTAATGAAATAAAATTCTGATGTTCATTATTCTTCAAACTGTATAACAAAGTAACAGTTTTGTCTGGATTTATAAACAAGTTATTTCCAGAGAAGTTGTGACTTGTTTTATTAAAGGAATTAAAAATTCTAACTTTTCCATGTTTGTATATTTTTTAGACTATATAATCCATTGTTGGACAAAATGTCAAGCATTACACAACATTGATTTTCATGATTTTAATACAAGAATTTCTAACTTTACAAGACATCAGTCTCATAGGCTAAACTTCAGATTAATTAAGACTGGAAGTAGATTTTGCAAAATATAAAAACAGCCTATGATGAGTTTTGTTGTACTTGGTGAGTTCATTATTTTTCTGATCCCTCTGTGTTGCATACAATCTTTTACACATTTTCTGTAATATGGTAGCTTGGGTGTGATATCTAAAAAGTTTTGTTTATTTTATTTGTTGTTGTATTTATTAAGTTTTATTTATATATTGTATTTAAAAAATATATATTAATATTGTATTACTTAACCGGCAAGTTTTATTTTTTAGATTAGTGGTTGAATGGCTTGTATTTATTTGTTTTGACTTGGTTAAAGAAAATATTTTGTAATTGCAGCTGTAAATAAAAATGAAAATGAATGGTTTTGGGCATTGAGAGCATTGGTGTACGAGACATTGACCCATTGGGATAACCTAATTCTAGAAGCTCATCATAAAAAGTAAGTAAGTGAAATTAATAATGTATTGCTAAATCTACTTATATTCAATCCATTTGGAGCAATTTTTTATGTTGTAGTAGATTATATTTAATTAATGGAATCTGCTTAGTTGTATTATTTACTAGGAATTGGAGAGAGTAGAAACAGCTACTACTTGTGTAGTAGGATTGGCTTATAAAAACTTGGACTAAATAACAATTAAATCATTGATTTGTCTTAGTACTTTTAACTTATGTTAGTAACTCATGTGAGTATTAAACATGTGTCTAAAGCTTATGATGATGACTTAGCCTTGAAAGATAAATTGTTTGCTATGGAAATTTGTGCATTCCTTTCATTTTATGATTTTTAAAACCGACAAAATATATGTTGCATGTAATTATAAGAGCTGAAAAAAATACATATGACATCAAAAGTTGTTTGATATCGAAAGTAGTTGATGCTACAAATGTGCTAATTTAGAAAAATTACAAACTTTTATATTTTGGACACAACAAAAAATATAAAAACTTTTTTTTTATAGTGAAACAAAAATAATAATAATTAAAAAAAGCAGGTATTGTAAAAGTAAGTGAGAGGTATGCATTACTTTCTCTGTAATTTAAAAAAGAAAAGAAGATGTTTACCATTTTATAGAAGTCTGATCACTTCTGTAGACTACAATTTTTTTTTTTTTTTTTTAAATAAGAACTTTAAGTTTAAACAAAATTAAGGACTTTCTGAATCACATTAACTGGATAAGATTGATGAAATGTTTAGAATTGTAGGTATACAGTAGTTTAATTAATTAATTTAACTACTGATTTTAAGAAAGGAGAATTGAAATAAGGTTTTTACGTTGTATTTGTATCTTGTTTTTACTTTATTACGACTCATATATTTTTTATTTGTGTGTCTGATTTGGTTTCTGTTTCATTTTCTTTTTCATTTATATCAAAGTGTAGTGTACATTTATATTAAATTTATTCAGAAATCATTGACTTAAATAATTATTGAGTAATATTGAAAGAAAAGATAAATGAGTAAAAGATATTAAATAAATGTAAATTTCTTAGATGGTTGAAAGACCATAATATAGTCTGCAAATATTATTATTTGTATTAAATGTATTGTTTGTTTATATTTTCATATAGTAAGGAGTTAATGTTGGTAATTTGATATTGCCTAGAATAATGCACTTTATTATTAATAATATATCGGTGAGAGAGAGGCTAGAGGAATACAAATATATACATATTATTTGTTCTGATGGCCCAAAAATTGAAGATCAGTACACAAATTAGAATACTAAGTGGTAACTAAAATTGGCTGTAATGATTTTCTATTCAACATTTGATTAATGAAATTTTTAAAATTCTCAATATACAACACACTTCATGTCAAAACAAAATTCTCAGGGAACTTAAAATGGACAATTCATGTAAATTTTCAACATAGATTATTTGGACCTACCATAAAATGAATGTCTTGTACAATCTGTAATGTGCTTACCTTAGAGCACGTAATACAACTTCCATCTGCTAACACCAGTTCATATGATGTACAAATGTGTTGAAAGAGTCCATGAATATGGGAAGAAGACTCAATTCCTGTTCCCATTACCATGCCACCTGCAAACATCACAATATCTTGATTACTATCTGTGAGAACCATTTTAATAGAAAAATAACACAACATTTAAGTCAATTATGAAAACTTTGTTTGTTTTGTTCATAATAAAGCATAGTATTTCATTGGTATATTATATGAAGGTAATTTAATAAGTAAGGAAACAAATTATAACAGTACAAATCACATCAATAACTTATGCAACAGGTTAGGATAGTTAGCCTAAATTAACCAATAACAACATAACCTAAGTCAAATGAAAAATAGACGATTTGGATAATTAAGCATAGAACACAACGATCTACATTCATAAGTATTAATAGCAGACATTTATATACAACCTATTATTAATAAACCACCCATATTCATTCAATTGCAAAACAAATCATTCCTAAAGCAGACGTAAGATAGGCCTATCTCAAATTGTAAACATTCGAAATTTAGACGCTGACACAAATTAACCACACCACTACACAACCATAACATCACATATCTTTATTTAAAATCATTTCATAAGATCCCAAACTTTATTTAAAAGCAAATCACTACTTATAAGGAACAGTGAGTTTGCAATGTTAAACACGAAAACGGCCTACGGCCATTTTCCAAAATATATGTAACCATATTTCGAAGTACTAAATAGAACGATCAGACTGTAAATTACTCTAAGATACCACTACTTATAAATTATTTGTATGCAAAAACATCTGTTAGTTTTAATTGCAAACATTGTAAAATATTGAGGAAGAAGAAATAAGTTACTGATGTAGTCATTTAGTCAACCTTGTATTAAGATAGATCAGCTGATATGTATGTACGCGGTCTAAATCACCCTTAAATTAGTTAAATAATGTGTAATTAATAAACAAATTGATACAAAACAACAAATACGAATACAAGAAATGATTATTACAACCCCAAATTGCCAATGGCCAAGAAAAGAAGAAAAAAAACGGTACTATATGGTGCCGCGGAAGAATCCCAACAGTTTCAACAAACGATCTCACTTAAAATAGAAAAATATCGTTCCGCAACAGAAGGAGGCGCCATGTTTTAAAAGAAATCAGATAGAAGAGTAACATTGTGGAGACCAGAGTACAGAAGCCAAATTAACATCCAAAGTTTTCTTTTATAATATTTGTGTCTAAATTAGTGATTAGAGTCAGTGTGAACTGTACAGAGCATGGTATGCTCTGTTAATTAACTATTCTAAATATTTACCAAATTCAAAGGCCTGTATCTACTTCAAAATTATCAATTCAACATTTCTTGTGAACTTTAAATAATTTTTTTTTTTAGAATTTTAATCATTTCAATTTATTTATGCGTTATAGTTGTATAACACAACCATGCCAGCCGAGTGCCTACCCCGAGATCTAGCCTAATTAATATTGTATTTTTTGAGTCAATGTGTTCTGTTAAATTGAGCTAAGCCTAGAGGCCTATAATATTACAAACTTTATTACAAATTTCATGAACTCTAAAAGAGAGTCAAATCTTAACAAATTATGAATTAATATTGTATGTTAAAGTCTAATAAAATTAATGTTATTATGTTAATACAACATCATATCCTATTATTTATTAATGTTTGAACCTAGAAAGTAAGAAACTGAATTTAGTCTTTATTTATTTATTTTTTAATAACCATCCATATTCCAAATTAACCAATTAGCTTGAATTGAGTAGAGCCAAGAGGTAATTCTGTTTCATTTAGAAAGTTATTCCAAATTTAAGAAGTTTTTCAAAAAAAAAAAAAAAACTTGAAAGAATATATTATTTTATAATATATTATATTACATTATAGTAAAGAAATATTTATTATTATTCATTTATTATAAATGGCGCACAACGTGATTGGCATGATTGTGTTATGAAACAATATGTACATATCAGCTTGGTAACAATTAGGATATTACATTAAAAACTTATCAAACAGTAGCCTAGATATTTAAGTTAGTCCTAGATAAATTTGATAATTATAAATCATTTACTAGTACATAAACATCACATTCTAGTTTTAAAATCCATGTTTATATGTGTTAGAATAATTAGTAAGTAAAGTAATAGGCTAACCATAAAAGTAGTACATACATGATATCAAGATGAGTTCGCCAGACGAGACATCCAAAGCAAACTATGACCTTAGGCAGACAATACAACAAACCGACAAAGCCAAGGAAGGGCAGTTACCAATTTTAAGACGAACTGCTTCCAATATAACAATAACCGACCCTATACCTCAGGATATCGAGACCAACTCAAACACTAACGACACTGAAACCGGGATAGCTATGAACATACCTACCACATCATCCCCTAACCTGTTAGAGCAGATGACATTCCTTATTGCAAACTTACAAATAAATTTAGAAGAAAAATTAAAATTAAACCAAATAGAAACCAGTCAAAATTTAGAAGAAAAATTAAAATTAAACCAAATAGAAACCAGTCAAAATTTAGAAGAAAAATTAAAATTAAATCAAATAGAAATTAAACAAAATTTAGAAGAAAAATTAAAGGAAAACAGTCAAAATTTAGAAGAAAAATTTAGGCAGAGCGAGGCTAATATAAAAGCCAACTTTATAGGAATACAAATGGAAGTAGGGCAGCTTAAAGAATGTATTGCTACACAAATAAGCCAGGTAGAAAATAAATTTTCGGAAAATTTCACGGAATTAGAACAAAAATTACAGGCTAACAATTCTAAGATTATCGAGTTAGAAAATAAAGTTGACCTTACAATTACTACCAAAATTCTAAATGAGTCCCTACAAAAACACGAGACTACAATCGACGAAAAATTGGAAATAAATAACCATAATGTTATGAGGGAGGTACAACATATAATTTCGGAATTACCCAAAACAAACGACGTTAGCAACGTCCTACCCCCTATAAATGTTACATGCGGAGCCAACGGACACGAAAACAACAACTTAGTCATGCCTACACTACCAAAATTCAACGGGAGGCAACCAAACCCTAATGAATACCTATATCAACTAAGCAGGTACTACGAACGGCTCACGAATCGGACCATAGGAAACCCTATCGACAGACAGGATTGCTTGTTCGATATCATCGAGAACAGCTTAGAAGGCAGTGCGAGCAGATGGTGGCAGCTGGTTAAGCCCGACATTACAAACTTCCAAAAGTTTTGCGAAGAGTTTTTGTCCAAATTCTGGAGCAGGGATGTCCAAAAGGGGATTCGACAAAAACTAGAGTTCGAACGGTATCGACCAGGAGGGAAACTAACCCGCAGTGAATATTTCATCGACCGTGTTCTAATAATGAAGTCGATGATACCACAGCCTCCAGAGGAGGACATAATCACCACATTGGTGGAACACTTCGACAAAATTATCCAGGACGCACAGAGGGTGCAAAACATAACCAGCATCAAGGAATTCTCAGAACTTCTGCAACGTGAAGACACGGAGGAGGCCAATGCGGAGATAAGACACAGGAACACTACACTACAAAGGTCAACACACAACACGACACTACCCCGACCGTCAACATCATTCCAACACCCCAACAGAGGAACACCACAGAGAAACCCACCGTATTACAACAACGCACAAGACTATAGGAACCACCCTTACAGACATCAGGACGGTTTCCAACACAACTCAAGATACACACCCTACCACGGAAGCCCCCAATCAAATACAAATCAGAACGGTAACAGATTTACGACAAGACGAACATTCGACCGTCAACCTGGACCTATCGCCACAGACTTCAGGTACCAAAACCAAACCCAGAACAGACCAACATACCCACCACAAAACACAAGACAGCATAACGAAGCAAGAGGAATGACTTACCCTACTAAAGAACAGACGAGAGTGTGCCAAATGATTGCCACAACGACGAGACCGCTGAGTTCAGATAGAACCGGAGAAGAAGCAAGGAGTGATACGAACCAGAGTGCGTTAAACACCAACGCACTGGTTTAGATTCTACGATCAAGATAACTAATGGCTGTACAGGTAAGGCTGAAGAAAATGGACATATCAGCACTTCACCAACTACACCAGTGCAAGGAGCAACGGAACAAATCGGAATTAGGCCATTATTAGAAAGGGAACAACAACCATTGGAAAGAAACCCTATAATTATAAGTAACCTCTACTGCGACAGGGAGTTTTTATTACGAGAAGATGACAACGAATTGAATGAGCCCCTAATGAATTTTAAATGCCCGGAAATAAATATTAAACTTAACGGTTTGAATACAAATTCACTTCTGGATACAGGCAGCAGCATAACTTGCTTGTCCGAAACGTGGTTTCTCAACAACAAGAGCAAATTAGGTCATGTGGAACAGTTACCCGTCAGTAACACATTTATAACAACCGCCTTAAACAGCAAATCAAAACGAATTTCACAAATAATAATGGTAAAAGCAGAGATTAAGGGACTAGAGTTTGATTTACAATGTGTTATAGTACCGTATCTTATCAAAGATTGCATTTTAGGAATAGACACGATTAGGCAAATGAAGATGGAATTAAACTTCGAAAATAATGTTATTAGTATAAAGAACGCAAAAGGCGATGTACTAGAACTTAAGTTAGAATGTGAAGATATTAAAGGAATAAAGTGCAGAATGGTATGCTACAACGATAACAACAATGATAATATTAAAAATAAAATTTTAAAGACAAACAACGAGTACAACGACGATAAAATAAGTGAAATATACAAGACTTTTGAGGCAAACAACAAATTAAACAACATCCAACGAACACAAATGACCGACTTAATCATAAAATATTCTGAAATTTTCTCCGAGAAACCAGGAAGATGTAATGTATACGAACACCGAATAAACGTGGAACAGCGAGAGAACTACCGAGCTCAAAGTTACCCCTTCCCAATCAACCTACAGGACGCAGTAGAGAGAGAAATTAACTCTTAATTAAAGCCATACCGCCAGAACATACCTGTACAGACCAACGACTACTGCATACAAAATGGAACACCCTCAAGTGAATTGACTACCATGGAAAACAATGAGTGTGAATAAAAACAGTGAAATACCCAACAAACTACCCCAGTGTTCCCCATTATAAACTACAATCTTATGAACTACATAAGTCCCCAACCCCTACAAATCACCAACAAGTGTTATCAACAACAAATATGAGCAAACAGAAACCACAACGAGGGTTTGAAAAACAATACTACCCCAGAATAGAACTAGAATTGTATTAACCATGTTAGATTTAAGGATTGTTATTAGTTATAAGTTATTTCATTGTTATTAGTTATGTTATTTGATTGTTACCAGTTATAGTTAGATTAAAGATGTTATTTGTGCTTCACAAAATGATTTTGGATTCAGTACCCTCATCAAAATCAGTTTGAAGGGCATTATAACAGTACAAATCACATCAATAACTTATGCAACAGGTTAGGATAGTTAGCCTAAATTAACCAATAACAACATAACCTAAGTCAAATGAAAAATAGACGATTTGGATAATTAAGCATAGAACACAACGATCTACATTCATAAGTATTAATAGCAGACATTTATATACAACCTATTATTAATAAACCACCCATATTCATTCAATTGCAAAACAAATCATTCCTAAAGCAGACGTAAGATAGGCCTATCTCAAATTGTAAACATTCGAAATTTAGACGCTGACACAAATTAACCACACCACTACACAACCATAACATCACATATCTTTATTTAAAATCATTTCATAAGATCCCAAACTTTATTTAAAAGCAAATCACTACTTATAAGGAACAGTGAGTTTGCAATGTTAAACACGAAAACGGCCTACGGCCATTTTCCAAAATATATGTAACCATATTTCGAAGTACTAAATAGAACGATCAGACTGTAAATTACTCTAAGATACCACTACTTATAAATTATTTGTATGCAAAAACATCTGTTAGTTTTAATTGCAAACATTGTAAAATATTGAGGAAGAAGAAATAAGTTACTGATGTAGTAATTTAGTCAACCTTGTATTAAGATAGATCAGCTGATATGTATGTATGCGGTCTAAATCACCCTTAAATTAGTTAAATAATGTGTAATTAATAAACAAATTGATACAAAACAACAAATACGAATACAAGAAATGATTATTACAACCCCAAATTGCCAATGGCCAAGAAAAGAAGAAAAAAAACGGTACTATATGGTGCCGCGGAAGAATCCCAACAGTTTCAACAAACGATCTCACTTAAAATAGAAAAATATCGTTCCGCAACAGAAGGAGGCGCCATGTTTTAAAAGAAATCAGATAGAAGAGTAACATTGTGGAGACCAGAGTACAGAAGCCAAATTAACATCCAAAGTTTTCTTTTATAATATTTGTGTCTAAATTAGTGATTAGAGTCAGTGTGAACTGTACAGAGCATGGTATGCTCTGTTAATTAACTATTCTAAATATTTACCAAATTCAAAGGCCTGTATCTACTTCAAAATTATCAATTCAACATTTCTTGTGAACTTTAAATAATTTTTTTTTTTAGAATTTTAATCATTTCAATTTATTTATGCGTTATAGTTGTATAACACAACCATGCCAGCCGAGTGCCTACCCCGAGATCTAGCCTAATTAATATTGTATTTTTTGAGTCAATGTGTTCTGTTAAATTGAGCTAAGCCTAGAGGCCTATAATATTACAAACTTTATTACAAATTTCATGAACTCTAAAAGAGAGTCAAATCTTAACAAATTATGAATTAATATTGTATGTTAAAGTCTAATAAAATTAATGTTATTATGTTAATACAACATCATATCCTATTATTTATTAATGTTTGAACCTAGAAAGTAAGAAACTGAATTTAGTCTTTATTTATTTATTTTTTAATAACCATCCATATTCCAAATTAACCAATTAGCTTGAATTGAGTAGAGCCAAGAGGTAATTCTGTTTCATTTAGAAAGTTATTCCAAATTTAAGAAGTTTTTCAAAAAAAAAAAAAAAACTTGAAAGAATATATTATTTTATAATATATTATATTACATTATAGTAAAGAAATATTTATTATTATTCATTTATTATAAAATGACTGTTATTTTAGTATAGTTTATTCAAAAATTTCTATAAATTTGAATGATTCACTATAACATAACACATTCGGAGATTGCTTATCAATGTAGTTGTTCTTCACGACTTTGCATTTTTTCAAGAGGACTTGTCATTGTTGAATGATTAATAGAGGTTATTTATACTGAAGTAATTGTTAAACAGATGTTTTACATTTATAACAGGAATGAAAACTTTTTACAGTGAAAATATTGTACTTCATATTATCAACATATTTTTCTCTTTAATATTTACATTTTCCCCTCATTTAACTTTCTCTTAATGATTAAATTAGTCTCATATCTTGAGGAAAAGTATTTAGCACAGATAGTTATTAAAGATGAAAATATTTAATGTCTACTAATTTATTGGAATAAGACGAATAAATAATATTTATTGGATACACTTACCTACTGTTAAATCATCAAGCTCAACTAGAATGGGTAGAGTCAAACCTAATGGATTCAAAAATGCAGACAATTGTCCCATGGTCACTAATGGTTCAACACGGACGACCTATAAGAAAATTCAATCAGTAACATAACATTTAAAATTTAATCAATGGCAGAAAAATAAGAGTGACTGAACGATCAACTCCTTTCCTGAAAAAAAAAAATGTATGCATTTAAAATTGGAGTATTTGTGGTGATTGAGAAGTAGAGATAATTTTCTACTAGCAGAGAAGCTCAACAAGACTGTGTTGCACCACATTTGTGCTGAATGAGAAGTAGAGATAATTGTCTACCAGCAGAGAAGCTCAACTAGACTGTGTTGCACCACATTTTTGGTGATTGAGAAGTAGAGATAATTGTCTACCAGCAGAGAAGCTCAACAAGACTGTGTTGCACCACATTTGTGCTGATAGAGAAGTAGAGATAATTGTTACCAGCAGAGAAGCTCAACAAGACTGTGTTGCACCACATTTGTGCTGATTGAGAAGTAGAGATAATGGTTTACCAGCAGAGAAGCTCAACAAGACTGTGTTGCACCAAATTTTTGGTGATCAAGAAGTAGAGATAATTGTCTACCAGCAGAGAAGCTCAACAAGACTGTGTTGCACCACATTTGGGCTGATTGAGAAGACAAGTAGAGATAATTGTTTACCAGCAGAGAAGCTCAACAAGACTGTGTTGCACCACATTTGTGCTGATAGAGAAGGAGAGATAATTGTCTACCAGCAGAGAAGCTCAACAAGACTGTGTTGCACCACATTTGTGCTGATTAAGAAGTAGAGATAATTGTTTACCAGCAGAGAAGCTCAACAAGACTGTGTTGCACCACATTTGTGCTGATTGAGAAGTAGAGACAATTGTCTACCAGCAGAGAAGCTCAACAAGACTGTGTTGCACCACATTTGTGCTGATTGAGAAGTAGAGACAATTGTCTACAGCAGAGAAGCTCAACAAGACCGTGTTGCACTACATTTGTGCTAATTGAAACTAAGGATATCAACTTTTTAAATGAATTAGTAATTAGTGAAAACTAATAATACAAACCTAGGTGCAAAATTGCAAATAAAATACTATTACCATTCTGGAATAATTGGCAAACACACGATGAACCTTGATCGCCGTCATTTAAAGCTAAATTTTAATCCAATACAATTTTAGCTCAGGATAAGTTTATTGCATAAGTTAAGCAAGTTTAGGCCCTATTTAAATATATATAAATATTTTTTCAGAGCGTCCATTTTTTCCACATTATGACTAACACCTACTGAAATGAGATTTTAGTGATGAATGGTTTTGGTCAATTTTTGTTTGGTTTAGCAGATGGGTGCATAAGAAAATATGTGCAATGTGTGTGCATCTGTTATTGTACCTACATTTGTACATTGTTATAATTTACAAATAACAGGGAACAAAATATTATTTCAATGCAAAATCATCATATTCTTAGATTCTGAATAGTATTCTCTAAAAATGTATTTCAATATGATAGCTAACTTTAAATTTTGACATGTTTTCTGACCTGTTACTGAAAACTTGACTTACTGTGTACCTGCTTATCATTATCCAAAAACAATATGTCACCCAAGTCTATGTGGATATTCTGCATAGTATTTTTGTACTTTGGTTCTCTTAAGGTCATGCTTTTCCAGCCAGGTCGTGCAGTGCACATTGGCACTTGCTGTCCTGAAGCTATCCATTCTCTCACCTAGAGATAAAATAAACGTTTTTATATAATGTGATACACATAAACACCTTACAGTATTAATACACTTATAAAAGATTCAGCAAATTTAAATGTTAAATAGGTATTCTTGTACATTATTTAGATTAACTACATTTTTTTCTGATTTTAATGTTATTTGATAATAACGGATTGTTCATATTATTGATATAGTTCAATTGGATGTTTCCCATTATTTGTGTATATAAAATTATACGTGACATTTAGAGTACAAATCAACTCTTATTTGATAATGAATTATTGTTCGTCTAATTTTTACAGTTTGATTGAACATTAATCATCATCAAAGTTATTTAATACTAACTCCATCTTGTGACTTATTTTGTAATATATGTTACATGTTTCAGAATGTATGTTCCATCATCAGAATCGCTCCTGAGAGGTCATTAAAACACTACAAAACTTACACAACACATACGATAAACAAATAATACTCAAATGTGCAACAGGTGTACACCAATGGTTTAAGATCACGTAACATATATTACAAAATAAGTCACAAGACGGAGTAAGTATTAAATAACTTAGATTAAAACCTGTGACTTGGATATGATTACTCAAAAATTAGTTTTAATAACTTTAAATTAATCATCATTTGTGTATATAAAAATAAATACACGATGTTTCAAGAGTATAAAATAATTCAAACTGTTAGGTTTAACACTTGATAATGGAGTTGATTTATACTTTTGAAACATTGTGTATAAGTTTTTATATACACAAATAATGGTAAATGTCTCATTAAACCATATTAATAATATAAACATTTTTTAAACCATTACAAGATTTCTAACAGTCATTTACCCTTCACGAATTGGAAAAATTATTTAATTATCTTATTTCTCTTTTGTAGTCATTTCAAATTATAAATCTTTTGTTTTATTCACCACAGCACTGTTACATCACTACCATTTTCTTCAGTGCTCTTATAACCATTATTGAATTAAAACAAGGATTAAACTGAATCACAAAAACATAAAAAGACTGATCAGAATCTGAAAGAGACTGTATAAACAGTTGCTTTGCATCTTAATAGCTGTACTGCAGAAAAAAGACGTTTAGCAATTTTATATTTGAGGTTCGAAAAGCATCCTCACTCTTTATATTTTGAATGAGGTGAATACAAGACGGTGAGATTATGAAAAAAGCAAATTTTGAAAAGAGAAAATAATTTTTGGCAATGTTACTTTACCTTAGTTTTTTTTGGTAGTAACTAAAAATTTGTAAAATGTAAACCATGTCGAGTAATACATAATTTTTAAGAAATTAAGATACGGAGAAAAACTGGTCGAATCAGAGGCCACTATCTAAAATTGCAGTTGATTAAAATTTTTAATAAAGCTACTTACAACTATTTATTTAAATTTAAATGAAGTTTGATTATAGTAGACAGCTAAATTAGTCAAAAGTCATGAATAATTATTATTTTGAATACTTTGTTTTGCCACTCTTAGTATTGTCTCAACTTCTGACGACATGTTTCGAATGAACTCTATTTTCAAAAACTTTTTAAGTTCAAAAGGAGTATGTTTGAATGAAAAATGTTTATGAAAATGGAGTTCCTCCGAAACACATCATCAGAAGTGAGACAATGCTAGGAGTGGAAGAAGATTTTAGTAAAAATAATTATGTACACTCTAGCAATATGGATATAATAATAAAATTCATTAACATTGTAGTATTCGTCAGCAAAACTGTGTTGTACCTCATTGGAAAGCTCGCTTAACATAGAAAATAGTACCACAAATCCAATTAGTAAATTATATGCTAATAGCATCAATTTTATATTAAAAGCTTCAATTTTGAATATTGAGAAATAAACAAAATCAAATTTACAGTACAGTATTGTATATTTCAATGAGCATTTCAACAAAGTGTCCACATTATATTTTCTTGAAATTCCATTTGAGCCACCCCCAAAATTATTATAACTCTGCACATTATGATCTCAAACAGGATTTTGCTGGCATTGTTGTTTTTTTCTCATTTGTAATAAAAATTCTTTCAACCTTACGTAAAAAATAGGAGTACATTAGTTATAATTTTATATTTCTATTGACTGTTATTTTAGATAGAGGGGTAACAGAGTTGTTTTGGTTTAGGGATTGTATGATTTTTTACTTTTTCATATATACGAATGATGTCATTTTTGGAATGCCTGTCATCTGTCCTGTGCTCTAGAGCACAAAAGTGTGGACAGATTTTAATCAAATTTTGTATGAACACATATTTTGGCCATACCTCAGGATTTATATATTTTTTGATAACTTAAAATTTTGGGGCAACAGCTACAAGAAAAAACTCAAATTTATGGTTATCTAAAAATTGGTTATAATTATCTTGATAAATGTTTCTTATGTATCGAAGGACCCAAACAAAAGGTATTGGTTACCATCTCTTTATATTGGCTCTACCAATTTTGTTCAAACTTTTCTGAAATATGAAATTAGTGGCCAAAACACACATGGTAAATTGGAAATAAATAAATATTGTTCTGGAATAATTGGAAAAAACAAAAATGAACCCTGATCATTAAAATTCTGATTTAAACCACATACAATTTTTCTTGAGGATGTATTTATGGCACAAGTGAAGCAAGTTTAGGCCCTTATTTAAATATAGGCTATAAATAGTTATTTAAAAAAGGCATCCATGATTCATTTTTACTTTTTGTTTGACTACTACTGAACTGACATTTTTGTTAACAATTCGTTTTGGTTAGTTTTGTTTGATTTTGGGGATGGTTGAGTAAGAAAGTTTGTGCACCATTTATTCTCTTAAAAACTTTCGAGTTTTACACAAAAAACTCAATTTTAGCATAGGACAATATTATTCTATAATCAACAGTTACCTATTCTAGTCCAATAAAGTTCCCAAATTTTTTGTATTCATTTGTTCAAAATTTATGAAGGTGATTTTATAGATATATGGTACATATAGTATAACTAAATTAAGATAATTCCCTATTCCTTACCTGTTTCTGTACATATTTCACTTTTAAATGATGTTCTTGCGAAACTTCCTGGGTGTACGAAGCTATCCTCTTCTTAATGTAACTGTACAAATCATACAATACAGTGCATGGTAACAGAAATAAACAAACAAATACCCATCGATAGTGGAACAGCAAATACTCTAACCACCCTTGAGTCTTCATGATGTTTATAACACTCACTGTCTGTTTTAAATCACATCCGCAAATAATGTACTTATTAAATCTCAGACACTTGAATGATAAGATATAAATAGTTCAGAAATATTGTCCACTTGTGTAAAACATGATTACATAAGTGAAGAGATGCTTGAAACTGCAAAAAGAAATTTGCAATTCATATAGTGTACTTGTTAACAATTCAGAGATTTAAAACATATTCTAACAAATTGAATTTTATAAATTAATGTAAAAGCAAACATATATAGTGTTCTGTGAACACTATCTTTTGCCTTTTGGTTGTGGTTTTATTGTATTGGAATACCATATTATATAAAAATGGAATACCCTGCAATGAGATGCTAAAATATTTACCGATAGCTTGAATTTGTAACAAATATTCTTATTAAAAACCATTTAGAATATAAATTCTTAGTGCAACAGCCTGTCGCCACCTCATCAAGATCCTATCATTGTAATTCTAGCTTTTGTGACCAGAATTCACTACTAATTGTAGCTCTCTACTTTTGCTCACGAGGCTGGGTTAACACAAACACATTTTTAAGCCCACACAAGACTCCATTCACACAAGGTGAGAACTCTAGCCATTAGAGCAACCAGGTGCTCATAAGATTATATAAAATCCAATAAAATAAACAATGCACAAATATTTTCCCAAAACCAATCAGCTGAAACTTAAGAGAAGCTGCCATAATGTCAAAACACAAAATTCCGAATTTCTATATAATTGGCTCAAATGATTTTTATAAAATTTTGCTAAAATAATACCCTACTTAAATAAAACATATTGGTTGTCATTGCTTTAAAAATATCAGTTCGAGAGTTATCCATTAAAAAGAAAAAAATCGATATGTTTGAATACTTAAAATTTGGCAACAACTATTTTTATCATATTTTAGTAAAATGTGAAGATTTATAACTCAAATTAATATATCAAACTATAAATAAAAGAAAATTAACTGTTTTTGTTGTTTATGATTCAAAGCAAAAAACCTTTTGGCTATAATATTATAAAAAAAAAAGAAAAATTATATAAAAGTCCCTAGTCCTTAAATACTCAATTAATGTCAGGGTCGGAAATGTTGGTCTGTAGAGACCTGATAGGAAATATGAAAGAGAGGGATCTAACGCAAAACTACATGAAAAAGGCTGTAGGTCCAGCTAGGTTAGCTCAAGATTGCCAAGATCGTATTCAAAGTAGTGGGCCCCTGAGGGAAAAGAATATTAAAGATCATGAATAATTTAAACGTAACAAAAATAAAAAGAAAAAAAAGAAAAAAACAACTGATAGGAGTTCTCTTGATCCACACTCTGTGACAGTTACCCTGCGCCTTATTAAAAGATCTAACATAGATTTATATAATCTAGCAGAAAAAGTACAACAAGGCTCTTTACACACTGAACAGCGTATATTGAGAAATGCAGCAGTCATGATTTCAGTAAAGAGGGGAAAGGGAGTTTTGATTCTGGATGCACTTTCAACAGACCTAAGAGAACAGAGTCTGTCCAGAATCGTGATTAGGGGCAAACCTCCATGCTCTTGCTATTACCCCCTAACTATTTTTGCCTGAGTTAGCAAAGAACATGTAACTTAGTATTTAATAAAGGAAGTTTAAATATTTAAATCGGTTTGCCTTTATTTTCTCGCTCAAGTTTATCCCGAGGGACTTACGCCGCCTGCCGTCTCTTGACAACGTTCAAATACGCAAAAGTGAGTGCATAAGAACCTCAACAGACACGCCTCTGCCCTGGAACTCGAATAAGTAGAAGCCAGCAACAAGGAACATGCCACAACAACTATTCTTGAAAATTTTTGTTCCTATGCTGAGTCTCACCACCTTCTTTTGGAGTCGATTTATCCAATCTCTCCCACTTTGTCCCCATCTATCTCAATTTTATAATTGTGGAGACCTCTCATTCATTCAATCCCATTCTTTTAGCCACTTAAACCTCTTCTTTGCAGCTTCACAAAGTCTTAAATAGTTCTCACGGCCTCGGATATTGAACTGTTCATTCCGTTCTCAAGATCAACACAGTTCCTATCTTCCTCCTCATCTCCATCACATCGAATTTCAATATGAAATCTGATACAACCCCATGTTTAACAGATCAACTGAGTTCAAATTCTACTTCAATTGAAAGAGGCATCTGACTTTGGTTGCTGAGGAAGCTGGAAGCTCCAAGTCAGCCAGCTTAAGACTGGACTAATTTCTATTATTTCCCATTTGGTACCAAATTAACCCAGCCTGAGTTTAATTAGTAATTAATATTTTGTTTGTGTGTGTAGCTTATATATTAATTACAATGACCTCTATATTATTTGAGAGCCTGGAGTACCACCATGTGCCTGCTATTGTGCTAGGATAATTTTTATGATGGCTACCTCCCAAACGACTGTCCCTACATTTGTAACTACTACAAGACTTAATGAGGATGTTTGGCCACATTGATATAATAGACAAAAAATGAAAGACCTGATGGGATAGTTAGTGGAAAACCCCTACTGGAAATACAAAGACACCTTCTACCCTGAGTGGCTAGAAAATTAGGAAAAAGGGACCGGGTAAGTTGAAAAATAGGACCTCCTCAGGACTGAGACTCAGGTACGTGGGGTCGTCACTCCCCAAACAGCCAGTAAAGCCGTCCCTGCGGTCATAATATCTATTTAAAACCAACAGAACCTAGCTATGCCTGTCTTAGCTTTTCATTGTGCAAGTTAATATCTATAATGATTAATTATTTACAAAATTTGAAATTAGATTACTGTCACATTTCGTGCTTCTTAATCAAATTTTGAAGATTGAGGAATGAAATCCAGCAGTTGAAAATGTGTAACTGTGTAACTCCCGTTTTCAACTTTTATCTTACTAAATGTTGTAAAAAACATTTGTAATTCTGTAACTTTTGTAAAAAACTTTTTTTCAGAATTAATTGTGCACTGACAATATCTTTGGGATGCTGCAGAACTACAAGAATTTCTTCCATGGAGATAGAACTGGGAGTGGAGCTACTAGACCTATATATCTCAAAACGCGTATAGAATAAGCATCAAAAAATACAAACTCTTCCTCACAATCACTTTTAATTAAAAAGTCAAAAATCGCTAAAAAGTAGTGCCTATTTTTGAAAATTCACTAAAAATAGTAATACAGTAGAGACCCGCAAACTCAGCGTAATGTGAACCGGAAGTGTGCCGAGTTTGTGAAATGCCGGGTTATCGGGAATAAGGGCAAAAAATAAATTGTAATTGAAACACCAAAGCGGCGGCGATATCAAACGACTTGGTCGTTAGCGGTATCCCATTGTTGGCAGTGTAAAAACACCGCGGCATTGGCACCCATCGGTATAGCAGACATACACCTACAAAAACGTTTGATGGGCCACTTTTTTTCCACGAATCAATTTAGTATACATTATGGAAAATATAACATTTCTTTTCAGCTTTCTTTGACTGGTTATGATCTACGCACAGTATATACAGTAAATAAAAATGAGCGAGTTACGAAAACGGAAGCGTGTGTTGGTTTCGTTTGAGATGCGGTTAAATGTTTTAAAAAGACTTGACAGAGTGGTATCTGTAAAAAAGCTTTGTGACGAGTTTAACGTGGGAAAAGTACCATCAACGATTCGAGCAATCAAAGTTAATGCCCGCTTTGGGATCTGCCGAACTTTTACGAACATCGCTGTTTTTAGCTATTTTTTTCCCGTCGGGGTCACCGAGTAATCCGGACTGCCGGGTTATCGAGTGCCGAGTTTGCGAGACTCTACTGTATTAAGTAAAACACAATTTCTTACTATCATTTTTCTCAGAAAGGTACATAGATTTTATGTATGTAATGTCAAAAAATTTAGATGTAGAAATTTTGGAGTTAGTGTGTCAAGAATCAAAAAACCGTCCTGAATCAAAAGAATCAAAAAACTGAAGCAAAAATTTCATAAAAAAGTGTTTTTACCCTACAATTAAAAAAAAAAAAATTTCAAGAGAGAAAAAGTTTTAAATTATAGTTGTGGGTAAAATTTGGTAAAAAGAAAATCAGTTTATACAATTTTTGTTAGACAAAATAAAAGTTTCTGAAGAAAGTAAGGCCCAATTTGACATAACCTAGAACTTTGTACAGGCTTAGAACAGTGGTAGGCTTGAAAAAAAATCACTGAAAAACTTAAAATTCACTCAAAAACTCTACAAACAATAACACAGATATTATTATAACATTTATAAACAAATTATAGTAAACAAATCGATAAATAAATAACAGAAATAAATCGTGCCACGCTAGAAACACGCATGTTATGTTGTAGTCATTTGACACTAAGACTACACACAATACTTGCAATGCAACGAGATTTCCAATTCAGAAAGTTTGTCTCAAAATAGGCATATAACGTATTGCTTTGTAGCATTATATACATATGAATGTCATCTTTTCAACACTATGAAAACAGCTGTTAAAAAATATGAAATTATATCTTCATTATTCACAATTCACTAAAGACAGATTATCACAAACTAGTTCGGTTAACCTTGGTCACGACTTCGTAGAATGTGTATATCTCAAAAACTATTACAGCTACAACAATTTCGACTACGTAGTGTGAAAGAGAATGAAAAAAATCTACAAGATATTTTCAATTTGTGGTACTAGGTTGTGTATTACCATTTCCAAAAAAAAATATAAACAAGAACTTGGTTTTTTGTTTTATTACGACTTGTCATAGTGTGCTTCTCTTTAACGGAAAAACACAGCAACTTCATCGAATTTTGATAATTTTTAGTTTTGTTTTGGCACTATCTTTTGAATGAATACAAAAGCTTGAAAGATAAGGTTTTATGAAATTTTGGTTCTATGATAACGAATCTATAGAATATTAGTTTTAAAACAGTATACAAATTATTGTCGTACAATTATTTTTACTAGGGTAAATGATGAATTGAAAAAAAGTGATTTTCAGTCATATAAACATTTCAGTGAAGCGACTTGCCAGTTTGAAGGTTAAACAATCCTTCCATGCTATTACAACAGAACTAAATGTTCAGATAAGTTTGACTGACAAGTTTTATTATTTAGTGCAACTTATTTAAATTGTAGCCTACAAATAAAACTAAAAATGCAGCCATTCATTAGTCATCACTTTGAACTCTGTATTGTTTTTTTTACATAGTATTTCACTTATTATTATTCTTCTTTCACTATTTAACAATATTATAAACAAATGAGTTCAAGAAATTAGATTATTAATTTAATTTGATCTGTTTCTAATGCGGTAACAACAGCGGTTTGCCCAGGGCCGGATTTAGCATTTTTGGCGCCCCTAGGCTCAATAATTTTTTCCGCCCCCTAGTCTGGTTAAAGTTACTTCCCCAAAAACCTTTATTAAAAAATTATATCAGGCCTATATGTTAATTGCTTAAACACCACTCCATGATGCAATTATACCATTGCAAGTTTTTTGAGTAATTTACTTGGTTCTTGACTTAACAAAATGCCGTCTTAAAACACTTTTAGTAATTTTATGTATTAAATGTTTGTGGGACTGAAACAAAACGATCCAACCCTTACCATCTGAGAGTGAGTCCCCAAAGAGCATACAGGGAACACAAAACACGCACCCGGTTGAAGGAGAATAAACGAGCCATGATCTATTTTTCGTTTCGCCATTTTTTAGTCTTTTTTTTCAAATAATGTCTTTGACAGGCAAAGAGATTTGTCTGGATACTACCTTTTGGATTTTTGAAAGTCTAGATTACTATTTTGAGACACTCCGTTGAGGCAGACATAGTCTCCTCAATAATGTACAATTTTAGGTACAATAATGTAGTGGCTGCATGGATGCCTAGAAGGACAATTCAACAGGTAGACATCCTTTTAGTATACACCAAGAACCAAGTGACTGAGGTTGTATAGTTAACTCAGCACAAAAACACAAACTTTTGCTGTGCAAGCCAAAATTGGACATCTTGTCACTGAAGAATATCTGCATTGTTTTAATCTCACAGATTATCGGTGCTGAGACACTGCATGCGTGATATGGAAACATTGCAATACATTTTATTTGACCGGAAAGAAAAGAAAAGGAAAAATGCTCAAGCACTGGAACGATCCTATTAAGATGATCTATACATTTTGGGAAACTCAACTTTATTGGACAATGCTGCTAAATGTTGTTATATGTGTCACCGCAGACGGGTTTACATTACAAGAATTAAGAAGTAAATAACAGTCACAGGCAACAGTTTCTAAAATTCATCTAAAATTCACTCATTTTAGAAAAGTATAATAAGTATAATAATAAGTATGAATAAATAAAAAATACATTCCAAATACACTACATTTATGTTTTAAAATGTACATATCAAGTATACAGGTTACATTTCCAAAATCATCTGATAATGGATGGTGGTGGAGGCAATGGATTTTTTGTATTCATTATGGCTTTAACATCTGCAGCATCTAGAGTTTCATATTTTAACAAAGCTTCAGCCAATAATCTATGTTCAAGTTTGTGTGCTTCAAGAATTGACTTTGCTCGAGCATACGATTCCTGTAAATAAAGATAATTTAAAATTAACAAATACACAAATAACCAAGGACCATTTTCCAAATAAGCATATGTCTCCTATCCATACAAAATCTAAACATAATAGGCTATATGTCCTATTAAACTTTAATTTAAATACACAAATGATAGTCTAAAGTTTATAGACGAAAGTTAAAGTTAAGACTGTTTAAATTGATTTAAATAGTTACTATAAAATATAACAAAAATACTTAAGAATCATACTGTGCATTCAAAAAGTTCCTCTAAAGTAATAATGAGTTCTTTGTCCTTGACTGTGGGCATCGACATACACACGTCTAAACAATCTTCCCCACTGTTCCATAAATTAGTATACAGTATTAACCACTTTCAAACTGTTTCAATACCCGGCAGTTAGACTCAATTTTTCCAAAAAACTGCTGTTTTTTATTAAATTTCAAGATAAAATAATAAATTGAATTTATCGCTTATACATTTTTTACCAAGCTAGTAATATTAATTAAATAATTATTTCAAGTGAAAAATATACGACCTAGACTGGGAATCGAACCCAGGACCCTTGGCTTACGTACCAATGCTCTACCAAGCGACTAGGATAGCTTGGTAAAATAATATGATTTTAAAACACCATATTTACACAAAACGTATTTTATTTTAAAGTCTGCAGTTTATAATAATGATAAAAAATAACAAGCAACCTGACAAATTATAATTACTTAACATAATTATTAATGTACAAACTTTAGACAGAAAAAAGTCCAAGATAAAAGTTTGTATACTTCTTTGGATTTTGTATGAAAATGTCTAAAAATCTTTGTAAACAAATTCGATTTATATATTTCATCAACTAAATCTTCAATGTTCTCTACATCCACTATAAACTCTAAAATTTTAAGTAAAGTCTCAAAAACCACTCTACTGTAACAACTAAAGGCCGGAATAAGCAAAACATATTGAGTAGTCTAAATATAACTTATTTTTACAATATAATTCTAAAAAACCTTAGATGCTAGCAGCTTACAGAAAAAAATCGAAAGATTTATAGGGCCTACACACCGGTTACAGCATATATGGTGTGGTATAACTGTAGTTAAGGATTACACGTGAGACACTTGAAATAGTATTATTAAAATAATAATAATGTGCACATGAAAGAAAACTATAGGCCTCAGTATATGTCAACTATGATAAGGATTGGTCATTTGTGTTCATATTCACAGTGTTGTTACACTAACATATTTGTTTCATTTCAATAGAACCTAAACTACTTACTGTGGAGAGACTTTTTGCATACACTGTATTATATATTTTATAATAAACGATTTCTTACGGATGTTTTTGTCAGAACTCTGATAATTTACTTTTTATTCAATGTCACAACAGATCATTTTAAACATATAACAATAATTTTAGGTTAGAGTCTTCTTTTTATACTCTACTGATTGAGAAAGTGAACAGTGTTCATGAAATATTTCAGAACTTTATTGTTTCTTTGTTTGTGTTTTCTTACTTGTGTACTATTAGGTAATACCAAGAACCACTATCCAAGGTAAAGTGTCCCCTATCCATACAAAATATAAACTAACAATAATTTTATTATTGTTATAATTAGAAATATTTTGTATTTTGTTTTGTAATTTAATTTTGGTTTCAAATAGAGAAACATTTATATAACAATGTAGATTAAAAAAAAAAAAACATGTTTATATAGTAGGCCTAATATTATTTGAAAACATAGCACAGATTTTCATTTAGTATTTTCATTTTTTGGACCACTAATATTTATTTTGATTACTTTTATGATAATTTTTAAATGTGGGGTTATATATATTTTTAATGTGTGAATGATCTAGTTTGTAAAAGAAACAAATTACATTTTAGAGTATAGAGACATCATTTTGATCCCTAATTTTATGGTGTTTAAATATATTTGTGTCTAAACATAAGAACACTGAACTAAACCAAATGAAATCAAATTAGAAATAAAGTTTTGTAGATACTGTGCCTGATCTGGTTTTATATGTAGAATTTTTTTTTTTTTTAAATTAAAATAGGTAATGCCGCTGTCTGAAATCTCATAAGAAATACATAAACAGCACTGTCACCATTAAATTTCACTGAATGTATCTAAATAAATAGTAAATTGCACAAATCTCACAAGAAACACATAAACAGCACTGTCAACGGTAAATTTCACTAAACCCATCTAAATAAATAGTAAAATGCCAGAATTTTGTAATAAATTCTAATATTTTAAACAATTAAAATATCATAATTGATATAATTTATACAACAAAAGAATATTTACTTGTAACAGCCTTTGTATTTCAGAATCAATCTTTTCTGTCGCTTGATGACCAATATCATTTAAGACAATACTTGCTTCATTAGTATCGTATGTTCGAAGTCCTGCCTTTTCCGACATTCCCCATTCTTTCACCATCTTTGTAGTAATGGCAGTTGCTTGCTGTGAAAGTAAACAATCACCACTTATTAATTTTGTTTAATATATGTTTGTTTAAAATATGTTTCAATCTATATTTTACAATCGTTTTATACATATAAAAAAAATTGTAATTTCTTCTCAAATATATTTGATCCTCCAATGTGATCTTATATTTCTTCAAATAAATAAAAATGTACATTCATTGTAACAAGCACATGTGAATGCATATACATGTTTCTCACGTACATATTTATCACAAATCAAGGTATTTATTTTGGATAGCTCTAACAGTAGACCTAGTGAACAAGAAAAAATTTTAATAAAAAAATATTGAAACAGTAATAGTTAACATTTTTCCTGATTTAAGTGTAACAGTAATATTACCTGAGTGAAACACATGACCTCCCACAATATATTTATTTGCAATTTGGCACAACATTTTGTTATAATGCATATTTTTTTACTATATTAATATATACTTTACCATAAAGGATCTAGAACTGCAAGCAAAAATGTAACCAGGGTCTACATACGTTTTCTTTTAGATAAAACATATGCTTAAACAAAATACATTTTTAAAATAAACTGTAAATATTTTACTTTTTTTAACATTAAAAAAAAAAAATCTTATTATGTACTTTGTGATTTAAAACTATTATCCTAGAAATGATTAAATCTACTTTCAATGGTAAGAGCCTTTAATTGATGTGTTTTTAATTATCAAACTGATACTTTGTATGTATTTGTAACAGATAAGGTAAAATGATACCTAATCAAAGTATGAGGTACATTTTAAAATATTATAACTGCTAGGTACAAGAGCCCCAATTAAGCCTGAATGAGTTACGCTGAAAGCTGATGCTCATTTCCCTAGTTTTACCACATGTCTTGGTCAACCCAGTAGTCAGCACGGCTTGCCTCTACCTCTAGGAGAAGTTGTTAGTCATGCACAAAGTACATTTGTCAACCTGCTTCAGTGCCACTGTAGGTTAGTTATTTTTACAAAATGTTACTTTCAACATGTTTCACTAATTGTTATAATGGTCAAGCGCAAAGCATTTTTATAACTAGTTCTCTACTTTGCCTGCATCACTTTATTTTTTTCCTCTACCCTTATTTAGCCAGATTCAATAATTATTACTCAACCAGCATAACATTTAACATGTACACATATTGTAACTAAATAAACATACTTTTCTAATTATCATTAAAAATCCTTTAAACTTTTAAATTTCAAACAAGATGTTAAATTTTCATGATACATAATTTTCGACAATACTGTTAACTGTACTGAATAAGCTTAATAATTTATTATATAATATGTTCATACTTTAACCTGAATAGTTAAATATGTATTTAATATAACATAGATGAAGACATCTCAAATACTCGTATATCAAAATCGATTCACGGTTTAAAAAAAAAAGAGTACATTTTACATTAAAGTTAGTTAGAATTTGTTAATTTGTGAACATAAATTTAAATTTATGTTGATAACTTAAATGTATTGATTCTCCTATAATGAACTAAGTACTTTAGGAATTTTGTTATCAGTTATAATTTGGAATGAGTTTGTAATAGTTATAAAAATGAGCCTTTGTCGTACTTGAAGAGTACTTATTTTTATTAAAAAAATATTAAAAAAATGATTTTATTTTTATTATTATTTATAAACTTTTGCCAAGCTTTTTTATGGGCGCCAGGAAGCGTTAGCTTACCAATTTAGAAAAGAAAGAAGTTAATTGTTATTATGATTAAAATCTCTCAGGGTCGCAAGTCCTTTTAAAAGTGTACTTCAGTGGTTCTTGATGAAATAAAGAAATCTTAAGTGTTGTGCTGAAACTTAACATGTTTTATTGAAATGCAAATATTAAAACATTTATACAAGGTTATCATCAAATATTATTAAACATTCATATTCAGAAATCATAGCTTAATACATCCTCATATTTCTTTATAAAAAAATCAAATTGAATTTTATTCATGAAATTTATTTTTTAGTTGCAACTCAAAAGAAAAAGTAAAAAGATTTTTTGTTCATTTAATTGAATTAGTGTAATTAGTAATTTAGTTCTGCAAATTAGATAAAGTTTCATTAATTTATCTATTTTAAAAAGAGGATTCTACTTTAGTAATTTCATGTTTTACAATATAAGACATTGTCTCAATATTAAACTCCAGATTTTCAATTAAACTTATAACTAAACATTAAAAAATTATTATCCTATTATAGACAAAAATGATTTTAGAAATAAAGTCTTAACGTGTATACCAGGCACGTTTTTTTTAGTTAAAATCACAATTCCTTGTTTCCGTCTTGTAGACAATACATCTCGTCTCGTGTCGAGTCGCTGACATGGTCGATTCATTTTGCTTAACAATATAAATATTACCTAAATATTTATTACAACTTATAACTAATTTTTTATACATGACATTATTATTTTGGAAACCTATATTTAATTCTTTTATTACCCTAGTTTTAATAATCTATATTTTTGAGTCATCTTTTTGACTTCTAAAACCCCCTCCCTTATTCAACTTTAACGTTTCCCGGGTTACTTTAAATATTCAAATCTCAATATAACCATTTTTTGGTTATTTAGGTTAAAATTACCATTTTTGGTATTACAAATACCCCATCAAAGCTGTGATTCAATATATATATATTGAAACACAGATTTCTCTTTTATTTAACAAAAAAAAATTTTAACTTCAAAAAAAAACTTTCAAATTCGGTCCCTATAGATTTCCAAAATTAAAAAAGTTTCAGCAAACTAAGAATATTCATATTCCTTTTTTAAAAAAAACAAAACTTTAAAATAAGAAATCTTCTCTCTTTAATTACATTAAACATCTTATAATCTATTGATTCACTAAATCTACCTAGTTGCATATTCTAATCAATCAAACCACTTATACCCAAGTCTTATCCATCATCAAAAAACCTTCATCAACTTCTTATCATTAAGCTGTCCATCACTCAACTTTTATCTTGCGTCAGAGTGTCTACTCCTGATTGCTAAAAAGAAAAAAAAATATCTCTATCTCTTTGCCAAGATTCTAACTATTCATCTGAATATTTCTTTCACTTCAATACAATCCAAAATTAAAACTTCTCATTCTTATTTAATATCATTACAAAATTATTTACTTATTACTCAAAATTACTTCAATTTACTTTAAACTCTTCAATTTTAATCTTATATTATTTTAGTTTAAATCCAATAATTATTTATTCTTACTTAAATTCTTAATTACTCTTTGTCTCGCTGGGACAACATGTTAACTACTGATTTTACAATTACCAAAAACTCCTCTCTTCAACTAAAATTCAAAAAAATATAACATCATTATTACAAAAAAAATCACTTATAAACTCATCTCATCCATTTCAAAATTACCTCTTTACAATTGTATCATCTTTTAGTACCTTATCTTAAAATTATTTCCATCTTATCTTTCATATTTTAATAATTCAAGTTGCATTAATCCCCAAAAAACTCTTCATCATCTATTTATGCAGACCTCGCGGGTTACCTACATATTTGTATAAATAATCTCTTTATTTCAACGTAGCTTCCTTTAAAAATCATAATAATCGCCGTATTTCGTAGAATTCCTCAAATCTCCCTTTATTTCATTAAAATCGTCGCATATTTCCTTTATTTCATTAAAATCGTCGTATATTTCCTTTATTTCATCGCAGTATTCAAAAAACCTCTTAAAAACTAAAATTTACCATTAATGCAACCTAACTACTCTTTTTATAAAAGCTTATTAACAGAACAACTTCATTTTAAATACCACTTTACTCAACAATTCGGTAAAGTCATCATCTTCTTATAAAACTCAAAAATTCTTTCATTTAAACCACTTCATATTAAAATCTTCTTAGTCATCTATTACTTGTATATAAAAACTTCAAAAAAAAAAAATGAAATTTACATTGTTTCCCAGCTAACACCTTATTTCATCAAAATCTTTAGACACCTTTATCAAATAACTTCTCACAATCATCTATTGTTTTAAATTCAAACATTATTTATTAAAAAATCGTTAATTATTTATTTCATTTATAAATCTCATCAAAATCTCTCTTATCATTATTAATTTACTATTCCTTCCTTTAAAAAACAAAAACTTAACCTCCTTTACTCATCATTTAACATCAAAAAACTTAAAAAACTTAATTATTATCTGTCTTGGCAAAACCACATAGATTCTCTTCATATTATATTATTTATTAATTATATCTCCTTCTTTAAAAAACAAAAACTTTATCATCTTTAACTCCATTATTCATTTTATTACCATTTCATTATTAAAAAACAAAAAACTTCAATATTATTATCATCTTAGCAATGCCTCTTGAAAACCACTCAATTCCTTTACAAGTTACCTTTCAAATCTCAAATTATTTAAATCTAACAATATTTTGCATATAATTACTTATTTTATTATTCTTAACTATTGTAAACAAATATCAAATACCTTTTTTTTTTTTTTTTTTTTTTTTTATATATAAGCCAAGCATTATTACTCTTAATCTATTATATACATTTTAAAAATTACTATCTTTCTTACTAAATTACTCCCTAATAATGTCACGTCCGGTTTTATTTTGTATATATACAGATTGATCAGTTCTGTATACACTACACTTTATCTTTCTTCTATCATCTGTCTAAAGTATCATTACATGGAAATTCTATGTAATATTATATCAAATTATTTTTGTCTTTACCGTTGTTACAAATTCTCCATCATCTTATCAAAAATACTTTCAATTTTACTTAAAACATTTTAATTTTAAAACTTTTACAAATTTTAACTCATCATTTTCCAAAATTTACTTTTTTATCCAAATTTCAATTATTTAGTAGTCCCTTGTATATTCTCCTATTATCTCCAATTTCCACGACACTTCTTGTCGACTTAATTACACTTTGTATCCTTCTGATTACAACTTTAGACACTTACATTGAAGTCTGCATTATGATCTTCAGATGTGAGAAGGTTGAAATGCAAAATTCCTACTCAGTTCAGAATAAAGCCCACCTCACAACCTTACAACCACAATACACCTTTAATGCTGTCTACATGCCTTATTTCTAAGAATAAGACATGTTTTCGACTACCGTTACCCTGCCTCCTCCCATTTGTTCATTTAATTACCTAAATGCACTTATACTAAGAAAATTTTAAAATTCATAAAAAATTTCATTTAAAACGTATCATCCGAAGTTGAAATAATGTTTATTTTACCAATCTTATTACTAGCATCGTCGATTTTTTGTTTATGTATTCCTTTCTAGATGTTATTATTCAAATTCAAAAAGAAATTTTATTTTTAAAACTTATTCTAAGTTTTTTACTTAGAAACTTTACTTTTAATTCTATTAAAGTTATTTAAGTAATCTACTTTCGTTCTTATTTACTTTATTTAAAACCAATTTTCCTTTATTTAAGTAGTTTTTTATTTGAAAACGCAAGTTAATTTTCGATTATACGTCAAAAGTTTTTTATTTTCAGAACAATAATTCTGTCACACGCTGTATCTCGTCTTAATGTCATGCAAAGGAATTCTAGGCCTGGTTTAAGCATAAACAAGTCCCCTCGATATGAGACAATCCTTATCTGTCTACTGATAAGACATGAAGACCTTTTGGTTCCAATACGATCTGCAAATGAATCTCAACTCTCTCTCGTCACATTTTATTGAATATTTAATATTGAATCTACCTACTTAATATTGAATATTCTTTCTTCAACACTACACTAAATCCTTTCTTCGAACTAACTATCTTATCTATGTCACGTTTCATAATTATTTATATTGGAATAAACAACATTCAGAGTTATCTACTGATATAAACCTAGCGTCTTTCACTTAGCAAATACCTAAACGTTTTCTAAAACTAAACTCTTAATCATACTAGCTTGGCTTATATTATTATTTATTCTGATTCTGTCTTAACTTACAAAATTCATTAGTACACACAAATTATTTATATTCATAACTCTTAATTGTTCATTATCAAACTTACTTATTTATTAACAAAATTCTTATTCTATTAATTATTTTTCAAAATCAAGTCCGTTTATTTATAAAAATGTCTTTACATTATTATCAGTCGTTCCAAATTTCAATTGATTACAACTCAATTATAAATTATACATTTTTTACGATGGTTCCCAGATTGGTGAAAAATTTTAAAGTACATGATTTGATTTTTGTAACTATCTCTAGGGTTAAATACCTCTGTCCACACGGACAGTGTGTCTAGCCTAGTCATCACAACAGACCCTTTCCTAACAAAAGATCCCACTTTGTTATTGTCTCTGAGTATTGACAAAATACTTTTCTCTTTCTCCCTTACAGACATATCTACATTTCTCTTTCTCTCAAACATCTTAGAATCTAATGACCCAAATTTGTCATCTGTCAGCTTAGCATTCCTAACCTTATCATACTCCTTTGCTTTTACAAAAATCTCTTTCACACACCCATTTTTATATTCACATTCAACATTATACTGTTCACTAAAACTTTTAATTTTTTTTTCTTGAATTTTAAAAATACTTGTAAATTTCAACATTACGTAGTTTTCAAAGCTTGCATTACTACAAAAGTTTTGCCTTCTTACACAAACAGCTGACTCTTTTATTATTACATCATTTATCTTATTCACACATTCATTTACTTTAATTTTACCCTTGTTATTTAAATCACTTACAATCTCTCTAACCCCATCAAAATTGGTAACCCCATCATTTTTCTTAATTTCAACATTACCTGTTAACTGTTTTAACTCATTGTTTTCAAAAGATTCATTCTGACATATCTTAGGCTTAACTATTATCTCATTTTTTAATCTATCTTGTCTTAATTCCTGCATAAATTGCTCATGATCTTTTCTTCTCTCTAACCTATACTCATCAAATTTATTCATTAACCTCTCACTATATTGTTCAAATTTATTTATTAACATCTCACACATTTTCTCCATGCTCATACTCTGATCATTATTTATTACTCCCTTATTATTTACTTTACCTTGTTCAATTATCCTAACCTGTTCAACCTTTAGATTATTACTATTAGTATCAGTACTCTCCATTTTCTTTAAATTTTGATCTTCTTTTACCAAATTGCTATTATTATTTACTGAATCACTTAAAACTTTATCTTTTCCATCAACATCATTAACCCCACCATTTTTCTTAACTTTTAAATTTTCAGTACTATCCACCTGATTATTTACTTTATTAACCTTATAAATGACCTCATTCTTTATATTATCAAATCGACAACGCCCATAATCTACTTCTTCTGTCTCATTACTTGTTACTATTCCAGTTACTACAGTTACGGGAGGTGCTTTTTCTAATAGTCTATCTTTCAATTTTTTATAAATTTCATTTCTTGCTACAGATCCAGCTATTATCATGTTTTTCATTTCTTCTTTTAATTCAAATTCCCTTTCTATTAAATTTTGTCCTAACTTTACATGCCATTGTTTATTTAATGCTTCCCTGTCTAATTCTATGTACCAATGTTCCCCAACTATCTTATTATTCTCTATTATCTCTTGACATGTTATTTGTTTATATTCTATATACCATTGTTGCCCAAAAAACCTATTATCCTCTTGACATGTTATTTTTTTATTTACATTTCTAAAATACTTTTTAACTCCTTGTTTTATTGCTTCTAATTCCATCTTAAGCCTATCTAAATCAGTTATTAACTTATTATTATCATCTCCCTCCATTTTTAATTATTATTATTATTTAAACTTTAAATTTAGAATTAGTTATTTTAAAATTACTTATCTACTTATTATTAAAAAAATTTTAGAGAGAACATTCTTATTTTTATATTGACTATGAATATTCTTACCTTTTTGATAAGAATTTCTAATCCACCAAGAAACCACTGTTTTTTCGACTTATATTCTTATATTTTTCAATATAAGAATACAGCCCCAATCGTTGGATCGCCAATTGTAATAGTTATAAAAATGAGCCTTTGTCGTACTTGAAGAGTACTTATTTTTATTAAAAAAATATTAAAAAAATGATTTTATTTTTATTATTATTTATAAACTTTTGCCAAGCTTTTTTATGGGCGCCAGGAAGCGTTAGCTTACCAATTTAGAAAAGAAAGAAGTTAATTGTTATTATGATTAAAATCTCTCAGGGTCGCAAGTCCTTTTAAAAGTGTACTTCAGTGGTTCTTGATGAAATAAAGAAATCTTAAGTGTTGTGCTGAAACTTAACATGTTTTATTGAAATGCAAATATTAAAACATTTATACAAGGTTATCATCAAATATTATTAAACATTCATATTCAGAAATCATAGCTTAATACATCCTCATATTTCTTTATAAAAAAATCAAATTGAATTTTATTCATGAAATTTATTTTTTAGTTGCAACTCAAAAGAAAAAGTAAAAAGATTTTTTGTTCATTTAATTGAATTAGTGTAATTAGTAATTTAGTTCTGCAAATTAGATAAAGTTTCATTAATTTATCTATTTTAAAAAGAGGATTCTACTTTAGTAATTTCATGTTTTACAATATAAGACATTGTCTCAATATTAAACTCCAGATTTTCAATTAAACTTATAACTAAACATTAAAAAATTATTATCCTATTATAGACAAAAATGATTTTAGAAATAAAGTCTTAACGTGTATACCAGGCACGTTTTTTTTAGTTAAAATCACAATTCCTTGTTTCCGTCTTGTAGACAATACATCTCGTCTCGTGTCGAGTCGCTGACATGGTCGATTCATTTTGCTTAACAATATAAATATTACCTAAATATTTATTACAACTTATAACTAATTTTTTATACATGACATTATTATTTTGGAAACCTATATTTAATTCTTTTATTACCCTAGTTTTAATAATCTATATTTTTGAGTCATCTTTTTGACTTCTAAAACCCCCTCCCTTATTCAACTTTAACGTTTCCCGGGTTACTTTAAATATTCAAATCTCAATATAACCATTTTTTGGTTATTTAGGTTAAAATTACCATTTTTGGTATTACAAGTTATTAAAGAAAACTGGAAAGAAAATATAGAATACAATAGTGGGACATCTTACAAACAGTCAATAATAAATAAATAATAGTTTAGTTCAAATTTAGTAATAATAAATGGAAAGTAAATTTAAATAAACAATTTGGTGCATCGTATATTAGAAAAGAACACTCTGGAAGCAAGGAGGCAGGTGTGTTAACGATCATACGATGTCCAACTAAGGAAATAGGAATGATCATATGATGTCCAAATATGGTAATAAACAGGACAACTCTGAGAAAAATGATGAAGTGTGGGTTATTAGTTAGTCAGACAAAAGAAGTTTCCCGTAGGGGATGGATGTAAGTGTCCTTTAGTAAAAGTTTGACTCAATATTTAATAAGTCAGATTTATATACAATAGACAAACACAAAAGTTGAATAGCTGTAATGTAAGATTTTAGAGTTTAAAATTTAAATGCCACCAATTTCTTCTCAAATAAATATAGTACTTTACCATGTTTCAAACAGTTTATATGGAGTTTTTCTTTCGTGACATTGGTGGGCTTATGATATTGACAAGATCTAGACTCACCCAAATAAGGATATTTTACATATGAATATTATAGCTAGGCAACATCTCTTTTGTACAAATAATCCTATTTTTCACTAGACAGAATATTTAATTTTATTGATAAGCAGTCGGCCGTTTAGTAACAACCTCTCAAAGTCAACCATTCAGTCACAAGTGTAAAAAAGCAATCCCAAAATCATTGTTGTCTTCTGACTTCCTCCTTTCTTCTTTTCCATTTCTAACGCTGATTTTTCTCTTTGTTATCAGCTACTATTTCAGTTTATAAACATTACTGAATCTTAACTTAGTTTTTAATCACTTGTTTTTGTATCTTATTTATATAATTATTTCCTACTAACAGAGTTATATGAAATGGACATGATTTTTTTCTTTTAAGTAGATGATTATTAGATGGTGTGAATATTTACATATATTTGGAAAATTAAGTATTATAAAAGATTATAAAAATCCAATTATTGGTTAAAGACATAATGTATGAATGGCTGATGAATAATATAATCTTTAGCTGTCCTTTATTGAAGTTTTGTAATATTACACCCATACATATTATACAGTCACTAGAGGAAAAATATCAACAATAGTTTACATTAAAACAACCCTAAGATTTTGTTGTTGAAAATGAAGGTCTTTGTGTGTAAAATAAAATTTTATAATCTTTACTTGTATATATTGGCCACTTTTTATAGTTTCAAAGTAAAAAAACTGGGTATTTTTTAAATATGATTTCAACAATTTATTCTTCTTGTTATACTCTATACTGATTGAGAAAGTGTTTGCCAAATATTTCAGAACTTTAGTGTTTTCTTATTTGTGAAGTACTAGGTAATATACCAAAGACCACTTATAAGGTAAGTAACTCTCTGTCTACTATCCATACAATATCTAAACTTTGTATAAATATAGTTATTTACATTTGTATATACATGTTTTATCATCTATTTGTAATGATGAGAAAAATCAAAATTTATAATATGTTTAAAATCCGCGGGTGCATGAACTGAGACCGGATGTCTGGATCATGAATTGTATTTAGTAAATTCATTTATAGGAACAAAATGGATTTTCAAGACAACAGTATGAATTATTATGTTTAATTTTAATGTAATTTAGTTTGATTGTTATGTTATGTAAATTATTTGTGTTTTACGGAAGTGTGGTAAAATGTGCATACAGCACCGGAAGGAACGCTTTCGGAAATGAGATTTGCCTCATGGCAACAGGTCAGTCGAAGTCCAGCGTTTGGAGTGACAAGTTGTGTTTTTTAAAAAAGTCTGAGTCCACCTCTTGAATGGACAAGTTGTGTTTTTTAAAAGTCTTAGTTGGAAGCTGATAGGTGATGGTTGTGTCAGAGTTAAGTGCTGAAAAACAATGGACGTGCATTCAGAATACTTTTGTTGTGTATTTGGACAGATAAAGTGTGTCATACAGACAGTTTTAAATAAGTACTTGGACAATGTAGACGAGTATGATAAAATCGTATTAATTTTGAAGTAGAACTGACTATTAGAAGTGTTTGATACGAATAGCGTGTTACGAAAAAGACAATAGACAATCGTGCGTATAGTATCAAAATATGGTCGGAAAATGAACAATCATAAGGTGTAGAATGGACTAATAAATTGATAGACTTTCTCAATACAAACATTCGCGAATTGCGATTGAAGTTTTTCCGCGGACAGAATGGCGACATCAAATACCACGCTGCCTGGAACACAATTGAGTAATGTATTTTATGACAATGGACTGGTAAAACTTGTTATTTAACAAGCTGAATTTAATCTGTTTATTGTATAAAATTTATTATGTTTGATTTTTAGTTTTTATAAATTTAAAAGTATATTTTTTATGTAAAAGAACAAAAGATGTCTACTGACATATTTATCCTTTTAAAGTAACGTAAACTCAATGATAAAAAATAGATAAATTTAATCTTTTCAGTTTTATAAATAATTTCTAGTTGCAACTTCAAGAGTAAATTCAAGATTTTGAAATTTAAACCTTCTTAAAAGGAAATAATAATATTCAATATTAGGATGTATAACTTAAGTGATTTATATGATTTATTTCAATATTGATGTTAATGTGTTTTTTCTTTCTATTATTTAATAAATGTTTTTTGTTAACATTTCAGCCAAAGTGTTTTCATTTGAAACCAAAATCCACTGTAAGTACACCGATAAAAGAATTTGCGACCCCAGAGATTTTTAAATATTTAAATTCACTTTTTTCAAAATTGATGTTAACACATCTGGCGCCTATAAGTCGAGCAAATTAATAATTGAATTCAATTTTAATAAAAAATAAGTACTCTTCAAGTACGACAAGACTCATTTTTAAATTATTACAATTGTCGCTCAACGTGTGGCATTTTTTAATGAACAAAAGTTACTTTCAGAATAATCTTAAATTCAGCCACGTCATTTTTAAATTATTACATATTTTATATATCATCTTTACCATTGTTTTGACAACTTTCTATATTGCCTGTTCGCTATTAGTATATTTTTACAAGCTCATAAAAATATTTTACATTATGAGTGGATGTCTAATTTACAGAACAAAATTGATTATTTTCTTTAAAACAGTAACAAAACTATTGTACTTGATTTAAGTTTTGTAACATTCACAATTTTGATATCTTTATGTTAAGATAAATTTGATTGAGAGAAATGAAATTAATTACAGGTAATGTGAGTAATCCATAAACGTAGTAAAATTGTAAAAGGTTTTATTGCATGGATTATTTGCGTTCAAAGAACGATAATAAAAAGTTGAATCTAGACAAACAGACAGGTTTTCAGAATAGTTAAACTTATAGAACTAAGTATGAGTGTTATTTGGAAAATTTATAAAAAATTATTAGTTTAGAATTTCGTAATTAAAATAATTATAACAAAATTAACTAAATTGGTATGTTTAATAAAATTAAAAGAAAATTATATTTTGTGAAGTAATGAGAAATAAAGTTGTCAGAAATGGAGTGTGCAGTAGAGACGGATCAAAAGATAGATAGAAGTAGTGGGGGAATGCACAAGCCGTTCTACCAACAACAAAGGAACTAAAAATATAGGGAAGAGAGACGTCACCATTAGCATTGCATCACCAAGACTGTTTGATCATCATCTAGGCTGATCACCTGAACATCTAGAGCAACGATCAGTGCATATTCCATGGTTTGATACTGTTATTTAACTTTGAATCTAAAAATAAATTCAGTGCAAAGTTACGCCTTGTTATAGCGGAAAAAAAAGAACATTATAATTGATAATTTACATCTTAAAAAAGTAGAGACAATCAGTTTAAATAATGGTGTAGTAATGTAATGAAAGACATTGGCTAATTAATAGCTAACTGAATTGTATAAACTTTATTTTGAATTTGATCGTTAGGAATACTTGTAACATGAACTAATGTTTAATATTTATGAAACTAATGTCTAATAATTTGTCATGTTATTCACTGTACGTATTTCAGAGAAAGTTAAACAAAACGGCTTGACTAGATTTTGTATGTTTTTAATAAGAATAGAACTTGTTAATAAATGTATGTTTTATTTCAGAGGTTTTCATAATCATTTAGCGTATCTAGTACATTTTCCCATAATTCATGACCCAAGGTAAAAAAGAGTAGAATTAACAAGTGTTTATGCTTTTATCATAAAATGGCACTCAACAAGTAACAGTAAACTCATCCCAAGTAAAAAAAAAAAAAAAAAAAAACTTCTTTTTTTGAATTTTTAATAAATGTAATAATACCATAATTTCTTTAGTAAATTTTTATATTATTACAGTTTTACTCTATAACCACACTTAGAATTTAATGAGCTCCCTGACAGCATTAAAAAATGTAAGAATATAAAAAAGTATTAAAGTTTATCTCATGCTATGTTGAGGCAAGCCTACCTGGCTGGAGGGTCAGGGGTTGAATAGAAGTATTGAGCGAACGACTAATGATCATTAGTCATGCCTTGTCGAATGCCTCACTTGAAAACTAAAATTAAACCTATTTGCATTATTTGTGAAAATAGTTTACGATTTTGACATCATCATCTTTAGAAAAAGAAATCAGTGTTTGTCTCATGTCAATTGGGTTAATTTACATTGCCTTAGAACTAACTGTTTGCCTTTAAACTCTTTCACACAAATTTGCCCAGTAGCGCTATTTGGAAATAAATAATCAGGCTATCTTAATATTAATTATTTTATTTTAAATGTGTGTATTTTTACAGTTTAATATTTATATTTTACAAATAAATTGAAAATATTACACATCTAAATGAGTTGGAAATTTACTATAACAATTACATGTTATATACACATACAAGTCAATTTTGGATAAAAAAAACTTCTTGGTGGATATTTATTTTGTGAACTTTTTCTTTTTAATTTTTTAATTTAGTTGTTTTTTATTATTTACTGCTTTATTATAAAACTAAAACATTCTAAGAAAGGGTCTTGTGAACTAAGCAGTCCCAACTGTTTGTGTTAAACTTACGTTGTGAGTTGTGATGAGCTAAGTTCTCTCTCTCACTAATTTTTTATTTCTATTTTGGTTTGGGGAGGTTCATTAGCTGCCGAGGCTTGAATTACAGGGATTCTAATGTAGTTGATTTTTTAGCTTCCAATTGTCATTAATGTAATCTCTTTATATAGCAAAATTAATTGTTAAACACTAATGTGCGAGAATTCTCTTATCACAACTTGTACCAGATAAATTGATATAAACCTAGGTATGGACAAAATCAGATAAAAATGAAAATTAAGAAATTTTAGTTCAAATATACAAAATGTTCAATGAGCATATATAAATCATACCCTGAGATCACTGGACGCTCCAGAGGTAATCTTATCAGGTCCAAAAATCATTTCTTCTGCAGCACGGCCACCCATCATTGTGTCTACCATTGCAAGAAGTTGAGATTTAGTCACATGGTATGTTTCTTTTTCAGGAATATATGCAGTCTGCAAGAAAAAGAAATAAATATCAACTTAGATATGTTGTTGATACACTTTCAATGTAGGGAAAAGTATAAAATTTATGAGGATGTTTATGTTGTACAATAAGGATGTATTAAATGAATGTTTCCAATACTTGAAAATAGGTTTAAAGCCGCTGAACATGCATTGATCATCTTTATTGATTAAATTATAACTGTAATTAGAAATTAATTACTCAGTTTACACACAAGCACTTTCTCATTGGATTAGATAAATAAATAATTGTCTAAGAAATCATCAGTGTCGTGGTTTAGACCATAATTATCTCCCTGGGGCTGTTTTTATATTTAACCCTATATGTAAATATTAAAATTTAAACCATATTAACTTACATGTCCAAGAGACTGGCCTCGAGGCATAATTGTAACTTTATGTAAAGGATTCGATCCTTTTGTGAAGTAGGCCACAACTGCATGACCGCTCTCATGGTAAGCTGTAATTGTGTTCGCTTCTTCATCTGGGATTCGACTCTTCCTTTCTGGTCCTACAAAGGTAATGTTCTATCAATATAACCCATACACAATTAAATAATTATTTCCACAGAATACTCTTTGCAAAAATGAACTTCTATAAAAAAAAAAATTTTAATTGGAGAAATAGTGAAACTAAAAAATTGATAAATTAATACTAAAAAGAAGAAGACTGTTCATGTAGTATTAAAATAAAGGAAAAGCACATATAAAAGTAAAAATGTAAAACACTTCAACAATTCAAATGTTTTTTTTTTTAAATAAAGTAATAGTAACCCAAAACAAGAAGTTCTCAAACCGACAAGCTGGAATAGGATATTGATGAATATTTATCAGTTGAGTTCCATCTGCTAGGCAGCTAACATTTATCTTCAATCAAATTGTTCGTATTGTGATGTATTTTAATTTTATCGACATTAATATGACTACACGGTTTTTCGTGGCTATTTATATAAAATTTAAAATGTGTTAATTATATTTATTTCTTCACCAGAATAATATTAGTTTATTACTCAGTAGCCAGAAGTTAATGAATTTAAACATTTTCATCATAGTTCCCAACATATTTATTTTAAGAATGTTATTGAAAAAATATATGAGTTTCGACAAAATATCCATAAGCTTCTTGTTAATTCACAAAAATAAATAATGTTTGTGGTAATATATGAAGAAAATCAGAATACCTAATAAATTTATGCAGGTAGAAAACAAACTTATAAATTTAATAAGAATAAGAATACTGAAAGTACCAAATACAAAGTCAGTGTACATCAAACTAAGAGTTTGGAGAAAATAGATGTATTAAGTAATGAGAGGGGTGGTCACATGCACTATCTATTCAAATAAATCTGTAGGGGGTGTGGTCTATGTTTCTCCTAACAGAGCTTAAAAACTATTTAACCAATTTTTTATGAGAATTGGCTACATCATAGTTTCCACTCAAAAGAAGATTTTAACGTTGAGTTTTTTGATAACTCAATTAGAAGTTGAATTATGACTATAAAAAGGTTTTCCTATGTATTTTCCCCATAAGGCAATGACAGCTATAAAGGTTGATCTTTGTTTGCGGTAATCAAAGATTACTACTGGAACAATCTCATAATCCTCAGAAAACAAAAAGAATAATAATATTGTAATAAACAAATTACGTTACTATAGCAACCAATATAATAATAAACCTACTCACTTATAACAGCTGATTAGATCCATCAGCTAATAGTTCAACACAAAGATAGGTTAGGTTTAGCTTAGACCAGTGTGAAACATTTTACTTATAACAGCTGATTAGGTCTATCAGCTATAATAATTAAACACAAAGATAGGTTAGGCTTAGTCTATATCAGTGTGAAACATTTTGGAAAGTTTTTTAAACTAAATTTTATTTTAAAATGCAAATTTAGTTACCAAAGCAACTAATATACACTCAAAACAGCTTATTATGTCTATCAGCTTTAATAATTCAACACTAAGCTAGATTAGGCCTAGCCTAGACCAATGTGTACCATTTTGAAATATTCCAATAACTTGATTTTGACCTAAAATGTTTAAAACAATTCAAATCTGATTCAATGGATAGGCCTCTATAATTTCATAAATATAGTTTTCACTTCCATCACATGGTCTTCAGCACACCCAGAATTTCAGAAACTAGTGGGCTGATTTTTTTAAAATTTAGTATGGTTATAGTGCTTAAGGAGTAGATTTACCACTTTCTTCACATGCAAAACTGCGGGTGACAGATAGTATTCAATACAATCATACAATAATTAATTCGTTGAATTACAAGGAAAGGTGAAAAACAAGATGTATAATCCCTTGTTTTACAACTTTGTAATGACATGTTTTTAACTGGTTTTAAAATAAATAAAAATAAAATATTTGATCTATCATGTTATTTGCAACTTTAAAATGGAATAGTAATGGGTTATTATAAATTTTAGATACAATTTATCTTGGTTGTATGATAATTTCAATTATTAAAAGAGAACATTGATTTCTGGTTAAGAATGCCAATCAAGCTAATACTCTTACTTCATTTTTTAAAGTAAATTTTTCAGGATGTAAAAATTCATATTAAAAAAAAGAAAAAAAACATTTATAAAGACCTGTTTCAGAGAAGTGGACATTAACTATGAAGAAGGAATCAAATAAAACTAAGAATTTTAGAACAAAAGATACTAGAGTAAATTTTTGCACTGAAATTTGATCCAGTGAATAATTAATTATTAATATTAATCAATATTATACAGACATTGGTGCCAAATAAAAGTTTTGGTGGCATGGACTTGAAAGAAGAACAAATATCTAGACAATTAATAGTAGGAAACACCAACAGGAAAAATAGAAAATACTCCTGGGACACATGTTTCCATAAACAACATAAAAAAGGATTTAAATATACAGATATACAAAATTGTATATAAGTAAGTTTCTGAATAGAGCTTATGGATGATCTATTGTTTGTTCGGAAAATAAGAGTCTCCAAGGCTTGACTTCAATTTTGTCTTTTTATTCTTCCAAGAGCGAATTTCTTGCACCTTACTTTATCAGCTACCATCATCACCTTCATTTGACCCCATGTCCTCCATGGTAGTCACAACACCACTCAGATCATCGTTTACTTGTCTCATATGGGCCTGTCTTTTCACTTCATCTTCCTCTTTTATACTACTTGTTTAATTTATTCCTGTATAAAATAATTACAGATGATATCACGAGATATTTCTCTGAATATTTCACTTTTCCATTACATTTTTTTATAATAATCCTATTTTCCCTATTTTCCGTACCAAATCCATTTAAATTGAATAATAAATTGAAACCGATTTTTTAACTAAAATAATCAGTAATTAATTAATCATAATAAAATATACAATAATACACTAACTACACTTTAGAAATTCAACATTTAGTCTATCACTTAAACACTATTTAAAATGAAAAATCATACACTGTTATTAAAAATGTGTTTATAATGCTATATAGTTACCAGTTAAAGTAAATTAGAATACTACAATACACTAGAAATACTAATCAAATGTAAAATTAATTAAATCTCTTATAAAACCACTCAACAAGCATACTCAATTGATGTACTAGAACTGAATATCATTAGCTAGGGTGGACTATTGTAGTCATTTGCTGAAAGGAATTAGTCCTCCCTAACTCCCTAGTATTTTTTGCATCTATACCATTACGCCAACACATAAACTTGCAAATTACAATATAAAATATCTACATACCCATAAGAACTTTATCTCTTGCATTCTCTAGATATTTCATATTGACAGAACTTAAACCATCAATGGCTGCTCTTAGGGCTGCTTGATTCACCATGTTATGTATATCTGCTCCAGTAAAGCCAGTAGTTCCTCTGGCAAGTACATCTATATCAATACCTCGACCACACTGAATACGACTTAAATATAATGATAAGATATCTTTACGTCCTGATAAATCAGGCACAGGTACCTAAAAGATACAAATAAGTCATAAGTTATGTCTAAAAACACATATTTAAACACAGAAATACTGATATCTATTAGCCAATTTGTTCAACAACAGTGAAAATCAGTACATTATAAGAGCAGAATACAAGATTAACATAGTTTTGTATTAGAATATAAGATAGTTAAATGTCCGTTAAATATATAACTGGTGCTTTATTGTGTCAGACATACAGAAACAAAGAAGATACCATATCATGCTCAGATGCACATACCCAAATCCAGCCAAAGGAGCACTAATCATAAGATGCAAGGGAAATGACTTGGCTGGAATAATATCTACAAGAAACCTATGGGCACTCACAGCAACAGCTTATAATGGTGGTATCACCTGTTACTGGAAGCATGCCTTGAAGTAAGGTGTTTTATTGACAGCTTTTTATTCAGAAAGTTACTATTCTTGACTGTACTTGTAAAGAAAGGAAGTTTATATTTTTTTAAATAAACAATAAAAAACTATCCAGTGAATATTTGAACCAACTTAGTCAAATTAATCGTATGAGAGAGATTACACAATGTTTATAAATTATTCATAAGTAAGCATACCTAGAAATATTTCGATAATATAAAAAAAGAAAAACTTATAGCCTACTAGAGCTTTCAATATTTTAAAACATTTTATAATGTATTTAAGAGATTGTAATCAATACACAGTAGCTGAGGATTTTCAATTGAAAGATTCAAAAGTAAGAAAAGGAGAGTGACAAGATTTTAGTGCTGCAATACCAAAAAGTGAGTTGTCTTTGTGATAAGCAACAAACACACATTTGTGTGCAGTGTGATGATGGCCAAGTTATATTTTGTACAAGACTGTACAAAGATTTTTACTTTATAAGACTATATTTTTATACGTATAATAACATATAATTACTATTTTCCATTTGATTATTAGATATGAATTACCATTGTAAATAAAGTTTTTTATAATATTTTTTCATAAAAATGCATATATTAGGGTTTAAAAAATGGTCAAGGATAAAATAAAGCAAAAGCTTAAAGTTTCAAATATTTAATAGTATAAATGAGCTACAATTTATTGTTTCGCCTTGCGGCATCATCGGGCAACTAACAGTTGCTCATTTATACTATTAAATATTTGAAACTTTAAGCTTCAATGAATTTAAAGCTTTTGCTTTATTTTATCTTTGAATATGGAGTTTCAACAAGAAATATCTGCTATTACATTAAAGTTTAAAAAATGGTAGTCTGCCAGACTTATGGGTTAGCTTTATGTTGTTGTTTAAATCATTATCTTTCTAAAGTTCTGTAGTGTGTTTGTGACCTTGAGAAACAAGTTGTAGTGATGACATCATTTCTCTTACCTGTCATATATGTACCATAATCCTGTGTAACCTCTCTTGACTAAGGGTTGAGGTCTTGTATTCCCCCCCTTTTTTATAAAGCGATGACGACAGAGGTTTTTCTCCTTTAAATACAGAGGGGGGGGGGGAAGAAATTTATTAGCTAGTCAGTCCATCATGAATGCAGAATTAAAAGGTCTCGTTTTTGCAAAGTTACTTTGCAGTAATGATCATTGGATTACATTATTTGTAGACAATTTCCTGAAATGCTTCTTCCAGGAAAATCAACAGTATATGATCTTGGGAAATGTTTTTTTGACAACCAGAAGTGTTAATGATAGGCATAGAAACTGCCAACCGTCTTAACGCCAAAATACAGAGCATGTTTAACAGACTCTGCTGCGATCTACTGGTAAATCACTCTGCCGGTTGTCTCAACAGATGAAAGTATCTCATACAGTCTATTTCATTGGTTCTAAGAGATTTGTTCATAGCAATAGAACTAATCAACTTAACAATGGTTTTTAGTGATGAGGCCGAGTTTTATTTGAATGGATTTATTAACAGCTAGAACACTTCTATTATTTGTAATCCTCACATGTGGCATGAAATTTAACTCCACCTGGTGCCATATCTAGACAGAGAATTGTTGGACCAATTTTATACAACAAAGTTACTTTAGTTTTTTATGGAGATATCACATAATATGTAGTCATGCTTGAAGTTAATGAATTTTATTGTTGGTTTTAATAATATGGTGTGACCTGTCATACCGCTAACAAAACAATAATGATGCTCTGTGAGTTCTTCAATGATCTATTAATCTCAAAGATCTGTGACTCAAATGCTCACCACATATTTTTTTATGAGGGCTATATTAAAAAGACAGAGCATCACAATAATCTTAGAATGCTGCAAGATTAAAATAACAAAAACAGAACATAGCTGATGCTTTAAGGAGCATCCTACCCAATGTACTGCACACATGTGTCGGTGAATAGATTTGTGTAGGTTACAAAATGGAGGATAATTTCAGCATTTTATGTAGAGTTATTTTTTAAAAAATATATTTTCTGACGTAGCCTAAAGTGTATTTAAATAAGTATAATAAAATAAATTTTACAATTTTTATATTAATGTTCATTTTCTGTTTTGAGTTCAGAGATAACTGAAATTGCCTTGAGACGTGTGGATTTTTAATGTTTTTTGTTTCATAATTTTTAAGGACTGTATTTCTTAAAGAACTCTGATGACTATAATATGTATAAACTTGCAGTTATTAACTCTTATACTGATATTTCTTTTTCAATTTATATTATGCTCCACATTGTCTTAAGTAGAAAATTTAGACTTACATTAACTTCAATGTCAAATCTGCCGGGGCGAAGCAAAGCTGTGTCCAACTCCTCTTTCCTATTGGTGGCACCAAGTACAATGACTCCTTCACTTTGTTCAAAACTATAACAGGAGCATAATATAAATATTGTAAAACTTGAAACCAGTAGTATCAATTTTATCTTTCTTTATAAATGGATGTGTTAAAAAATGGAATTATTTGTTAAAAGCTACTTATTCCCAGCTCCAATTACTGTAATTAAAAAAAATGAGTCCTATAATCGGAATTATAGCATCTAAAAGCTATATGAGGCACAGAACTTGTATTTTAAAAAATGTGCATTTCATGAAGTGTCAGGGCAAAAATCGGTAGTCTCTGTTGGCCCGAGACACTTCAACACTTCAGGAGGAAATGTTACGCAGTTTCTCTATATTTGTCACAAAGACTGCATTAATAGATTGAGATGTTTCTTGAATGCTCTGTGTCCAGTGATAAAGCTCAAAATTAGTCAGTTTAAGTCTACTCAGTGAGGCTTAGTATCTAGAGCATTTTTGTTTGGGATGGAACAATGACCCATTGAGCTTATCTATAGAGGTTTTTCTTAATCTTTTAAGGGCCTCAGTCTTAAGGTAGTTCTTGCTCCAGATTTACTTATACATCAAGATGGTTCTGACTCAATGAGTGGAGTCCTTTCCTCACCAGTTTATCAGCCTTTTCATAACCCACAAGTCCTCTACAACTAAGCACCTTGGTTGAGAGTTTTACCAAGGTCTGATAACACTCCCACACGATAAAGATTAAAATTCGTGTGAACTTAACGCCTTATACCGCCTGAGTATAATCTCATTGGCATATCATTTAACCAGACATAGTTGCGAAAATTTCAGTAACGCTAACAGCTCTGATTGAAATGCTGTTGCATAATTTCTCAAGGTTATCCTAAATAGAACCTTAGTTGATTTACTGTAGACCACAATTAAAACTCCATTGGTAATTTGTGACCCATGAGTGTATTCAGTGTAGCTCATAGCTATACTTTCTTCTACAATGTATTCCCTATCTGAGATAGTTACTTTGAAGGATATAATCTCATAGTCAGTACAAGATTATATGATCCTTTAGACTATTGACCACACCTTTATAACCTAAAATATTTTGTTTTGTGTGCAGCCAGTCTTCTGCTATAATACTAACATCAATAATTGTGGTTATACCTAACAAGGCCTCAAGCCCTCAGGACTGACTTACTTGATTTTTTAATAGATCATTAAAAAAAAGTAAACTAAACATATTGTTAGGTATAAGTTTTCTTACAAACTGAGTTGGTAATTATTTAATGCAAATTAGACAGCAATTGAGGGACATACTATACAATGAATAAAAAATCATTGTATCATGTAGTTGGAAACTGTATTTTATTTTAGTTTTATGGCAGGGAATGTTTAGTTTATAATAATCACATTTTGTGTCAATATTCATGACCCTCTAAAAATCTTCACATCAAGTTAGATGAAATTCAGTCCAACAGTTTCTGAAAAACTAGTACTCCCTCATAGCAAACTTGACTGAAACAGAAGTCACTTCTTGTGGACTTCTTGGTTACCTATGATTTGAACAACTCAGATATTTTGGAAAATCCAACTTTCAGTTGTGGTGTCATGTATTCTTTACGGAGAAAATAACAATTTTCAAACATTAATTTCATATGAATCTTTGAAGAAAAACTGTGTGCCTTGTTGCAATATTAATCAATTATCAAAAATACCTTTCAACTTAACACGGTTTAATTTCTTTTTGAAGTTAAACAGTCATACTAACAAACATACATGATGCTTCAAATTCTGTTATAAAATAAAAAGTCTCATATCTTCTACAATTAATTCTATAGTTTTTTAAGATTTTGAATCGCTTCAATGATTATGACATATTCAGTCACATATGCTGACAATTAATTAATTCGTAAGTTTTGAGGTTTTTGTTTCATTTAAATGTTTAGCACATATTCAGTCGCATATATTTGACAATTACTATGTAAGTTTTTTTTAGGGCTTGTTTCACTTTAATTTTTAGCACATATTCAGTCACATATGCTTGAGAATTAATTTGTAAATTTTTTTAGGGTTGTTTCACTTTAATGTTAAGCCCACATATGCTTGACAATTAATTTGTAAGTTTTTTAGGATTTGTTTCACTTCAAGAAGCCCAAGTAGTCCATGATCTAAGAATGTTTTTGGGCACTAGGCTTACTTTCCAGTTTCACATCGATTAAGATTACAGCAAGGCCTCTTTGAAATAATAGGTTTCATCAAGAGACAAACCATTTATCTCAGGACTCTCCTAATTTTGTATTAGGCCTACATTAGAAGTGTTTTGGAGTATGTGTTTGTCATATGGAAACCGTACTCTAAATATATGATCATGCTTTTAAATGAATACAGAAAATTGTTTTGAAGTTCTCTCTGTAAGAATCATGATAATGTCTTCATTAGTTTGAAACACTGCAGAAATTTCCAACATGGCAATGACACACTGAGTTTTGCTTAGAAAACAATATGTCACTCAATCTTGTGCAAGAGCTTACTTCATATTTAAAACTATCGATATGTTTTAGGTTTCTTCTAGATTTCATTACCACTCAAATTATTTCAGTAACTATTTAAAATAAATACTTGAAAAAGGGTTTTTGTACAATTTATGATTAAGTTAGTTAATGTTGTATATTTTAATTTGTTACTCAAATTTTTTTTAAAATCTCTACCCACCCATGTGTAATAGACCACTGACCTTCCTGCTTGACAAGCCAATGAATAAGTTGAGATTAATATTTTTCAATTGAACTCTGTTTTATGTTTCTTTTTCAATATGAAAATATAATTCTAATTAATTTTAAAATTAAAAACTTTACCCGTCCATCTCAGTAAGAAGTTGATTGACTGTTTGGTTTGCATAAGGATGAAGCACTGAATTTGTTCTCTTAGAGCCTACAGAATCTATTTCATCTATAAATACTACACATGGTGCCTTCTCTTTGGCCGACTCTAAAATAACACAAATTTGACACATTACTCCTTGACATAAGAGATTAAATATTTGTAAAATCAATATTTTGTATTTACTTTGAAATTAAGATATAACTATAACGATTAAACAAAACTTTAAAACAATTAATTTTACAGTTTTAAATTAAGCAAATTGTTACTTACAGTTAACAGCATTTCATGTTCCCTAGGGGTTGTGGTGCACATTTAAAATTGTTTAACAAAACTAGTACATATTTTGTTATTTTAAAACATTAAAAAAAATATATATATGTGTCTAAACTTTAATATGTTATAAATCTACAGTTATCTCTAGAACCCAAAGTTTAGAGATCCCCAAACCTTTAGTTTAAATAAAAGAGAAATAAACCTTTAGAGTAAAAAGACGTGATTATATAAAATGGTGCAATAGACAAAACATACTGCGCAAGCAGGAAAACGTATATATAAAAAAGGACAAGTATTTGTGTTTTAACCCATTGGCCTAGCCTTTTCCGGAAACTTTGCTTGACCCTAATCTAGCAATTCTAATGGCTCATTTTGTGCATTATTAGAAAAATATAAATAACTTTTGATTCGTAATTGTGATTTTAGTTCTGTTTTCACCATTTTATACTAAATTAAATTCTCTCTATAACAAATATAATAACTAAAGTGTATTTCCGTCTCTGTGACTTAATTATGGTGTAGTAATTCTACTTACATTTTTGACGTGTTTCGGAAATATTTTCCATCCTCAGAATATTTCACTCATTGGAGGTCGTCACAATAAATATGATTTCAACATATAACAACACAAAAACACTAACACATATTAAAATACATACGTAACACACGCTGACGTATGCACACACGGACGTATATCAGTCAACTGAAACCAAGTATTTACCGCGCCCGTCACCAAACAATATTTATCATTTCCTTCCTTCTAAGTAGAATTACTACACCATAATTAAGTCACAGAGACGGAAATACACTTTAGTTATTTTAATCGTCACTTGGGCACATTTGCAATGAATATATATATTTTAAAAAATATATATAAGTTAACGTACAATAACGATTTTCTATATTTTTTATTTACGAAACACAGCACAACGTAAGTATTCACTAAAACAGTAAACAAAACAAATGTTTATAACCTAATCAGAACACAGAAATCATCTGTTTATTTGATACGTTGGTTACAAGTGTTGCCAACATCAAGTAATCTAAATATTCTAAAAGTATAATAATGACATCGTATTATAAACTGAATAAATCTAGCTTATATCATATGCGTCGCTTATAAGATTTCACTAGGACTCTCTGTGAAGTGTGCGTGAACACTGCTCATAAAAAAGTGCAATTTAATTACATTTTAATCGTAATTTTCACAATAAAATGCAAAGAAACCATTCTCAGTGGACGCTGCTGTCATCTAACAGATTTATTCGGAACTACGTCAAACCTACGCTTAATAAAGAATGTTGTTTTCTGGAACACAGAGAAGTTCCGTATGTCTATTAGTGGGACGCTCAGGGACTATACGGAACAGTTCTGTATGTCTAGGCCAATGGGTTAAAGAAAAACTGTGTGATTTGTTTGACTAAAGTGTTTTGAATTAAAGACAAAGTATATAACTGTAACTGTTAGAAAAGTGAAAGGTAAAACTGAAAAAGTTATTTTTTAAAGAGAGATGGGATTTTTGATAGAACGACGCCATGTGGTTTCAACCAGGAAATTATGTGAATTGAAAGTTTTATGTAAAATATACAATTTAACTTCTGTGCATAAACGCATGTCTGGTATGTAATAAATAAAAAAAACTGAGGGAAAGCTACTTTATTAATTAATCGCCCCACAGTAGGTGCGTCAATTGTAATAAATAAAAAAACTGAAGGTTTATAAAATTTATTACTTAAGTTATTTTTACTTTTAAAAGAAAAGAATGAAGTTATTTTTATTAAATTTAAACTTTGCACAGCATTTATGGGGGCCAGATGTTTGAACATCAATTTTGAAAAGGTGAAGCTAATTATTTTAAAATCTTGGGCATGGATTCTTTCTAAAGTGTACTCTACAGTGATTTACCTGGTTAAATGAAGAACTCTTGGTTATACTGAAATTTTAACATGGGTTTATTAAAACATTAATACATGACATTTATCATCACAAAAATATCAAGCAATTAACTATAACTACCATCCTATCCAATTTATTTTTTATTTCCTTTGAAGAAGACTTACTTTTTAAAATATTGAATTTAACTTTACGTTGCAACAAAAAAGATTTATTAAACAAACAGATTAAAATATCTGTTACTTAATATTGAATTTATTTTACTTTAGAGAAAAAGAAATATGTCAGTAGACATTTATTATTTATTCATTTAGAAAATATAATTACTAAAGTATCAAATTACAAAAATTTAAACATGAAACATATTAAATTTTATACAATATATGGATTAAGTTCATTGTGTTAAATAACATGTTTTACCAGTCCGTTGTCGCAGAACGCATTACGCAATAGTGGTCCATGAAGCATGGTATTTGATGATAGTCTTTCCATTCTGTCCGCGGAAAACGAGGTCCATCGAAACCATTTCGATTACACTTCGCAAAATGTTTATCTTAAGAATGTCTATTAACTTATTAGTCCATTTTTACACTTTATGAATGTTCATCATTCGACCATTTTTGATATTACGCGCGTGATTGTCTATTGTCTTTTTTCGTAATACGCTATTCGTAATAAACTTCTAACACTCTGTTCTAATTCAAAATTAGTACCGTTTGCCACACTCGTCTAGATTGTTCAAATTATTTGTTATTGCTAACCAATTGAGAATACACTGATTCAGAATACATTGTTCAAAATTGTCACTCACACACACGTCTTTCTACTAAGACTCTCCTATACGACTTTTCATCTCAACACTCCAAACTAGACTGCTTTTTCCACTCAAAATTAAATACATTACATTCTTGACAAACTTTTTAATATAAACTGCTATAGGTCTAACCTCGTCAGACTCCATGCTAAGACTAAAGACCGCACGCCGGAATTTCTATTTCCTGTCCCTACAGGGTTCACATTGCTTGGCAACAAGGATTGTCCGACAATTCCCGCTGACGCCGCCGTGATAAAATTTCTCGCAATTCACTGCAAACGCAGTTCATTTTACGCGCATGACAACGAGTTCCTTTTACTAATTTTATAACACACACAACACTATTTAATTTCTTATAAGTAAATATTTCTTAAATCCTATACATTATTACTTATTTGTGTTTGGAAATCTATGTTAATTCAATTTTCTTTATTTTAAATTATAACATAAGTCACATTTTCGACTCATTTACCTCCTCCCAAAATAATTTTAAACGATTTCCCGCTATGTTTACTATTCAAATTAGATTAACCTTTTTTAGGTATTACAGGTATAACATGCTTAAACTATTTTTTATAGAAATTTAAATATAAAAATTACTAGAATTTGTAATTCATTGTTGAAATTTGAATATGTTTGTAGAATCATCTCATGTTTTTCCAATAAGGAAAAATATTTTATTTGAACATAATTATTAAAGAATTTTATAGTTAAAAAAAAAAAAAATTAATCAAATATATTTTGATTAATATAGAGTGTAAGATGTTATGTATAATTTTGTCTTTTCGGATAATACTTTTAATTTGTATGAAACTTAATATTAAAAAATGTTTATTAATAATAAAATGACTTTGTGCATTTCAGAAAGAAGGATTCTGTATTTTATTTAAGATTCTCTAAAGTACACTGTTTTAAAAGAACTTGTGACCTCTGAGAAACTTTATGATCTCTTCAAGAGTAATTTTTTGTAATTATTTTTATTTTTATTTTTTGTAATAAACATTACAAAATGGCGTCCAACTTTAATTATTAAAATAATTAACATAAACCATCCCTTTTTAAATATTAAATGGTTTCATTGTTAAGGAGAGAGGAACTAAGCCAACTACCACATAGGTTACTATTATGGTTACTCATTCGTAATGAAAAAAAAGTTTTGTAACAAAAACAAAATCATCAACTTCAAATTTTGGAACAACTTTATATTTGCACCAGTTATATACTCTAGATTTTTTTTTAAACTTCACGTTTGTCTGTCTGTTTTCCTCTGCAATTAAATAAACAACTTCAATGAAACTCATTATATTCCTATCGTCAATGGTATAAATGATCAATAAAATAATTTATAATCCTTTAACCTATTTCTAAATGAGTAGTTTTTTTAAAATGTTTTACCATAGATTTTAAAATAACCTGCTATAGGTCATTTAATGCAAATTGACATTACCTGCATCTAATTATGACTAATTCCTATTTACAATACGAAAGATGGACTTTATTGGAAGAATTCGTTATGGAAACTTGTGAAAAGTAGCATCATTCGTCCACAAATAAAAAGAAGATGTAAATAAAATATAATATATAATATTAAAAACTCACTAAATAAATCACGAACTCTACGAGCCCCTTGTCCTACAAGCACCTCATCAAACTCAGGTCCTGCAGTATGGAAGAAAGGAACACCTGCTTCACCCGCCACTGCTCGTGCAAGGAGAGTTTTACCTGTACCTGGAGGCCCAACTAATAATACACCTGTAACATCAAAGCGTATTAATAATAAATTAAAAAAATATTTATGTGTATGCATGATTGTGATATTGCTCCATCATAGCTCTTGCAACAATAGGTATTTTTGCTATAAATCCGAAGTTAAGTGGAACAGTTAAGTGAGACGAGATATGTGAAGTAATATCTCAATACATAAGACCTCAGAGCAATTATTGCCAATAATTTCAGATTGTTTGATGGTAGATTGTTGCCCAGAAATCCCAGTTTAGCCAGTTCTAGATGCTAAACATTTCATATTTCTGATAGCCTCTTTATCAGTTCTGCCTGAAAAAAAAATAAAAATTACATTTATCTGGGCATAAATAATAAACTCTTGTTACTGATTTTTGTAATTCCAACTCTCACTATTGGATCACATCAGAGCACTATTGGTGTTTTTAAAATAAGATATTGTGACCATTAAATAGTCAGAAAACTAACAGAAAGTGGTATTAAAATCTCAGTAAGAAGATACGTTCTTCTTGTAAGACTGATGTCCTCTTCAATTTATATACTCTGTGCACAAATGGAACTGAACACACATGGATGAGGGTAGGAAAAAATTATATTATTATTATGTTTTTTTTATTTGATAAAAAAGGACAAATGCTAGATTTTTAGAATTTCATTGTAATTCATTCAATGAAACATTATACAATCATTCATTCAACAAACATTATAATATTTGTTTGTTTATACTCTATTTTATATTGTGTATATTGTATTGTATGATAAGTGTTGTATATAGTGTAAGTTTTTAATAAGTTTAAATGACATTATTTCCACCTGATGAAACCTGCTGTGTACAGTTAAAGAGGGTTATACAAAAATTGGAATTGCAAAGTCTTATAAAACAAGTTATTTATAAACTGTTAATGGAATGTAAAGGGGTATGTTAATATTTATGTGTGTTTGCTTGAATCAATCATCAGTGTACTTTACATCGTATATCTCTTTTACTTATAATATTTATTTTTATAAGTTAATATAGTTTAATAATATGGGATACAGCATGGTTTAATTCAGGCTATAAGATTTTGCAAATGTTAAAATAGAAAATGGTGATAAACCAATTTGTGTCTTTTGCACTTCTAGCAAAATGCATGTATTTATTTTATGAAAAATAAAGGGCTGAGAGGTCGGTTGAAACAACAAATCAACATACTAAATTCTGGAAAAATGGCTAATAGCTGGTTATTACTTCAAAATAAATCATAGCACAAGAACAACCCCATTTCATTGGTATAAACAGCGGTAATTTCAAAACAGATCTTTACTTTAAAAATGTTCCTCATAATAAATAAAATATCTAGCCTTCTCATTATCACTTACTTACCTCTTGGTAATTTTGCTCCTAAAGATGTAAATTTATCTGGATTCTTCAAAAACTGTACAACATCCCTCAGTTCTTGCTTAGCTTCTTCAGCCTAAAGTACATATAAAATGAATTACTACATCATATTGTTTACATAAGTTATTTTATTGCACACACACTAATGTAATGAATGATGTATGTACATGATACATTTCACTAAAACATTAATGACTTTTTTCTTATCAAATAATACATTATATTTATTTTATATTAAATGTATGGAACTCGCTTCCAAAAAAGGACTAAAGCTGTGTTTCAGAATTAAGTAATGAAACGCCAAAAAGCAATAAAATATAAATTGTGGATAGTATGAGTTTGTTTTCATATATTTAAAATGAATTTCTACAAAGTACCATGATGATGATGTTGGTAAATGATCAATGTCTAACTCATCACAAATTCAAACTCAGCTCTCCAAAATGCATAAATATTACGAGTTTCATCACAATCTGATTGTAATTAAAAATTGTCATAAATTTAGGGGAAATCCCTATTTCCTCATTCAACTCGTTAAACAATTTTGATAAAAATCTAATCATTCTGTGGGATATCGCCTCACAAAAAAACTCCAAAATATTGAATCATCTGGACAACTAATTTTTAGTATAATGTCATTCATTTCAGTAAAATTATTTTTATGTTTAATCAAATACTTATTGTAAATTATGTAAATAAAGTAAATTATTATGCAGATAAATTCTTACTCCTTTGACATCATTAAATGTGACTTTGATATCCTCAGCGTCCATTTCTACATGATATTTTGGCACACGAAGCATTGAATTGTTGGAATTTACTGTAACATAAAAGAACAAAAAATATATTTTTCTCATATTTGTTTGAAACAGCAAAATATCTATTCATAAGTTTCTTAAAAAATGTACAGTGTTTCAAAAACTGGACTAAAAATCTTAAATGTTTTATTTAGTGTACTATCATTATTATAAAAATATGTGGGTACCTTTAAAAACTTCATGTTTTGCTGCACTTGTAATCAATATTAAAATTGATTTTTTTTTTTTTTTTTTTTTTTTTTTTTTTTTTTTTTTTGCTGTACAATGTGTAAGTTTTTGCCAAAACTTAAAATGAAAATAATTTCATAGCTCAGTTATTTTTGTAAATATTATTTGGTTTCTAAACAATAGATGGCAGTAGACTGAAACAATGTGGTTAAAAGTTAAAATGAAAATGAAAATAATTTTATTTGTATAATTTAGTAGCTCAGCTGAATTTAAAAGATATTTTTGGCCTCTAAAGACAAAACATTCAAGACTAACAGACTGAAATTCAATCACTGTGGTCAAAGGCTTAACCAAACTTTGAAACTGAAAATGAACACTGAGCCCTGTCCCCACCCCTCCAGTTAAATTTAAGCATTATTTTTGGCGTATAAAATAAAACAACCAAGGACAGCATATTCAGCCATCATGGATAAAAGTGAAAACTGTTAATGATCAGTTAGTTCCCCCTCTCAAATTAAAAACAACCTGTGTCATATGTAAAATCAGCAAACAAATAGTATAAGTTTACACACCAAAACATATTACAGACTGAAATAAAATAATATTGGACTGAAAATGAATGGTGTAATTTGCCTCAAACACAAATTAACTAAATAAGCCAAAGTCAAGAAGAAAGTGAGTTTACATTTAAAACATATAAACTGAAATAAATTGACCAAGGACAAAATCCATGATTTTCAATCAAGCTAAAAATAGAAGATTTATATTATTAATACTAATCTTTCTAACATACCAAGAAGGTAGAAAAAAAGTGCATGTATAGTAATAATAGCAGCAAGGAGTTGTAACCAACGGAACAATGTGGAAGATCTGTGCTTACTGTCTCGCACCAGATATCCTTCTGTAAAAGCAACTTTCATTTTTTGCTTATCTTCTGTTGATAATGAATCATTCTGTAATAAACCTAAAAAAAATCATAAATGATCTTAGTTACTAATACATTACATGAAATTAAAGCTGTAGTAACTTTAAATTTCTCAAGATATGCAGATATAGCTTTCAAAATCAATACAGTGATACACATAAAAGTTTGCCAGTAATGGATTTTATTTAGTGTCGGAGTTCCTGACATTATAGAGAGAACACTTCTAAAATTGCAAAATGAGTATTAATTGTAAAATCTCTACAGATTTCTCTGTTGATGTTTATATTTGTATAATTTATTATAAACATCCTGACAATCTGTAGAAGTCTTGGTTTTAATTACTAAATCTAAAATTGATAAATTTAAAACCTCACATTGTAAGTTCAATTTGATGCAAATATAAATAAATACAATAATTAAATAATATAGTTTTCTGAGTACAATGATAATAAACTACTAGGCAATAGGAAGTGTAGCCATAAAATAACTTAACAATTTTTGCAACTTCCCTGCGACCTTCACAATGATGAGCAGGATGTTTTCTTCTCCTCTATTTTCCTATCTCTTTACTGTTAAATATCCAAGCACATGCAACCAACAATTCAGCAGTAGCCTTTGTTCCAAATGATTGTACGATCTGAGTTCTATCAGAATAATATTCAGTGTTAATATAGAGGCAACATATTAATGTGAAGTTTGTCATAAGACTTAGAAAACCATTTCTTGTAAGAAGTATATGGTGATAAATGTCTATCACAAACTCATTCATGTTTTCGATTGGTTTACAATATTTAAAGAGGGAAAAGAAGTGAAACTAGACAATCCGCACTGTAGTTATCCTCGCATGTCATTAACAAATGCTATCATTCAAAATTTGGTAAAATTGTTTGAATAAAATTGTTGTCTACGCATTTGAGCAGTTGTTGAATAGGTTAAGATTGATAACAAAAATTTATGGTAGATTTTACAAAAAATCGGAACATGAAAAATGTGGCTCAAAAATGGTGTTAACTCTTTACTTTTGAGTAGAAGAAGAGTCAAATGAACATTTGTGCTAGCATCTTAAAAAACATTGGTAATGATCTTAACTCCTTTAGAAAATGTAATAATGTGTGACATGGTTTTCTCAAAAGTAAATCCCAATTCATGCTATGGGAGACTCCCAGTTCGCCAAGACAAAAGAAAGCACAGATGAGCAACTCCAAATTAATTATAATTTATACTATTAATGCCAATATTTTTTTCAATATCCAAGAGATTTTATCACATTGATTGACTGAAGGTAAAACTGTTAATCAAAATTTAAAAAAAAAGTCTTGACAATCTTCTATGAATGGGTGAGATGTAAAGACGTGAAATGTGGAAACGGATATCATGGATTCTTCAGCAAGGTAAGTTTAGATCAAGACATTTTTGGTGAACATCCATCGTATTCACATGACTTAACTCATGCAAATTTTTTAATTTGTTTTCAAAGATCAAGTCGAATTAATAGGTACAACGTTCTACGTTCGTAGATTTAGTGAAAGGAAAGTGACGAAGCTCATGAAGGAGAGATTATACGATCACCACCAACATTACTTTTTCAACAGTGAACATTCACATGGAATGGTGTAGGAGTTTGGGAGACGAGAACATTGAAGGGGACAACACATTTCCATTGTTTATTTTTGATGAATAAACATTTTTTAAACAATTTTTAAACCATACTGCATACATTTGATTAATTAGTAGATACACACAATAACTTGTTTTACGAATTATTTGTGCTGTTCCAATCAGTAAAAATAAATTAATCAAAATAGTTTTCCTTTTAAATTGTTTTTTGTCTAGTTATCACAATAAATTGAAAACTATCAATTTTAGGTGCAGCTAAATTTCTACTTTATGGAGCTTTTGGATGATTGTGCTGTGCACTAAGAGTTTGAAATGAAACTTGGTATCATTTTGAAATTGTGAAGTCTGTTATTTTGACAAATCCAACATTATGTATTAATGAAAAGCATTTAAAAATAATAAAAAAATGAGACAATAGATCTGTCATATAGCAAACCACAAAAAATTATTTTAGGAACGCTTTTTTCCTGGAACAGTCTTTTCCTGTGAGGAATATGATATGTGTCTGATATAGGGGTCACTACTAAAGTTTCAAAAAGAACATTACTTGTCAAGGATCTATTGATTTTTCTTTTGTTGTTTCTTTAGTAATTTATTGTAAATAACATTATTTTTTATGTTTGTGTAATTCTTAAAAGCATAGATTTTTAATTACTAAATTAAAATTAACAAATTTCGAATCACACATTTGATTTGTGAGGTCAAAATAATGCAAATATAAATAACTAAGTACAATAAATAATTTAATATTGAATTTATTAAAAATCATCTCTACTGATTTAAATCAAATTACTGAAATATGAAAGTTTAACAAACAAAACAAGAAAAGGAAATTATGTTTTACAATTGCCAAAAACCTAAAACAAACCTTCACTGCCGTTACTGAAAATTTGATGTTAGAATAACAAAATGTATTTTTTTAAACAAAATGATTAAATTCCTTGAATATTTCTGTGCATTGTGCGTACACATGAGAGAACTTGTACAATATTTAAATAGGTTAGGTTAAACACTCCTATATAAAAAAAATATTTTTAACATGTTCACTGCTGATAAATAAGTATATACCATCACCTATGGCTAACATTTTTTATGTCAAAATCATTTACCAAATGCTGTTCTGAATCACGACAAAAAAAAAAATGAAAAAGTCGCAGAATCCGGCAACGGCAAAGACTGAGACGTAAACAGGTGGCTCATGCAGCAACAACCGGTTCCGTCCGCGGCTAAGCTCACATTGACTAAATGTATTTCAGTTGGTCTGGCGCCGACTTTTGTCGGCGTGCGCCGCATGGCAGCACTAGCGACGCCAACTAAAGTTGGCGCGAGCACCCAATGTGTTAATAATAATTCATTTTTATTGTAAGAATTATTCTTACATTTAATTAGCATTATAGAAGTTATGTACTTACTTTTCATTCTGTTGGAAGTCGCAGCAAGATTTTCAATCCCCACATCTGACTTCGATTGACCAAATTTTAAACTTGTTCGTATTCGAGATATTAAATTACTATCTTCATTGTTGAACTCATTTTTACGTTGTGTTTTGAAACCTCTAATTTGAAAATCTATGATAAAAAATAAACAGATAGGCTCTAAATAACTCACTAACTATACAATTGACTTATAACTATGAATGTAATCATGGTAACCGAGTTGTGCTTATAAGTGCAATTACAAATTAATTCCTAGTTACACAAAGTGTTTTTAAAATGTCAATAACTTATTTATATTAGAGTTTAATAGGGTACATAGCCTATTATGTTTAGATTATTTATGGATAGAAGACATAGGAAAGTGGAAGCTTACTGAGAAACTAAACAGTGATTATGAAATATTTCAGAACTTCAGTGTTTTAATGAGTGTTTTTCTATTTGGTGGTAATACAAAGGACCATTTCCCAAGGTAAACCTGTATCTCTTAGATAATGTGTAAATATCAAAAAATTAATATTTTCTGAGCTTCTATACTGGAAATGATGATTATATTGAATTGTTCAACATAAATGATCATGGATCAGCTGAATTAGATCTACAATAGATCATTATAGTTTCAGTGTGTTATTAAATCTGACAGGTATTATTTTTAATTTGTTTACAGACTAATATATTTATAAATATATAAGCTTAGGGTTTATTCTTAATATTAAATGTTTAAAAGTTGCCACAATAAATAATAATAAAATAGTACAGTTTAAATGCCTTTTATGGAAATCATTATTATTTAATCAGTTTTAGATTATAAAAAAATCAAAATATTTTAATAGGTTTTCATGTCAAAATATAATTTCTCTAAATTATGACATCATTTTGAAAATGAGTAGGAGATAGTTTTTGTTAACAATTTTGCTTTATTCAAAATGGAAATGGTATGTGAAGTCATATGTGCTGCAGCTGGTAAACATGAAGGAAAACTCCAAGCACACAAACTTAACTATACTCCAAATGCTGGCAAACAGAGATGTTGAACGAAGACTCAACAGGAAAAAACCCTTGGATTTGGTACAGTGAACAAAAAATTCAAACTGTGAAAAATGGTTAAACCAAAAGGCTTTTTATTCTATGAGTACATGGAATGTGATATCTCTTTGTTGTATAATGCAACGTGATGTAGCTGTAATGTAACTCTACTTTTCCTAATTATATGTATATATTTAATGGCAATAAAGCTATTATTATTATGTAACATATGAGCAATACATCGAAGTCCTTGTATTGGTACATCATTTAAAACATCTTGACCAATAAGAAAGATTATAAATATTTCCATCTCTGGAGTATCATCTATTTTAAAAAGATTGTAATGTCAACTAGACTTTCACCAGGGACCCTTTTTATTAAAATAAAGTGTAAATGATTCCAGAGATATTATATGTGGGATATATTGAACTTTTATAATTATAATAAAAAGAAAAACAACAATTTAGAATGTAGTTTTTCCCCAATTTTTATCCTTAATGAACCTGAAATTTGAAATTTTGCACAATTTTATTGCAAAAACATACTGATTTAAAACATTTATTAAGTTGAAATGTAACTCGTCCAAAATTGAACAAAATTTAGTCATAAAAGCTATTTTTGGACCCTTGAAAACCTTTTTTTTTTTTTGAAAAAAAGTGTTGTTTTATTTTTATTTTTTTACTTTCAGAATCAACCTGTCCAGTATCTAGAAATAGAAATATTCAAGATTTTTATTTATTTATTTTATTCAATATTTGTTTTCGGACAAATAGTATTTGTATAACAGGTCACATAATTATACATATTACAACACATTGAGACAATACACACAAAAAATCACAAAATATAATTAAACAGCAAGCTGCTCAAAAAATAGAGAAAAACAATAATTGACACAGTACATATAAATAAGTTACAGTACGGTCAGGATAAAACATATGCAAAAGAAAAAGAGATCACAAATCCATCATGAAATAGTACGATCATGATGCATAAACTCATCCACCGAGTAAAAGGATCCAGAATATAAATATTGACTGAGATTGTTTTTTAAAAATCCTGTAGTTTGGTAAATTTTGAATATTTTTAGGAAGCTCATTCATGAATTTTGCACCAGCTTGTGAGGGAAGTTTACTGTATAAATTTAACCTGTGCTGTTTGGCACGATACTCACAAGCTTGCCTGGTGCTGTAGTTGTGTATATCCATATTTTGGATATGATCACACTTGAATTTAAAGAAAAGCAAAATTTCAAGTATATAATATATATGGAAGTGTAAGTACTCCAAATTTCTTAAAATAGTTTTTGAAGTAGAAATTTATTTCATTTACCACCTATGGTTGTAGCGGAAACTGTTACTTAGGTTAGATTTAGATAGGAGATATTTTTGTATTAGATTAGAGAGTTTAGGTTAGAAAACCTTAGATTAGAGGTGACTATAGACTTTTAATTTCACAACGTTTCATTTCATACAGTTATAAAAGGAAGATTGAATTTTAAAAGCAACATACTCGTATACATAATAACCACGTAAATTCAGATACGATATAATAAAATGTTGTAAGAAACACCAAAACAAAACAAAAACCATTGTAAAATTTTTTTGTACCTTATCCTCTATTTATATCAAATTATGTAACGGGTTATCATAAAAGAATGGTGGGGTTTTGAACATGACTTAAATGAAAACAGAATCACTTACAGCTGATGTTTATTTATCTAAATCGTCATCTGAAACAGTTTTTTTACGTAACAAATAAATTTCTATATGTGCCCCATTAGTCGATCGGGAAATGTCCAATCGATAATCAAGTTCTGCCCAAACGTTAGTTAACATGTCTTTGTTAACGGTTGTCGTTCCTTCATTAATCCTGTTCCTTAAGTGAGTTAGGTCATGAATTTTTCTCGATAAACAATGTTTTTGATGTACCCCCACATGAAGAAATCGCAAGATGTCAGGTCTGGACTCCTTGGAGGCCAGTGTATAGGTCATTGCCGGCCTATCCATCGATGTCCAAACTTTTCTTTCAAAGTGTCTATGACAAATTGCACTAAAGTGTATGGGTGCGTCATCTTGTTGGAAATGAAGTTGTTGAATTTTTTCGAGTTCATCCAGCTAGGAAAACAATAACTGATTAACATATCGAGATACACAATTCCATTAATTGTCTTTTCAGCAAAGAAGAAAGGCCCTATCATACGATTTTTCATCACACCACACCAAACATTAACTTTAGGCGAGTCGCGTATTTTCTAAAAAATTGTATGTGGGTTTTCAGATCCCCATATGCGTGAATTGTCTGTTAACAGACCCAATGGAATGTCACTTCGTCTGAAAAAAAATTATATCATCTAAAAACTATTGATTTTCATCAATCTTGTTCAACATTTCAACAGCGAAATTAAAACGTTTTGCACCATCATATTAGCTGGAATTTATATGCGTGTAATTTCAGTCTTTTGTATAAAACTTTGTGGATTGTTGTTTTTGGAATACCTAACTCTTAGGCTTCGTCGAGGTATTGACTTCTTAGGACTTCTGATTGTAGATTGTCTAATAAGTTCAACTTTTTTGTCTGATACACTTGGCCTGCCAGAGGATTTCTGCTTTTGAACTGATCCAGTTCTTTCGAATTGTTTGAACCAACGTCGTATGTTATTTTCATGTGGTGGGTATTTTCTGTATTCGCGTCGAAATGCAGATTGCACTAAAATCACAGATTTGAATTCAGCCAGCAACAAAACACACTTTGCTTTTTCTTTATTAGAGAACATAACACACTCCACACAGAACACTCCAGAAAACACAAAACATACTACCAAAATAATACAAAATCTAATTTTGAGGTTACAACAGCTGTTAAACAAACTTTTGGGTTATAGGCTATCAGCGATACCAATACAACACCACAAAATTATTCTACTGTCTTCGTATGAATTAATGAAACCCCACCATTTTTTTAAATGATAATCCTGTATTATGTAGATATATATTAACTAAAACAACAACAACAAAATTATATTTGTAGATAAATAAAAACTATTGTTTACCTAAACTATTTGGTAACAAAATAACTATGTTCTTTATAAACTTGGATGGACAGTATTCAGTATGTGCTTGAGATTATGATGCCATTTTGTTTCTTTGTGAATGAAAATCTGTTCTTAATACTTATGTGCAGGACACAATCATCCTGCATAAAACAAATCCTGTATAAATCTTGAGGAGAGGGGGTGATGGGTGAAACTTATGGAGCAGAGGGAAGAGGATAAAAAATTGAGGGATTTGGGCCAAATTTTGAGGTAAACAGAACCCAGGATTGGCAGTAGGTGGAATTTTTGAGGTGGGGTGGTGGTGGGTAAAATTTTTGGGAGAGGGGTGAGAGTTAAGAAAGGGTGAAAATTTGAGTGGTGCCCCAGTTCAACCTTCGGCTATTCTATCCATTTCCCTCTACTTCTTTGTTAGTTTCATCCGTGAATAAGTTAAAGATAATATTTTAATGATTCTGAAACATATATAACAAAGAAAACAATGCAAAATAAAGTAAAGTTAATAAGTCTGAAAAAAATTATTAAAAATACTATAAATATGTTGTTATAAAAATATATAATAATAATTTTTTTTTTAATATAAACAAAATACTAAATGTTTTATAGTAATGACAAATTAACTAATAAAATAGACCAACAAACCTATTGGGATTGAAGAAGTTGGTGAAAATAAAATATGACTAATAATTTTCTTTTCCAAGTTTCTGATGTATCTCTGAGGTGGTTGATAACTGTGTGTTTGGTGTGACAACAAGATGCTTGGTACTTTAAAAACATTATTTGAGAATAAGTGTGAAAATTTATTTTGTTTTTTGATGTTGACTCTATGACGAGACAGATTAAATAGAACATTCAAATCTTCACAAGACACTTTCCCCAATTTTAAACATTTCAAAGTATCCTTGAGATCGCAGTCAGTAATGTTTTTGAATGCCTAAAACATTTAATCAGATTCAAATTACTCATGCAACTAGCATTAACCAAACTGATTCATATTTAAAAATCATTTGAGATGAATCACTTTTTTAAAACCTCCATGATACCACATGATTCTCAATAATTTATAGTGAACACTGAATTGTTTTGTAATGTTAAGTGTATAATTTTCAACCATGCCTAACCTCATCAGTTTATTATTACTAATAGATGCGTAAGAAGTACCTTCCTCTTCAAAAACTACTAATGTACTATAGCTCATTTGTTACGAAGTGGTGCTTGTAGGGAGGGCGGTCTGGCTTAGAGTGGGGAGGCCAGCACGCGGAGGGGAAGTGTACACTGCAATGCCTACCGTCCCGCCTTCCGCGATTTAACAACACTAACTATATGGTATTTTTAAATGAATAACCATTTGACAAAAACTGTTCTCAGCTATGTTCCCTTACTGTGACAATTAATTAATCACATGTATTATTATATAATATTACAATATCCGATATTGTACGATATCATCAATGTCAATTGATTACACGTTGTTCATATTACACTGTCTAGAAACGCACTGACGTAAGGACGGCGGAACACTAACTCACTCTCTTCCCCCACCACTAAAAAGTCTGAAACCTTTTTGCCCGATCAAGGTCAAGCGCCACTATATACCAAATGACCTCTACATCATCTACTTGGGAATCCACCTTTCATTACCTATCCACCCTCCACCATCTCCTAAACTTCATCTCTTTTTCTTCTCCCACTTTCAATGTTGGGATTTAATTCATTTAAACATTTATCTGTTTAATGGAACCTTTTAGCGAATGAAGCGGTACAAAAGTAATTTCTGGAGATGGGGGTACTCTGAAATGTATCAACTAGGAATTATAAGATACAAGGTTAAGAATGGCTGAACATTGTACACAATATAATGATCTAAGTCCTAGCAGAAATATAGAATATTATAATAATTTTAACACTGATTAGTTAATGTGGAATTTTAAGAATTTTGTCTTTTTTATCATAAAAGATAGACAAAATAAATATCCATTAAATTGCAATTAAATATGTGCTAGATTTTAGGTTCAAGGCTACAATGTCAAAATATATTTAAAAGAATCACATATCCAACGTTTTAAATATAATTTATCCAAATATTAACCCTTTGATTCTTAACAGGACTTTTACATCACATTTCATACTTTTTTATTTTCTAAATATATAGAGGCCATGTATACACAAACCAATATCAAGTGTAAATCATGCACTGTAAAATATAAAATATTATAAGTTTCATCAAAATGTAAAAGCGTATCTATTTCTAAGTATTATGATAACTGTGTGACTTAAATGACAGACTAGATATAGAGAGTATATTTACAGTGTAGGACAAGTTACATACGAAAATTAATACACAATTTTTTGTTGATAGTGAATGCCAATAGATATCAAGGCATTGCATATTTTGAATGAGCACAGTACCATCTTGCCACATTGTATCTTACCAACAAATTTCCAAATTGTTTATTCGAAAAAAAAAAAAAAAAAAAAGAAAAAAAAGGGGGGGAACAAAAGTAAAACACTCAAGTGACAAGATGACAAGTTAAATTGTAGCATATGCGAAAACATTTATGTGGGACAAACTGGATGCTCTTTCGAAATAAGATATCAGGAACACATAAAAGCAATGACACATCCTGAAAAATCAAAGTTCATTGAGAACATCAATAACAGTGACCATTTTTATACAACAACATAAACAAAAATATGCAGATATTGCATAACTCCAATAAAGGTGAATACAGTACATGGATTTTGTAGAAGAGTACCAAATTTATAAAAGTGAAACAGAATGCCCAGGATCTATCTTAAATGATAAACAAAAATTTGAAGCAACTCCAACTTAAAAACTGATAAGATCTTTATCTGCCAGTAATTCCACCATGTGACACCGGTAGTGAACTATAAGAAGTACTGAAGGTGACTTCGAGAAATTGTGTTTCATGTTTGTAATTGTGTTGTATGGAATCGTATTTGTGTATTATAAAGACCTGATGATTGACGAATATTAGGCCCGAAACACTTGTCATAAATAATAAATAGACTAAAATAAAAGGATTGCTGGTGGTAATTGAATATAAATTTATTATCACCCATAAATTAATCATTTCACTTACAAAGCTCAGTTTAGGATTAGTCAGATTCTTTAAAAAGCTATTTAAGTATTACTTACAACATAAACACTACAAACAGGTCAAATCTGTGAAGGTTCTGGGTACAATAATAGACAATCATCTCACATGGGTTTTTAATTTTAAATTAATGTTGACAAATTTCCAATTTTATTCACAGTAGCTTTTATATAGAATAATGTCTGTCAACTAGCTAGAAGATGATCTAAACTTTTAATAAACTTTATAATGTTTAAGAAAATCTATATGCCTGCAACATGTGTAATGCAGTCACTGATCCATTTCTTGAACACAAGCATCATTAAACCAGGTGAAATTCACTGTCAAATTAGTGATATTGAAGTAATTCAATAAGCAGGCTTTATCTGAATAGTGAAGCTATTTAAAAATATAAAAAATTCTTTGAACTTGAGGAGTTCCTACGTTATTTATTTAATATTGAAGTTGAATTTAATTATTGTTAATTGATTAATATTGGGCGCCAGACCTATTGGTCATTATTTATCTAAAAAAAAATGAATTTATTAATTTTATTGCCTCTAGGGTCGCAAGTTCTTTCAAAAGTGTACTTACAGTGAAATCTGGTATGTAATGAAAACACTTTTACTGAAATATTAACAAAAAACATTTATTAAAACAGAGAATATTTATACACAAGAACATATCATTTAAACATATTATGAAAATACACATAAATATTATTTTAGATAATTCTGGTTTATCTTTTCATCGTCTCTAATAAAGAGACTAATTCAATAAATTAAAATTTTTATTTTAAATGTTGCAACAGTTTACTTCCTTTTTTAATTTTAAATTGAATTACTTTGAATATCTCTGAAGGAGATTTATTTTAAATGTTGATGCTTCTAAATTTTATTTCTTTATCTTGAATCATTTTTATTAAAATTATTAAATTATCAAACATATATATATATATATATATATATATATATATATATAGCAAAATTCATTAAAAAACACAATATAATTACTTAATCTATAGTTAACATAAGATGTCTATACCACGACATCGGTTTTATTTGAAAATTGTCCGTAGATAGCACTCTGTGGTTCGTACGTTGCAGTTCATTTGCATTGCAGTTTTCAGGAAAGTTCAGGTCCTTTGTTGAATTAACATCCAGTTTTCCTGTTAGTTGAGATATAGGCTTTTGTGATGATATCTGGCAATTGTCCACACATGATGAGAAATCTTGTTGACTTAATTTTGGTTTCACACGTCGATAATACTTCTTAAAAACGTCTTTTGACACAAAATATACAGTTCTTTATTTTCTTAAGAAGTTATGTCTACCACAAAAGTTCATTGTTCGTTTTTCGTCGAACACGTGCAAATAATACATCACCTATACAAAATATACGTTTCTCTGTCTTTTTATTTAGCAAAAAGTCAATTTATTAGCAAACGTCATTCACTAATACATGTCTATGCTCGAATAACCGATCTTCCATACATTAGCACTACATTTTACAAAAAGCTTTTGACCACTTTGAATACTGAAACTAGACTGTCCAAAAATGCATCTTACCATCTCAACTTCCAAACTAAGACTGTCTTACCACGTTTCTCCTATCTATAACTGGAAACCGGTCCTCATTTCGCTGTTACAAACAGTTCACACACCCTTACTTCCTCGCACACATTATTAAATACTTATAAAACAAATAAACACTTGTAATCACTTATGTTATACTAAAATTAAACACTTGTAGTTAATTATGTTATACTAATATTAAACATGGTTATTTATTTTTGTTGTCTTGAAAATCTATCTTGTTCCTATGAATGAATTTACTGAAGCCTGAATATTGTTACAATAGCTTCCCCCCTCCCTTGTACTTTTATCGCGCACTCTTAAATGTGTGGTAAACTCTAATTCTAATTTTTCACATTATTACAATATTTATGGAGGCCAAGGAACATTGAGTGATTCAATAGTACAGAGATGAATGCAACTTTTTAATGATGGACCCAAAAATGTATTGGTGTATTTAAAATGATGAATGGAGCAGGAGATAAGCTCTAGTGGCCCAAGTACTGAAGCATCAGACTGCCCAAAAGTAGAAGAAAAATGTTTTCATTTCTGTCCAGCATCTATCCTTTCTTTCTCATTGGCGATTCCACGAAGAGGTGAAACAAGCCATTAGCACATGGTTTGTATTTTAGACAGCATCTTTCTAGGATGAAGAGATTCAACATACAGTACCCTGCTATGACAAGTGTTTCAACAATAACCAAAAATATGTCAGAAAGTAGTGTAAAGTGTATACATTAAATAACAATAAAAATCGGTTGGAAGTATTTTCTTGTGTTCAGATTAGTGAGACTCCACTGTATGTTGTGAGTCGTAATCGTAAATTTTAATGTATTTTTATGTCATATGATCTGCAATTTATACATGGAAAAAATCTAAAAAGACCATTGAAAATATTGACTGACAAAAATATAAACAGGAGTTGCGGTGAATTTAGGAATATTAGTTCTAAGGCAATTTTATTAGTTCTCTATGCCTATATAATATAGTAACCATATCATAAGCCTATGATATTAACAAAAAAGTATAAAATTACCTCAAGGAAACTGGCCAAACAGGTAATATCTTTATTTGTCGTTTGTCGAACATCTTGTTTTTTATTTGAGTTTCGTTTGGGTATCGTTACCCTGCAGGGATTCAACTGCAAAAAAATAAAAGAGTAAACATACAAGATTTTATCTCACTTGTTATTGTATTCTACTCTTAAAGTTCACATAATAATAAATATCCATATAGTTCGATAAAATTAACCAAACTGACACTTCTAGACTAAAATAAGTTGAAGATAATAAAACACAATTTTTTATTTTGTACTATCCACTTTTTATTAGTCTAGCCGACTAATGGTTTCGCCTGCTAAGGCATTGACGAGGCTGTATTACAGAAATAAAAAATTGTGTTTTATTATCTTTAAACATGGAATTCCACCAAGAACCATCGGTCTCAACAGTAATGAAAAATAAAATAAGTTGAATTGTTAAAAACAATTTGATTATTTACACACTTTTGTATAGATTTATAAAATCATTATATATATACACACAAATAAATCTTATAAACACATTTATACAAACATATACAGTGTAATTCTCTATCTAGGAATCCTGAATATTCTTCAGTAACTTTTTCATTTCTGTCTGATTCCTCATAAAAATTGACATGTAATCATATTGTCTTGTATATATTAGAAAGCAAAGTCTCTCTACCCTATAGCATATGCTGAAAATATCCAAGTACAGTATGTGAGTCGGTAAATTGGTTAAAAATATGTTAACGGCTTGTTATTGTATACATAGCCTTTTAGTAAACCCCAAAGAAGACAACAGGTCTCATCTTAGCACATTTTTCCTAAATCAATTGAAGCAACTTTAAAAGTAAGGAAGACCAAATGGGTGTAGTTTTGGTTTTTTTGGCAGGCTCTTGCTACATAGGACATAGAACACCAACTTCTTGAAAAGTTTTTTACGGATTTTTTTGGTGATCACTGTAATCGATAAGACTTCTTTTGGCTTCCTACAACTTGAATCAATTTACATTTCTGTTGTTTCTAACTTTTTCACCAATTTGTTAATACAGAATTATGCCGATACAATTCTTTCACCATACTTATTCCATAAATGCTCATTGACAGTGTTTAAATAATTCTGTTCAGTACTAATCATGAATAAGCACATGTTGTTCATCTGATTACTTCTTTGCACACATGTTAACAGTCCAACTTGTTGAGAGATACAGGGCGGATCTGGTTCAATAAACATAAGCTTCGTCCAAGTCAAGTTTCATAGGGAACCATACAAAGTTATGAAGACTATTTGGGTTTTCTAACGAGAGAATCACACTGAATATATAGATGATCACATGTATATATATAGAAGTATAGAGAATCCCAAATGATATTGTGAGTGTTATAGTTTCTTTGAAAAACAGCAAATCCCTAGGGATCAATGGTATTAGTACAGAGTTGGTTAAAGCTGTATATAAAAAACTCTTAGATGTATTATTATACATATTTAATTTCAATTTCAGTTAGGGTATATTTTCTGCAAAGCTTAAAGAAGTTGTTGTTATCTCTATACACAGAAAGGTTGTAGAAACACCTGCAGTGATTTTATATGTATTTCTCTTTTTCTTACATTTTCAAAAGAATTAGAAAAACTTATTGATAATCTGTAATCTTGTCGGCAGTTCTGATAAGAACTATTTGGTTTATTTTTTACCATTTGTTTGTTTGTAAGAGGGCTGAAACTCATATATGAGCAGCTACTGCTGGTGTTCGGTTCACTGTTTTTCATTAGATGTAACAGCTATCCAGGGGCATGAACGAAGACCAACCAAATCTCAAATCGCAAATATCCAGAGAGACTAAAAGTTATATTATGGACTTATCCTGACAATCTTAAAGTACTATGAGCTCAACTAAATATAGACAAAAATATAATTAGGCCTATGAGAAAGAGAGGAGTGAGCAGCTACAAGAGAGTAGAGGTTTGGTGCCCCTGCAGAAGGATGGCAGAAGATTTTAAGAGCAGATTGACTCCTCAGGTGAAGAAGTTGAATTTTGATGTCTCCCTGGGAGGAAGTTTTTCTGAACGAAAGAAAAAAATTAGACAAAGAACCCATCCAGACCACTTTGTTAACAAATGTAACATCCATCTAAGTAGCCAATTTTGTACACTTCTCAATCTACATTGCCTAAGCTGTGAGTCACTTTCATGTCTGATATAGTTAATTAATTAATGTCTAATTAATATTGGATTATTATTCTTAAATTTTACATAATAAATAGTTTGAAAGATAGCTTTATTATAATATGTGATCAAACGCTTCAATAAATTCAAAAGAATAATTTTTTAATCTGTTTAATTACACATGATTATGTTATGGCAAAGTTTTACGATTGAAGCAAATACACAGTTTTCATCATGCTAAGAGACAATTAATTAAGATAAGGTTTGACCTGATGACAGTTCTTATCACTTGAAAGAGTAATAATTTGTTTCTATCCTTTGAAAATTCAGTGGTAATAGAAATACTGTTATTGTGTTGGTAACAAAACGTTATCTTCTCGTTGAAGGCATTTATTAATGTTAATAAATATAGGTCACTCGAAGTTATGACTATTATGATGAATGGCTACATTCAACTGAAAGAACACTAATTTCTCCATTATTAGGCTACAGAAAATACAAAGTTCTCTTCTTGAAAAACAAAACTCACTTTCTTTTCTTTTCAAAACTTTCTGTAAAAATAAGGTCCATGGGTGTGTAAGCATAACTTTTTTATCGGGTTTTAACAATTATTTTACTTATGTGACTTTTTAGTTGTACCCTACTGCAAGGTTTATATTCTGAACTCCAAAAATGATGCTATATATATACACGAGCTCGTTTAAGCCCTATATAACTATGTGTTATATAATCAGTTTGGATAGCAAAAAATGTTTTTCAATAACTTTCATTTTTTTGTGTTTTTGATTATTAGAATTTATCTAAGTTTCCTGTGTTTATAAAAATATTAATAATATCAAACACTAATATCACTGATCATAAGATGTAATTAACCTTAAAACTACGATTATGTAGTCGTAGGATACAATGATGACTGTATTTAATATCTATTTAATGGGTTTTTATTAAAGTAATTCTTTAGACAATTATAGTGACTATGGGACGAAGCATAGGTAGAAATAAATCCAAGAGTTTATTAGCGGTAAAGACTGGTCATTTTAGTATTGGTAGTTTAAAAAGAGTATTGTATTTTTGCATAACAATCTATTAAATTAATTTAGGTTAAAAAAATTACTTCTAAATTTTTCACACCGAGTGCTGATCAAACCTGATAGTGCATAATAAATATGTTTTTAAAACAACAGCTAATAGGAAGTTTGCTAGTGCCTTAGCTCCTGCAACTCCAGTGATTATTTGTACTTATTATCAAAAAGGAAACAGTAAGTTCAGTTTGCAGCCATTCTTTTGTAACGGACGTGACAATTAGATGACTTTACAGTAGAAAAAAAATTGTAAAAATTATTCACTAGCAAATATTTTCTTTGCTGAGCCTAAAGGAATGAAGGTTATTTAACTCTATGCCAAATTTCATGTGGCATAATTGAATAGTCTAGGTATTATTAAACTTTAATTGGCTGTAACGAACGTGACAAGAAATTCACTTGTCTCCTGAGGTTCGGCAAGTCTTATAAAAAATTCTGTTAAGTATTTACAGTTAGGGTATAAAATAAAATATTACTTTATTGCTTAATATATAATCTTTATAACCATAATATCTAGTTTTTATTATTTTATTTCTGTTGAGAGAAAAAAAATGTTTCCTGTCATCACTGACGTGACATCGTTTTGTAACGGACGTGACACGTGTAGTGGAAGGTAGAAGAAATAGAATATATGAAAGAAATACTTTTTATTTATGAACTTGAAGATAATCCATAGTTAACTACACTAATTCTTACATGTTGTTTTGGCTAAACAAATGGAAAATAATTAAATTAAAGAAGTTATTCCAGTAGCCCAAAAATTCATATTTTATCAAATTTCCATAATTAATCTGAGAAAGACACTAGGCCTATATTTTGTTAAAGTTACAATAACACAACAACTGTATACCTACTGATGCTCTTGTAGGCTGTGAATCATAGGGCCTATTAATTTCTATTTTTAAAAAAATACTGAAATCAATATTATAATGAAAAATTGGGGGGAAAACATGGATTTATTCATATTTATGAACTATATGGATGTTTATACATAAAGTCAAAGCATTGAAATTACAAAAAAAAAAAAATTATTTCTTTTTTTGACTTGAGGTGTACTTTATAAAAGAATGGCTGTTTGTTGAAAATTGTTTCATTAAGAGCTACTGGTACTATTTTTATTGAATATATTGATCAATTTAATTATACTATCTCCTATTATGAGAAGAAGTAATAAGTTTATTGCTTTTATGCCAATCATTATTATAAAATTATCACGTTATTTACTTCAGAATTTTCAGAGTTTATCTCTAAACAAGAAATCATTTTAATTTTTGTATAATTAACCCCCCCCCCAATTACACTTCATTAAGATATCTAAATTTACACCTCATTATATATAGATAATATTAAAAGTAGTCTGTTGATGATATTATATTTGAGGTTTCATATTTAAGTCTATATTTTATAAGTCAGGATATGCCTACAATTAGTTTGGATATTTTTTTGTATTAGAATATTTTTATCTAACCTAATCTAAGTATGAACTAATAGTGTTATGCAATGATGTAGTTTAGAGATGAATATATAACAAAAGTATCACAATACTGAACTTTATGAGAATTTTCATAAATCACTGAGCCCAGAATATTATAAAATAGGTAGGCCTATAACTAACAAGTAATAACTAAAGTTATGCTAATAGAATTGACTTTTACACCAACAGGATGTATACATCTTAAAAGTCTTATTGGCCAATAACTAATAATAAATGTTTATAAAGAGAACACAGTCAGCAAAATAGTAGTAGCCTACATTACTACTCAACTAGGGTAATTGTTTACAAAGAAAGTTCAGTACTTTTGGCGATTTTTTAAAATCATGTTCTAGAAACCTTATTTCTTAATAATAAAATAAGTTTTTAACACAGAGCTAACTTTTTCACCGAAAAATCGTAATTTCAAACTACAGAATTCAATGCATTTATAGATCACCAAAGTAAGGCAACATTGAGCATAATTAGTACTTGGATGGGTGACAGCTTGGGAAAAATGCACAATTTCTTTTTTTTTAACAAATATATGCATAGGTCAGGTAAGTTGGCTAGCCTATAAATATTTTTACCTTACTTGACCTTAGAAGGTAAAAATTTCCATACCGTAATTCACTTAATGGACCTTAATAGAAAAGTTGAAATTATGTATTTTTTTCCTTGAAAAAGTGAGCTCTGCATTGAAAACTTATTTTTTTACTAAGAAATAAGGCATGTAGAATTGATTTTTTTAAATTGCCAAAAATATCAGTAACTTTCTTTGTAAACAATTATCCTCAACTACTCCTATAAGGTCTATAGTTTTTAATATTTTTGGTTTAGGGCTTAGGTATATATTAATAATTTTGGTCACAAATATGTTCCTATCATATTCAAATCAATTGATATGAGCCTTTTAAGGGTACATCCCTTATACACTTCCAATTTAATTACTTGTTAACAACATTTAAGATTCTAACACATCTACAAAATTTTCAGGTTAGTATTTACAAAATTATTGGATAGATCAAGTGAGGTCACCTGTCTGAAACCTAATTGGCTCAAAATGCTATGAAACCACAGCATAAACAATTTACTTTAGTTCTCTAATAATCAAAAGGCTATATTTTTAAAACTTTGTTTTTATTTAGTGTTTAGGTCAGAAGAGAAAAACAGTTTAACCATTATGTTTTAATAAACAATATTAATTACCTATCACGTTGACACCATTTGTTTTAGACAATTTAACTAAAAATTCAATTATTAACTCATTCTTTTATGCCTAAAAACTTTGAAATTGGCGCTAGGACTAGAAAAAATTATGACTAACATAAGATAATAATTATTTAAAAACTAAGACAACTTTAGAGTAAATGTAAAAATAACAAACTTACCTCTTTAAAAGGCTGGAGTCCTGTTAGAAACATTTATTTTTCATCTAAAGAAAACAGTAAAATTTTTGAAATCAGATAATTTGAAGGTTACGTTTGTTTGAGTATCATATGTACTGAAATGTGTAATTGTCAACAATGGATGATTGATCTCTGTACTTTTAACAGCACACTAGACATGGATCTAGATTTCATTTTCAAATTATTATCAGAAGATGAATTAGAACCAAGATTAGGCAAATTAATTTTTATAACCAAGATACCATTTCTAAAACAATTTAATTTTTTTTCAAGGCATCCTGTGACGTCGGGGAGAACAGCCAATGAGATATGTTCACCATCACCAAATGAGATAATATTATAATTATGTTAGTTTTGCATCACCAAACTGTTTGATCAAATTAACCTATTCGATATACAGCACAGATGCATTAGTTATTTCTCTATCCGCTATTATTTACATAGGAGGACCACATGTTTGGAGAGAGAAGTGGAGGGATTGGATTGGAGAGAACGTTAACGTCGTTAACTACGAACTTTGATTATAAGATTTTGGTTATGTTTATTGACTGATGTGTTTCTTCTAATATAATTGGTTTCCCCGATATTAAAAAAAGTACATTTGTACCTAAGCAACGTTTATATAAATCTTTAGTTAGTAAATTTATAAATACGAAATGTTCAAAGATACAGGGAAAAAAAAGTTGTCCAGAGGTATTCTAGACATGAAGGTGAGGTTATAGTAAAAAAATAGCAGTTTGGTTAATAAATAGCATTCTTTAATGATTATATATGAATGCTAAATAGGGGCATTTTATATGGTATCCCTCTGTGGCATAACTACCTATAAACATGTTTTTTACTTCGAAATTGACATATTTCAATGACTTATTTCTAGGTTAAGTTTACATGACAAACACAGTGTCAGAATTTTAATATTGTTTTATACTACACCTCTATTTTTAAGAATTGTAACATTTTTTGGTGAGCAAAAATGTTTTTCACTTCAAAATTGACATTTGTAGGTTAAGTTCACATGGCAAACACAATGTTTTGACTGATCACCTATTCAAGCAACATTGAGCATGGTTATTACTTAAATGTATGCACATTACATATTGACTATGCCAGGTTGCAATTTATGTCACGACAGATTTGGACAGGTGGCTTTAAAACCACCTGGCCAAACCTTTCATAGGTTTATTGAAGTTAATAATTTGCTTAAGCCTACCTTAATACGTAGGGTGATATAATTTTGCATTCACAAGTTCACATGACCTGTGATCTCAGATATAAACATTGCAATTTCTTTAGTAACATATGAAATGTGATTGTAAATTTGCTGAATTTCGTACTTTTATAGATATCATTTTCTATTAATGTAATGCATTTTGGGGGTTGAAATGTTTATTGTGCCACATAATATGATCTGATCCTTTGATTAGAAGTGAATACTTTGTTTTTATGATTTTTTATAGAAAAATTGAACTATGATCTACAACTGATATTTACATACATTTTAGTGTATAAGTTATAGTACGTATTTGTAAGCAAATTTAACAGTATTCTTTGGTCTTTAATTCAATCATGGACTTTCCCTATCCTAACCTGTTACAGGGGGGGGGGGTGTCTAGGGGTTCTTCCGAGACTTCTTTAAATTTAGATGCAAAATGATGAGTTTTGTGGCTTTCTATTTCTGAAGCTAATTTATTGCTCTCTAAGTCCAATGGGTATAATATATTAATCATATAAATTAAAATATAAAATTTGCAACAAAACTATTAAATGCTTATATTATTAAAACTGTTAAATCGTGTTAGCTAAAGATTCAACTGTGAGCTCTTTTAATTCAACAAACCCCAGAAACCTTTCTTTCATCTTTGTTTCATGTATGTAACAGCATCAACTAAAAGTCATTAAATTTGAAGCTGCAACTAAAATTTTGTATATCTTTAGACGTATACTTGGCATTTCTAGACATATTTTTAAGATAAGTATTAAATTGTTCATTTTCTAAACATAGTAACATGATAAATTCTTGAAAATTCCGAGAATTACTTTCTGGAAACTGCACTTTACTTTCTTCTTTTTCATTTGAGACATCACTACCGCTAAATTTTTTTTCTTGTTATTAATTTGAACCTCCCTGTGTCCTCTCAAAGGAATGTCCTGGCATGTACAAAATAACACGCTTCTTACAAGTGTCCCTATTATTTTGTATTGTTTGCACCTTCGTTGATTTTAATTGAAACAGTGCCAGTTTTTTTTGTGTCCAACCATCCCTTGTATTTGAATAAGCAAAATTTATAAGAGTTGGATTGTTCGTGCTTGTTTGCCATTTTACTTACATACCTAAGACTAGTAAGGGCTTCCCTATCTGTGAAAGAAAAGTGCCGGCAACAGAAACAAATTTCTAATAGAATATTCTGTCCAAGAATATTTATTATACCAGTTACTCTGAAAGGACTGTTGCTTTCCTCTCATATTTCGCCTATCATTAGCACATACGCTAAGATCAAATGATCTTTTTAACTCTTTACTAGTAGAAGGTTCTGTAATGTATGGAATTAATTAAGTATTAATTGTTAATTAATTACTATGTGTATTAATATGGAAATACTGTAAAGGTATTGTCATGAATTGTAGGGAAGTAGGCTACTAGTCACACCACTGTGACGTCAGGATCATATGTTGTAAGACCTTGTAATGAATAAATCCTATTGATTACAGATCCATCACTCGATGACCTTGCTTCCTAGTACGTAACCCCGGACCTACCTCAAGCCTTGCATTACGTTCTCCCTCACTTGTCTTCTTGTGTCAGCCGCCCTAGCGTGCACTTATAATAACCGCCCTAACGTAGGCAGCCGTCCTAGTACTATAATGTAACAAATGTTTACTTATTCATTTATACCTACTACCGTAATCATGTCCAATGTTAACGTTAATATAACATTACGAACATAACAGGTTCTAATTTTAGTTTTTTTACAGTATGTTTGTTAGAATCATTAACACTAGTAGACTCACCATCATAGAATTTCTTCGAACATTCAGTGTTCTCCTTAGAAGTAGAAGACTGTTTTAACTTTAACTCAATTAAAAACTTTCTCATTACAAAAATCTTAGAATAAAACTCAACTCTGCACTGCTCTAACGAAAATTGGAAAACAGAACTAAACTGAGTGGAATATGTTCTGTTTTGTTTTGACAGTTGCCACAGCTAGTTCGATTCACTCTTAGTCCTGCCACCATGCATCAAGCTTATGTTTAGCTTTGAATTGGCACCCAACTACTGGCAGTCCATACAGCAGTGCTGCCCCACCATGCCGCATCAGCTTATAATTACTAGCAACTACGAACTTGTTGTGCCAAAATAGACAATGTACTATTTTACGTGAAAAATATTAATTTTTATTCATAAAAAAAAAATACTAATTTATTGATGATTTACTTTTCTTATATTTTACAAAATAAAGCTAACATTTAATGTAAATTGTGTATTTTTCTGAAAAGTCTTATTTACAGTTTATTTTGAAAATTTTGGGTAGGCCGGGCACTGATCCGCTGATCTATAGAATAGCAACATTGTGTTTTAGTTAACTGATACTAAAATTTCAGACTAGCATGGACTTTGTCAAAAAACTTTTACTATTATTACTATAAATAACTCCTTCTTTCTTTTAATTGTATACTATAAACAACTAACAGATTGAAAAAAAAAAAAAATTCATAGCACACGGTTATTTATGTATTTCATTGTCAATAGGCCTAATGTTTTAACATTTTTTTATTTATTATATATATTATTATTTTATTTTTTACAGTTTATGCAGCGTAGCAAAGAAAAGGCCAGAAAAGAGCAAATTGATGAAGAAGGAAGAGCCTTATTTTCTTGTTTAATGACTGAAGAGATGAAATCTGGAATGTAAGAAGCTGAAACTAGTCTTAGTTTATTTAAGAGTAGTTAGTTAGGCTTTTACTTTATTTTGTAATTTTACCATGGACAAATTCTAGAGTCTTATGTTCATGTTTTTCAAGTTTTAGAGACATTTACAGTTTTTGAAGAATACGAATATATAACTTTTAATTCAGAGTTATCGGATACCAGATCCATAAAAAGTATTGGCGGAAGTCTACATATATTGTGTTGAGATTAAAACAGCTGCACTCATTTTCACGCAACTTTCACTAATATATACATAGTGTAATTTTGCAGTATGAAACTAGATTTTTGTCCCCACACTGGTTAGGAATTTTTATACCTGCTTTTCATTGATAAGTACCAAATGGAGAAGATTATAAAGCTAAATCAAAAAACTCAGTTTTTATTTGTTTTAGAATCTTAGATATTTGGCACTAACTATCTGGTCTATATTTTGGAAAATATAGCTGAATCAATAATTTTTTAATTATACTCCTTTATTGTCCAATTCATAATGAATTATTTCAACTAAACAAACCAACCTATACATACTTGTGTATTAATGGGCAGCTAAGGATGGTAATTTTCTTTGTTAAAACATCATCTTATTGACATTAAGTTTTGTTATGGAAACAAAGTTCGACAATCATATTGTGATAGGAATGTTAAGCTTTGATAATTATAAAGAAACGAGATGGATGAAATATAAATATGACTGATGTTTACTAACAAAATAAAATTATTTTTATTGTTTCAACACAATTTATACAAATTAAATACATTTATTTGGATCTCAGGTATTGTCTCTTAATTTGCCGCGGCTAGCCCTTTGAATAGGAGCTACACAGATATGATAACAAAACATAGTTTTATGTGTTTTAATAATCCTAAGGATTCTACACAGATAACTACACAATTGAGAAAACCTTATACTAATTTCTTACATCTAAACAATTGATACTTAATTTTAAATGAGCTGGTGAATTTATGAAATGATTATGGTGTGAAATACAAATTGGATGATGTGAAATATTTTATTATTTGATCGATGTATTAAAAGGTTATGAAATGTTAACTGTTATTTGATTTAAGAGTATCATTTATAAATTTTGGGCAAGATAGCTGTCGATGTTAATTTGATGTTAAAATATGTGAATTTCTTAAGCTGATACTTATAGCTTTTTCTGAAGTAAAAATTATTATGCTCGGCACTCACCAAGATGATGTAAAATTCTTTGACACAATTTTAATGATTTAAAGTGTTACTGGAACTGAAATAAAAACACTTTTATTTCTCTTCTTTTTGATATTATTGTATCCAAAACTTCATATGTCCACCTGCTTTTAGTGTTGCAGTTCCAAGTGTTCCTTCCTCCTTCTTGCTCCGACCAACAATAATAATCTAGTAATGCTCTCACCTTTGTTTTCTTTCCTTGCTTGTAACAACCTGTTTTCTTGTTTCTTCTTCTTCACTTGTTTATTACACTTTAATACACATATGTATATTTCCTTAAATTATATGGGTTAAAATTTCTTGTCGATATATATATATATATATATATACGGGGTGGTAATAAAGTCCGAAGACAGTTAAATATTTTAAAAAATAATGTAGATAGAGCTACAATACTTGGAACAAAGTTACAGGGCATAAAACTCTATTTTAACACATATTCAGTGATCCAATAACTCTTCAGGGGGACGGCCCACAAGGAGTCGGAAGAAAATCTTAAATGGTAGCATAGGTTGATATGCACTGTAATAACACACAATTATTATTATTATTATTTTAGCCTAGTTGGGTCTTGCTCTAGCACGTTTATTTTAAAAATATAATAGTTAACTAATAACAACAACTCAATTGTTTAAATGACTCTTTATTCTCGGGTCTTACTAAGGTTTGGGCCCTTATTTTAAATGTGCAATTATTACAATTATGGACATATATCTTAAAAATTTACAAATCAGCTTATACTATCAATATTAAAAGTTCTTAAAGTTCAATTTTTTGATAATAATAAAATCTATATATTTACTTAAGTCCAGTTCACCATTATTCACATGCAGTTCACCTCTGACATGTTTGTCTTATTAAAATATTTAACTTGTCTATAAAATCCTTCTTTTTTTAAAATTGCTGAACAACGAAAATTAACCTTGCCTCCTTGAAATTTTTTATATAACTCCCTTATTATTTTCTTCCAACAACCCGGGCTACAATGCAGTACCGCCATCCTTGGTATATTTTCCGCTATCGGCTTTTCGTATGGCCGTGCATTCAAACATATCAAATATATATTTTTAAATGTCCTTCTATAGTCATTTTTAAATAGTATATTAATTTGTAGACATAGGCCTACCTGAAGTTAAAATTGTTTTTTTTTTTTTTTAAAAGGTTTTAATTAATCCACATTCACTTTATATATATATATATATATATATATATATATAAATATATATATATATATATATATTTATGTTTTTATATGTCACTGCCTAGATTTCAACAATAGTTCTAACTTTCGCCGCCAGTTCGCACTGTTCCACTTTATTGTAATAATTAATTCGTTTTAAACACTAAAACTAACCTAATTTATTCTATTCAACCAGTTTATTATTTAAATTAACTAATACACAATATACATTGAATTTGAATTAAAAATAATTATCTAAACATGAAATAAATTACAAAAGGATAATAAAACGTTCTTATTCAATCATTTTAGGTTATTAAGTAAAGTTACTGTTATTATTGTTTTTTTTTTAAATGGAAGTAGGCCTAAGTTTTATTTAAATTATCTGTAGTTATTATATTATGACTGTGCTTTATATTATTCATTTAAAATTTCCAAAATCTTTAAGTTAATTAAATTATTAGGCTAGGACGAATTTTGAAGTTATTACATTTAGGCTATAGCATTTTATCAACATATTTTATTAACCTTTAAATTGTGTGGCCTATCCAGTTTGACTGTTACAACTGTCCCTCAAATTTCTAATTTTTTATATATAATTGACATTATTTATGCTTTTAATTCATTTAGGCCACCAAATTAAGTTATCAATTTATATAAATGTTATAGCACATCAAATTAAAGGTCTTTATTAGTAGAATACAATGCCGCAAACCCGACCTCAAACAGACAACAGAGTCAAAAATGGCAGCACTTCAAAGCTTCCTTGAATTTGCAATTTTAGTTAAATTAATAAAGTGATGGATTGTTTCCATTTAAGATTTTCTTCCGACTCCTTGTGGGCCTATAACAAATCTTTACTTATGAATAATTTTTTAAAATTCTAAGTCTAAAATTATTAAAAATGAAAAACTAGAGATTAGTTAACAATATCACTTTAAACAGTTATTTATTAATTATTATAATACAAAATCATATTTGAAATATTTTTAATTAGTCTTTGATCTTTAGTAATTACAATTGAAATAAATGTTCAATTCAAATGCCTCTAGGCTTAGCTCAGTCTATATAGTAAATTTATATTTAGAAATATATTTTAATTAGTTCAATTAATCTCGGGATAGGCACTCGGCTGGGATGATTGTATTATTTTATTTTTAAAAACGCATATATAAATTGTAGTGGAAGTTTATTAAATTTTGAAAAAAGAATTTAAATATTCAAGTTCTTATAATGGTTATTTAATAGTTCTAGGCCTTTAATAAGGTTCCTTTTAAATTGATAAAAAAAAAGAAAACGTTTAACTGTTATTAGACAGAATATACCAAGTTCTGTATTAGCACTACTTTTATTCACTGTATAAAAATCAAAACAAAAACACTTATTAATTATAAAAAAACTTTGGAGGTGGGATTTTTGGCTTCTTGCTATGTCGAATGCTACAATGTTAATAATAATTTTCATATCTAAGCGGGTTTTTGCTTCGTTGCGGAGGGATCTCTTCTCTGCATCGTTTGTTGAAGTGCCGATCGTCTTCCGCTGTTGTATATAGTCCTGGTATTTTATACCTTTTCTGGATATTAGGCAATTTTTGATTATACTGATATACTTTTAAATTCATATTGTTTATAATAATTCAATTTATGAGTTAATTAGTTGTTATTTAAATGGTTAAATTTTGTTTCTAATCGCGATTACAAATATCAGCTGGGCGTATATTTACTAATTCATTCGATAGAGGCTTTGGCTTTTTTATTTTACCCTAATTTTATTTCTTCTTATTTATTAGTTTATAATGCTTAGTCTCAGATGTTATTTGTACTGTTATAATGCCCTTCAAACTGATTTTTGATGAGGGTACTGAGTCTAAAATCATTTTGTGAAGTACAAATAACATCTTTTCTTTAACTATAAACATGTAACAATGAACTAACTTAAACTTGTTAATAATAAAATGACTTAAAACTAATAACAATTCTTTCATCTTACATGGTTAATAATATCATTTTAATTCACTTTTATGGCTGTTAATCGGGGTGGGGGTTTATATGTAGTTCTTAAGATTATAGTTTTTTTTTTTTTTTTATAGGGAACATTGTCTTGATGTAGGGTCTTTACTGGGTTTCATATACACTGGGACATTGGGGTAGGTTCTCATGATTTGTAGTTTGTACTTTGCACTTGGTGGGATGGGGTTGGGACTTATGTATAGTTCAATAAGATTGTAGTCTTTTGGTTGGGGCACACACATATAAAATTGTTTTCACTTCACTTGGGCTATATTGTTTCTTGGTTTGGGTTTTATAATATATGTGAATTATTTGGAGTTTCTTTAATACATTAAGCAACATTTATCATGTTTAATATATGTTGGGTGGCTGTTATGTTATGGTTTGTGCATAGGTATATTTATATTTCGTCGTCTTTCTGTTCGGGTATAGGTTGATGATATGGCTTTAATAATGATACGTGGTAGGGACCATAAATTTTCTGGTGATCGTCGACTAAGGTGTAGGTGGATTTTCCAATTCTTTTATGTATTTTCAACGGTCCGACATAGATGGTAAAGAGTTTGGCAGTTTCTCCGTAGCATAAGCTTGATTGTGGGAACGATTTTAGTAATACTAATTCATCCTCCTTAAAAGTTGTAATTTTGTGGGATGAGTTGAATTTTGCAGCACGTTTGTCTTGGATATTTCGAATTTTGGTTTTAGTTATTTCTAATTTTTGCTTAAGGGGAATTTGTTTTTTAAAAGGGCTTTGGATTACTTCTGTCCAAAATCGTTTGTCGGTTATGTTTAGCTGTAGTTCGTTTGGGGTAAAGCTGGTCGTCTCATGTCGGACTTCATTTAGGAAATCGTTTATAGTTTGTATGTAGCTTGACCAATTTTTGTGGTTGTTAGAGCAATATGTCCTTAAACAACGTTTGATCTCTCTAATTGGACGCTCTGCCATGTTGGACATCGGATGGTGGACTGGGTTTAAGATATGTTTGATGTTATTTTCTCTTAATTTGTTGGTCCATATATTGCTCTTGAATTGGGTTCCGTGATCTGACAAAATTTTGATTGGTTTTCCGCAAGTTGGTATTTAATCATCAAACATTCTGTCTGTTATGGCTTGTGATGTGGCTCTTTTTAGGTTATATAATTTGACAAATTTCGTGAAGGTGTCCAGAATTATAAAAATATATTGCACGCCTCCTTTGCTTCTCGGGAGCGGTCCTATTAAATCTGTGGCTAGTAGGTCGCCTTTTCTGCTGCTTTTGACTCCACTGGTCTCGCCGTATAAAGGATGGTTATTGTACTTGCATTTCTGGCAGGTGTCGCAGGTTATTAGTAATTTTTTAATACATCTGGCCATATCCTTAAATATGAAATCTTCCTGGAGTATGGTTAGGCATTTTTTCGCACCGCAGTGTAAGTAATACTGGTTGCATTCCCAAATTAAATTATTTATCAGTTTTCTTGGTACTACGATTAGCCATGACTCGTTGTGTTTTTGATATAGGGTATCGTTGTGTATCTTGAATCGTTGATTTTGTGTGCTATTTTCATCTTTGTTATAATTTTGTGCTTTTAAATAATTTTGTTTTAGGTCTAAATCGTTTCGTTGTAGTTGGGGAAGGTTCTTAAGATTTTCTAAAAGTTCGAAATTATATTGTCTGTTTAGATTTGCCACTATTAGTTCTGAGGGGTTGTTTATGGGACTCTCTATGTTTTCGTCTGTTCTTATTCTGCTGAGGAGATCAGCTAAAGTATTGTCTGCTCCTTTGCAATGTATAATTTCGAAATGGTAATCTTGTAAGGCAAGGATCCACCGTGTTAGTCTTGCGTTTAATAATTTGCATGTTTTCAAAAAGGTTAACGCTTTGTGATCTGTGATGACTGTAAGTTTTGCGTTCAGAATGTAGTGTCGTACCTTTTGTATACAGTATACTACGGCCAATAGTTCCTTTTCTGTAGTAGTGTACTTGAGTTCGCATTTCTTTAGAGTCTTGGATATAAATAGTATAGCCCTTTTATTGTTGTCCTTATCAATTTGGAATAAATGTCCTCCTATGGCAATATCGGAGCTGTCGGTCTGTAGGTAGTACGGTTGGTCGGGTATGGGATGGCTTAAGACATTGGTTTGTAAAAATAATTTTTTAATCTCTTGAAAGGTTTGTTCTTCCTTATGGGTCCAGTTAAATTTCACCTTTTTGGATGTTAATTTCATCAAAGGTTGCACTGTTTTTGCATATTTGTCAACAAATTTATTGTAATAATTGATGCCCCCTAGGAAGCGTTTTAGTTCTTTCCTAGTGGTTGGGGAGGGAAACTTTTGGAAACACTTTATTTTTTCTAAGTCGGGTTCTAAACCTTTTGTCGTCAAATAATACCCTAGGAACGGTACTTTGTCCCTACAAAAGATGGATTTAGACAAGTTGACGGTCATGTTTGCATCCTTTAGCTTTTCGAAAACCTTTTCTAAGTGTTGGAGGTGTGTTGTGAAGTTTGGGGAAGCAATGCATATATCGTCTATATATACTAACGAAAAGTTCTCGATACTATTTCTGAACACTCGGTCTAAAGCTCTCACAAGCGCGGCTTGTGATGTCGATAGGCCGAAAGGGGTGACAATATACTGGTAGACTCTACCTCGGAACTGGAATGCTGTATAAGGCCTGGAGTCGGGTTCTAGTTGGACTTGCCAGTACGAGGATGTTAGATCTAGTGTCGTCAGCCATTTAGAGTCGGTCGCTTTGGCCAATAACTCGTTTACACTCCTGTTGCATTCGTAGTCGGGCGTTATTAGGGAGTTTATTCTTCTCATGTCTAGACATACCCTTAAGTTGCCAGTTTTCTTCTTCACTATGATTATAGGGTTGATGAATGTGCTGTTGGACGGTTCTATTATATTGTTTTCAAGCATATCGTTTATCTCCTGCTCGACTGCGCTTTGCAGGTTTATAGGGATGGGATAGCTCTGGGCTCTATAATTGTCTGGTCGTTCTACGTGGATATGGTGTTGGTATTTGTTGCATCTCCCTGGTTTGTCGGAGAATATTTCTTTGTACCTGCATACTAAATTGGCCATTTGTATTTGTTGATCATAATTTAAATTTTCATTTGCCTTAAACATATCTATTATTTCACTGAGTTGATTATTTTCATTTTTATAATTACTTATTGGAGTTTCAATATTATTTTCATACTTTATATCATCGTAGCATACCATTCTGCATTTTGTTCCTTCGTTTTCTTCACAGTCTAACTTCAATTGCAATATTTCGCTCTTTGCGTTAATTATTTTAATTGTATTGTCGTCGAAGTTTAAATCCATCTTCATATTACTTATCGTGTCTATCCCAAAAATACATTCTTTAATCAAATATGGTACAATCACACACTGTACATCGAACTCGAATTGTTTTATTTCTGCTTTTAGCATAACTACTTGTGAAATTCGTTTAGATTTATTATTTAAGGCGGTTGTTATGAAAGTATTGCTGACAGGTAATTGTTCAAAATGGCCTAATTTATTTTTATTATTTATGAACCACGTCTCTGATAAACAAGTAATGTTGCTACCTGTATCGAGGAGGGTATTGGTGTTAATTCCATTTAGTTTCACGTTGATGACCGGACATTTGTAAATTGTAGGTGGCTCGTTGTTTCCGTCGTCTTCTTCTTGTAGGAGGAATTCTCCATTACAATATAAATTCGATATAATAACTTCGTCTTTGTGTTGCTGTCCTTCTTCGGTTTCTGGCCTATTTCCGATTTTACGTTTAATTTCTTGCACTGGAGTGGTTGGTGGATTGCTGAAGTCCCCTTCTTCTTCAGAATCACACGTGTAGCCATAGACTTCATTTTGTTTTTGGCCTAAACCAGTGCGTTGGCGTTTAACGCGGTCTGATTAGGGTCGATTTCGGGTTCAGAAGCAGGTTTGGTTAGTGTGGGTGGCCTGGTAGTGGTGGCGATCATCTGGCAGACCTTTTGTTGTTCCCTTGTTGGATATACTGTTTCTCGCTGCTGTTGGTATGCTGGTCGGCTTTGTTGATGGAAGTTTGTTGGTATAGGACCTGGTTGTCTGTCGTAAGTAATCCTAGGTGTGTATCTGGTGTTGTTGTACATTGTGGTATGCAGGTCTTTGGGTTGGCTGTTCTCCAGCTTGATTTCGGTAAGGGCGGTTTCTGTAATTTTGAGGGGTGTCGTTCTGCAGTGTATTCCGGTAGGATGGGCCTCGGTTGTTGTATTGATTGTTGTTGTTGCGTTGGAATAATTGGTGTTGTCGAGCTGTCGTTGTAGTACTTGCTCCTTCTCTGGGATTGGCGGTGTTTCTGCGGCGTATCTCAGCGTTTGCTTCCTCGGTATCTTCCCGCTGTAATAAGTCTGCGAATTCCTTTATTGAGGTTATATTTTGCACTCGTTGGGCATCCTGAATCCTTCTATCGAAGTGTTCCACAAGCGTCGCTATAATATCTTCCTCTGGAGGCTGGGGAATCATAGACTTCATAGTTAAGACTCGTTCGATAAAATATTCACTTCTAGTGAGTTTGCCTCCTGGTCGGTATTGTTCGTACTCGAGTTTCTGTCGTGATCCTTTTTGGATGTCCCTGTTCCAGAACTTAGCAAGGAATTCGTCGCTAAACTGCTGGAAATTTGAAATGTCGTTCTTTATCAGCTGCCACCAACGGCTCGCACTTCCCTCTAGGCTGTTCTCAATAATATCGAAGAGGCAGTCCTGTTGATCGCCGGGCTGTCCTATTTTCCGGGTTGTTAGGCGTTCGTAGTATCTGTTTAACCTGTATAAATAATCATTCGGGTTTGATTGTCTTCCATTGAATTTAGGTAATATGGGGTTAATTGAATTGCTAATATCGTGTCCGGTAGCTCCACAGGTTACAGTTATTGGTGGTAGGCTGTTATTATTATTGTTATTTTTAGGGATTTCTGCTATTAAATTTTGTACTTCTTGGATTACGTTATTTTTGTTGGCCTCGATTCTTTGATTTATCAAAATTTCCTGTCTGGTTAGAGATTCGTCTAAAAGTTGGCTATTGATAGTGGTGTCTAATTTAGTTTCCAATTCATTTATTTTCTGGCTATTATTGTGGATAGTTTGCTTAATATCGACCAGTTTTTCAGTAAATTTGTCTTCGACATGGCTGATTTGTATGGCTATACCTTCTTTTAGTCGTTCAATTTCGGATTGAACCTCTTGAAAATTTTGTTTTAAGTTTTGTTGAATTTCGGTTTGAGCTAATTTTAATTTCTCTTCTAAATTTTGGCCTAAACTTAGTTGCATTTTGTCTATCAAAGAAGTTATTTGTTCTAATAGGTTAGGTGTGGTAGTGCTTTGTGTTTCCATTTGTAGGTGGTGGTCTATATTTGTAGGGTCTACACTAATTTCGGTTTCCCTATCTATCGGCTCAGTTGTCTCAATGGGGTTTGGTTGTCTAAGGATGGCTAATTGACTTTCCCTAGCCTTCTCGGTTTGTGTAATGTTAGGCCTCAAGTTATAGATTTGTTGTTGTTCTTCAGAAGGATTCATTTTATTTAAAATTGTAGGTAAGTATCAGTTATTATAGTTATTAGAAGGCTAATATTACAAGTAGGCCTATAGCTTATTTGAAATTAGGTTAATCTAACAAACATAAATTTAGATCCTTAAAATTAAAATATATCACTTATAAATCTAGACTTTGATTGAGCCTAACTTAAATATATAATTAGGTTAACTAAGTTTTTCGGTTAATATGCTAGTTAGTGCCAAGCTGATATGTGTAATTTCATAATACAATCATGCCAATCACGTTGCGCGCCAATTTTATAACAAATCTTTACTTATGAATAATTTTTTTAAATTCTAAGTCTAAAATTATTAAAAATGAAAAACTAGAGATTAGTTAACAATATCACTTTAAACAGTTATTTATTAATTATTATAATACAAAATCATATTTGAAATATTTTTAATTAGTCTTTGATCTTTAGTAATTACAATTGAAATAAATGTTCAATTCAAATGCCTCTAGGCTTAGCTCAGTCTATATAGTAAATTTATATTTAGAAATATATTTTAATTAGTTCAATTAATCTCGGGATAGGCACTCGGCTGGGATGATTGTATTATTTTATTTTTAAAAACGCATATATAAATTGTAGTGGAAGTTTATTAAATTTTGAAAAAAGAATTTAAATATTCAAGTTCTTATAATGGTTATTTAATAGTTCTAGGCCTTTAATAAGGTTCCTTTTAAATTGATAAAAAAAAAGAAAACGTTTAACTGTTATTAGACAGAATATACCAAGTTCTGTATTAGCACTACTTTTATTCACTGTATAAAAATCAAAACAAAAACACTTATTAATTATAAAAAAACTTTGGAGGTGGGATTTTTGGCTTCTTGCTATGTCGAATGCTACAATGTTAATAATAATTTTCATATCTAAGCGGGTTTTTGCTTCGTTGCGGAGGGATCTCTTCTCTGCATCGTTTGTTGAAGTGCCGATCGTCTTCCGCTGTTGTATATAGTCCTGGTATTTTATACCTTTTCTGGATATTAGGCAATTTTTGATTATACTGATATACTTTTAAATTCATATTGTTTATAATAATTCAATTTATGAGTTAATTAGTTGTTATTTAAATGGTTAAATTTTGTTTCTAATCGCGATTACAAATATCAGCTGGGCGTATATTTACTAATTCATTCGATAGAGGCTTTGGCTTTTTTATTTTACCCTAATTTTATTTCTTCTTATTTATTAGTTTATAATGCTTAGTCTCAGATGTTATTTGTACTGTTATAGGCCGTCCCTCTGAAGAATTATTGAATCACTGAATATGTGTTAAAATAGAGTTTTATGCCCTGTAACTTTGTTCCAAGTATTGTAGCTCTATCTACATTATTTTTTAAAATATTTAACTGTCTTCGGACTTTATTACCACCCTGTATATGTGTGTGTGTGTATGTATGTATTTAGGTTTGATGGATGAAATGATACATGAATTGAAATGGGCAGTTTGAGGTGTGAGACTATTTTGGTGGCAGTCACAGGGTCTTAAGATTAATGATATGGTTCCCTGAGGTGATGGTGTATTTATAACTCTGAATTAAGGTATAATTATATAATGAAAAAGGATAAGATTTAAGTAGGCTACATACAAATTTGACCATGTTTAATTGTTTACCATATGAATTTAATAAAAATTAGAAATGTGTTATATAATACACTGATTTATAATATATAGGTATCATTTTGACAAGGCATTTGATTAATTCAAGAATTGCTCATTCAACCCTTTTTAACTCTTGATTAAAACCCTATTCTTGTATAATATTAACCCATGGATATTTTTATTAAAATTTACTGTAGCCTAAATGGAAACTCGCATGATTAAAATGGCAGTTGGTAAAATTAACTTAAATTGTATAAAAGTGATAACCACACGAATATAATATGCAAATTCATAATTATGTCATCATACTGATAAATATACATTTCGACAAGTGTAATAGATCATATATATAAATATATATGTAGAAAGTTGATAGGTAAGATGAAACATTGATAGCTGAGATATCTCTAAAATATATTACAAAAGATTAAAATTTTTTTCGATGTTTAGAATTGATTCTGTCCATTTTTCCTTTGGAAATATTATATTTAGACATCGTAAATTTTTAAAATAAAATTCTGTAATAAATGTTATATTTTACTAATACCCAAAATGGTAGTATTTAAAAAAAATAATAATTTTTGTATAAGAATTTGTATAAATAATCAAAATAACAGTATTTGTTATAACCAAATGATTGATTGCTATCAGTGAACTAACTCAACATAGCTATTTTTATAAATGAAAATGATAATTTAGTCCTTAAAAAGATTTGATTAATCGAAAAATTGAATATGAGCTTTGTGATATTTAGTTATTTCAAGAAATTGTTAATATTTCACTCACCATTCAAAATAGGTACTTGAATGTTTTGATTAATTTATAATTACAATATTATATACATTATCATTTGAAAATTAATATTTTAACTTACACATTTGTATTTCTTATGCTTTCAGAAGCAACTGTGTAATTGAACAGAGTTATATGCGATGTGAAGATTTAATAGAAGGTAGGCTATCGTTTCTGGGAATGAATCCAGAATTGGAACGTCTACTCGAACTAGAAAGGGAAGCGAAAAATCCTAATTATGATAATTCTCATGAAGTAGATGTCACAGACCAGGAAATGGCAGCGTACAAAAGTTCTCTTATACAAACAATGGCAAGTAAATTTGCCAAGAAAAAAATTAATAAAAGAGATCAAAAAATGAAATGGGAAAGTGAAGATAAAGATAACTCACCACCAGCAGCAAAAAAAAAGAAAAAGTTTTTAAAACCTAAAGATGAGTAATATAAGAATTACAATTTTTAAAAGGTTTATTAATATTCGTATAAAAGTGCATATAGACACAATTATGCATTATACATTTTTTTAAATGTAAATAGACAATAAATAAACAAGAATTTTAGTTTTAGCATTTTAATTTTTCCGATTGACTACAGTTTCTATTCATATAGACCTGTTTTTACAAGATTTACTATGCTTTATTGCTCTGATAATTTAATTAACATATTTTAAAAAGTTATCTCACTGCATTGAAAGCAAAACCATTAAAACTCATTGTGTTATAATATAACTGAGTTATCAACAATAAAAAAAATATATATATATATATATATATATATGTTACATTTTTAAAAAAAATTATAAGATGTATTTTTTTGAATCATAGAAAAAGGAAAAATTCCACAAAGTTAATATCTCTATACACTTGTCACAATGAGTTGTGGAGGGACATTAAAACAATTACTGTACATGTACTGCCTTCTGTTAATATTACACTAGGAAACAAAGTTTGCTCTAATTCCATTGTGATAGCCCTCAGATTAACCATTAAGTTATTTCCGATACATCAACTAATCCTTTCAAAGGTATTTCATATCTTTTTGGTGTACACCAACTGCAGTTTCAAACGATACACCATCATTAGGGTACTACTTAAAGCAAACATAATATATCTCTTGGAGGAGTCATAAATTATTCAAGATTAAAGCAATACACACACAAACAACGAAATTCAGCCATGCACATTACAGGCCAGAGATTGAAGTTATTCCTGTTTCTTACCTACAATCAATGCAAACTGACTAAAAATTATTAAAGCGCCGAACATCAAATACTATTGGATGGAGAATTGGTCACTCAATGTATACTTAGTACCATATGTACGTGGATATTTGTACCACGTGGTTTCTTAGTATCACATATTATTATAAGTAGGACTTTAAAAACTCACATTCTTCAACTGATTCATGAATCATCACTTTCTGCACACATGCATTATGTTTAATTTATTATCAAAGTGTGATATAGTTCTTATTGTTTATAAGATACTCTGCATAACTGGATGAAATATTTATAAGATGAAATTTGCTTATGTTTATTTAGGTTACTATTTGTTTTTGACTGTATTGTTGTAGTTATTTAAAGGTGAAAAACCTCTTGGTCATTATCACAATTCAGGCAGTTTTCAATAACGACACTGATGCTCAGCAACCACCATGTTTAATTACTATTTGTATTGTTGTAGTTATTTAAAGGTGAAAAACCTCTTGTTCATTATCACAATTCAGGCAGTTTTCAATAACGACACTGATGCTCAGCAACCAGCATGTTTATTTACTATTTGTATTGGTTTGTATTGTTGTAGTTATTTAAAGGTGAAAAACCTCTTGTTCATTATCACAATTCAGGCAGTTTTCAATAACGACACTGATGCTCAGCAACCACCATGTTTATTTACTATTTGTATTGGTTTGTATTGTTGTAGTTATTTAAAGGTGAAAAACCTCTTGTTCATTATCACAATTCAGGCAGTGTTCAATAAAGACACTGATGCTCTGCAACCACCATGTTTATTTACTATTTGTATTGGTTTGTATTGTTGTAGTTATTTAAAGGTGAAAAACCTCTTGTTCATTATCACAATTCAGGCAGTTTTCAATAACGACACTGATGCTCAGCAACCACCATGTTTATTTACTATTTGTATTGTTGTAGTTATTTAAAGGTGAAAAACCTCTTGTTCATTATCACAATTCAGGCAGTGTTCAATAAAGACACTGATGCTCAGCAACCACCATGTTTATTTACTATTTGTATTGGTTTGTATTGTAGTTATTTAAAGGTGAAAAACCTCTTGTTCATTATCACAATTCAGGCAGTGTTCAATAAAGACACTGATGCTCAGTAACCACCATGTTTATTTACTATTTGTATTGGTTTGTATTGTTGTAGTTATTTAAAGGTGAAAAACCTCTTGTTCATTATCACAATTCAGGCAGTTTTCAATAACGACATTGATGCTCAGCAACCACCATGTTTATTTACTATTTGTATTGGTTTGTATTGTTGTAGTTATTTAAAGGTAAAAAACCTCTTGTTCATTATCACAATTCAGGCAGTGTTCAATAAAGACACTGATGCTCAGCAACCACCATGTTTATTTACTATTTGTATTGGTTTGTATTGTTGTAGTTATTTAAAGGTGAAAAACCTCTTGTTCATTATCACAATTCAGGCAGTGTTCAATAAAGACACTGATGCTCAGCAACCACCATGTTTATTTACTATTTGTATTGGTTTGTATTGTTGTAGTTATTTAAAGGTGAAAAACCTCTTGTTCATTATCACAATTCAGGCAGTGTTCAATAAAGACACTGATGCTCAGCAACCAGCATGTTTATTTACTATTTGTATTGGTTTGTATTGTTGTAGTTATTTAAAGGTGAAAAACCTCTTGTTCATTATCACAATTCAGGCAGTGTTCAATAAAGACACTGATGCTCAGCAACCACCACGTTTATTTACTATTTGTATTGGTTTGTATTGTTGTAGTTATTTAAAGGTGAAAAACCTCTTGTTCATTATCACAATTCAGGCAGTGTTCAATAAAGACACTGATGCTCAGCAACCACCACGTTTATTTACTATTTGTATTGGTTTGTATTGTTGTAGTTATTTAAAGGTGATAAACCTCTTGTTCATTATCACAATTCAGGCAGTGTTCAATAAAGACACTGATGCTCAGCAACCACCATGTTTATTTACTATTTGTATTGGTTTGTATTGTTGTAGTTATTTAAAGGTGAAAAACCTCTTGTTCATTATCACAATTCAGGCAGTGTTCAATAAAGACACTGATGCTCAGCAACCACCATGTTTATTTAGTATTTGTATTGTTGTAGTTATTTAAAGGTGTAAAACCTCTTGTTCATTATCACAATTCAGGCAGTGTTCAATAATGACAATGGTGCTCAGCAACCAGCATGTTTATTTACTATTTGTATTGTTGTTGTTTCTTAAAGGTGAAAACCCTCTTGGTCATTATCACAATTCAGGCAGTGTTCAATAAAGACACTGATGCTCAGCAACCACCATGTTTATTTACTATTTGTATTGGTTTGTATTGTTGTATTTATTTAAAGGTGAAAAACCTCTTGTTCATTATCACAATTCAGGCAGTGTTCAATAAAGACACTGATGCTCAGCAACCAGCATGTTTATTTACTATTTGTATTGGTTTGTATTGTTGTAGTTATTTAAAGGTGAAAAACCTCTTGTTCATCATCACAATTCAGGCAGTGTTCAATAAAGACACTGATGCTCAGCAACCACCATGTTTATTTACTATTTGTATTGGTTTGTATTGTTGTAGTTATTTAAAGGTGAAAAACCCTCTTGTTCATTATCACAATTCAGGCAGTGTTCAATAAAGACACTGATGCTCAGCAACCACCATGTTTATTTACTATTTGTATTGGTTTGTATTGTTGTAGTTATTTAAATGTGAAAAACCTCTTGTTCATTATCACAATTCAGGCAGTGTTCAATAATGACAATGGTGCTCAGCAACCACCATGTTTATTTACTATTTGTTTTGGTTTGTATTGTTGTAGTTATTTAAAGGTGAAAACCCTCTTGGTCATTATCACAATTCAGGCAGTGTTCAATAAAGACACTGATGCTCAGCAACCACCACGTTTATTTACTATTTGTATTGTTGTAGTTATTTAAAGGTGAAAAACCTCTTGTTCATTATCACAATTCAGGCAGTGTTCAATAAAGACACTGATGCTCAGCAACCACCATGTTTATTTACTATTTGTATTGGTTTGTATTGTTGTAGTTATTTAAAGGTGAAAAACCTCTTGTTCATTATCACAATTCAGGCAGTGTTCAATAAAGACACTGATGCTCAGCAACCACCATGTTTATTTACTATTTGTTTTGGTTTGTATTGTTGTAGTTATTTAAAGGTGAAAACCCTCTTGGTCATTATCACAATTCAGGCAGTGTTCAATAAAGACACTGATGCTCAGCAACCACCATGTTTATTTACTATTTGTATTGGATTTTATTGTTGTTGTTATTTAAAGGTGAATAACTTCTTGGTCATTATCGCCTTATAAAAAAATGGAAAAAAAAACAAAATAAAAACCTTTAGCCCTTGAATATTCTAATAGCGTCAGGCTATTTACTTCTTGGAACTAAAATATAATGTAATTTATTCCGCAGAAGTGTTTGAAATCTTTTCTTTCAACATAAGAAATTTGAAGTATCAAAGAGAAAAATAATTTTAGGCACTCAAAAAAGTTATATCCTCATAAAAACCATATCAAATTTCATATATATTTTTAATAAAAACACTAATATAGGAGGAGAAAAATGTATATATAGGTACCAAAACTTTAATACGAATAATGCAGTAAAATATATTTAACCTACGTTTAGATATATAAAACAATATTAAGTGTCATGAACAGCAAAATATGACAATTTCAGACCTGGGTCTCTGAATAACACCATTAACAATAAAATTGGTCAACATTGCAAAGGACTTTAAATAATAAAATCAAACATTGGCATATTAATACAAATCATTTCTTTTTATAAAAGATGTAAAGAATGTTTTTGGTAACCTTTAGTGTGAGAGTGTTTGATGGTTGCATATCATTTAATTTGGTCTAACTTCATTAGCACACTAAAATGGATGTTCGGGTTTTAGATCACCATCTGAAAGTGTGCGAATTACAAAATGTCGAATATTTTGAGTTTAATGATATTGTTCTTGAAGCAATAGTTTGGTACGATTCAAAGGAAGCAATTTTCTCATCAATCATTCAATATACTTTCACATATCTTATATTTGAATAATTTATAATACCAGAACACTTCACTACTAATTTCATTATTTTGCAACTATTGTACGATTTTCAAGCAAATACATCTTAACTATGTATCTGCTTGCTCTATAGGTATGTATAGAAATAAAACCTGTTGTAATGTACCAAATAATATAAAATTAAATGCTAGTTTAATTATGGTGATAATTATTTTGTTATTGTGGTTAGCTAAATTAAAGAATTATGTACAACAGCAATGTACATATTTCTAAAGATTAGACTTCATAGGAGAGCATATTGATTGCATTTATTCAGTCATAATGTCCTTATAGAATTTGTAGATTATGATTATATTTACATTTAAACAACTTTCAAAATGTCTGCTATAAAAAGTAGGCTATATTGCAGTTTGGTACATCACGTGTTGTTTGTAAACCATGAAATGGAAGCAAAACAGCAAGAATAGGGGTTTAGCGATCATACCCAAAAACCCTTATTGTTTTGGACCTCAATTGCTTTAAAAATGAAACACTGGGTGTCTGAAAATTTAGGGGTAACAGTTTAGAAAATAAGCCAAAATTTCATAAGGTGTATCAAACTAAAAAAGTTTTCTTTCTTTTTTTTAACCATTAAGATTTGTTTAGTTTGTATATAGTTCATTTAAGTGTAAAAGTTTTTTTGTTAAATGTTCCTTTGTTTATTTATGTGTTGAACAACTAAAAGAATATAATTTTTGGTGTAATATTAAGAACTTTTATTTATATAAAATATGTTATTAACAGGGTCTCCACAAAAGAATGCCGGGATTTCTAATGGCCATTGCTTGGGGACTATTCAAGATAACTAAGCGATTTAAACGTCAAATAGAAGAGAAAAGAACAAAGTTTTTTTTTTCATACCTTAATATGTTTCGATGTGAGCTCCATTTGTTGCTCTGCAGACATCGAAGCGATATTCGATTTCTCGCCAAGTGTTGTGTAGCATCTCTGGTGTCACAGTTGCAATCGCTTCTGAAATTCGCCCACGCAGATGTGGCAAATCACGAATTTTCTCAGCATAAACAATGTTCTTTACGTAACCCCACAAAAAAAGTTCAAAGGGATCAAATCAGGACTCCTGTGAGGCCAGGGAACCCCTGCCTATCCAACCATTTGGAAACTTGTTGTTAAGTGTGTCACTCACTTCCCGAAGGTAATGAGGCGGGGCGCCGTCCTACATCAAAATGACTCGTTCACCAGCTTGTTCTTCAGTTTCTTCAATTTGAGGAATCAAAAATTGTTCTAGCATATCTAAATAAATTATGCCATTAATTGTTCTTTCGGTAAAAAAGAAAGGCCCTATCACTTGGTCATACACATTCATCCACATCATAAGTTCACTTTTGGCGAATCGCGCACATGTGAATGTCCTTTCAAAACACTTCCTGTGTCACGAAACTGGTTAAAGCAACGACAAATTGCTATATCATCAGGTGTATTTTGACCTCGATACGAAACTCGAAACCGACGCTGCACACTAACAATCAATTTAAATTCTGCGCTCCACAGAACACACTGTGCCTTCTATTGCGCTATAAACATCATACTCGGTCAACGCTTCCTCCCATGCTATACGGAAAACAATTTTTTTTTTCTTTTTTCTTCTATTTGACGTTTAAATCGTTAAGTTGTCTTGAATAGTCCCCAAGCAACGGCTGTTCGAAATCCTGGCATTCTTTTTCGGAGACCCTGTATAACTGTGCATGTGTTTATGAATATTGTATAAGTGTGTAAATACAAATATTGTTAATGTTAGTAATTTAGTATATTGTATATATTTAAAAAAAGTTATGTTTAATTCAATATGTAATTTTGGAAACCAGGATTTTGTATCAATAAATGGATATTTGAATACTTGAATTGTATAATCACTGGTCAGAGCAGAAGGTTTTTCTTTTGAGTTTTTTAATGTCTTTTTCATTGTGTTTTTACCCATCCTCAAACAGGTCTTAACCTTGGGAAGTTTTCATTTTATGTTTCCTCTCTTGTAAACCAGTTGAACATGTATTATTTATGTTGTATATGTTATTACATGTGGACAGAAGTGTACTTAAAACAAAGTGTAGTAATGAACAATAAAAATCAATTCATTCATTATTGTTGTGACTATACCCCCAAAGTGAGTGAATGTTTGTCTAAATATTAAGTATAAAGACATTCATACATTCACTAGAGGTGGGTGTGATTCGAGGAATAAATAAATTCTGCATAAATACGCACAAACTTTCTCATGTACTGATACAATACAAACACAGGCATTAGATGAAAGCCTTAACTTTGTCTCATATTCTATTTCATCCAACGACTCTTCCATGATGATAAAAGTAGTTGGTTTGAGAACACTTAAATTAATCTGGAAAAAATAATTTAATGTTAATAATATAATTTACTCAAATATAGAAGTAAAATTGATTAGTATAATGTAGATTTATTACCTCGTATAGTTCCATTCTTCCTGAGGATGTTAATATCAATAAGTTCGTTAGAGCATAAGCAAACAATAGCAGCACCTTGTTCTGCCCATCTTCTATTCTTCTCCCTACATATAATTATTTATCTTGGTATTATTGTTACTATTTAATTTATGTAATATTATACATTATTAAGTATTCATATTAGTTTCCAGAACCAGAAATAATACTTTGACATTTACAGTCTAAAATTAGTAAAAAATACAAATTTGATAACCTATAGTTTTTATACTGATAAGCAATTTGCATCTACTTCAACATTCAAATAAGGTAGAGACCCTGATCTAAGGGCCAAGATTGCTACAAATTTTGGTAAGCATGGATGTATCGCCCTAAACAGAATGATTCAAATCACCCATCTTAAATGTATTGTGGATAAATAAATAGACTGGATATATAAAGTTGATTTAAAATAATAACCCCAACCAATTCACTTATTAAGGATTTTATTTTTTATTCTGATTTTTTAAAAGGACTTTTATACAGAGATTGAAGCCTGTTTCACAAAACTTTTCAATAAAAACATAGTTCAAGTGTTATCTTATGTAAACGTCTTATTATCGTTTCAAAATATATGGTTTTTCTCAAACAAACATCATTACTTTGGAAAATTATAAAATTTCCTATGTTTTCGGTGTCACTTGATTTTGTGTAAGCCTAATTAGCATAGAATAAATAAAAAAAGCATAATTCATTCAATTTAACAAAAGTGTAGTAACCTAATAAACACTAGAAAATTAGTCCCATTCACAAACTATATGAGTTACAAAATAACATTAAATCTGAATTTTTTTTTATTTTTTAACTTTTGAAATGATGTACTATTTGGCTATGATATTTTGAATAGAGAGACTTTAAATGTTAACTTTTGAGAAACTAAACATGTGACAACATTTTTTTAAATATACATATAACTTACTTTCTTGACTTATTGTTATATTCTTTCTTCCTTTTTTAAGGCAATAATGATTGAGAGTGTAATACAACTTTTTTATTTTAATTATGTTACTTTAAATAATTTGTAATGTTTTTATAATTATATATATATTTTTCTTTTAAATTGTTATTGTCTTTCTCGGGGTTTTAGGTCAGTGCCGGCTTCTTCCAAATGTTATTAATATGAATAAAAAAAATAATGATAAATCAAATATAATACAAAAAAAATAATCAATCAATAAAAATGTTGAATGTATTAATGAAATAAAAAAAAAATGTATATATATTTAATATATATAAACAATTTTTTTTAATAGTTCAAGTTCCCTCACCAATCACTTAAACAAAAAATATATTCCAACAATAATTACAAATCTCACCATTCTTTCACTGTTTTTTCCTTTCTTAATATTGTTTTCTGGTAATTGTTTAATTCCATATATTTAACCTTTTCTTCATGTTCCAATAATTATTTTCAATATTTCACTTTGACTATAATTTCCACCTTCTCAATCTCATTTAACACATTATATCTATATCTCAACTGTACTTCTTAAATTCTCCAGACTAACTGAAATTTTCTTTTTTCTTTTTAACTGTTGTTTTTCCATCAGCTGATTCACTGTTGTTCCACTCATATGTTTTTTTATTCACTTGCCTACTAGATTTTTTTGTACTTGTGTGTGTGTAATGTTTATATATATATATATATATATATATATTAATGAATTAATTTAGATATATCATTTCTATATTTAAATAATGAAATAAATTTTGAATAAATAAAATCTTTGAATAAACTCCATATAACTTATATCTAATTTTATTTTTTATTTTTTTTATAATAAACTTAAGAAATTTAAACTATATATATTTTGAATTGTTATAATATCTCCTGGTAACTTTCCTTAAAAATGTTTATTTAAATATTTTTATGGAACAAAACAAAATTAACAATGAAAATATATAATTTATTTAATAAAAAAAATTAGCAATCATTTTGTTTTTTTATGGGCTGATTTATTTAACTTGAAATATCGGTATTAATATCATTATCAGATACACCATTACTATTTGTTGACCTGTATCAGTGATTGGTGTTTCAATTTTTTGACTACTACTGTCCTTATTTGTAGAAATTACATCAATTAATTCTTCATCTGATGACAGTTGTGATATTAATGAAATTAATCCTTCACGGACTTTAGCAATAAGATTCCTAGACTCCTCATCCGTATTCTCCTTATAAACACAAATATTAATAGCAGGATCAAACTGACACCAATACAGTTGTTCTTCTTTATCTTTACCTAGAGATTCCAGACGAAGTTCTTTCTCTGTTAACTTGTTGATATCAGACTTTAATTTGGAATTGAGGTCAAACTGAGAATCCAATAGCATTTTTAAGAGACACAGTTTAACAGCCATTTTAGATTTTTTGTAACCTGTCCTTTCCAACTTCCAACCATTTTCAGTTAAATAAGAATGATAAAATTTAATTAGGGTACGTTCCCATTTTTCTGTTATCACAGATTTATGAATTTTTCTTATATAAAATTTATAAATTTTCTCAAAGTATTTCATTGGGTTATATTCCCTGTCATAGAATTTAGATATTTGGTTTTCTCCTATTCCAGTAGTCGGACCACTACAGCTAACAAATATTTGGTGCTGGTAATTAGGCCTATGTTGTTTTTTCAGTAAATCTTTTTCGATAGCTCTAATTTTGTTGTTGTGACCTTGGACATTTAGTTCTAATGACTCCAATTGTTTCTTTTGCTCCGCCATGACATTTCTTTCTTTCTCAATTTTATTCTCTAATCTTCCCTCTAATTCTTGGCACCTCTGATTGGTCATCTGTTCATTTTCCGTTTTCAATATTTCTTCTTGGCAAGTCAGATCCATTTGGATCTCCTCTTTCTGAGTCTGAAATTCGCTTCTCCACTCCTTGCGACTAGTTTCCCTTTGCATATCCAATTTCTTCTGTAAATTTTCCTCCAATTTGTTCATTCTAGTCTTCAATTCATCCTGGACCGAGTTTAAGTGTTTTTTCACATCTGCCACGATAATTTTTTGATTTTGTTTGTTTTCATCTTGAATTTTTTTTAATTGTTGGTTAATTTTATCTTGATTTTCTTTGTTTTCATCAAAACGTTGTAATATTATCTCCAACCATGGGTTTTGAGTTTCTAATTGTAGGCCTAACGTTTTTACAGTTGCTGATTCCATGGTAAAATCTATCCTGAAGTTATATCTCTGGTTATTGTCCATAATTCTAGATTAACTTATCTTTCTTACAAACTATCTTTTATAGTTAGTACAATTATTATAATTAGTTATAGAAGTTATTTGTAGTAGTGTACAACTTGAAAAAGCCAAAACGTTGCGGCGCCAAAATGTAATACAACTTTTTTATTTTAATTATGTTACTTTAAATAATTTGTAATGTTTTTATAATTATATATATATTTTTCTTTTAAATTGTTATTGTCTTTCTCGGGGTTTTAGGTCAGTGCCGGCTTCTTCCAAATGTTATTAATATGAATAAAAAAAATAATGATAAATCAAATATAATACAAAAAAAATAATCAATCAATAAAAATGTTGAATGTATTAATGAAATAAAAAAAAAATGTATATATATTTAATATATATAAACAATTTTTTTTAATAGTTCAAGTTCCCTCACCAATCACTTAAACAAAAAATATATTCCAACAATAATTACAAATCTCACCATTCTTTCACTGTTTTTTCCTTTCTTAATATTGTTTTCTGGTAATTGTTTAATTCCATATATTTAACCTTTTCTTCATGTTCCAATAATTATTTTCAATATTTCACTTTGACTATAATTTCCACCTTCTCAATCTCATTTAACACATTATATCTATATCTCAACTGTACTTCTTAAATTCTCCAGACTAACTGAAATTTTCTTTTTTCTTTTTAACTGTTGTTTTTCCATCAGCTGATTCACTGTTGTTCCACTCATATGTTTTTTTATTCACTTGCCTACTAGATTTTTTTGTACTTGTGTGTGTGTAATGTTTATATATATATATATATATATATATATTAATGAATTAATTTAGATATATCATTTCTATATTTAAATAATGAAATAAATTTTGAATAAATAAAATCTTTGAATAAACTCCATATAACTTATATCTAATTTTATTTTTTATTTTTTTTATAATAAACTTAAGAAATTTAAACTATATATATTTTGAATTGTTATAAGAGGTATTTCACTTTTAAACAACAACAAAATTCTCGACTTATTTCCTTTAATCCCTTGAAGGATGTAGGGCAGCTATAAAGAACCTCCACCGAACTTGATTCCGAGCTATATCCTTCAACTCTCCAAAAGTCGTGCCTTGACCTTTATTTCCCCTTCTATTATTATTTAGGGCCACCATTTTGAAAAGCTAAAAGATATATTGTATATATATATTTTAAACTTTCATCAACCAAAATGTTTCCCTTACAAGATGTATAAAATAAGGCACGACTCGAGTTGTTTATATTTGAAAAATTTGAGACACTGGCTCATTTTAAACCAACTTTATATCTCCAGACGACTTTTCAATCAATATATTTGACGAGTGGTCTGAAACACTCTGTATTAGATATCAAAAAAGTATGGCTTAATGCTTATTTCAAGTCTGCTATATACAGTAACTATATTTTCAATTGTTTAACACTTTGTTGGATTCATTGTGATAAAAGGGTCCTGTAAAGGAATCAACATGTAAATATGATTTTCTTTTCAGGAAACAAGAATTTTTTTACAACACTTCCTTATATCTGAACTAAAGTTTGTACATGCACCTTTTAGAATCAAAATAAGCTACTACTAATCTCAATTTTGAAGGACTAAGTACAACTATGATCAGCAAACAAAATTTTATTTAATAATTTTTTTTTTACGCTAAAATCAAAGAGTGAAAATGGACTATGAATAATTAATATTTAAATAAGACCCTAAATTTCTTCGCTTGTGCCATGAATCCTCAATATAAATTGTATTTGATTAAAATCTACTTTTAAAATGTCTGTGGTTAATGTTAATTTTTATGTTTTTCCCAATCATTCTCAACCGTATTATTTTTTTACTTACAACATATCACAACGATTTAGGGCTTGAATCTTCACATTTTAATAAAATCGATACTGCCAGTTTTGAAACATTACATCTTTTATAACAGCCCCATAGCTGATTTACTTTTTACCAACAACTCATGACCTGGCATTTTTTGGACAGATGGCAACAAATATATTTTGTTTGGATCCTTAAAGCTTGATAAAAATTGTTAAAGCCGATTTTGAAAAAAAAAAAATCATGATTTTGTACTCTAATTTTAATTTAATAAAAAATTAACAGAATATAAGACTAAAATAGGTTCACATACAAAATTTCATTGAAATTGGTCCACTTGTTTGGTATCGTAGAACATTGTACATACAACAGACATCATTCCTAAAACCACTTTTTTGGACTTTGGAGACTTCAAAATGGATATCCATAAAAACTCAACATTGATTTTTGACTCATCACATAACTTTCTTTATACTACATATATGTGAAAAAGTAAAACAGTTTCAAACTTACCAGTAGGTTGACGTATATTTTATGTCATTAACTATCACTGTTGACTGAAACAGCTTATCTATTTGTAAAGTTGTGTATGTAGGTTGTTTCCATCCTTGATTACGAGTCCACACCAGCAATCTAGATTTAGGCAAGTCTGTATCAAGAGTATAAAGACTTCTCAAAAAGGCACAGTGAAGTTGAATTACATCTTTGTCTATTTTACGCTTCTTTGCTCCAATAGGAACGACATCAACACGACCTTTTAGACCATGTGCTTGATATTCATTTTGTTTCATTCTACAATATTCTCCAAGGCCCCATATTTCACTGAAAAATAAAATGTTACATGAAGCATAAGGTTTGTTAAAAAATTATGCAACTTAAATTTTTCCCATGGAAACAAAAAAAAGCGAGAGGTGGCCCTAATAAAGAGGTAGGGGGGAATCTTCTTATGTATGTAAAGATATTTCTTTCTCAATTGTAGAGAGTGTCAGTTACTAGCGGTCAGCAGAGAGTGTAGTCAGTGTTCACTGGATTTTTATTTTCCAAGAAATTTGGTCACTTTCTACAAAATTTTTAGCTAAAATGAGTAGAATAAGTAGTCTGACATACCATTAAAAGTCTCTCTTTAAACTAAAGATCAGATATGAGGGATGAGTTTCGGTATTGTTATGATACAACTGAACAATTTCCCGCTATGATAGGTCCAGTGTCTTGCACCACGCAGTATCACAAAGGTAATGGAGGACCTCCAGATTGTACTCTTTGGGAGTGTTTCGACCCTGAAGTGTATACTTGTCCGATTGTGTTGGCCTTGGGGATGTTGAATCTCTCCACTGTGGCACTTATGCTTTAGTTTCTGAGTTGTTTCCGTAAACCCGTTTATGTAGAATTATCTAAAAAGCAATTTTTTTTATCTAGGTTCACTTGTAAACTGTCAAAATAATATGATTGGTAAAATTCGTAGATTCGTTATTGGCTCCAAGTTAATAGTATTATTATAGTCGACAAAATGGTGTCATCTGGTCTTGTGGTCTTGAGACAAAGGTACAATATTGAATTGTAGAAACTAAACCAGATATATAAACTTGGACGCTAGAGATGGGCAGGACATGTCCTTCGACAAGAGGAAACCCATTCAAAAAAGTAAGACCAAAGGGAACAAGAAGGTTGGGAAGACAACTTAATATTGATGGATGGAATGGACAATGATACTAACCATATAAGTCCTAAGTACTGGAGATTTTTTACACAGGATTGAGACAGTGGAGGCAAATTTTGAAGGAGGCCAAGACCCAGTTCGGCTGTAGTACCAGTGATGATGAGTTATAGCTTGAAACAAAATGAACATCAGTTACCATCCACAATTATGTTGGGTGATGTCATTAAAGAGGTAATTCTGGTGACAGAAAGTCTAACGTGGAGTAACCATATAGATACTGTATGTATCAAAATTTGCTCTGGAATTTTTGTTCTAAAGAACCTGAAAAATTACTGCACATAACAAACTCCTCTTATACCCTACTATGGACTTATCTAAAATATGGAGTGATTCTTCGAGAATACAAAGAGTCTCGCCTTACAAAAAAAAAGTAATTAAGGTTATGTCTGGTTTTTAAAAAATGGGATCAGGATATAGGAAGGCTTGGAAATATTAACTGTTCCAAGTCTGTATATTTTTGCGACCATTGTAATTGGATCAAATATAAACCAGTTTATAACAAAGAATTTTATGATTATAGGAGCAAACAGATATGGTGTCAGCCTCATAAACTAAATGCTTACAGAAAGCTTCCCTCTCAGACTGGTGTAACTTTTATTAATAAAATTCCAGATCACATAAGATGGGAAGAAAATTTAAGAAATTCAAATACGGCATAACACAATTTTTATTGTCTGAGTCCATTCTATTAGTTGAGTAAGTTCAGTAGCCATTTAATCGCTCAGTGCAATCTAATTTCAGTGTAACATTTTTTATTAATTTTGAGATTATTTTCGTAAATTCAATTGGTATTTTAAATGTATTGAATTATTGTTATTGTAATCATTAATTTTACTGTACCCTTATAATATTGTATGTATTTATTAATTGTAATAATTTATTAAAATGTAAAGTGACTATGGCCATTAGATGCAGTTTTGTCCTGAGCTGCAATAAGTGGAGTGAAATGAAACACTGATCTGTTTTGTCAGGGTTCAGAACTGCATTGAGTGGTGAGTTTTTAGTTGTGTTGGGGATATACTCTGAAGGGTGAAACTTATTCCTAGACAGGTTGAATATATTCCTACAATATCACTTAAATAAAAATTATAATTTTGCTTTGTGTGGAGACATAAATATAAATAAACTTGAAAATGAAAGAAGTAGGTATCAACTTCAAGATAGTCTGGCAATTTTTGGCTTGAGATGGTTACTGGACTCGCCTACTCGTGTAATGGGATTATCTGGTACCTGTATAGATAAAGTAATTTCAAATATTTCCCACAGAAATCTCAATGTAGGAGTTATCCATTCTGGGATCTCACACCATTTTGCTCAGGTGATCAGTGTAGTAGAGGAGCCTTGTTTCATCTCAAAGCCATTCAAAAAGATAGTAAGGGATTTGAAGCCTGAATAGCCTAGAAATATTGTTTTATTAAAATAGCTTTTGGGAAAGAAATAATGGAATTTGTAAAAACACTAATGATTTTAATACAATTTTTTAGCGTTTTATGATTAGTTTTTACACAATTTTAATGTCGCTTGTCCTCTAAAATAAAACAAAATTGGGTATCCAACTATAAAAAAAATCTGAATGGATTCCATAGGAATCTAGAAATAAATTTAAAATGATTTATGAATTATCATATGAAAGCCAATTTCTTATAGATTATTACAAGAAATACAAAAATATTTACAAATGCGTTATCAGGGTAGTTAAATCATGATATAAACAACAGATTACTGTAGTATGTCAGAAAATATAAACAAAGCAACTTGGGTAGAAAAATAAAATAAATAATACCTAGAATTTCAGCTATTGAATTAAAGGTTGTTGGGCTATCATACTCTGATGTGGCAAATGGTTTAAACAAACATTTTAGTACACTATAAGCTGTAAAAATGGAGAACCCCTAACCAACTTAAGGATTATTGGGGCGATCAGGGGTGTCGATGACACTGTCACCTGTGTTGGTGGAAGAAACCCTTAAAGTAATAATTTAAAATTAAGAAATCAACTTATCATTGATGATATTTTGATGTGGCTTATAAGACAGCGCTTTTTAGAGCTTGCTGTGCCACTCACTTACTTAGTAAACTTGTCTTTTTCCGTAAGTGTCTTTGCAATTACCTTAAATTTATCAAGGTCGTTCCTTTGTTGAAGAAGGAGATCAAGAAGGATATTAGCAACGATAGATCTATTTCATTGTTGCCTTTATTTAGTATTTGAGAAACTTTTTTGAACCAGGATATTATCTTATCTGTCAAAATTTGTTTTACTTCCAAAAACTCAGTAGTACTTCAAAAGGGAAAATCCACAACAGATGTAACGGTCAGCCTTATTGACTTCATCACCAAAGGTCTTGAGAGTAAAAAAAAGGTTATAAGTATATTTCTTGACCTCCCTAAGGCTTCCGATCATATGGATTTTGAAACTTTATTTATTAAATTTTAAAGGTCAGGAGGCCTACCACTTTCTTGGATCAAATCCTTTATGTATGGTAGAAGTAAAAGGGTCCAGGAAGCAAGAGGCTATCAAATGAAGTCCATGTTAAGTTCAGAATACCTAAGGGTCTATTCTTGGGCCTATTTTATATATTCAGGATCTGTCATCAGATTTAAATATTGAAAATTTGGCACAATAAGCTAATAGTACAACCATCACTAGCCAGGCAGAATCTGTTGTGTTATCAGAGCAAAATGTTTTCCTAAATAAATCAGTCACTACGTTTCAGGAAATAGCTTGTTGATAAATCCAGATAAAACTATTACTATGAGTTACAATTTAACACAAAATGAACATCAGGTAACTCCTAATATTATATTGGGAGATGAAGTAATAAAAGACACCTCTTTTGAGTGAAAAGTACTCAATTTTTGTGTCTGGTGATAAAATGTCCATATTGACACTGAATGTAAGAAAATGTCCTCTGGTATTTTTGTGTTTATAACATTTTAAAGATCTAGTATAGAATAATCTTGTAGAGAAACTCTTCAAGTCAAGGGTACAAAATGTGTTACAATAGCAGAAAAAAGTAACTAAAAAGAATGGAATCCTGCAAAAAAGGATTCAAGGATTTGGAAATATTAACTTTTCCAAGCCTATATATTATCGAAACAATTATATATATATATATATATATATATATATATATATATATATATATATATATTTAATTATAATTGGATCAAATGTAAACCAACCTATAACAAAGATTTTCATAATTACAACATCAGGGGAGCAAACTATTTACGGTATGAGCCTAATAGGCTTAACATATATAGAAAGCTTACTTCACAATCTGGAGTAGCATTAAAAAACAGACTTCCAGAGAAAATTCCACTAGAAGAAAATTTCAACAAATTTAAAAACAGCCTAATACAACTGTATTGGCCGAGTCCTTTTATTTGGTGAGTGAATTCAGTAGTTCTATGCTGTATATAGTAGGCTTGAATTTGATTTTACTCAGTCAACATGGCCTGCTTTCGAATATGTCAGAAATAGATTATTTAGTTAAAATCATAAATATTTATTTTGTTAGATTTTGAAATTTTTATATTGTATATTTCTTTCAAAAAGATGTATATTACTTTAAAAAAAAGAAAATTTTGTTTAACCCTAAAAATTTGTTCAATGTATTAATAATGTTAGTATATTTAATTTTGTTTAATGGTTTTAAATGTTTATAGTTGTTTATTGTATATCTTTTGAAATTTTGATTTATTATTTTGAATTTTGTACTGTTATTATTGTATTTACAAACATTTTATGTAATACCACTTGGTATTTTTTTTATTGTTGTTAAGCACATTTCAATGAAAATGAAAGGTGTCAACATATTCAATATAAAACATCTAGAACATCATCCTTTAAGAGTGGTATCCATTACAAAAATCAATATAACAACAAAATTATACCAATGGATAACAAGAATACGATACAACCATAAAAACAACTATAAAATGATGACATTTTAGGTCAAACATTTAAAACTTGATGAACTAGTATCACAAAACATATAATCTAGCACAGAGTAAAAAGCTTTTAATTTGAGGTAATTTAATTTTTTAAATTTTAAGCTAGTTGTCCAAGCTTCCTGACACAATTTATTAAAAAAAGGAAAACTTTCACTCTGTCTTTCTAAGCTAGCTACCTGTATTTTAGTATAAAATGTGATATATTGTTATAAATTAAATACTTTGTTGAGTAAGATCTAGATTCAAGCCTTTTTTACAAAAAAAAAAAAAAAAAAAAAAAAAAAAGAGAGAGAGAGAGAGAGAGAGAGAGAGAGAGAAGAGAAGAGAAAAAAGGAGTTCTGATCTGCGGACTGTTACTACAATAATTACCTTTGATAAATTGAATCTCTACTACAAAAATCTAAAAAATAAGACTTAGCCTTAATAGTTCCTTTGATATGTGACTTTAAAGGTTTTTTTAAAGAATAAACATGTGGTTTTTCACACTTTGCTTTTATCCTTTAAGCTGCTAATGTACTCTTTTTCTGTTTCTTTGACAGATTTTGGGAATTTTTTGAAATATGTTTTTAATTGGTTTTGTGTGTGTAATTCTCTGCGAGCGAAACTATATCTATATTTTTATTCCTATTGATTTAATTTTATAACTGAATACTTATTAATATTTGTTAAAAAATAGACTTTACATCTCATTTATTTTTCTTAATTAACCTTATGACACATTACAATTATATTTTTCTGAATTTTACTTAAGATCATAATTTTTTCAACCATTAGACTGATTTTAATAAAACTTCTATAACTGTACCCTAGCTGTTTATCTGGTTCACATTTCATATTAATATGATTTACTCCAATTGAACTTTACTAAGGTCCCAATTACTTAGTATTTTTCCCAATTTATTAAATGTAACCACTAAAATCATGTTGTCCTTCTCGTAATTGTTGGTTCCATTATATGTCTTTTACTTTATAAATTTAATCTTTTTTCAATCAAGAAGTTTGAAATAACATTTTTCTTAGCCTTAAAAAGAATTAATTAAAAAATTTTTGTTAGAGAACCATTATTATTACCTCTGTTTTAATTTTCTAATTGTATTATACCATTTTTTTAAGGATAATTTTATAATTATTGTTATTAGTGTATTAAGTTAGATGACATGTCTCAAACAATCTTTGTATTGTCAAAGGAGATTATTAAATTGAATTGAATTTGTAATGTATACAATGCTATGAGTATTTACACAATTTTATATTCTGATATTATGTTACAAGCTTTATTCAACAATTTCTACTTGAATTTTCCTGTGAACGTAATTGTAGCGTAGGAGGTCACATTGCGACGGTCTATGACCCTAGTAATAATACAAACTTAAGTTAAAGTAAAGTAAATCATATTAATATGAAATGTGAGTCAGATAAATAGGTAGAGAATACAGAAGTTTTCCAATGGTTACAAAATTGGTAGGTTACAGTCTGTTTATGGAGACTCCAGGAGCAATTTTATTTAAGTTATTGGTGAATAAACGAAAATAAATCAATGCCACATGTCAAATGATGGCTACAAATTACAACTATTTGATTATTTACAGATTGGATTAAATACAATTGGTAATTGTTAAGAACACTGTGACCAACATTTTCCCCATGAAAAGCATTATTACTTTTTAAAACAATATTTACTATGATAGTAGGTACGGTATCCTACATGTTGAGAGAAACATGTTTAGAAGGTTAAATTTACATATTTGTTTATAAAAAAACTCTGTGTATAGGATAGTTTAGGTCAAGTTTATATATTATTCAAATAGACTCATGAAATTGATAAACTAGTTTGGAGTTTGGCAGAATTGCACAAAGTACGATCCGTGATAACACCATGAATAGGTTAAGTTACACCAGATTATGTTATATATTCAATTAGTCAATCAGCAGTTTGTCATACATGTAAATCGGTAAATTAACCTTACTTTCGCGACTTTGAGCTGCCAAATTTCTTATTTATGGGTCCATTTGCACGCTTTATTTTTTAATATTTTCTTATTCAATGAATTGTGTTCTTTAACACAGTGAGTGCTACAAGCGGGAATTCCCGCGTGCCCGATCGTCGTGTGGAGGCTGCGCGCGGGTTCTCCCGTGCTTTGTCACACACAAACATATTGCTTCAGTCTGCCCATAGCATTGAGACGAGAATCTCGACTGAAGTGTAGCAGTCAACTTGTTAAGACAATATAAAAAAATTGGGTGATACCACTGTTTTTAACAATTACCATATGATTTCCCCAAATTTTTTGGATGTTTAACACAAACTTGTAACTACTTTTGTCTCTCACCAAAACACACAACTTTTCACAATTAACATTTCATTTGCAACAAGTTGACATTCAAATGGGTATCTTCATTTTCAGTTGTTACATGTGAAGATAATGGACTTTGTCATTGAAACATCAGTTTGTTCAAATAAAATGTTTGTTATAGAATTGTGTGTTTTTTAATCATTTCATGATTGAAGTTACCTCGTGACTCATTTCAAGTCTTATCTAGACTTTTGTCTAGATTATGGCAGAATCAAAATGTCAGAATGGTTAATTTAAACTTTAAATAACTGAAAAATTGCCATTGGCATTTCTAACTTGTTTAATCCCCAACAGTATTTGTGTTTTATTTAAAGATAAATCTGTTTTGATTCAAACAAAACCAGGTGAAAATAAATAAATGCTATACAAACCATATTTGGTATAAAGTTTGTGTTTCTAAGAACAAACGTCCACGTGGAGTATCTTGTAGATCTCGTAACATATTCTGAACACAGTATTTAGTGTTAGATGGGGAATTGTCATAGTCTACAGCATAGCGTAGATATGCTTTAATGACATCATCCAGAGGTAATTTTCCTTCTTTTCTAAATACAGAACAATTCCATTCGGCTGTTCGAGCTAACATTACACTGCTACATCCAGTTGCTCTTCTAAATTTATCAATATCTTCATAACAGTCTATCTCCTTAGATCCACCACTAGGACAGTTTAATTTAAAATGTATACAATACAGAATGTTTAAAATAACATTAAATAAAATTTATCATTATTCAAAATTTATATATCATACAAGATAGACTCATGACAAGAATTTTAACCTTTAACTGCCCAATTGTTAAGTTATTCTTACCTTATGCCAACAATCAACAAATATCCTAGTGGACTACCGGTTTCGACAGTCAGTTGGTCCCAGACATCACTCTACTTTTTATCATCAAAATTTGAATTTCATCATGTAATTGCACTTCAAAAAAATTTTTTTGTTACTTATATTTACAAACATCTATACGAATACACAATATTTTTGAATAAATAACACTGTGCACGCATACACAATACAAATCATGCACATTTAGTTTAGTATTATGTCTATATTAACAAACTGGACATAATTCCATGTTAAGATCTAGATGTGGAACAAATGAAGCATGGAAGAGTCAGTCACTGACAGTCAACCTGAAAGTGAGGGAGTGTACATAATGTTGTTGGATTTTCATTTATCATGAAATGATGGAATGGCTTATGGAGTGGTATTACTTCAAATTTTTGATCAAGCTTGGAGATGCGGAAATGGAAACCATTTGAAAGAGTCATTAGACTTTTAGCAAGAATTATACTGTGGACATTATACAAACTCATTTTCCAGTAGAGTAGATCATTAACAAACTGTGTATGAACAAGTACAGACTTTAAATATTGAAATTAAGCAATTGTGACAGATATCAAAAAATATGCACGATTTAATATTTAATGGTAAGTGTACGTTTTGACAAAATGTAATAAATAATGTATATATACATAAATATATAACATTCATTTGTGTATAGATACAAATAAACTAGTTTTTTTTTTTATGGGCTGTACCTGATACTAAAAACAACACATACTTGTATTTAGTACCAAAAAGTATCAGTATCATTGTATCAAATACACAAAATTCTTGGAACAACCCATCCTCAACTGGGCAGTTCAGAGACATGCTCTTCCCAGATCAAAACTTCCTGACAAATTACTCTATTATTAACCATTGTTATTTCTGCTATTCTATTCGAGAGAATTTTCCAAGAGCTTGAAACCATGATTCTAGTATTTGCTGAATCATATGACTTCATGAATCAGTAAGCTTTGTATAAAGTTATCTGTAAATTACTCAACAGTAAATTGTCTATAATAAACAGGAAATAATTATCCAATAACAATCATATCATTTAAAAAAACAAGTTCTTTAAAGACTTTTAAACTTATCAAAAAATAGGAAAATTTGTTTAGAAATGAACTGAAACAATAACTCATTATCAATATGAGCATGGAATAGGACAATGGTTAGATTATTTTATTGTTAAAGTCATTGTAAATTCATCTATTGTGAATGGTACATGTGATCCTGTAATAAATATTAATTGATTTCTTGGAGCCATGTAGCATTCAAAGTTAAGTTATTAATAAATATTAGAGTTATTAATTATGGAATTATTTAATTAAATAATTTTAAGAAACAGAATATACCTTTGCCTTACAGAAAAAAATCAATAAGAATAATTTCAAAATTAAAGCATAGTCATGCAGGGGGTAGCTTTTAAGGATTTAAATGTTCTAAGAGCCCCTCTTCAGTTGATGTAACTCTAGAGCAATTACACAGGGTTGTTTAAAAAAATTTATTCCTCTTTCAAAAAGAAAGAGTACTGTGCCTCAGCATTTCTTGAAGTGTAACAGACCTTGATGTGTTTGGCACAACAGGTGTAATAATTCAAAATTATCTCATAATCGTTCAAATAAAACAAATGTAAGAAAACGATCGCTCCCAACATCTATTGGTGGGAATACGAAGCTTAAACGTAGATGACGTCACTCGGCCTATGAACGACTGAATAAAACAATTTTTACAGACAACTGAGACAAGTAAACAAATATCCTACTCTACCAGATCTAGGCCAAACTAAAAATTGTTCACATCTTAACAGGCAATGCTATACTAAAAAAAAACTCAAATTATAATTCGACCGTAAACGAAAGATATCCGATATTGAAACCCATAATAAATTAGTTTCTGTTCACAAAGAAACCTCGACATAGCTTCGGCTTATCGGAAATTACAAATCAACGAGACCACTACGTGAAATTTGAGAAGTACTGTCAGATTCCCAACTAAATTTCCTAGAGAAATGCTCAACTCGAATATCCTAGAAAATTCGGAACCATTTGTTTTGATCGTTTGAAAGTGGGTAATGTCGACCATAATTACATAATCCATTATCAGACATGACGTCACTCCAAAAACCACGCCCACCCGCTCATCACTGATTGGTTAGCGATCATATCATTGTAAAAGCTAGTTCAAATACTTATATCTTACTGACCAACATATAAATGCAATTTAAATAAATATTTTAAATAAAAAATATATAAAAGAAGTTTAAAACTGATAGGAATTAAAGTATTCAAAATTATCATTAGGAAGAAATAACGTTAAAGTCCAAATTCAGCATTTTTCATTTAACATTATAAACATCACCTTTCATGAACTAAATCAGTGAAAAGTGAAATTGTGAAGGCAGTGTCGTTCAGCACCTAACCCAAGAGCATGCTGGTTTTAATATAGCCATTGTTAGAAGAATTGTAGAAACATCCAGACGTATAAAACAATCCGGAAAATATTCAGCAGAAAAGCGAGTTATTTTGGAACCAGACAAAGTGAAACCTATAAAAATAACCAAAATTGACTTGTTACAAAGGAAGATTGAAGACCTCTGACCAATATTACCCGAAACCTGATTGAGTAATCCAACCAATTGGTGAGACCAATCCGATACTATCCTTTACCATAAGCCTAGCTTAAGCGATTTAACCAGTTCCTACTATGAACTTGAACTATATTATACGCAGATATAATCTTGTTGACCAATAAACTGAATAAGACAATATTTAGTGAATCATAATGTTCATCCGAATGATGAACTTCACATGTCCTCATTCCATTTTTATCATTTAAATAACCTAAGACATTTAGTTGAATTTCTTAATCAACAAAAGTGATTTTTCAATATTTATATATAAACTGTTAACATTATAATTAGGAATCATCTCATATGATTATTTTAGTGACCGTGGAAAGTGCAGGCACACTTAATCCCCTCCCCGAGATAAGACAATAAATTTAACCTATGTATATACAATCAAAGACTATTAACTCATCATTGAATGTTATCTATTGTATTCATATTATACTTAGTAAATAAATCAAAAATCCTGTTATTTGATTTCACAATGATTAAAAGTATTTAATTCAATATTTCTGATAAAATATAATATAAATATAATCTCAGCTTCTTTACGAGTAGAGCTTAAAAAAATTAATAATTGTAATTTTCGACACCTCAGATTTGTGAGAGTATACAGGCTGATGTCTAACATGAAAGATACCTACCATTTAAATTCTACATTATTACTTTTTCTTACTTCAAGGATCAACACTTCTTTGTAAAGCAAGGAGAAGAAACAACAGTTCTGAATGAGTTAAAGCTGGTGTTCCTCAGAGAAGCATGATGGGAACTACTCTGTACTTGCTATTCACCTTTGATCTACCCACAACTAAAGATGCCCTTATAGGGGACCTTCACAGTTGACATGACGGTAATGTCTGCTCAACACAACCATAGTGATGCGTCCCGTATAGACTAATGAAAGTGTAAATTGATGACATTTTATTATGGCTGCAAAAATGATGTATTAAAGTGAACAAATCCAAATATGTACACAAGTGACTATCACAACTAGAAGGGTTTTATGCCCCCCCCCCAATAATGGCTACATAATACTCAAATCCCTCCAGCAGATGATGTTAATATTTGAGGTTATATTTGGATAGACACCACACATGGAAGAAGCACATAATCATCAAAATAAAGGCATTGGGTCTGCGTGTCAGTAGGTTGTGTTGATTGTTGTCCTGCAGATCACAACTCTCCTTGGAAATAAACTTTAGTTTATAAACTTATATGATCTTATTGAATTCAATTATGGGGCACTGCAGAGAGTTCAAATCTTGAGATATTTCAGATTTCAATCAAAGATTATTATGTTATTCATATGTTGATGTTCCATGGTATGTCATCAACTCCAAATTTCATCATGATCTTAAGATCCTCACTATTAAGGATAAACTACTGGCCAGTGTCATGGCGTATAAAAAAAGAATTGAGAAACATCTAAACATTCTGGCGGCTGAGCTGATGAAACTCAGGAAGGTGTTTTATAGGCGGAAGAGAAGGGCTCGTCAGGATTTGATCTGAACTGTTAGAATCTAATTAATCTATTTTAGTTTGTAATATAATGGATTTCTCACTGGAAATCTATCATGCAAGTCATCTTTGATTTCCTACTTACTGTTGAATATTTTTACTATATTATATGACACATTATAGTGTAAAAATAAATTTCTGATGGTCATGTTTGTTTACTGAGTGTAATTATATATTTCCTGTGTCATAATTTAATTTTAGTAGTCCAGCATTAAAGTTTTGACAATTGTTGAATTAAAAAAATAACATAATAGCTTTTGAAGAATTGATATGGTTTAATTGGAAGGTTGCTATCATTTGAATAAATAAAAAATTAAGGTAAATAATAACTCACCTGTACAACTTCACAAATCAACATATATTGTGGCAGCTGTTTAACAATTAAGCATCTTCAGACATATATATTAATTTGTGTAATTTTACATGTGAGTTATTATTTACATTAATTTGGAATTTCATCAAGTACCGACTGTGTTACACTTACCATAAAAAATTAATACACAACCTTTTGAAAGTATAAATCAAATACTGTTATTAACTGATAAACCTAGACCATAAAAAATGTTTAAAATGATATCATAGTGTAGTAGCCATTGTTGGAAACTAACAATAGTAACCTAAGAAAAGAACCCATGCAGTCAAAACAACTAAGACTAAATAGGTGATCTGAAAAAAACACTTTGTCATAAGCTACTAGGGTATATTGGCATTTTCACCTTTTTTCATATTCTAGATTTATCGCTTGATAATGGTACATGGGCGTCATCGCCGGGGGGGACGTGTGTCCCCCAATATTTGAGATGTAAAAATATTTTTGCTAAAAACGAATGATTTACTTAAAACCTTAAAAGGTAAACATCGGGCTTTGTCTTTACTAGGGTTTTTAACATTACATTTCTGTTACAAACGCATAAATAAACTTCTCAAAAACAATGTTTTGAGAAGTTTAATTTTTAAAAAATTTCCATACCCCCAGACCCCCGGCATATGTCCCCCCCAATAATGAACTGGTGATGACGCCCATGTAAATGGTAGTTGATTTTATCCTCTCGAAACATTTGTATTAGTTTTAATATACACAAATGATGCCAAATTAAACAATTTCAATAATATGAACAATCCATCATTATGAACTTATAACTTTAAAACCCGAACTTATCAAAGGAATAATGATAAACTTGTTATAATAGAAGAGAAATTAGGAAAGTGGGCAATTTTTGTCATTTGACTTCAGTTTTGGAAAAAAAAAATAGTCATAAAAAATGGAAATTGTAGAAAGATTAGTAAATGTGGGAAAACAATTGGTGTGCTTAACTCCGTGCAATGGAGTAGGAATATTATAAACAGAGTAAAAGAGATGATCTATAAGTCAAACTGTACTGGGCAGAGTTGTGGGCAATGAATAACAAATATAGGGATAAGTTTCTCATAGTTGAAATGGATTTCTGGAAAAGATCAGCTATAGTATCACAGCAACAAAAGATTAAAAATACGGAAATACAAAGAGTAATGGATAAGAATGCAATATGATAAGATTGAACAAAGAATTTTAAAACTGCATAGTCATAAGAAGAATAGAAGACACACATATTACAAGGCTTGTACAGGATTAGGAATTAAAAAGGCAGGAGAAGAAGAACTATTAAAGAGAATTACTGTGTGGTTACACAAAAATCAATAATCTTTGATTTAAGCAAATAAAATGCAGCTTACTTTGCAATAACTGGTATTGATAAAGCATCAGACACTGCACGTATTATGTGATTCCGGTTTGCATGTCGAGGTCGCTCGTCTTTTGTCCTACCATGGACACCAATTGCTGCTATACCACACTCAGCTAATCCTTTACATAGTTTTATAGTTTCTGTACAATCTGATAGCACTCGTATCTTGCAAGTGACAGGGCAACGTACACCCTCTACTAAACTTCTCAATATATCTTGTGCTTTACAAGGTTCTGATAATAATGCTGCACCCATTCCTCCTTTAATGGAAAATTCTTTGGGACATCCCATATTTACATCTATTCCAGCTACATCATTTTCCCTGAAAAAAAGGAAAAAAACATAAATAACTAAATAAATATCAACATATTTTCTCAAATACTCTTCTACAAAATTAAACAAATAGAATTCCTCCTCACCTCCATAAAAATGTTAGTTTAGTAGGTATCAGTCAAAAAGCGAAAATGAACCATGAACTTTCTTCACATGTGTAAAAATAACCTAACTTAAACTAATTTTGATTTACCATAAACTCATCCTGGGCGTAAATCGTGTTTTATTGAAATAGAGTTTTTAATAACAACAAAACATTTTGTTGTTGTTGTCAGAGATGTCTATTATATTAGAAAAAGAAAATTAACATTAATACAAACTAAGTTACAGCAATACAGAACATTATGAAATTAGAATAAGCACACATATAAAACATTATGGTTACCCAGCTTGAAATTCCCAAGGAAATTAGCAAACTATACAAAAAACCCTGAGAACTGGCCTCAGTGAACTCAAAGAGTTTTCACTTAAAAGACACGATTGCAAAAAAGGAACACCCAGTCAGAAAAAGCCTGTCAATATCATCTTATGAAAAGCTAATTAGAACAAAGATAATTTGAAATGATTAGCCACCACATAAATATATGGTGGGGGGGGTGCTTGAAAACTCACTAAAATATGACTAGAATATGGCTTCACTAGATATGCTTACCTTTTAGACAGTGAGATTGATTCAACAGATAAAAATCAGTTATTATCATAACATAATTAATCAATTGTAATGAGCTTCACATGTCGAAGTTCAATAAACAAATGACTGAAACACAATTTTGCACAAAAAATTACTTTATTCGTGCAACACAAATACAAGACGACGTTTCAACTGTCAGTAGGATTTGTGTGCATGTAGCAGCTGATGATGATGATGAAACAATGTCTTGTATTTGTGTTTTATAAATAAAGTGATTTTTTATTGAAAATTGTGATTCATTCATTTGTTTATATAACATGATTACTATACAAGCTTAAATGACTATAAGAAAAATATTCTTACACCAGTTTTGCTGCTTGAAGTGCTCGATTTGGGTCACAAGTCCCCATTTGTAATATGACTTTATCTTTTTCTTGTTGACAAGTTCTGAATACGATTGTACCATCTGTCTTATCCACATAATCAACTGTACCAAGTACATCTGTAATAAACAATCACTGATTTCAAAATCATATACCCTATGTAGGGATTTAGGATGGTTTTAGTTAGATATATAGTATAAGTTCTTTTTAAAAAGCCAGAATGACAAGTCTTATTGTGACAGACCTTGAAAACTGACAAAATTGGTTACCTTGCAAGCAAGGCGGACGTCAATGATGCTACAATGATACGTGGGGGGACCCAAAAAAATGGGAATTTGGTCATAACTCTTTTATTTTTCAATATTTTTACAACAAATTTTGGTCACCTTCAAAGTAATTACCATTGACTGCAATGTACTTCTCTAATTATTTCTTCCATTGTTCAAAACATTGTTGATATTCACTTAATGGAATGTTCTTTAGTCCATCCAGCAATTTTTGTTTCACCTCTTCCATAGTCAAAACGTTTACCATTAAAATCCATTTTAAGTCAGGGGGGAAGTCGCAGGGAGCAAGATCCGGTGAATAGGGGGGAGGGGGTGAGCAGTTGGTGTCATACCATTTTTCATCAAAAACTGCTTCACAGACAGGCTTCGAAACAGGCATGAAGTCGGCGCTCCCTTTGCTCGTCTGTGAGAAGGCGTGAAAATGTTTGGCTGCAACTCTTCTCATGTACAAATCCTCCGATAAAATCCTCTGGATTGAACTTCAAGTCAACCCAGACATCACAACTAATTGATCAATGGTTCGACAACGGTCTTCACGAACCAGAGTGTTGATTTTTCAACATTATTGTCAGTTCTTGACATTGAAAGGTGCCCAGAACGAGGTTGGTCTTCAGTTGACATTTCTCCATTTTTAAAATGTTGAAACCACTCGTAGACACGTGTTTACTCAAAGTAACTTCCCCATAAGCTGTTTTAAGCATTACAAGAGTTTTCCCCACAGGAAACAAAATTTCACAGCCACATTCAGCTCCCAGCAGTCAGCCATTTTACGTTTTCGCTGAAACGGAAAAAGGTCTTTCACAAAAAAAGTTCTCACTGTCGAATTAATCCACCCACAGCGAACAAACGGTCGCCGACCGGCTATGCCCACCCATCTCCTCACCAACCCGATTCCCGTTATTTTCGGGTCCCCCCTCGTATATAAACCCTTGGGTGAGAGAAATGCGGCCAGTGGACCAAGATTGATCAAAGTGCTGCAGGAATTCATGAAGATAGCCAGACGGACTTGGTGAGTAAGAGCTTCCTATGAGAATTGAGACTTAAAATAAGCATCCACAAGAATTGCAAAACCCTACTTCGTGTATAAACCTTGTAATTATTTCAGAGTCATATAATTAAACTATACCGTAGAATCAGATCTGTGAGTCACACCAATTAGTCATTCTGGATTAATCGTAATAAAAAGAATATATCATAGAATTGTAATAAGATAGGAGATGGAGATTCTTGTTAATAAAGATTAAAAATTACTAAAACATTTGATTATAATAAAAAATAAAGAACCCAGGCAGTTTAATGATCGAATCCTAACACCTATTGTAATGAAATTAAATCAAACGGAGAGTTAGACCACATTTACTATTTCAAATTAAATACATCACTACAACTCTCTCTCTCTCTCTCTCTCTCTCTCTCTCTCTCTCTCTCTCTCGGGGTTTAAAAGGTAAAACTGAGAAAGTACTCAGATAGCGACAGGATAAAAACTTTTACTTGAGGGATAAAAGTGGCATATTACTATCATTGATTGATTGATTTAATTTGGAGTTTCAAACTGTCTTTTTTTAATCAGCCCTGGCACCATGACCGATAGCCTATTGTGCAACTAAAGCCTTCTCATTCTAGCTTAGCAGATTTGTTCTTCCTTACGAGTTTGAGTAATCCACTAACTAGCTCGTCCAAAAATAGTTCCCCAGGAATTTGGAATTCAATAGCATTTCGCCTTTTATTGGTCAGAGCCTCACAATTGAAAATTATGTGGTCTGTGGTCTCCTCACAGTCTTGACAGTTTCGCCATGATAAGCTCCTATCCTGTGTAAGTGCACTCTCAGACCACAGTGTCTCATAATAAAACTCAGACAGTAATTTGTCTGAGTTGTCCCCTACCTCAGGTCATTATTGCCTTTTCAGGACTATCTGAAGGAATGTCCTTAAGTAACGATTTACTATGGGAGTGCTCCTTTAGGCTTCCCCTTCTTTGCTGGTGTTTTACATGAACCCACCAGTTTATGGGCATCTTGGCCAAACACACGTATATTGTTATAGCTGGCTCAGGTTCTACAAACTCTGATGTAGAGCCCTGTTTTGCTAGATTGTCTGATTTATTGTTACCTTCAACTCCCTTATGCCATGGCACCCAGTGCAATATTACCTGGTTTTGCTGAGATAAACCATTGAAGTTCTCTTGGCATTCCGATACCAGACTAGATTTTATTGTAGTCTCTGCAAGTGCATTAATTACAGCCGGACTATGTGTATATATGTGAATACAGATTTTCTTAAAGTTCCGCTTCAAATTCTCCTGTATACAGACACTTATAGCCATAATCTCAGCCTGAATAATTGTGGCTGATTATAATAATAGTATGAAACGTAGACTAGAGTGCAATACATTTATAACAGTAACTCTATATTAAGTCTGAAAATCTCACATAAATAAGTCATAAATCAAAATTCAAACATAAAATTACAATGGTGAAAATTCCTATAAAATTATTGCAATACAATTGCATCATGAAACAAAATTCAAAATAACAACTTTACACACAACAACAAAATAAGTTTTGGATAATAAAATTGAAAAAAATATTTAAAGTTCATAAACAACAACAATTACATAACAATTCTGACCAATCGTAGATAAAAATGGAAAATTTTAAGAGTTTATCAAATATTATTCAACAAAAATGTTTTTATTACTTGAAAACCACAAAACTAATAAATTCTCATTGAATATAAGATATATGGATAAATATCTATATTATTTCTGTTATCCTTCTGAGACATCAAATTATGGGAAAGAATTATCTCACCACTTTATTATTTTATTGATTGGGCTTAGTTTCATCTAAATCGGTTTGTTGCTTGCTGATCCAATCAGTCCTATCAATAGTACTGGCAATGCCACATGCTAGGAATTACATTTGATATGAGCAAACAAACAAATATATACATACTAATAAAAGGTTGGCCTTTGGATGTTAAATTTTAACTGATATTCTATTTTTATCAGTTTATTGATATCTAGCTCGGATTACACTGTATATAGTTTTCATAAGATACACAATGAGATGACAATCGCGTCTCTCATGCCTCATGCCCACAACATCTTTTCCTAACCTAGTATAACCTAACCTAGTCAGACCTAATAAAGCAAATATAGGTTTGGGAAGGTAATTATGTATATAACTATATAATGTATATATAGTTACCTAGCCAGACATAATAAAGTGTGTACAATATAATTTGTAAAAAAAGACATTCACTAACTTGACTAATGTAGTCATAACATAAACATCGAGCAATGAGACATTCACTAACCTGACTATGTAGTAATATGGATGGATGAATGTACACATATGTAATAACCAAAACATACCTGGAATCCTTGTTTTTAGAATTGTCATTTTCTTATCAAACTAATGTTTTTTGGTACTTCAAAAGTGTCTTCCGACATTAGATATGATCATCTAATTCTTTCAAATTAAGTAGTAAACTAATTAATGATTTTTCACCACTAAATTCCACTCGCTTGTACACTCCACAATTACCTACTGAAATCTTTGTTTTCTTCTATCATTACATGACTAGCTACATGGATAGCTTAACAATCACAGTGACTGTAATACAAATATACTGAGCCTTCAAAGTAGTTTTGAATTGCATCTTATAATTAAACAAAAATATTGATTAAAAAAACTTACCTAACCTATTCAACTAAAAATCATTTGGCTACACATTTTATGCCTTATGGTGACAAATAAGAAAAGGACTCAGGAACAATACATTGCTAGATTTTTATATAAGTTTGGTTCCAGGTGTTTTATATAATCTGGGAATTCTACTTAGGTTAGGTAAACATCTTAGCCAGGTCGAAATTTAAAATAATTAAAACTTCATTGTTAGACGTATAAATTTATAATTTTCCATATCACTGATTTTGACCTTATTAAAACAATTACATTTTCTTACCATTAATTCTTCGTTCCGAACGTAAAAGTTTCCAATCAATTAGTTCTTCACAATAAACAATGTCAGCACCATATTCAATGCTCAGTAACCTCATTGGTAATGTACCAATTCTGACCATTGGCGCAAGAATTATTTTATTCAGATAGTTCACTGACATCATTACATATTAAACCACGCATAACAAATATTAATTTACATTTTTACATTAGTTGTTATTTCAAACTTATAGAGTCCATTTGAATTTAAGGTTAGAATTAAATTGACAAGTATAGATCTCAGCTGACTCTACAAAAGTTTTGGTTGTTGAGTCAAAATTGAGCAAAATTGTCAGTATTTGTAATAAGGCTATATAGGTGAAACATTCTATTATTTTTATTCTGTAGTTGTTAATAATTTTTTATAATGGTGTATAATATTGTGTTTCGAAAACACTAAACAGTAATATATGTATATTTTTACAACATTTTTATTGACACATGACAGGCAAGTCTACCAATCGCCATCGCTTCCAACAGATTTAGATATCATGAAGGCTTTAATAGAAAAACAGAAATAGTTGAACAGTGCAATTTATGAAGACATCGAGTGAACATGGCTTCCGCAAAGAAGAAGTTAGACGAATATCATCTCAAAGTTTTACGTCAAATAGTGACTCAACCCGTTAACAAACAATGTTTTGATTGTAATCAAAGAGGACCTACTTATGTTAATGTTACGATTGGATCTTTTGTGTGTACGACATGTTCTGGAATGTTGTAAGTAAATACTATTTTCTGTACCTTTCTTTACCTTTAAAGCCTTTACACGTTCAAAAGACGTAAAATTATTAATAAAGAAAACCTGTCACTATTGTTTGCCTAGGCCTAGGCAAAAAGCCAAGTGAAACAGCCTTGACTAAAAACAAAATGTATTATATTGTTGTTATGATCTTCCTTTCTAAGAAGAACCGATAATTGAAACAACATTTGATTTCTGTTTTTCTTTACACTAAATTAACGAGGAATGTAAAATATAACTTTCTCTTTTGAACTTAAATTTCACCTTTAAGGCATAATCCTTCTTTGCCTTTCAAAAAAATATTTTGTTCAACTATGTAGGCTAGTTTCATTTATATTTTGTACCATAGGACAAATAATTTACAAATGGGAACAAGTTATGTTAAAGTAGGCCTGCCTCCTTATTATTGAGATTCATTAAGATTGTGTAAATAAGTATCATTTTATTTTCATATATTCTATGTCTGCTTTATTTAACTATATAAATCTTAAATTTAATTTATACATTCAGATAAGAGATGTGTACAATTTTCCGGCCTTGTTAAATTTTTACATTTTAGCATGAGATGCAAGACCACTGTAAAAGTAATTTACAGAAAAAAGTAACATTAGGTGATCTTAATTTCATTGAAGGATAAAAATCTCATTGTGATAGAGATTTATTGTTACAATATGTTCATACATCATTGTTGTTAAGGGTTGCAAAATGTTGGTTAATTTAGGAGGATTAGCTTCTTTTCTTTTTAAGATGCCATATAATAAATTCTTGCCTTCTAAAGTTGAAGACAATAAAATCTACCCTAGATTGTGGAACTTCATGCATGATATGATTGGGTCTATATAGTGTGTTTGTCATCAGTAGTTTAGACTGACTCCATATCTTTTCACAAATTTTTACATTAACCCTTACTTTATTTTATAAAGACTATACTTTTTCTGTATATGAAGTACATTATGTATATTGCCATAATGTTTTTAATACAATCTGTTTTATTTTTAATGTATGTGTAGGCCTAACAAATTAAACTAGCCTAAACTTTTAATTGATTAATGAGTAAGAGATATTTTGAATTGACAGTAAAAAATATGACCTAAGGATAGTGTTATTATAGTATACTTTGGAATTATTAAGCCTATGTTCTGTTAATAGTAGTTCTCGATCCAAGGAAGTTTCAAAAATATTTTTTAGTTGATCAGAAAGAAAAGTTGTGTTTGTTTGAACATGTCTTTTATATAGTGTCTGTATAAATCTTTATTTGTATATATTTCTAAATCGTTCACTGGTTCTAAAGGTCCTGGTATTAATTAAAATAGGAATGATATTACATCTCTTAAAGATTTTGTATTTACATTGTCTCCTGTGAATAGGATGTCGTTTATCCATTAAAATTCTTATAATTTAAATTATATTTTAGTACGGTATGCATGGTGCATATATTTTGTCTGATTATTTCCAATTTTTCTCCAACTAACAATAACTCCATTATTTATTCCAAAGTGTCATAGGATCAAGAATATACAGGCTAGTCAAAGATGGCACAATTTTCTGTAGGCCTAATGCTTAATTTGATCTTAAACACAAGAGTCCCATTCCTTTATCTTCTTGTCTTTTACAGCAGGTAATGTCTGTGTTATTTTTATCTTTTTCAGAAAGAGCTTAAACTTTTATAAAATAGTCAAACTTTATAGTTGATGTAGTGTTATCATCTTGGGTTTATATATTTTCTTTTTTTGCTAAAAATCTCAAGGTAATCAACACCTTTAAAAAAAAAGGTAGGCTTACTCTAATAATGAAAAAGTGAAAAGAGAATAAAAGTTGATCAAGAGAGACCTGAGATGGAAAAGAGAGGGGTCTAACTCAAGACTAGTTGATGAAAAATGTAGATCCAACTAGGTGAGCTGGGATTGCTATTCCCATGCTCACTATTACCAAGTTCCCGAGGGGTGGGTTGAAATTATTTTGTACAGTATATATAAATAACGTTTCACCGTTCGAATAAAGTAAAGCATTTTTTTTTAATAAGGCCAATTAAAAAGGCATCAAATTGGTAATTCTGCACAATTACTTGGTCAACCCCAAATTTTTTCATATTTTACTACGATCATAAGGACGTTCTCAGAAAGCAAGAAACATAAAATTTAAGGCCCGCAAGGCCATCTGCCGAGCGATAAGAAGGTTCAAAGTCCACGCAATAACAGTGGCTTGCAGCAGTAGCGCGGAAAGCCAGTTGTGACAGTATCGTTATGGCTAGTGGTTCCTCCGATAATCCTCTTTTATGTGACGGGTGTGAGAACACGGTACTTAGTTTCACGGTTTTAAGTGAAGATCAGGAAAAATTAACACGTTTTTTGTACGAACACGGCGTTTTGCAACGTACCAAAGTGTGTCCAACATGTGGCGGGTCGATGACGTTAAATGAAGAAAAACACGCGTTTAACTGTTGGAATAGAATCGAGTCAGTGAATAGTAGTAAAAAAAAGGTCAAAATTCAGTGTAAAAAATACGTGTCGCAGTATAAAAATACGTGGTTTGAGAGTCATAATTTGTCACAGCAAACTATTTGTCGTTTTGTTGCCATCTGGATGAGGACGTTGAAGCCGGCGATTACTGAGGTAATTTCTATTTTTTTTAGTTTCACATACATCTCTACAGGCCTATAATGACAGATTTGGCCAGGTAGCAATATATATAGGCCTATATATATAGCTACCTGGCCAAACCTGTCATTATATATAATTATATAACGGTACTGTCACAACTGGCCTTCCACGCGTCTCCCGCAAACCACTGTTATCGCGTGGACTTTGAACCTTCTTATCGCTCGGCAGATGGCCTTGCGGGCCTTAAATTTTATGTTTCTTGCTTTCTGAGAACGTCCTTATGATCGTAGTAAAATATGAAAAAAATTGGGGTTGACCAAGTAATTGTGCAGAATTACCATCAAATTTATATCACTTGTAACAAATATAGGGCTTATTAAAAGAATCTATAATATTGATATTTACAAGATTTATTTTAAAACAAATTTTCTGTGTGAAGTTGAAAATTAAAAAAAATACATAGGTATCTAGTCAAATTCAGGCAATGGAAATGAAATTTTTTAGAGGAATTCTGGAAGAGAGAATCTAAATTATTAATATAAGATACAAATTAATTTGGATGAAATTTAAAACAAAGAAGAAATATGATGCTATGACAGCTTCTTTAAATAATGGTATGATCACGTTATATGCATGACAGAATATAGACTTCCAAAAAGAGTGCTCAAGATGAACCGAAGAGTAAGTCCAGATTAAAGAAGATGGCAAAAGAGGAGAGAAATGGGGAGAATTATAATCGAGAGATCAATTTCAATTGTTCAAGTTTTTCTTGTAAAAATCAACTTGAATGAGAGTATATTCAATTCATTTACTGTAGATAATTTCCAACACCATATCCACACACCCCCTAAAGATTATTGCCTCATTGCAGGCCAATTAAGGGTAAATAAATTATGGCCTTAAAAATAATCTATATAGAGGGGGTCATGATAGCAAAAAATAATTTCTTATCCATTTATTTAGACACTATCCAGGTTAAAAATAGGCTACAGGTAACTTGTTTTTGGTCACTGTACATTTGTAGGAAGTAAATTTTTAATATAAGTTACTCATATCTAAAACATAAGGAAACATAAATTCTTGAAAGAAAGTTTTGTTTGTTTCAGTTATATTTACCTAGTGAATCATGATCATAGTGTATATAGGTCTATAGTAATAAAGATTAGTATAATTCATTTATATTGTTAATTTTTGTTTATCTGTGACATCATACTTATGACTGATTATTATCTTTTCCATTTGTACATTAGTCTTTTAGACTAAAAAAATACTTTTAACTGCAAGCCTAAGGCTGTTTCATTTCAAATGAAATCTTATATATTTTTTTCATTTATATTGTTACCAGTAGAAAAGGATAGCTTACTTTTTTTTATATAATATGGCCTAGCTGTATTTTAACAGATAAACAGACATGTATTGTTCATTTGAATGAATTTAGAATATTTATGGTACAAAGTGTAAGTTTTTTAAGTAGTCAGAACTTAAGTTCAAGAACTATAAAAGTCACAAAGTTTGCCCAATTGAACAATAACAAATTCATTTCTTTGGATTTCTTAAGAACATTATGTCTTGAGAGGAAAACTATTTTGTACATTTTTGGCTATAATTTTCACCTATAGTTAAAATATATAGTTTACATTCTTAAATAGAATTAAAGATTATTTCCTCGGATACCGTAATGTATTTCTTACTCCACTCAAATTTATTATTAATTAGATAAAATATTAAGTGAAACCAATTTAATTAGCATAAAAGACTTAACTAAATTCATAATGGAGTTCTATGTACAGTACCTAGTAATATAGGTATGCTAATGTTTTTTAATGTCTTCAAGGTTGATCATCTTAAAATTTAGATTTTATTTTTCCGAAAATGAATAATTGGGGCTACTACAGTGTATGTATGACATTTTATGACTGACCTGGTTTTCAAGGTGTTTTGCTTTTTTGCTGAGTGTTCAGGTTATGAAGTAGATAAGGAAAATATTAAGTATTTGAAGTAAACCCTCTGGAAGATAATAAAAAACATATTCAACGTCCTGTTCCTTATGTTTTAATAATAAAATAAGTTTTCAATGCATATCTAACTTTTTCACCAAAAAATGTATTTCCACGATAACAATAGGTCTGGCCAAATGACCATATATATAGCCACCTGGCCAGACCTGTATTTCCACGATAACGATAGTTCTGGCGAGTGGCCATATATAATCAAATCGTTATGTAACCCCAGCTGAAATTTTGTGAAAAGAAGAAGAAATTGTGCCAACAGCTTGGGTAGTGGCCCAAGCAATCATTCATCCCCAAGTACTAACTATGCCCAATGTTGCTTGACTTTGGTGATCTACAAATGCATTGAATTCTATAGTTTTGAAATAGGGATTTTTCAGTGAAACAGTTTTGCATTGAAAACATATTTTATTATTAAGAAAAAATAAGATATAGAGAACACATGAAAAAAAAAGTCACCAAAAATAACTGTAACTTTCTTTGTAAATAAATACCTAACATATATGCCTGTTTGCTAGTTTTATAAAATTTGCCCATAAATTTGTTGTAGGCAGATTTGGTGATTTGCTCTATGAGTTTACTTAATTTTTAGATGGGCTAGATTAATTCGCTTGAGATTTTATGATGTAAGTAGCAAAACTATGGTCGGCAAGATTCATATAAAAAAGTTGTTTGTATAAAAATATAGTGTTTTTAATCATTAGCTATTTAAAACCTAAGTATCTAGAAATGATAATAGTTAAATATAGAGTTTTGTTGTATCCAGCAAGATTAATTTAATTGCCTATGGAAAAGGAATTTATTGCTGATGTAAATTAAACAATGCAATGAAGTGGCAATTGCCTCTTATAATAATAATAACTACTTGTGAGATTTATATTACACAATAAAGCATCCTGTAAGATCCATTGTTGCTGATGAAAACTATTCAATAAATATGCCTACTGTAATCTCCTGAAATAGACCTATCATTACTTTGAAAAACCTATTGTTTAGAAGTGAATATTGTAACTTTAGAGTAATTCTTCCCTTCTTAGATGCTTAGATGGTAGGGTTATATCTGACATGATCTCAAATTTTGAGTAGTAATGAAATTATAATAGACCTAAAGCCTCATAAAATAGGATTTTAGAAACTGACAAAGTTGTAGGCGCCTACATGTATTAACAATACAAACATCTGTCATTAATGTTATAAACTTATATTTAATTTTTTTTCTATAAAATACATTTACAAATTAGTAGTTCACTTCAAGTGCTGGACCCGTAAGCTATACCTGGTGTTCTAACACACACCAAAAACATCTTATTTATCATAGTTTTAAATAATTACTATCAAGTCTTAAATTCCTGTAAATTAATAGGCGATATTGTTTTGAATTGACTTAACCGCATTAATTAGAGATGTAGACCAGGTAAATATGTGTAAAAGACAGGTAGGGTATTTGACAATAGGTATTTACACCTGTCTTTGGGTAAATCTCCAAGAAGTGGGTATTTATAAAATTAATCATATTTTTCTAGGCGATATTTTTATAAACCTTCGTAGCCACTTAAAATGTATGTAGGACTATACCCAAATACTGGGGTGTTTACGTGTTTATGGTTCTAAATAACCTTGATTATTTAGATCAAGGTTTGTTGTAATAATAACAACAAAATAACAATAATCATGTGAAACAATCCAACATATTCAACTGCTATTTATCAAATTTTAAAAAATTGTTGTGAAGGAAATACCAAAATTTTACTTTTTTTGTTTGTTATATGATGTGACAATTTTGTAATTATAATACAGTACTAAAAACTAGGCTAATATTTGTTAAAATCATATTTAACAATATATCGGTTAAAACTACTACTATTACTTTATTAATTTTACAACTACATCTGCCTTTAAAAATATTAAGATAACAATTTTTTTTAAATAATGTTTTATTAATCTTTAGAATAAGTTAAAGAGAGAAGGATAAAAAGAGAAACTAGCGATAGTATATATTTTGGAATTGTTTTGGTAAATTCATAATAAAACCTCCAGTTATTGATATATAGCACTCCATTATTTTCTACGTTGCTAATTTTATAAACACTTTTGACACCCAAAAAAAAAAAATTTATTTAGGTCTAGACCTATAATAGTTTACATTAAAGCGAAGAATTTAAAAGTTAAGTTAGGTATTTCATGTTAATCTAATTTTAATCTCAGATTGCTAATAAAAAGTACTGGTTCAATTAATTTTATCGTATATATGTGCAAATAAAATCAATTATCCAGGTTTTTATGCACTTTAGATATTTACTCTGTTTAATTACCTCTAAAATATAATTTCTTTATTTTACAAAATATTATTAATCTCTGCTGTACTATCGGTTCCAAAAGTATGGGTATTTGAGTGTTGACGTTAGTATAAAATTAACCAAGGGATCTACAACAAATCTAATCATTCTATAATTTTCCTTGTGTTGATTGATGTGAAAGTCGATTTTTTATTTTAATGCTAAAAAATTGTATTGTGGTTGGAACAAAAAAGTACCAGTTTTTAGCTTTTCAGACAAGTATCCACTTTAAAAATTTGTAAATATATTGTTCAATCACTACCAAATTTGTACACAATGTTTATGCAGGTTTTTTATATTAAATACTACAATTTCAGATTTTTGGGTCGATAAAAAAAAGTGTTGAATAATTTCGCATCACTGAGTTATCTTACAAATTCCATTATTGGTGCGTTATGTAGCTCTTTATTGTAGCAGTTATAACCCAAAGATAATGTATTTTTGAATCAGTATTTTATATGAATTTTTATTTAACAACATAGTTGCGTGTATTGGAGCGGTAGTCAGCATTCAGAACTGATTCCATTATCTCCGGTTGTGCAGTGTTGTTTGTCTTTGCTCCCTGGCTGGGTCAAAACAAAACATAGTTTTTAATTTTAATGTTACTTGCAGTTTGGATGTTAATGTGACATTAAACCAAGTGATCAAAAGTTAGTTAAAAATCTACCTTGACATCAATCAATACAAAATTAAACAAGAAAAATTGTGATATAATCACTTTTTTTCCCTTTTTTTTTTCACTTGGTTAATTTTATATTAATGTTCAGACTCATGTATCCATTCTTTTACAACTGACCGTAGGTCTACTAGTTTGGGGAATTAAGAAAATATTTAGAATAATTTACAGCTGGTTGTATACAGCTGTTCAATGTTGAGTTGATATTGTATCACATTAGGCAAAACAGTTGAGAAACAATATGTTGCTTTGTTACTAGATATTGTGTAACATATTTCAGAATTTAACCTGAATACACAAGTGATGTTTTTCAAGTAATAAAATTGACGTATGTTTGTGTAAATTTTTATAATTACAAAATTACTCCGAAACTGAAACTGTTTTTCATTGGTGTCCTGACTGCAGTTTCAGCCTCACAGTGCTATTTTCAAAGAATCCAGACTAGAAGAAAATAAAAAATGAATATAAAATTTGATGAAATTTGTCATGTATAAATTGTTTTGTCGTCTTGTTTTGGGAGGATAATAATTTTTATACCTTAAATTGAGATCATGAGAGTGAAAATAATAATCATTGCTTATTACTTTCAGTTTTGGGAGGATAATAATGTTTATACCTTAAATTGAGATCATGAGAGTGAAAATAATAATCATTGCTTATTACTTTCAATTGTAGATATGCATAAAAAAAATTAAAAAATGTGTTTTAATCACTAACTTACATTTTTAAAATATATAGCCACCTTACTTGACTTTGTAAGGAAAAAATCGTATTTCCTATTTTAACACACTAAACGTATTGTAAAGTCCTATTTTAACATATTTGGAAAAACACAATAAAATTTGGCAAATGTAAATACTAGGTCATCATCAATATAGACTGATGTCTATTGAAATAACTTACTTTTGTAAATTAATTTGATTAGTATTACCCCACGTTGAGGTGCCAAATGAAATAACTTACTTGTTGTTAATTTATTGTTTAAAAGAAAATAAATAACTTTTTAGATATAACAAAGAAAGAAATAATAATTTTATTTATTAAAATATTTAAATGCTTAAGAAACTTAATCTCAGGTTACGGTTCTCGCCGGCACAGTCCAAACCTTCACAAGTTTTTATCAAATTCATACATATATTAAATATTTGTATCAAAAAAAATTAAATATATATAATAATTATAACATAGAAACATAAATATCCATTAGGCCAATTTAAAGTTCAAATTTATAAACATATCTCACCATATACAAAGTTCTGTTCAATAACCTGCTTTCTCCATATATAAAGTTCTGTTTAATAACCTGCTTTTATCCTTTACTACACCCTCCTTCTACAACTTCTACAAACTGAACAACTAATATCAATCACAAAAAAAATACCATTCTGAAGTCTTCTTTAAATTTTATCACTATTTGAAATTAACAGATCTGCTCTGCTCTGCAATACAAATCATACTGACAATAATAATTTTTAAATTTTGTTAACAAAGGAATCTTTAGTTTTTGCTTTGTTGTATGAAAATATCTTTTTCTTCTTTTTTTTTTTTTTAAACTTCTTTGCATTTTTTAACATTGTACACCTGATTTACAACTTAATCTAAACAAATCTATTAACCATCAAATATTCAAAATTATAGTTCTCTTTGACAACCTTTTCCATTTCTTCTTTTAATATATTTATATTTAATTATTCTCCACCCAACCATTGCATCTTCCATGTGAGTTGTCTCAATGTCCCTTACAATTTTTTTTGCAAATCCATTTAGTCAGTCCCTTACAATTTTATTTGCAAAGTTAATTTTTGAATTAAATGGGTTTGTCAAAACATACAATGACAACGAGCAATGAATAGAATTTTTTTTTTTTTTTTTTTAAATTTATTTATTTATTTTGAATTATGGTAATTAATCTTGTATATATTTATAATGTTTTATTGCTGAGATATGATATGGTCAGTTTTCTTTAGTATTTTGTAAATCAGTTATAAAAAATGTTGTTTTTCCCACAATATGGCTAATTTTATAGGGACCTTCATAAATTTTGAATAATTTCGCTATTTATTTTTCTGGATTTCTTTTTTTTTTTTTTTTTTTTTTTAATAAAATGGTATGTTTGGTCATTCCTAATACATTTCTATGTTCTCTTGACTGTTCAATGTTTTTTAAAGATTGCCTACTAACATCAGTAACTAAAGGTTTCGACCTTACAACACTTCGGCGTTTCTTTTTCTGGATTTCATGTCTTGACAAAATATTAGGGTTAGTGTTTTCAAATAATTCTCCATGGGCATCATGATCATTAATATTTTCTAAGGATTGTCTACTCATGTCAGAAAATAAAGGTTCTCCCTTTATAGCACTTTGTTTTCCCTCTCTGTGTGTTTCTCCTCTTAAGGAAACAATAGAATCAGCTGGCCTAAATAAATCATCACCATTGTTATTAAGAACTTCAATATTTCCCAAGAGTTGTCTATTGATGTCAAGATCCAACGGTTCTGACTGTATATTTCTTCGTTGTTTCTTTCTATGATTTCCTTGATTTAATAAAGTTATGGAGTTGATTTTCTCAAGGATATTTTCATTATTTTCTATGTCTTTCACATTGTCCATATATTGCTCATTTGGTTCAATAACTAAGTCTTCTGACATTAGAACATATGGTCGTTTGTTTTTCTGAACTTCATTTAATCTTGATAAAATGGTCGAGTTGGTATTCTCAAAGATATCATCATGGTGGTTTATGTCTTTCATATTTAGATTGATGTCAGTAAAGAAAGAATCAGACCTTTCAACAGTATGTTGTCTCTCTCTCTGCGTTTCTTCTCTTAATGAATCAGGGGAATCATTTGCCCAAAATAATTCATCAGGTCTATTAAGAATGTCAATATCGTCCATGTAGCCATAGGTAATCATAGGTTCTGATTGTAAAGTAGTTTGTTGTTTATTTCTCTGATTTTCATAATTTGATAGAGAGGTTGAGTTGGTTTCTCCAAAGAAATTTTCCAGAGATTCTGTTCTTATAATATTATGGTCCTTCCTTCTATTGACTTTTTGTTTTGATTTTTCTTTTATTAATCCAGATTGTTCATAAAATTCTTCAACGCTTCCATTATCAGTTGTATTTGTAATATTTTGTTTGTTCGACTCATAAACGTTAATTTTAGAGCTAATTATAAGTCTACTTTTCATTAGCAAAGCCTTTTGGTTTCTCTTTTTCTTTTTTATAAAGAAATACTTATTTTCTGATTCTACATTGTTTTGTAATGACTGTCTGTCAACTTCAGAATTCAAAGGACTAATTTCTTGATTATGCATTTTTTTGTTTTCTTGTTGTTCCCGGTTGTCCTGGATCTTTCTCCAGACCTCCTCTTCTAGGCTCGAAAATTTTTCGGTCACGGTTTTCTCGAATGCTTCCAGACGATTGTCCAATTTCTCGAGACGATGGTCCAAGTTTCTTTGTTGCTCGGCTATCGTGCTGTTAAGTTCGTCGAATTGGTGGTTTTGTTTGTCAAATCGGTGGTTTTGTTCGTCGAATTTTCCCAAAATAATTTTTAATAAGTCCGTCATTTCGTTCTCTTTTGTTAGTTTAGTGGTGATAGGGGTTGTATCAGGTTCTGAGACTGTTTCGTGCGACACTGACTTCTCCTCTACTTCGTCTACGTTTATATGGGCTTCCGGATTATAACTCTTATCAGTCTCCATTTTATATGTATTTCGTGTTTCTAGATATAGGGTTTCTTAAAGTGGAATATGCAATTTTTTTAAATTTTTTATTTCTTTAATTTAGATATTATAGTAAAGAGAACCTTTGGACTGTGCCCTTACGTTGGACGCCAAATGAAATAACTTACTTTTGTAAATTAATTTGATTAGTATTGCCCCACGTTGAGGTGCCAAATGAAATAACTTACTTGTTGTTAATTTATTGTTTAAAAGAAAATAAATAACTTTTTAGATATAACAAAGAAAGAAATAATAATTTTATTTATTAAAATATTTAAATGCTTAAGAAACTTAATCTCAGGTTACGGTTCTCGCCGGCACAGTCCAAACCTTCACAAGTTTTTATCAAATTCATACATATATTAAATATTTGTATCAAAAAAAATTAAATATATATAATAATTATAACATAGAAACATAAATATCCATTAGGCCAATTTAAAGTTCAAATTTATAAACATATCTCACCATATACAAAGTTCTGTTCAATAACCTGCTTTCTCCATATATAAAGTTCTGTTTAATAACCTGCTTTTATCCTTTACTACACCCTCCTTCTACAACTTCTACAAACTGAACAACTAATATCAATCACAAAAAAAATACCATTCTGAAGTCTTCTTTAAATTTTATCACTATTTGAAATTAACAGATCTGCTCTGCTCTGCAATACAAATCATACTGACAATAATAATTTTTAAATTTTGTTAACAAAGGAATCTTTAGTTTTTGCTTTGTTGTATGAAAATATCTTTTTCTTCTTTTTTTTTTTTTTAAACTTCTTTGCATTTTTTAACATTGTACACCTGATTTACAACTTAATCTAAACAAATCTATTAACCATCAAATATTCAAAATTATAGTTCTCTTTGACAACCTTTTCCATTTCTTCTTTTAATATATTTATATTTAATTATTCTCCACCCAACCATTGCATCTTCCATGTGAGTTGTCTCAATGTCCCTTACAATTTTTTTTGCAAATCCATTTAGTCAGTCCCTTACAATTTTATTTGCAAAGTTAATTTTTGAATTAAATGGGTTTGTCAAAACATACAATGACAACGAGCAATGAATAGAATTTTTTTTTTTTTTTTTTTTTTTTAAATTTATTTATTTATTTTGAATTATGGTAATTAATCTTGTATATATTTATAATGTTTTATTGCTGAGATATGATATGGTCAGTTTTCTTTAGTATTTTGTAAATCAGTTATAAAAAATGTTGTTTTTCCCACAATCTGGCTAATTTTATAGGGACCTTCATAAATTTTGAATAATTTCGCTATTTATTTTTCTGGATTTCTTTTTTTTTTTTTTTTTTTTAATAAAATGGTATGTTTGGTCATTCCTAATACATTTCTATGTTCTCTTGACTGTTCAATGTTTTTTAAAGATTGCCTACTAACATCAGTAACTAAAGGTTTCGACCTTACAACACTTCGGCGTTTCTTTTTCTGGATTTCATGTCTTGACAAAATATTAGGGTTAGTGTTTTCAAATAATTCTCCATGGGCATCATGATCATTAATATTTTCTAAGGATTGTCTACTCATGTCAGAAAATAAAGGTTCTCCCTTTATAGCACTTTGTTTTCCCTCTCTGTGTGTTTCTCCTCTTAAGGAAACAATAGAATCAGCTGGCCTAAATAAATCATCACCATTGTTATTAAGAACTTCAATATTTCCCAAGAGTTGTCTATTGATGTCAAGATCCAACGGTTCTGACTGTATATTTCTTCGTTGTTTCTTTCTATGATTTCCTTGATTTAATAAAGTTATGGAGTTGATTTTCTCAAGGATATTTTCATTATTTTCTATGTCTTTCACATTGTCCATATATTGCTCATTTGGTTCAATAACTAAGTCTTCTGACATTAGAACATATGGTCGTTTGTTTTTCTGAACTTCATTTAATCTTGATAAAATGGTCGAGTTGGTATTCTCAAAGATATCATCATGGTGGTTTATGTCTTTCATATTTAGATTGATGTCAGTAAAGAAAGAATCAGACCTTTCAACAGTATGTTGTCTCTCTCTCTGCGTTTCTTCTCTTAATGAATCAGGGGAATCATTTGCCCAAAATAATTCATCAGGTCTATTAAGAATGTCAATATCGTCTATGTAGCCATAGGTAATCATAGGTTCTGATTGTAAAGTAGTTTGTTGTTTATTTCTCTGATTTTCATAATTTGATAGAGAGGTTGAGTTGGTTTCTCCAAAGAAATTTTCCAGAGATTCTGTTCTTATAATATTATGGTCCTTCCTTCTATTGACTTTTTGTTTTGATTTTTCTTTTATTAATCCAGATTGTTCATAAAATTCTTCAACGCTTCCATTATCAGTTGTATTTGTAATATTTTGTTTGTTCGACTCATAAACGTTAATTTTAGAGCTAATTATAAGTCTACTTTTCATTAGCAAAGCCTTTTGGTTTCTCTTTTTCTTTTTTATAAAGAAATACTTATTTTCTGATTCTACATTGTTTTGTAATGACTGTCTGTCAACTTCAGAATTCAAAGGACTAATTTCTTGATTATGCATTTTTTTGTTTTCTTGTTGTTCCCGGTTGTCCTGGATCTTTCTCCAGACCTCCTCTTCTAGGCTCGAAAATTTTTCGGTCACGGTTTTCTCGAATGCTTCCAGACGATTGTCCAATTTCTCGAGACGATGGTCCAAGTTTCTTTGTTGCTCGGCTATCGTGCTGTTAAGTTCGTCGAATTGGTGGTTTTGTTTGTCAAATCGGTGGTTTTGTTCGTCGAATTTTCCCAAAATAATTTTTAATAAGTCCGTCATTTCGTTCTCTTTTGTTAGTTTAGTGGTGATAGGGGTTGTATCAGGTTCTGAGACTGTTTCGTGCGACACTGACTTCTCCTCTACTTCGTCTACGTTTATATGGGCTTCCGGATTATAACTCTTATCAGTCTCCATTTTATATGTATTTCGTGTTTCTAGATATAGGGTTTCTTAAAGTGGAATATGCAATTTTTTTAAATTTTTTATTTCTTTAATTTAGATATTATAGTAAAGAGAACCTTTGGACTGTGCCCTTACGTTGGACGCCAAATGAAATAACTTACTTTTGTAAATTAATTTGATTAGTATTGCCCCACGTTGAGGTGCCAAATGAAATAACTTACTTGTTGTTAATTTATTGTTTAAAAGAAAATAAATAACTTTTTAGATATAACAAAGAAAGAAATAATAATTTTATTTATTAAAATATTTAAATGCTTAAGAAACTTAATCTCAGGTTACGGTTCTCGCCGGCACAGTCCAAACCTTCACAAGTTTTTATCAAATTCATACATATATTAAATATTTGTATCAAAAAAAATTAAATATATATAATAATTATAACATAGAAACATAAATATCCATTAGGCCAATTTAAAGTTCAAATTTATAAACATATCTCACCATATACAAAGTTCTGTTCAATAACCTGCTTTCTCCATATATAAAGTTCTGTTTAATAACCTGCTTTTATCCTTTACTACACCCTCCTTCTACAACTTCTACAAACTGAACAACTAATATCAATCACAAAAAAAATACCATTCTGAAGTCTTCTTTAAATTTTATCACTATTTGAAATTAACAGATCTGCTCTGCTCTGCAATACAAATCATACTGACAATAATAATTTTTAAATTTTGTTAACAAAGGAATCTTTAGTTTTTGCTTTGTTGTATGAAAATATCTTTTTCTTCTTTTTTTTTTTTTTAAACTTCTTTGCATTTTTTAACATTGTACACCTGATTTACAACTTAATCTAAACAAATCTATTAACCATCAAATATTCAAAATTATAGTTCTCTTTGACAACCTTTTCCATTTCTTCTTTTAATATATTTATATTTAATTATTCTCCACCCAACCATTGCATCTTCCATGTGAGTTGTCTCACTATATATCAAATAAAGTATATTATTTGAAATTTTGTATAAAAAAGTAAGATTGCCAAAACCAGCAGACAATATTTAGATCATTGTTGTTTTAGTTTTATGTGTAATTATTCTAAAAAGATATTTACTTTATTAATTTTTTTCTTAACAAAACACTGATTTGTTATTATTGTTATTTAGTGTGACTCACCACCTATGAGGGTTATTAGGAAATAAGCTTTTGAAATCACATAAACAAAATTATGTGTTTAATTAATTGAAAACCTCCTCCTACCAATGCTTTATTTATTTGTTTACATTTAGTCATAACAAAATATTTTCCTGTAACTATAGTAGGCATGCCTGATATTATAAATACGGATATCATTCACAGTCTGATAAAAAATAGACCTTTGGCCTTATTATGCCATTCCTAAGCCTGGGCCTGATGGGAAATCAAGCTCTCTATATAACCTAATCATTATACAAAAAGTCATTTTCAGTCCATATTTATGTTTCTGGGCAATGATGATGACCAACAAGCGTTTTAGTCTTTAAAATCATTATTCAAAGAATAGTGTACAACTATTGGTTAGTTTGCAGTTTCCGATTAACACTGTTACATTATAGAACTCTTTAACTATCATGTTATAGACAGTACAAAATGTTTCGACTTTTATTATAATTTTGTCGTCTGAACTTATTTTATGGTTTCCATTAATATTATTTTGGTGTACAGGCAGAATTTTGTTAATAGGTTGTTATTTTTAGTATATCCTTAACAACATTAACAATATAACTGTTATCAAAATGGGTCAGTCGCAAATTTTTCAATATTTTTTTATTAATTTTAATTTTAATTTTGAGAAGGCAGGTAAATATATATATGACTACATGGTCTATTAATGTTAAGACAAAATAAATGAAAAAAGAAGACTATACAATTTTATTTTATGGAGAAAAAAAGTTTAAATTTTAATTTAGACAGAACAAATAAAAAAACTATTTCACAGCTTACGACAGATAATAAGATTTTAAAAGTGCGCAATTAGAAATTATTAACATGTAGAATTAGTAACACTTGTAGCCTAACATAACATAATAATTTTTTTGTATTTTGTTAAAATTTTTGTGGCTTAACGTCTAGACTGGGAAGCTGCGTAATATACGGAATTTTCAACATGACTTCAACCTGTGCACATTGACTATACCAAAAACGAGTTATATTTTGTGGCACTTATTCTTATTTTGTGTAATTTAATCTATGTTACAATTAATTTTCTTTGGTTTTAATAAAATTTTACATAAATGGAATGGAAAATTAAAACAAGAACAAGCTCATTTATTGGCCTATGGTCATTTTCACATTTGTTTTACTGAGCTGATATATATGCCTTTGACTTTCACAGGGGTAAACAATTTTGACAAAATTGAATCATTCCGTGAGACACATCGTCCGCAAAACTGATAAATTTTCAACCCACTTTAACGGTAATTTTTCACGTTAATCCTTATACGATTTGGTCCAACTATTCATTACATGGGACACAGCACATAAAGTGTTTAAATATTTAGTTAATCAAACTCTGTGGTCTTGAGAAATGCTTGACAAAAATATCATTGTTGGACAGACATTCTGAAAATCGTCCAAATGTTTTCCAAATAAAACATCCTAATTTTCAGCATCTCACAGTACTTTCCTCACTTTTAAAAATAATTGATAAATTAAGTAAATAAAACATTTATTTTACATTTTAATTCAAACTAAAATCTCCATTATAAAAATGTTGTGTCCATTGTAATTCTATTCAAAAATAATAGTACTTGTGCATATTTATGAGTCCATTTTGTTTTACTTTTTTACATACCCATAATACGGAAAACGTTATATAATGGTTTTTAAAATTGTTGAGTGTTCATGGAAATATTTGTTTTTAACTATCCTGAGCCCAATAAAGTTTTTAATGGTGTTAGCCATGTGTGAAGGTTATATCTCGCCGTATTCCCCCCTCCCTCCATTTTATCTGTAACTCATAGTTTTAGAGGAGCTCATAAGATTAAAACTCCAAATTCAGATTTTCTGTAAATTGGTTGAAATGATTTTGATCATATTTTTCTAAAAAGTAGCCTCTAATGACTCAAATAAAACTTGTTGGTCACCATCTGTCATAAAAAATGTAATTTTTTAAGGTATCAAAAAAATGGGAAGCATGTTTGCCGACAAAAGTTAGAATATCTCATAATTATTAGTTGCTTGATAAAATTTTGATGAAATCTCAAGGATAATAACACAAATCATAAGTAGAAGGTCAGGTTTCCCCCTTCCCCCAAATTGTAAGACTTCATTTTATTTTACTTGTTTGGAAATTTAGTTTGGGTTTTGAATCCCAAAAATGTAATCAAAATCAGTTGTGCTGATTTAAAAATATTTAAATCTAGTTTTGTGAGACTACCCTTGGTTCTTTTCCCCTTTTGCCAATAACTCCCAAATCAGCATTTTTAGGTAATTGCCAATCATTATATTTGGTTTGGCAAATGAATTGAACCATTCTTTGAGTCAAATTTTAGAGCCAATTTTAAGATAATCATAATCATAAATTTTAATCTTTATGTTCGGTTCCACCCTAAACTTTGAGCATGCTTAATATTATGTTTTATGTATGGATGTGTGAGAAAGTTTTAATGCACTATTTATTTCAGTTTATTGAGAAACTAACTTTCAAATGAATAGTCCTGATTTAAACATTTCATATTAGGCCTACTACCCTGTTTGCCTAATTAACCTTAAAAACTTGTAATTTCGTTTTTTAAACTTGTATTGTATTATTTTATTTGAATACTAAACATAGTCTCCTCTACTCTAATGAAAATGCAATATTATAAACCCCAAATTATTTAAGTAATAATATGAAAGTCCTAATCCAACATAATTATCCTTGTTATAAATAAGTTGGTAAAACTATGCCACTAAGTGAGTCAGCTAGTGAGTGTAGTGTAGAATTTCCCAGGTGTGTTTTCACAGTCTACTGACTCCCCCTGTATTACCTGCACTGATGACATCATTTGTCCATACAAGGCATCTGGTTGTTAGGCCATTGACATGCTTTCATTATCATTCGGTTTTAAAATTTATGACCACATATCACCATAAGTTATTCTCACTAACTCACCTTTTGATCATAAGTAGACCGTAACATGGAAAATAACAAACATGAGGCTTGTATTAGTAACTTGGGTATTTTGAAATCATATGCCTTAATTTATTTCTACTAAGAGTTGTTTAAACTGATTACAGTTGTTTGATTTCTGTAGTGAATTTTTATTTAACTTTATCCTTTGAGGTTTTAGGCCTTAGTACTTATTACAATATTATTATTGATTTAAAATATATACATAGCTCCTTTTAGACATTTCACAAGTAAGGAATTAAATCTCAAATGAAATTTTCAAATTACTTTGTATATTTTAAGGACAAAAAATCAGACACCAATTAGATTTATGTTATTATACTAGTGGTTCTGTGAAGAGTAGACTTCTTTCTTTGGGCATTCAATAAATCACTCTTGTAAACTCAGTGTGGCTTCTGCCTTAGTGCCTGATGTAACTCTCAACAACATTTTATAGACATTTATATAACTCACAAGAAGCAATTATAAAAGTTTAGTCCTTTATGGTGGCTTGTTCCTTGCATTGTCATTTACCATGTTTGGGATCACAGTGATAGTAAATATTGTGTGGTACCCATCATTGTGTATAAACTTTGAATGCTGACTGCCTTGTATGAAAACTAACCTTTACCCCACTACTGGTGGTACAATTCTTTGAAAGTATAAATAACCCGCCTACTGTTTGTATTTGACTCTTAGTCACATTAATACATATGTATATATTACAACTTACATGAAAATTTTATTAAGTTTTATAGGAAATGCCAAGGAACAAAACCATGCAACTCTAATGTTAATAGGAATTATAGCTTAATAGGAGTGATGTGTCACAGGAATTAGGGTTCGGTTTCTTATGAATTTCAAAAAGCTTTAATTTATATTGTGATGATGTGAATATTTCCTGTCTAAAAGTTTTAGGAAAGAGTTCAAATTTCATTTCATTTGTAGTTTTTTATAATGCATGTTATGCCTCATTTTATTTAGTATTTATGAGGATACACTTTATTACTTTATTCTTAGTTAGGAACCATGCAGTAACTGTTTTGATTGTCTGTTATTTCAGTCCTATGGACTATCCTGTGTTTGGATCCTCCTTCAAAAAACTAAACTATCGGACTACTAACCTAATTAATACAATTCCCAAGTGGTATAGCACAAAAAAAATACAATTAAAATTATATAAAGGCTAACTTAAAATACATTCACAGCTTCTTTTTTTTCAATTAAAACAATTAATTGATGATTATTTTGAGTTAACACAGATCAATAAAAATTTTATCCCCTTTTGTAAAAATCTGAAATACCATTTTAGGGTATTTTAAAGAAAGTTTTTTCAGTCAAAAAATAAAATTATAACAATTCAATATGAAAAATTTCAGCTTATGAGTATTAATATAGAGACAAATTTTATTTTGTAAAGATAAAATAAATAAAGAGAAATTTACTAGATTATCTAAGTTTTAAGTCAAAAATATGTTTTGTTTCTAACATAAGTTGGTGTGGAGGTTATTCTTAGATTTAGTTGCTTAATATTTTTTTTTTTTTTTAACTTTTTTTTCTTCTTTGTAGTAAATTCTTTATATAATAATCATTCTTAGTTCTTCTCTGCACTAGTTAATATTTTTCAATAATTTGTATTGAATTTTATCTCCATGTAAATGATTTAAATTACAGCTTTTATGTCAATTACTATCTACATTATCAAATTTGTTTCCACAGTTTACTTTTTCACATTTGAACATAGTAAGTATAGAGGAATTTATTATTGTGATGGTCAAATATTTTTGTTGAGTTTTGCGGAACTATCCCTTATTGAGGTTCTTTGAGTACAAAAAATGTTTATTGGGAATGATGTATTGGAAACGATGCCCTATAGAATGGACCTATTTTACCACGTTTTTATTAGTTCGGTTTCAGTCATATCTGTCAGTCTGTCCGGGTGGTGGGATTTTGCAATCGAGTTTAAACTAACTTCCCGATAAGCTATAGACCTGAAATTATGAACATGGGTCAGAATTGGATGACAATACAATATTCAGTTGGTTTATTGTCTCTACATTATTTGTTTAAACAATAGTTATTTAAACAAATAAAAATTGGCCAATGAGATTAGATTTTTTAACCACGTTATTGATTAACCGCGTTATCGCTTAACCACGTTACTGCTTAACCGCATAACTGCGTTATCGCTTTTGAATGGTAACCGGAATATTGAAGTAGGATGAGGCAAATTTTTAATGGCTTGTGAGAGTTTTTGGATATACAAAACCGTATGAACTTCCATCATTAACAAATAACTTCAAACAGAGAATACAAAACCGATTGAAATCTTTCACCCGGGTATAAGACTAAAAAAGAGAAAATAATAAATCAAATAAAAAGAGTTTTTAACATACCACGTTTATAAAACGGACTAAAAAGTATAAAATAATTTTTCATGGCCCTTCTACAATTTTGAGGTAGGATTGTTAGTGGCTATGGATATATTTGGAATACTTAGAGAGAAAAACGTGGGGCGATTACTCAGAATGTAAATATGAGTGACGTTTCTATACCAACTTATTCCCCATCAGAAATAGATGGGAGAAAAGTTTGTAATACAGTATATTACATTTTTCTTTCTTTCTCATATTTAAATAAGAGACAAATTTAGGGAGATGACAACAATATTATTTTTTTATTAAAATTTGGTTTTGTGATGTATAGAAAGTTAGTGCAATGATTTTTGCACTGTGTATTTTAAATTTGTGTTAGCCAATTGGTATGTTTCTACCAACTAAACTGGACAGTGTGTATCTGAAAAGCATGGACAGTCTTCTGAATCAGAGGATCCTTAGGTTATATAAACAAAAATATTTCTACACAAAAAATATATAAATTTACTCTACACTTTTTTTTTTTTTTTTTTAAACCTAACCTTTTACCAATATACCAAAAACTAAAACTTTATTTCCCACTTTTTCAAAATGTTAGCCGTTTAAATTCTTATTATTTATTTCTGTATAAATCAGGATAAAAATAAATCTATACAAAAAAGTTGAAATATAAATTCTTGATAATTGACTATATTATCAAGAAGTTTATGATGTCAGTTATTCCTTATTAGTGGCTGTACTACATTATGTTACTTTTCAAGTCCTCAGATGTGTTATTGAATCTAATCTTGAAGATTTTGAACATTTGTTGTAATATTGTACAATTATTTTGTTTTTATTTCTAAACATAATTATTTTAGTTAGGCTATTTTGTTTTTTATCTTAATTAAATTTGTAATGGTATTTATATTCCTTTTTTGATACTTTTCCACATTACTTGAATAATTTTTTTTTCAAATTTTGTAACATCATTTACATTCTTGGGTGATTCCTGGTTTCCATTTCTAAATAAATTGTTACCGATCAGCACAAAGATTTTTTTTTAATGTGTTAACAATATATTGGAAATAAAATTTTATTATACAAAATCACAATTGTTTAAACAGTAACATGTAATTCATCCTATAATAATAATGAAAAACTGGTATTATACATTTTAGAGTGTTGTATTCAATTACCAAGAAATTGTTTTATTATTATTTTATTTTTAATCTATAACTCTTATCATCCTTTGACCTTTATCCAATGAGGAAATACCATTGAATTTGACATTAAAGGGGGTAAAGTATTTTATTTCTTGTTACTTTTATGTGAAATGAACGGTTTCAAAGATATTCAACATATTTAAATGGCCTCCATTTTGAAAATACTACCTAATATCTTGGTTTTGGGTGTTCTAGTAAAAGTTACATACAAAATCTAGACTCAATATCTCACCATTTATACAGCTACAATTTTTTAAAATAAAAAATACATACATGTTGAAAAACAAATCATTGTTGAACACTTGTTTATAGAATCTGTTTCTTAATTTTGATCTAAGGAACCCATTTCTGAAATTTGTCCATACTTTTCATATACACCATTGTATATATATAAATTTTAAATGAAAAATATATTTTAACTCGTGACCCAAAACAAACAAAAAATTTAAGTCTCTAATTAAAATACACAAAGTGATAATTTATTTTTATATTTGGACAGAAGATAAAATTGAATAAAAATATTTGTGCATTTTATCTATTAAAACTTGAAAAAACCCTGTTTATTTATTAAATAATTACATTTGAATAATGCCATTGACAGCTTTAGGAGTGTCATCCAGTGAACCTTGGATAGGCGTGTATATTATATCATGAATAAATTTAAAACTAGAATCAATAATTGCGCATCTTATGGAGATTGTTTCCTCGAATGTAGTCTGTAATCTTGCCTCCTCTACTTTGCATGAAGTTGTAAGGCAATATAATGACCTTGGACATTGTTCTGAAATTTATATTCAATAGGGAAATAAATTATTTTGTAATCATTGTTGATAAACAATAATTCAGTATGATGTACTTTGATCAAAGCTGTAATTAATGTTTTCCATTTTTATTTAATGTGTTACATCATACTTTCTAAATATTAGTGAAGGAAAGAATCTAAAAAATCTTAATCATTTGTTTAACTTATTTAGTCTTTTATAAACATTTGAATTATGTAATACAACATAAATATAAAATGATAATTTATTTTTATTTTCTACATCTACATAGTTGACTATTTTGAAGCACCCTGAACACAAACTAGTGATTTTTGCAATGATGTCTGCAATCTGTGCATTGCTTTAAAGTCCAAAGGAGTCCAAAAGATGGTATGTGGGGATATTTTGATTATATCTTGAGGTGTTTTTCTCTTTTTTCGATTACTCAAAATTCTGATTTTTTTATAATTGACTATAACAGTTTTGATCATATTTTTTCAAGTCTTCCAAGTCGAACAAAACATTTATTATTACTTGACATAGATCCCAAAAATGTGAGTTTGGTAATTCTTAGTTAAAAAATATTCCATAGAGCTTTTATAACATAATTTCTTAAAATTAGTTTTAACAATTTTGTTTAAATTTTAGTGCTGTATAATGAATAATAACACAATTTAATTAACCAAATTACATGTAAATTAGTAGTACAGCTTACGGATATTTAGTAAAAATCAAAAATAAACCTTAACCTCATCATTTAAAATTCTATTTAATTATATACAATTTATACTGTAAACCATTGGAAATATAATTAGGCTTACAAAATACAATAAAGTAAGTCTATATCTCCCAGACAGTCATTTCCGACAAAATCAAGGCTTAATATATCAAATACCAAGAAATCAGTATCACACAATTGTACATTGTTAATACAAATTTAAAACTGTAAACTATAGCATAAAATCAGCAATACTGCTGGAATAAAATCCTTTATTATTCAAAATTAAATAAGTTATGTAACCATTTGAACCTATTAGAATTGAGTAATATGAAAAACTAAAACTAAGGAGGAGAGAGGGAAATTGGGGGGAAAGGAAGAGCTTGTTCATTCAGACCCAGACAACTAAATTATAAACATAAAAATAACTTGAGGTATAAATTTATTAAAATCAAAAGCTTTAAAAAGAAACAAATATCTCTGTAGTTAATCATACATGTTTGTAAAAATAACAATAACGTGAAAATTTAAATATAAGTTTTCAAAAGGTATATTTTTTTAAAATATAAACAATAACTTTAACAATAACTGTTTTTAATGTTTAAAGTGTGTGTTTTTAAAGACTTGAGTATAGAAAAGAAATAAAGGACAATTTTTAAGTAGACTAATAAATAATATAATAATAAATGTAAGGCAAAATCTATGAAATATACATTATGTTTCAGAATTTTCAAATTTATGTATTTTAAAGGAATCGTTGTTGACTAACCTCAAAATAGTTAGCTGGGATTGGATCTTTATAATATCTAAAAAAGGGCAACATTTTGATGAGAAGATAACAACTATAAGTTTAACAACAATTATATATTTATTTAAAACAAATTGAAAATTATAAAACTATGTTTAAATAAAGTTGAAATCTAAAACTAATATTTTTGTTATCTGTATGCGTGTGTGAGTGAATACTATAATTAGTTAAGGAAACATTTATTTTATTTTACATAAGTAAAGATTAAATTTTAAAACTCAAATTTATCTCTGCATTTATTACCACTTACAAAGTTACTCCATAAAACAAAGTTATACATTCAACATTAACATATAAATGAAACACACTTAATAAATAACACAGTTAAAGTGAAAACTTACAAAATTAAAATTTCGTACTTAACGAAGTCTAACCTTGACGACAACTTTACAACATTCTACACTTACACATTGATTTCAAACACCTTATCCAGTGAGAAAAGAAAAGGTTCATCCTCATTCAGCATGAACATTGCGGAATAAAGGAAAACATACATTCCGAAACACTTGCTTAGGTCAACTTGCTTATAATATCTGTAAGAATGGTTACATAAACAGTTAACTGAAAACACAACACTGATAACAAAAATAAACAATTGCAACTCAACAAACAGGACATTCAGATGCACTTACAATGTTATATACACACATCTGGTTCTGATAATTATAGCAATTAATATTCTTGAAATCACAATTAATTGCATATTTTCACTGTAACAAATAAAGACTATATTTTGATTTTAGATTCTAATAAATCTCATAATCAATTTACAGTCTACATTTAAACAGTCTATATTTAAACTGAAACAATCAAAACACATTAGATTATCAATATATGTGTTAACTAATAATATTCAAAATTATATTTGGTCAAGAAATTAAAATTAGTAAATAGTAAACTAATTTGGATTTAAAACAATAATAATAATCCAAATAAAATTGTACAAAAATTTCGAACTGAATTATTTTAAAACCCTAGCAACAATTATCACTGACAAGTAGCACAACAATTTGTGGACCAATTTTTATAAAACTAAACTTTGGATGGTAAGATTTCATGCTAAGTGTGGGAATGTATGCCATTGGAAATTCCATTATGCTTAGAAATTACAACAAAGCAAGACTATACCTCCCAAACAGTAATTTCCAGCAAAATCAAGATTTAATACTATAAAATTATATATTGTACAAGGTGTAATGTGTTTTAACAAGATTATTTATTTAACATTATTATTTTAGAATCATTTAATTACAAAATGGGTAGTCTTAATCTCGGGGTTCAGCCGTAACTAATGCCTTAGCTATTTTTACAACACTTTTGGGTTCACAATATAAATTAAAAGTATAAAAATTTAATCTAAACAATTATTAGTATATGTGATATCTTAAAAAGTAATGAAAGGTGTGTGATGGAAATGGATAAGTGATGGGAGAAATATGATACAAAGTTATGGTGTTAAAGTGTTAGTAGTGTTTTAAAAATGTTGGTATTTATATTGCTTGTAATAATAATGTTAAATAAATTCCATGGAGGAATAAACAAAGTTATATATTCCAATATTCCATTCGTCAATGTTTCTAACTTTAAATAAAATTAAAACAACAATTTTTTTTTAGTATCAACCACAATGTTTTAATAGAACATTGTGGTTGATACTAAAAAAATTGTTGTTTTAATTTTATTTAAAATGGAATACCACCAAGTACCTACGGTCTCTAGCATAAATAGTTTCTAACTTTGTGTATTATATTTTAGCTACTTAGCTATTTTTTTTCCCTTCTTTTTTTTCGCTGAAATAATTATTTAAAACACTTAATCTTCCTGGATCTATAAGAATGATGCTGCCTCTTTGGATGTTTTGAATAGAAATGCCCAAAACCTTCTTCCGCCCGCCTTTACCATATTCACCATAGAGACTTCCTTTTCCTACCAAATGACAGTTCTTTTTTCTCTTTTTTCCTTTTTTTTTTTTTTTTACTTGTGGCATATAATATGAATTCTATCACTATTTATGTTTCTTAAATTGTATAATATGGATATACAAAATATGAATGATATTTATATCTACTTTGGTAGTATGGATTTTTTGAAATGAGTTATGTATTTGGTTGGTGATAATGAGTATGTTTAATTTGATGATTTTTATGTTATACAAGTATGATCTTATAACTTTAGGATTTCAGGATCATTACAATGTACCAAATGTCAACAAATTGGTCTCACACAATTGTGCATTGTTAATGCAAAATAAAAATATAAACTATAACATAAAATCAGCAATATTGCTGGAATAGAATCCTTTATTCATCAAAATTAAATAAGTCATGTGACCATTTGAACCCAAGAATTGAGAAATATGAAAATCTAAAACTATTGAAGAGAGAACGAAATTAGGAGAAATTAAGAATCTTGCTTATTCAGACCCAGACAACTAAATAAACATAAAAATAATAAAATGTGGTGTAAATTTAATTAAAATCAAAATAACTTAAAAGTAGAAGTTTATTAAAATCAAAAGTTTTAAAAAGAAACAACAAATGTCTCTAAAGTTAATCATATTATTTGTTTGTAAAAATAATAATAAAGTGAAAATTAAAATAATATTTAAAAGATTGTTCGGTTTTTTTAATAATTTTTTAATATTTTTATTTATTTATTTTATTTTTTTAACAAGGTGTAGTTTCAAAATATATAAATTGTTTTCAAAAGGTATATTAAAATATAAAAGCATAATATTAAAACTGTTTTTAATATATATTTTAAAGTGTGTTTTTTAAAGACTAGAATATAGAAAAGAAAAGAAGGACATACTAAACTCTTCTTTAGTAGATTAATAAATATTGTAATAATAAATGTAAGGCACAAATAAAAACCGTCAGGGTTACATAAAAACCGGGGGGTTTTTTTTAAACCAAAAATTTTGTTAATGCGTCTAGAATAAAATTTTGAACTCTGTTTATCATACAATCATTGTAAGACAATTTCCTATATTTAACCAATTAACGTTCACTCTTATTTTTAATTTAATGCCAAATAATAAACAAATTATATGAACTCACTTATGACGTAGAAATTTTAAAATACATTACAACCGGAACCAATCCATGTTTCACATATAAATCATATCACAGAAGAGATTAATAAAAATAGATAATATAATCTTATTAATAGAAATACCTTCATCATCGTTGGTTACTCCTTTGGACTTTTCTAAATGGTTCTTCATTTTTAGAACTTATCCTTCCAATTCATAACCACAATTTTTGCATCTGGCTCTAAGACCATTTCTAGTTTCAGTTTTGACTTCCTCAAAAGAAAGCCAAACTGTATCTCTTTTTCTTTCATTCATTTTGATTGCCTACCCTACAGCACTCAGTTTGACAACTGGATAGTAAAGAACTGAAACTGAACTCCACAAAAACCAACAATTGGAAATCTTGGGAACAGGAAGTTTCCACAGTAGCTAAGGGGGTTTCTCTATAAAGCTTGTTCAGGGAAATCCCCACTGTACCCAGTTTAAAAATAATAATAATAACAAAAAATTTAACAAAGTTTGTACCATGTAAAACTGTATATACAAATTGTTAATATGGGAATATAAAAGTTTAAATTTTTTATATGTGGATTATTTCCTGTCTTCTGAACGCTACAATTAGCTTACCTTGGTGACTTTTACAAAGAACACTTCATATTGGTTTATGAAAAGATTTAAAATATTTATGTTTAAAAAATCTTACTTTAATATGTTTTATATATAAAAAAATAAAAAATAAATTTAAAAAAAGTGGTTTAAACTGTCCAACCCTGGGCACAATTTTTTTATTTTTGTTTTTATTTTATTTTTCAGAATTTTTAAATGTATGTATTTTAAACGAATAATTATTGTCTAACCTGAAAATAGTTAGCCGGGGTTGGATCTTTATGATATCTAAAAAAGGCAACATTTTGATGATAGATAACAACTATATGTTTAACAACAATTATATATTTATTTAAAACAAATTGGAAAGTAAAATTTATAAAACTATATTTAAATATAATAAAAATCAAAACTATTAGTTTTTAAGTAATAAAAGTTGTGAAGGAGATATGCATTTTACTTTGCATAAGTAAAGATTAAATTTTTAAACTCAAATTTATTTCTGTATTTATTACCCCTTGTTTGATTGGTAAATACCAAAGCACAGCTGAGCAGAAATAATTCCTTTTATAGATTTCATAATATTTTAAAGCTTAAATAAATCATTCAAAACTATACTAAGTTAAAATAAGCCTTACAGAAGTCACTTTATACTTACATCGCTTACAGCGAGTTTATGGTAATGAAATGAGTTTTTAGCTTCACATTAAATATATAAATATTTTACAGAATTTAATAAAAATTCACAAAAGTTAATAAGGTGAGAACCTGTGTATACCAACTTACCACCCATACTAATTACTTTCTGGAAAATTTAGTAAGTAAATATTTGGTTTTGTAGATGGGTGTGTGAGAAAGTTATTGCAATATTTTTGCACTTTTTATTATTTATATTGTGTTACTTCATTCAGATATAGTCATTTGATAAACTTGTCATATGTATCTGACATCTAATTGAACTGTGACAGTTGTATTGTTGTCTGACCTTTTTATCTAGACATGTTTTTGCATGTATGAATGCTTTAGGTATGGCATTTACATAGTAAAATGTTAACATCCTATATTTTTACAGGTTACAGATGAAATGTAAAATTCTGAAAAGTTTTTTTATTATTTTATTTTAATATTTACCTTGAGTAATCTAGTTGTACACGGCAAACCCTTATTTTTGTTTTTAAATCTCCTCAAAAAGTCAAAAACCATCATCAATTTTGGAAAAGTTGTAAAGGCTAGATCCTTCTAGGTCTGCTTTTCTCCTTAAAAATTTCTTTCCATTTTTATTTTTTATATATTCCTTATACTGAGCTGTATGAAAATTGTCAACTATAAAATATAGCTAATACAAATAATATAGTTATATTAAATTAAACATAGACACAAGACAAAAACTTAATAATCAGATACAAAGATAAAAATTTGAAAGTCAATCAAAAGCACAAAATAAACCAGGAAGCAACCTAAAACCACAAATACAAAATGTAATAATATACACATTCAGAAATATACATATATACATTTAGAAAACTGTGAAGTGATATATATATTTTATTAAAGTTAAATATAGATCAAGATAGAAAACAAATATTATTATCAACCTTTTTTTTAAATTAGTTTACATATCTTTTCAAAAGTAGTTCAATTTCTTAATTATTGCTACAGCTGTTTCGCCTTAACAGAAGGCATCCTCAGGCATGGCACACGTAATACAAAATCACATTCACTACACGGATATATATACGCATACCCCATATGAAATTCCATACCAGGTTCCTTGATGTGGTCACATCCTTCTACTTCTAGTATAATTGGGCAACTCTTAAGAAATAATAAATAATAGCAATAATTAAGAAATTGAACTACTTTTGACAAGGTGTGTAAATCAATTTAAATTAGTAGTTTGAAAGGAATATGAAAATAACATTTTAGTTTGTGAACAACTGAAAATGATGAATTTGTTGATACTTGGTCACCCTTTGAACAAATTAACTAACTTTCTTTTTGTTTTTGCTTTTAAATATAGCAACATCAGTAGTTCTTAAACTACACTTCTGTCTTGTTTATAATTAAAAATAAAATAAACTTTTGTCTTATAAATATATTTGTACACTGTTTTCCGTATAAATTTTAGTAAAAATCTATATTTTAAATATTATAACCCTTCTCACTTGAAATGAGCAACATTTTGAGAAACAATCACGAAATGGGAGAAACACACATTTCCACACTTTATTTCAAACAAAAAAACATTTCAATGACTAAGTCACAATCTTCAGTTGTTACATATACATAAATACATGTAATTTTGTTTGGTGGCATCAGATGTTTGTGTATACATAACGACTGAAGATGATATCCATAAAGATACAAATTTTATTTTTTTTTATTTTAAAAGCTGGAATAATAATATCATTCACCAAACATCCATTCTATGACATCACAGTGGAAATGAATTATGGACTCCGTCTTTGAACAAATATTTAAATAGAGCCTAACTTGCTTTGCTTGTGACAAAAACTTGTAAATAATGATATTTGAATAAAATAGAGCTCTTAATTACAATGGTCATGGTTCATTTTTGTGTTTTGCCAAATATTCCTCAACAGTAATATATTCTTACTTGTGATTTTGCACAGGATTTTGTATCATTAAGCTTCATGTTTCCCTAAAATTTGAACTAAAACGGTTGAACCGATTTCAAGAATTCGTAATTTTGTGTTTTTTTCTTATGGCAGCTACTCAAATATTCTTAGTTATCAAATAAATAACGTCCCAATTTATGGCCAAAATGTGCCTACATACCAAATTCGATTATAATTATGTGTTTGGTCTGTGGAGGACTACACATACGACAAACACCAGACAGATGGTATTACAAAAACCACTTTTTTGGATTCAGGAGATCTCAAATAATTGAATGTATTCTTGAAAAACTTGACATCAAAATTTGACCCATCACATTCTACTAACTTTCTATACTAAGGTATTTTTGTAAAAGTAAATTTTAAAGAATAGATAAAATATGAGCAGGAAAAAAATATTATTTTAGTTATTATTATTTTGTAGTTTTTCCTGTTCTGGTTATTCAGCAACATGGTTACACATAAAAATGAGTTCACTGTATATTATTACAAACTAATGTAAGCCTTTGTAATGAATTGGTCTTATATCCTCTCATAAAATGTAAAAATTATATAAATGTGATCCATACACATCTATAACAATATTAAAAAGAAAGAAAAAAACATTTTTAATTAACTGGTGGGTCAATAAATATTAGTCAACAATTAGCTAAGGATTTATAAACACAATATAAATGGCTTATAATAATGATGAAAATAGTCTGTCAATTATAAATTGTTTAAGATGTTGAGATCAGTATGAAGACAAAGTTATGTAAAGAAACAACACAACAATAGGTCACAGATTCACACTCATAGTATAACCTTGACTTACTCTTCTGCACAGATTGGGCTTGAGCCAATATAATACAATGATAAACAACAATTAATGTGCATGTGCTTGTCTTGCTACGCAGATGTAATTTAAATCATATCAGGTTAGAGGATGTGAGACCTATATTTGTTTATTAACACTTCTGATAAAATTGTCTTGACTGAGTCAATTGTTTTCTATGTATCTCAATTGGTTTCTACGTTATTAATCACTACTTGTATACTTATATCTTTATTTGGTCATATTGTTGTCAGTTTTACTTAATGTATATTAATCATTTTAATACTAAATTTAATGAATAACTTCATTTGTGACTCAAAGAAAGTAAGAGAGAAATTCTTAAATTTAAGGAAGTTGGTGAAGTTTAAGAATTACTTGTGATGCAGTTTTAAAATATTACTTTAGGCTTAAAATTAAGTATAAACTATTGAGTGAAAATCTTCAGCTTTCAAAATACCAAGTAGTTGAATTAATTAAAATTGATTTATACTTAAAACATTAAAATTGTTTAACGCATCAATTTGAAATTTTTATTTTGCTTTTATTTCAACCAAAATAAATTACTTGATTGCGTTCAGTGCACCAAAAACATCTGAAACATAAGTTTTAACAAAATGATTATACAATCAAAATCATTGAAAATTATAGTCTACATTTTGAATCTTTGAAAATTGTGCAATGTTTGACTATTTTTATTCCTACAGTACTGAAAATGGATAATTGTTAAATTTAACATATGATATCCATCATACAAATGTAATATGTATAACTTCCATTTAACTTAATATTAATTTAAGTAAATACTGCAATACAAAGTTTTAATTTCGTAACTTGAAGCTTCAAAAAACTAAAACTGATTCATAGACTGTTTAACCCTACGAGTGTTAAGTCGCTCAAGTCGCTCGGCTATGTGACAAGAAATCACGTTTTTTGCAATTCAACATTTCGCTCATTTAGAATCGTCCTACCGCAATAAAAAAAATAGGGTTGGAAAGCTAATGTTCCGTAGATGCATAATCATGCAAAAAAAAAACACACAAAACGTTAAAAATAATATTAAAAAATTTGCCAAAGTTTTTTGGTGATTTTTTTCAAATTAGGCAAAACATTTCCCCTATTTACGTAAAACTTTTTTTTTTTTAATGTAACAATTTTTTTTTCCCTCTAAATATATTCACAAATATTACACAAAACTTTTGTACATCTTGAAAAAAGGTGGTAAGCTATTGATTTTGGATGATACAGGTTTTTCTGAAAATGTTAACTTCATTTTTTTACACCTAACATACTTACTCCAAAACCGTTTCATATATTTCTTTTTTTTTTTACATAGATAAATTCTACGCGTCTTTCTGAGAAAAATGATATCCTATAAGTTAGGTTTTGTATACAAATAATATATTTTATTAATTTTTAAACAAACAAAGAAACTTAACATGAACAGGAAGATAACTAGGGTTAAAGGAAGATAAGTTTAAAAAAAAACATTTAAGCCATTCAGGTTGTTGAAACTATTGTTTGTTTTTATTTTAAAAAAATAAATAAAAAAAACCTTTTTTGATGACTTAAATTTTAGAAAATAAGCTGAAGAGTACACATTAATTTTATAACCAATGTCCACAATGTACACTTTGCTTATATTAGGTTATTATTACTCAAATTTAAGTCTAGTTGTTATAATTATGCAAATAATATAATCCCTGATTGTTTACCATCACATTAGTAACCATGTCTTTCTGAAAATGGGTGAGGGGGAAGGCTGACTGTAGGCCTGAAAAAAAATAGCATACAGTAAATTGTCACAAACAAACTCCTATTTTTATTGTTGTTCTATTTTGTGTGAATCATTACTATAATGATATAAACATGTTTCACGTATGTTTGGCTCTTGACTAATTTTTATACACATATATTTGATTAATATCCGTTTATATTTGTGAATGAAAAAATTAAAAATTTTATTAAGGGAAAATAATGAGGGGGAAAGGAGGTACTTGGATGTTCTAAGGAAGTGTCAATAAAAAATAAAAAAAATATTTGCTTAATTATAGGAGCAAAGGCCACTCTGTAACATTTAGATGTGAGAAACAACTTAAAAGTAGATAATAGACTTGCTTTGAAGTCAAACTAAAGAGTTCTTTGTCTACTAAATTTGCTTTTACAGTTTGTAACACCTTAAATGTTTATTTAACACCTCAAACATATATAGAAGCTATTTCAAGAAATTGTGTTCATTATGTAATCATGCATGATTGACTCATAAGCATGAATCAGATAGACAACACACCTGTTTTTCTTCACTGGAGTTCAATTAATTTTTAAACAATTACCAAATAATCAGCTATTTACTTTTAATAATGTTTAATACATAAATTGTAATCCTCCTCAAAGCAATACTGACACCAGAAATCATGAAATGTCCACTGATCCTACCTATCGGAGTAATTTAGCACCATTATTATTTGCTCATTGTATATGTGTGGTAAGGTGCTGTAAATCTCACATTTTACTTAATGTTTTGTATGTGGGCGAATTTTTAATAACATTTGGACAAATTTGTTAATCAGAAAAAACATTCGGTTACTTTAAAAATTTTTTTAGGAGGTTTCTTCATCCTAATGTTATACATCATCTAACAATATCTAAAATTAACACAGCCTTATCCAAACATTTTTTGTACAACACAAAAATAAGAGAGGTGTTACTAATACTACTATGTGTGTTTGTTAGAAGTTATGATCCGGATTTGGGTCATTCGGTTAAAAAAAAAGAAGTTCTTTTGTCAAATGCTGTCCATTATTTATTATAATACAATAATAATCTCTTTTTATAATAAAACAACTATTAGTTTTACGTGTTACAATAATATTCCCTTAAGTACAAGGAGACAAGTTACTACGGCCTGAGTCAACCAAGATGTAACTGTATAATGGATGACTAGCTCTATTTATAATCTATGTTTACTTGATAAAACAACAATAAATCCTACTGATTAAGAGATGTTTCAGAACATAACTCCCTTCATCCCTAAACAGAATTTTAGGGTTTGGCTGATTTGTATCCAAAGTTACAGCAGGTTTTCTTGATAATCAAACTATATAAGTTTATGGTCGAAATACTAATATTTGTTGTTATATGTAATTTTTTATTTAAATTTGAAAAAATATTTAGTTCTATTCCATCAGATTTTTTTTTTTAAACCTTCTACAACAATGTTAGTTTTTATAAAGTCTTTACAATAAGCGAAGTCTTTTTTTCTGCCAATTCCTGAACTGTAATCTTTTTTTACTTCCAATTTTGCACAAAAGATTGGGTTCTCCATCATCACATTTCACTCAAATTTGAAAAAATATCCAATTTTGAGAGACATTATGTCTTATAACAGCTCTTAGGCTGATTTAAAAATTTTTAACTGATTACTCACAAACCTGCTTTTTCTGAGAGACAGCAGCTAATATATTTTGTTTGGATCTTTAGAGGAACTGTTGTTTGTTTTTTGTTTTTTTTTAAGTCCCTGAGAAATAGATATAAATATATGTCTTAAATATATGTACTTTAAATTTCAATTGGGTTTGGTAAGAGCATACTATAGTCCCCTATACCAAATTATATATTCCTCTCCTAATTTTGTGGCCACTATCGTGCTTGCGATTAATGTCGACGGACGGACGGCATGTCGAAAATCATTTCTTGATTTCCTGAGGCCATGAAACATGAAGATCAGTCAAAAAACAGGGGTTGAAATTTTTGAAGATTACCAAATTTAACCTATTCTGCATAAGTAAAATGAATGTTTGAAGAAACTATAATAACATCAGGAAGTCTATTATCCAAGAACTTTAAAAGTAAAAAAGTGTTTTGTTTTGTATAAAATAACATTGTTAATGACATTGGTTCAGGTTGTTGGCTGAAGGTAGAATATTATCAAACAATTATAATGGAATCGTGCCAAAACCAGTCATGTGATGATAAACTGTATAGTAGAGTATATGCCAAAACTGCAATTGACTTTTCATTCACTTTCTATGTTTTACAATAATAAGTTTTGTTTAAACCATTCATCTACAAGTTTTGTATGCAATATAGAGTCCAGATTCAATTGTCATTCAATAAAAAACTCATTGTCAATAATTTGAATGATTTCACTATTTCAGAAATGGTCAAGACATGCCATTTTGCTAGATAATTACAAACACTAATAATTGAAACCTGCAACTGGTTACAATATTTAATTTGTTCAGAAATACCCACCTAAAATGGGAATAACAGTCTGCAATATCTAATCAACATGTAGAATGAACAATAACCTTGATTAGTAGAGCCATCTTTTTCGAAAATAAAAAAAAAATAACATGGCAGAATATTTTAGTTAAAGTACTAGGTAAAAACTAGAGGTTTGTTATTCTTTTTGAACTGAGAAATGTGAGATGTTTTTATATTTTTATAAAATAAAATTTTACTAATTAAATTGAATACAATTTTCTATTTCCCCAATATCAAAGACTATTCTAAAAAGATGTAGTGTAATTTATTAATTACTGTTTTGCTTTATTTTTTAATAAAAATTTTAAAAAATATAAGTGAAATTATAAGTGCTTTATCATTTTTGTTTTGCCATCTCAAAAATCTTGAAATTACCAATTTTTATAATTTATAATTTTATAAAGAAAATGCTTAGATTTCTATCTATCCGCCATTTTGTGTTATTAACAAAAATATTTTGTCTCGTTAATAGTTTGTAATAGGTTTCTGAGATATTATAAGTTAAAAAGTTTAAATAGCAGCCATTTTGAAATGGGTAAAAGAAATCGGTTGATTATTTTTCTCAAATTGGATCTTTATAACACTAAATAGCTTGAAAATGTTTAACTCCATATCATTTGCCGTTAAATGGATATGATTTTTTTTTTTGCTGTGAGGAATAACCTCCTGAATTCTTGAAACTTTTTTTTTTTAATACTGTTTATAGAACACACTTTACTAATTTTTTTTCTAAATATATATATTATTATTTATACAAGGTCTTTCAAGAAAAACTCCTGGTTGTTTTGTTTGTCAGTGACTCTGATATCTTTCACCTCTACAATAAAAAGTTAGATATTAGGCCTGTCTGGCCATAAAAATTGAAGGAAAAAGTATAGAGGTAGAAGTCCGTTTCTCATCCTTTTTAAATACAGCATGAATATAACTAAAATGATACCTTATTTTAAAAGTCTTTGTATGATAAAAATATTTTAGCCAAAGTTGTTTTTAGTATATTTTACCATTTTAAAATGATGACCATAAAATGTGTTTTATGTGTTCTTTCATCATGACTAAGCTCGTTAACGTAAGAGAAATTTTAGACAAAATATAGAATCAGTGTTTGAAGAAGCTTTTAATCGATATGACAGATGTTCAATTTGTCAAAATTTTACCTAAGTCATTGCCAATTTCAAAATTTTTAAATAGGATGGTTAGGATTTAAAATAGAATAGTAGTTCAAAATTTAAAGGGCATAAAAAGACAAACATATTTTATATTAAAAAATTTTCTCGCTTTTGAATAGGAGCCCAGAAATGTGATTTTTATGATGTTTTCTCAAATAAAAAAGAACATGATTTTAGATAGTATTTAAAATTCTAATAGATCAGGTGTCATTTGAGTTTCTATGAGCTAATTAGCAGCATAGAATGAATAAAATATTCACTTTCTTATGAAACATTTTCCTTTTGTTGAAGGAACATATGAAATATATTAATTTTATATACACGAGGTTAATAAAAACTACCACCCCATCTTTCTTGTTTTTTAAAAAATATTTGAGATATTTTAATTCTGTTTGCAGCAATCTCTTTAAGTGGGAGGGAAAACCTAAAAAATCAAGTTTTTTTTTTTTTTAATGTGGTGGGGTTGCTAAAAAATTTCAAATGGCATGGCTTGTTTGTGATACCTTCATTTTAAATGTCTCTTTGAGACAAGAAAAATGATAACAAAATTAAATTCTAACCCTCCAAAAGTAAATAGTGTCCAAAAGAGTTTTTTATGTCCTAAGCGAGATTTACATGTAAAACATGTTTAAACAAAGACTATACTACTGCATGTAGCAACAGAGAGCACAATTTGGACATTTAATATGAGCTAGATTACATTAATGCCATACAAGGGGGTGTACCATATCAATCTGGCTTTGTAATTAAAATAACTCTTTTGGCCACTTTTTTGTTTTCGGTAGTCAGACTTTAATTAATTTGTCATTTTTCTTGTCTCACAAAGACGTCTAAATAAGATAACACAAACCATTTGAAATTTTTGAGCAACCCTTCATAATTTGAAAAACATAAACCTTTGTGTTTTTAGGTTCCTGAACTGTAATTTTTTTTTACTTCCAATTTTACACACAAAATTGGGTTCTCCATCATCATATTTCACTCAAATTTGAAAAAATGGGTAGAACCAATTTTGAGAGACATGTCGTATAACAGCTCTTAGGCTGATTTTTTAAAAAATTTTACTGATAACTTACAAACCTGCTTTTTCTGAGAGACAGCAACTAATATATTTTTTTCGATCTTTAGAGGAACTGTTGTTTGTTTTTTTAAGTCCCTGAAAAATAGACAAAATATGGCCAAATATCAAATTTCATTAAAATCAGTCTACATGTTTGGGCTGTAAAACATTGCACAGACGTAGAAACATCATTCTAATCTGTGAATCTCAAAACAGATATATACATATAAAACTTTACACATCAGTTTTTTGACCCACCACATAACTTTACATAACTACATAGCCTGCATCTGAGAAAATAAATGTTGTAAAACACTAATATGTAGGATTGCTAGACATGTCATGGTTTCAGGCGTTTCAACGAGAATGATCGTAATAGCTAAAATTTCTATATTATAAATTCACTAAAAGTGTGAACGAAGCTAGAGATAAGTAAAACAAGTGAGAATGGAATTTTAAAAAGTTGTAAGGCTTTTCCACATCAGAGCTTTTCACATATTTCAACTTGGCTACCTCTTCAGTGCCTAGGTTAATGACTTTAAGTGACAGCCAACCAAGACAAGAGAAAGTTGGAATGGATCTTTTATTACCCGTATCTTAATGGTTGATATTGTTTAAACTTGCTTTTTTTTATCTCTCTTCCAGTGCCTTTACGCCATATCCTTTTAAAATTCTTCACTGATTATACTCTAAATGAGGATGAATCGGATAAAGTCCTATACTGTATTTCCTTCCCAAAACGAGTTTGAAATTGTTCCTTTATTTTTTTTCATTTTAATAATATATATAATATTTATTTAGTTTTTAACAAAGTTTATTAAAACTGAAGAAGACGTGAGTGTAGTACAATTAGTAGTGAGGTTAAAATATAATTATTTAAACTTTAAATTAATTTTGCCACTTTAACCCTAAATGTGATAACATTATTGAGTGTGTCGCAATCGTCTTTATAAAATGATAGGAACACACTCCATGACGTATTCAGTTTTTACACTTTTAATACGTCCTAAATAATTTTTTGTTATTATGATCACGGGATATCTTAAATTCCAAAGGTCATCAAGATTTTTTAAAATTTTTGTTGTCTTCATAGGCCTTTTGTTGTTGTTCTCTTGTTGATATACATGTGTGTAACACTTAACGAGCGGATCACATAGTTTGTTTTATTTTTATATTTTTAGTATTGTATTTTCATTTTTTGAAATTGTCATAAGTTTAGTTGTGTGCCTTACAAAAATAAACGTTGCATTAAAATCCCACAAACGTTCTCACACTCCCATTCACAGTTGAAATAGTAATCAAACAAAAACTATTCATTATCATAAATTACAGTTTGGTAGTTGTCAATGGAAAACTAATGGACACCGTCTTAGATTGTTTAGGTTATTTTAAACTATATTTATATATTTTTAATAAGGTGACTTGTGTCATAAACTCATCTTAAGACAATTTATTTAAGATGAAATCAAATTTAAATGATGCAATTAATTTCATTTTTTTAAAGAATGTTTTGCCTAATGGTAATTTTATATTATTTACTATTTTGCACACTGGTTTGAGTAATTAGTCTTTAAATTTCACCAAAATTTTAATGAAATCGGTGGAAATTATGTCTTATATAACAGCTCCAAGACTGAGTTTTTGTTTTTTACCAATAACTCACAAGCTGATATTTTTTGAGAGATGGAAACAGATACGCTTTGTCACCTTAGAGGCAACATTTTATAAAATCGTTATTAGCCGATTTTGAGAAAATCAAATCTGATTAACATTGGTCTGTTCGTTTGAGCTATAGAGCAGTCCACTCAAAACAGATATTTCTGAAAAAAACTACCCAGGTCACATTTTTATTTTTTGAGCCATCACAACCCTCACTACTAAGGTATTTGAAGTAAAATTGGTAACAGCTATGCAGCTTCTAGGATTCTTATTAGTTCTGTCATACGCTAACTTACTACTACCTAACAACAGCTCTGTGATCCTGCCACCGGTTGCCCATGGTTCTTGTATTAGGGCAACATCAATTCCTTACTGTGATGAAAGTTGACTTGATCTACCTTCATCCTTCTTTGGAGTGGAGATGTTAAGATGTTTGACCCCCATTTATTATTTTTCCAATCGTAGGTTGGGTCGGACCTCCTAGAGTCCTTAGGTCCTGCTGATTGGGAAGTGGGTTCCATAGGGTTAGGTAAAACCCCAGTTTCCTCTACTTCCATTTTCTTCTCCCTCCTGAATTATCTTTTTCAAATTCCCTAAGGTCGACTTTGTTTAATATTTTATTACTATCCAGTAAATCCTACGAGTAACTAGTTAAGGAAGTAAACAGTCCACCCATGCAGAGCCCTACATGGATAGGTAAGGCTAATTAAAACTGGAGGTCCAAAGTGTGCATATTAAGCTTAGCCCCTTTTAAGCCATGCAGCTCTCACCTTATTCTGTTCAGTCTTGGCTTGGGATAGATAATGTTCTAACTTCCACCACATACCAAAAAGTTTAGCCACACTAATACGTTGCCCACTCTCTATCACGTGGAGGTATGGAAGTCTTCATTTGAAACAGCACACATAAATCCTCACATCATCACACCCTCGAGAGAATGAATGCAGGGAACACATATAAGGGCTCTTTCCCAGTGCTTGTCTTGCGTAGATTTAAAATAAAGTAATTTTCAAGGAAAGAGCTAATGGTTTTGTGGATGGGTGTTTGAAAAGTTAGTGCACTGTTTATTTTTATATTAGATATAGTTTTCCCATGTTTTTCTGGGATGGTGGATATGAATACTCACTATTTTTATCGTTGAGCATTAAATTGAAACATTAAATAACCAAAGAATAGCTGCAATAGTAACTCTTGCATTACACTCCTACTCTGTCTGTAATAAAGTTAGTTGTGTTGTAAGCTACAGTTATTTCAGGCATTTATAAGTAGACTAATTTTATTTGTGCCGAGTGGTAAATTCTTTGAAGTGATAAGATGATGTCATATCTTGTTTGGCTTCAGTAGGATACTATATAAATTTGCTTACCTTTGTAAAATATGTTTTTTAAACTAGTAATTTATTTATGCAGTTATTTAATATTTTTAATACAAGATTATGTCGTTTTCCTTAGTTAAATGATTAGATTTTTATGAATTCCTTTGCATTCTATTAGTTATTTAAAATTTTAAATCTAGCTATTGACATATTCGTAGTTGTGATATAGTACAATAAAAATAGATTTTTAAAAGTAAAAATTAAAATGTCAACAAAATAAACTATGGGAAGTTGTTTTAAAATACTTTCCCTTTTAAGAAATCTATGTCTTGAGTTCTCCAAAGAGTCGCTTTTCAAGGGCATCAAGTGAAGGAGTTGAAAAATCTTTTTATAAGATTATCAATTAAAATATTTAATTTAAAAAAATATATATTAAAAACAATTTTCAAAGATCATAAAATTTCATACAATTTCGTTTTTTAGTCGTTTTAATATGATTAAGATGAATCTAGTTATACCCTTTTAAATGTGACACTTAAATTACCCCCATGTTGCATACACAATTTAATTGTTAATAACTCTTGAAAAATATGTTGTATCGGAAATTCTGAAAATTTGTGTTTATTTTGAGCCTTTATTTTATTTCTATGATTAAAGTTATGATTGAAATTAGGAAAAAAAATTCTGTAAAACCAAAAATTAAAATCTATCAATTCATGAATAACAATAAATTTTCATTATTAGTCTATAAAATGTTTTCAGTTTTCTATGATTAAAAAAAGAGCAATTACTGAAAAAGAAAATAGATAGAAACATAATTTCAAATCCAACTAATGAGAAAACGCTCAATTTTCCACAAGAAATACTTTATTAGTAGAGTAGTAGAGTAAAGGGCAACCGAGTTGGCGAAGCCGGCAAGCAGTCCACTACTATCCAGCAATGAGCGCTCCAGTCAATAAATCCAATATTTCTACCTTAGGCCTACCTCCAATACTTAAATATTTCATATAAAAATAATGTATGAGTGCAATGTTTTTAATGGGAGTTCCAATAAAGTAACATAATTTGACAGTGATTATATTATACCCTATCACCCTATTAGCATATTGTTTTTGGATAATATATTAAATTGATTCTGTACTTATATTTAAAGTGACTATTTGTATTATTGTTGAAGATAGATAGTTTTAATAACTTACTTTAATATTAAACTAATCACAATATTAATATTCAAATTTACATATGATTTGGTTGATTTTAGTACAAAAAACTATTCATTAAAACTGTATATTAGATTCTTATACAGTTGTGAGAATATAGACAGATATAGTAGTACTAAAACAATATTTTTACACAGGAAAGTATGCATTAGGCGGGCGAAATGAATAGTAGCATGCTCCACCAACTCGGCTGCCTCTTACTCTAACAAGACAATGTATCTTTTTTTTTTTCCTTTTAAAATTGTGTACTTCTAACAATTGAAGATGATAACTTAGTTGTTGAACCGCCATCCTTATCAACAAAGTGTATATTGAAAAAATGTTGTGGGTTTTCTTTGGTTTATTGATTTAATTTTCCACAATTTTGCTCATTTCAAATGAATAACATTAAAGTTTATACATCTCTAATTACAAAAACTAAGTTGGATTTAGTTGTCTAGATTTTCATATTAATTTAATTATGGTTTGGAAAAGATTGCAAAATAACAAACATGAAATTGTTTTATAGAAGTTCGTTCTTATTTACGAAGTACATGAACCTATAAGATGTCATTTTAGCCATCTGCAAATATATTAATAATAAGTCGATACACAGAAATCACGAAAACAAATGTTTATTCTATCCTTTAACTTTGATTAAAGCTAAATTTAGTACAACAATAGAAGACAATTACTTGTAAGGACAGTATCAATTAGTATTGAATTCTAGTAACAAGAGGCTAATGAAGCCAACAAATACATCTGTTTTTTAGACAAACATATGGGGTTATAAAATATTTGCCAACTGATACCACTGACTGAAAAGATGACAATTTCTTTTGGGTTTTTTTTGTATATTTCCTTAATTGCAGGCCTCGAATTCTGTATAATTACATTCAGATCACAAAAATTAGTTAATATAGGTTTAATAAGAACTAACAAAAGAATTACTGTTATTTTGAAATTAACCCACAGATTCAATTAATATTATTTCTACTAGAGCTGTCATTGCTGATTTTGCAAAAACTGTACTGGTTAATTGGCAAAAAAATCCCAGCTACTACTTCAAAACAAATTATTCATATACCATTCTAAAGCCTATCTGGACATATAGGATTCAATTATGGAGTACAGCCAGATTGAATTATTGAATACAACCAATATTTTCAATTTGGACGTGCTTCAACATTTTAAAAGAGAGTAGTGTGTAGTATAACAAGTGTTCGTCGTACGTAGTTTGGACAAGAGACCTATAGATTATTGTCATCAAAGAATAAATCAAATAATTTAGTGACAAGTATAAAATCAAAGTTCAAGCATACTCAGATGTAATAGTTTAGGAGCTTTTTAGCATTTCAGGTGAAGAATGCCTTCTCAAACCAAAATTAATAATTATAGTCCCATGTTGTTAACAAACTTCAAGCTTCATTTAACTACAGGGATTATCTCATTGAAGGTGTTCCTACATTACAACTTTAATATAGCTTCACAACATTTACTTATTTTTTCAGAAAAAAATATCGATTGTAAATAGATAGATATGGGTTAATAACAAAAGTACAGTACTGTTTGAAAGTTATTTGATAAAGATTATTTGTTCGTATTAATGATATAGTTTACTTGTATGATTACCATTATATATGTGTATATAAAAACAAATACATGATGAGTTAAGTCTCGTTATTAAGTCATAAGCCTATAACGAAAAAGAAAAAATGAAAATCGCCAATTACACCTAGGCCCATGTTGAAAACAAACTAGTAATGTAAACTGTGTAATGCAGTTCTATGCCTTGTGTTTTTCTTGGTCACATTTGTATTTAGCTTTACTTTTAGTTTCAACATAACCCTAGACTATGTTGGTGTTTCCTTCACATTTTATGTATATCACTTTATACCATTACTTTATCATTTGATACGACTTGATTTATACTCTCGAAACATCACATATTTAGCTCTTATATACACAAATAATGCCAAACATCCTATTATATTCATGAAATATCTTGTATTTAGTTTGTATAAACACAAATGATAAACAAACTCTTTTAGGGATCATTGGATACAAATTAACTATCCTAAAGTTATCCTCCAAAATATGAGTTTATGAATTTTGGAAATTTGCCAGCTTTTAAAAATTTAGCTGCTGATTTTTCTAGTTAATGAAGTTGTTCTTTGACAAGTCCACATAACACATTTGAGCAAAATTAGACTAAAATTACAACCTGTAGACTGTTTTCTAACATACATTTGCTGTGTATATAATGAGTAAAAAATTATGTCGAATTATTTCAATGTGTAGGATCAGTGGACATTTTATTAGTGTCAGATGTTGGAGTTTCAATGGAGACTACAATAATTAGAATTTCTGTACATATAAGAAATTCATAAATACTTTTAAGGCTTTTATTTGATTATGTAGCAAAGGGTTTCTACAAAGGGTGATGACATTTTAACAGTTTAGCGTATTTCAACATTTCCTAAAAGATGTTTAATTTTTCGTGTTCGTTTGTTTGTGTGTTACATTTTGATATATGTAATATCGAGAAGTTATTTTAATAAATTTCTATGTTTATTATGGGTGAACATGTTTTAGAATCAAAGATCCTAACAGATAATACTGAAATAGATCCCAATATAGGTCGTGATATTTATAATGTGATAATTATCTGACAAAATCACAGAAAATGTTTTTTGCAATTTATTAACTTTTTTATCAGTCACAAATAAGGGGAGGAATAGGAATTGCGTATTAGATCCGATTTTATCTTTGGCTATAAATGCCAATGTAATCAATATGACTCTCTTTCCTCGTCCTAGCTTGATAAACTTTTAAAGCTCTCATGGGAGGACATACAATCTACCACAAGAAACCTCATCATATTTAAAGTTCATGCATCAGATTGATATGTGGATTGGATTCTAATCTGTACATAGTGGCAAGTGTGCTAGTAAATTTCATTGGTTATTATTATTGTATGACTAGTAAGTAATACTTATTATTGTAAGTAAGCACCAATTTAAATCTAGTATTACATTATTAATCTATTAGTCTACATCATAATATTTTATAATTTCAATCAAATACAATATATGGTTTGGAAATTTTTATGGAACAAGCGTAAGTCACACTTGTTTAACTGAATGCACATAAACACATTCAACTCGCACAAAACCCAATAAATTATAACATAAATAAAATAAGTTGAGATTCAATGGTTAACTAGGGTTGAGTTGCTAACACAAATCTGAGTGGAGTCATTAAGTACCAAATACTAAAAAATGTTTATTTAACCCTTTATGTGGTATTCGGCTATTCCGCTGTCATTCTAGTCTTTATGTGACAAGAAATCACTTTTTTTGCAATTCAATATTTACCCTAGTATAAATCATCCTACAGCAATAATTTTTATACTGTTTTAAAGATAATTTCCCATAGATTTATACCATACAACCAAAAGTTCATAAAACGTTAACAATTTTATTTAATAATTTCTTGGTGATTTTTTCAAATTAGGCAAAACATTTTCCCTTTTTTTTCTAAAACAATTTTTTTTTCTGAAAATGTAACAAATTAATTTTTTTCTTCTAAATATATTCACAAATATTATACAAAACTTTTGTATATCTTGAAAAAAGGTGGTAAGCAATTGAATTTGGATGATACAGGTTTTTCTGAAAAATGTTAACTTCATTTTTTGACACCTAACATACTTATTCCAAAACCGTCTCATATAGCCTAATTATTTTTTTCTGAGTAAAATGGTATCCTACAAGTTAGGTTTTGCATAAAATTATTATTTTTTATGAATTTTTTTAAGAAAACAAAACCTTTAACATTGCCACATGAAGGGTTAAACATGAATAACTACAATGCCTTCAAGAGGCGAGTGGAGGCTCGTATTAGGAATGCAGTAGTAGTCCATTTTACCAAGTATCACAAATATAGGTGTATCTTTAAGTATCAAAATGATACTTCATATCAAGTACTTCTCTGTACTGGACATTCAATGTTAACTGATACAACTGGCATGTGCAAAATGTTCTTGGTCTTAGTTTCGTAATTGGTACATGCTTTGCTTGGTAAAGTGATTATAATACTACTCTTTCACTAGTAAGATAAGATGGTAATCTGTAAAGCTTTTTTGTATGTGTACTCTGTTCTGTTTTATTTTCTACATTGAGTTACCTTGCCAAACTGATCCCACAATTTTTAATGAACTCAACATATTCCTAATAGTACCGGGTACCATAAGTTGTACTATTAATATACAGGTTATGTGTACAGCATTAAATAAATATAAATTTTGGGTATAAAAAATAATGAAATTGTGTATATAGTCATACTTAAAAATAGTATGTTTACCCCTACCTTAATTTATGTAAAAACATGATAAAATTGTATCAGGTACAAAAAAAATCCTTTCACAACCCATCTCGAATTACAAATAGTTAACTAACAAAATGTTTTTTTCTTGTTCCTGAGCATATGTGTGAAAGTTTGTACACTATTTTTAATACCACAAGAAACTGGGAGGGGGATAAAGTCCATGCTCTTAAATCATAAACACCTTGAAACACACCTTTACTTCTTCTCCAAGCTTTACTTTGATTATCAATCAAAGTATGACCCTAATTACAATGCTATTTCTGTATAGATTAAAATATTTTTCATAATCTATAGGGATTAGAGTATTGTCATATTTTCTCTCCAAGGTCGTTCACATGATTATCTGTTATTTAATAATGATTACTTATTAAGCACATACTTGTGGATTCGTTTTCTAATGCTATTAATGTAGATAGAAGTAATAATATGTATGAATAAACTAACATTAGTTACTGATATTATTTGCTCCAGATACTGTAAGAGATATTCATTTATCTTTTGATTTAAACTATTCTGTAAATATTTTTATTGACAGATTTGATTAATTTTGAACCCCCATGTACCCATGTATATTTGCAATCTATACTTTTACTGAACAATAAGTAAATGTTATACTATATTACAGTTGACATGTAGGAAACTCTTCCATTGATATGATCCCTGTACTCGTATTCTAATTTATTAATGCAAATATAAAAGTTATATCTGGTTTGAGAAGATACTGTTGAGACATCATATAAATGTATATACAAAATATGGTGAATTATCAATACCTTTAATAAATGTAAATTAACCAAGCTTGCTGTTTAAATTTGTTGCAAGCAAAATTTTGTAAATCTACCCATGTGTCATATTGCTTAAAAGCTCTTATGCTGGTTCTTTATATATAGTATTTTAATTTTTCCATATTAGATAGTATAGTTGTAATTTAAAATTGTGTAAAAACTAATTTTTCACACATATCAAGTCACAATTTTGAAACAGTAACAGCTATTGAAAAAAAACAACTTTATATACCTGTAAATATTTGAGGTTTTAAGACTTTTAAAATGAGATATCACCTAATTAACCCATGCGTGTATTTGAAAATCATTCTTAGAAACAGACCATAATCACCCAAATATTCCCTTTGGGAGTGAATTTTTTTTTTTTTTTTTTTAAATTACAGACTCATTGAATATAAATTAGAGTGGTTAAACCTTATTTCATCTTTGTAGCTTAAATTGACTGCTCATAATACATGCTCCACATGTGGTGTATTACACCCTATATAATATACCGCTCTAGCATTCAATATTTTTTTCCAATTTTCTTCAAATTTAGTCAAATTAGCTAAGACAAGTTCTTTAGGGTTTAGCTAACCCTAGCTAAAATAGCATGGGTTTAAAGTTTGTGTTAAATCAAACAGGGAAAATGGATTAATTAATCATGATAGGTTTAAAAGATAAAGTTGTTTGTGACTGATAGTGGGTATCTCTGCTAACAGGAAACATACTTGCTTTAGGTAGTTGGTATTTGCGGCATTGTACTTTACTAATAAAATAAAGACCTTCTGCAAATAGGAAATATACTTGCTTTTGGTAGTTGGTATTTGCAGCATTGTACTTTACTAATAAAATAAAGCCCTTTAATTTGATGTACATATCAACCTATGTTTACATTTAAGATTTCCTTTTAACTCCTTGAGGGCCGTTCCCCCATTGGGGTAAAGAGCCAGTAACCCGTCTAAAAAATAGTTTGTTTAAGCCAGATATTGATTTGCAAAGTTTACATTTCATAACCTCTTATTAAGCTCTTTTCAACATACCTGATGTTGTAGCTAATATGAACTTTTATATACGCTATTTTCTAAGAGTGAACCTTTTGAGGTCGGGTTTGCAGCATTATGTTCTACTCATAAAGGCCTTTAATTCAATGTACAACTAGACCTGTGCTCTCATTTAATATTTCATACGTACTCCTTGTGGACTGTCCCCTTGAAAAGGTAACGGTCCACTGAATATTTACTAAAATAGGTTTTTGGTGCCCATTAACAATGTGCAAAGCTTTATAGCTCTATTTGTAATGTTAAAAAAATATATTAAGCCTATCCGGGACTTATTTAACACGCTGTGAGTGTGTATTGCCGCCACATTCTAAATGTTTAGACCTGGTTTGTACTGTTTTCATTAATTTAATTCTTCAGTGATTTAGTTGCATATTTCTCTATTGTTGTTTTTTAAATGTACTTATCAAAATTTGTGCATAAGTTCAAGAGGAGAGTATTGTGCATATTTTTCACACTTAAGAAAAACTTATTATTTCCATGATTATTAAGATAGAAATATTTGACACTTTCACTTTTGTTTCATTTTACTAGAAAATACAGCCCCACAAGTAATTCTTGATTTACATGTATGACAGGTTATAATATGGAAATGGTGTTCAATTTATTCAATCTTCACAGTTGGCAAAATCTACATAAATATATTCAGTTTTAATTTTTTGTTATTTAATGAAATAAAAGTTTCTCATTGACCTTCGAAACATAATTTTAAATTTAGACCATCATTTTAATAAGATTTTTTTTTAATATTTAATTAGTTTTGTAGCTCACAGGAAATATTTACATTCTAAACATGGTGAGAGATTGACTAAAGTTTACAACATTTCTATTCACTTCTATGTTTGAAATATTTTAGAAGAGAGAAACCTGTTGTAGGCAAAGGACTTGTTAGTGTAAAAGTAGTGTTAACAGGAAGATAAAGATGGTATCTATGAACAGGAAGTTGGTTATCAGGACAGCTTGGCCTAAACAATCAGCTAGACTCTGCCACTACAAATAGAAATGCTCATTCAAATCCTACTTACTATTTTAGGTCTAATTAAATCAATGTTGGAGCTGGGTAGTACATACTACAGTACATTAGCTTTAGTTACAACTGGGTAGGTTATTTCATAATTTTGTATTGTGGTGATTTATAAAGTAATATTACTTATTTGTAAGAATTACAATAGTAGACAGACTTATTGTACTAAATTGCTAAATCTACTCTCTCTCTCTCTCTCTCTCTCTCTCTCTCTCTCTCTCTCTCTCTCTCTCTCTCTCTCTCTCTCTCTCTCCCCTTCCCCCTCTCTCTCCCCTTCCCCCTCTCCCCTTCCCCTCTAGTTTATGTAACCTTTTACCAATACACCAAAAACCAAAAGATTTTTTTTCTCTCAAAATATTCACCCTTACATAGAGTGTTTCTTTATTCATAGATGTAATGTGTAATTCACTCTGTAATAATAACAATTAACTGACAACATAAATTTATGGCTCTTGTCAATTACTAAGAAATACTTCTTTCATCAATAACTATGTTATTCTTTCAACTGTAATATATATATATATATATATATATATATATATATATATATATATTACAGTTGAAAGAAACTGTGAAATTTGAACTGTGAAACTGTCAAGAAACTTGTGAAATTTATCATTAAAAATACAATAAATTTTGCTGTTCTATAAAACCAGTGATTTTTTAATTTACTTGACATTAAAACTTGTAAATGTCCGCCATTTTGAAAATGTACAAAATAAAGTCTTGATTTTTGGCATAATGGGGAAAAAAATTAAAAAATAAAAGCAACTACAGACAGAAAAGAATAATTTTCGGACATATGTTTTTAGACATTTTTAGTCCCATGAAACCATCCCTAAAATATTGCAATTCCGAAATGACTCACCCTGTGTATTTGACTCCTGCTTTTGTCAACAAAAAAAATTAAAGAAACATATATGACAGAATGTAAGCAAAAATACAGGAGCCGAAATATTCGCAAATAAAGAGGATCCGTAATATACATAAAAAGTTTATTATTTATTGTTTATTATTTATATCTTCATATTTCAGTGAAATTTGAACCATTTGTCAAAAATTAATTTCTCAAAAATATATAATCATTTTTAAATCACCACTGTTTCTGGAATTCTGGCCAATCGATTTTCATTCTTGCTACAATGAAATCCTTATAAGGAGCACGTTGTAAATAACTGTTAAAGTACTGAATTTCATCTTCTTAAGGGCGGTAAAGGGGTTTTAAATGTCCCATGGTATTAACATTAGGACAACTGGCAGAAAGAAACACTGTTTACTGACAGAAACAGTTTGCTAAATGTTAAACCCCTTTACATTTGTCACCATAGCAACCAAATTGATCAATTTAATATCAGCTGATTCATTACAGTTCTCATCAAATCAAATTATTATTAATGTTATGTTAACCAGATAAATTTATTAAATATGTTCATAACTGTGATTTATAAGTTGTGATAATTATATATTGATAACTTATTTAAAAGAAATTCCATAAAATTAACACGTCAGGAACTATTCCACATGGGAATATTATACATTACAAATAAAAGCTAACTCGATTTCTTGGCATCGAGTTATTAATTACTCATCAAGGTTTCTTTTCATTACAATCATTAGTGTAATCTGTAAGCAAAAGTGTGAGCTACTAAACCAAATGCGACCAAAGTGTCACATGTGAGATGTGAGGCAAATTCCGATAAACATTTGAATTTATAAATAAACGAGCGTTTCTGTATGAGCAAGTTATGGAAGAACCTGAATGTTATGAACATATGTGTAATGACTGAAACTAATTATTTGCCATGAGACGTATTATTACAGTTCACATTATTCAGGTTCATGTAACATCATAGTGTTAACAGGCTGTGCAAAGTATGGAGCTTAGTTCAAGCTTCTGATTTATTAAAAGTAGGATTTGATATAATCTTTTTGCCTATTATAATATTTTGTTGATTGGAGGTACATTTTAAAATTTTGACTGTATGTTTAAATTTAATTAAACATTGGATTAACTCTCTCACAAATATATCTTACTTACAAAATAAATACTTGTCACAATTTACCAAAAATGTCTGAACAATACTTATATGTGAGACGAAACAATTACTCCATTACTGAATGTTTATCAACTTTTGTAAAATTGTTTGTAAAGTTTTTTGTTGTTTTTTTTTTTTACCTTAAACTAGAAAGTAGTTTTTTTTTTTTAAATTTTGAATATCATCTACAAACTGAAAAACAGAACATTATCCATTACAAATATGCATTACAAATAGTTTAAGTAGAATTATTGTAGTTACAACAATGTAATTCCCCCCCCCCCTCATTGACTGCCCATAATCTTATTTTACAAAACCTTAAAAACTAAAATTCAATTTATTATCATAGATCTGCCCTAATAATTATAATCGATGTATCTAATAATTTTATGACAATATAACTATTTTGATTTTAATTTTTTTATTTATTTTATTTTTTGTAGAATAGAGAAGTTTTGTGTAGGATAAAAAAAAAAATCTTAACGTTTTCGTGGAAGTTTCTCTTTGGTCGAAAAGTGTTTTGTCTAGTGCTGTGCAACTGAAATAAATAAATAGATTTTTAACATTTTTGATATGTGGACATATATTGACAATATCTCAAGTTGTTTTTTGCAATTTTCAAATAACCCAAAATTTAGGGGTAATTGCCATAAGACAAAAACTTTAAATTTTGATTTTATAAACACTGCTCTAACAATTTTTCTAAAATGTAGCTTCTAAAGACTATAAAATATCATGTATTAGTTGCCAAGTCCTCAATAATGCTGGTTCAGAAGTTATTATTTCAAAAAGGGAAAAAACTGAACTTTAACCAAAAAAGTTTTAATTGGTTAAGTTAAGACTTGGTTCAATTTTGCCTGTCTAAAAAGTTTGAATATTTTGAAACTTTATAGTCTATAAAGAAAAAATCACAGTGTTGAGTTAGTTGTGTTTTTAGTTGTTAAATTAGGATATCAAGTTCCTTCCTAAATTTTAACCTTGATTGGTATATGTGTTTGTGTATGACTGTGTGAAAAGTTCATGCAATATGTGTGTATTGTTAATTGATTAACCTTGGTTTTAGTTTAGGAGTTGAAAATTAAATATCTGTTATAAATTTTGAAAGCCCTTAAATGTGTTACTGTAATAACTTTTTAAATACTTAGCATTAAGTTGCCTTTATTTTTATTTTCTAACGCTATTGATAGTTTAAAATATATGTTGCTATTTAAACAAAATAAAATCTAAAAGATTGCTCATAGTTGTTAAATATTTTATAAACTTGATTAATACAACATATATTCGAATTTCTTTTGTTTGATGGGGGTTAAATTTTATAATCAAAACTTTGAAATATTACTTTTATTTCCAGACTTTATGTATATCATGACTTATCACTTATTATTTTATTTTTTTTAATAAATAAATAAATCTTATACTTTTAAAAAATTTAATTAATCGTCCACACATAGGCTTAAACCTGTGGCGTGGGAGTGGTTTTGCTTATATGCAAACAGGAAAGTTTGTATATCATCTTAAAATTCCTATAATAGTACTTATCCAAAATTTTTAATAATTATTTCACAAAAGAACCTAATCAAATAAACATTAACATCCTATACTGGACTTAGTTCAATATTAAATGCTTAATGATCTGAAACTAGAAGTCGGGGAAAAACTAGGAATTTCTACTTAGATTTAATAACCTACTCAGTCCCCTCCCAGCTTGCTATAAACAGTCATTAAATTTTATTTATATATATATAAACAGAATATGATAAATTCCTTTGGCTTGTTGTTAAATAAAATATGTAAGATAAATGAGAATTAGTACTTGCAAATTTTGTATTTAATTTTGGGATGTGCACTGAGTTTGTCTAGTTGATCTTTCAATTTGCGAATATTTAATTTTGGTAAATAAAATAATATAAAAATTTCACATTTTGAGTTATATTGCTCTTAATATTAGGCTATTATTGAACAAGCTTTCAATAATAGAGTAGTACCGCTTTCCTCTTAAAGCTACCTTAATCACACTCTTCTGCATTGTTAAGCGGTTCAATATAGATATATAAGACCCCACCCCTTGCATATACCCCAGTCTAATAAGGATTGAAAACTTAAAAAATAAACATCTCTGATTTCACCTAAATTAAGCAACTAATCTTAGGGAATATGTAAATTTTCAAAGTTTTTCTTTGATAAATTAATATGGTCTACCTAATTCACTTATTAAATGTCTGAGTATTAAAAATTTTGTACTTTTTCAATTGGAAAGTATCTACAGCCGTTCAACAAATAGCTACCATGTATGTAACTTTAAAGGTAAATTCTTTTCTGCCCCAAGGCGTCATAAATTGTTAAAAAAATAAAATGTTGTTTGTCTTGGATATTGTAGATTTTTTTATTTGATAACATAAAAATTTAACATGTTTGAAATGTCACTTTTGGAGAACTACATTATTAGGACATTTGCCAAGTTAAATTTTTAACATTGTCTGAATATTCTTTTTATTTTACACTTGAATATCAGTGTACAGAAATTGTTATAAAGAACAAATTGTTACCAAAATAAAATTTGTGTTTGTCTTGAATAGTGTAGAGTTTCTATTAAATAATATTTTTGTGGTGTGACTTTGTAAAGTTAAAATGCAAGTTGTGTGTGTTACAGACGAGGGTTAACACCACCCCATAGAGTCAAATCTATCTCCATGGCAACGTTCACACCAGAGGAAGTCGACTTTATCAAGGCACGAGGCAATGAGGTAAACTACTTTCTTATTTAACATGTTATTTGTGTGAAATTTTTTAACAGAAAATAAGCTTTCATGACAGAATCTTTGATTCTTATGCTTTTAAGACTCCTAAAATATCATCTCCACAAAACATGGTTTGATCATTTACTAATTTGGTGGAAAATTTCCGTATCATGAAGTCCTCCATTCAACCAGCAAATTCCAATCATTCTTAAAACATGGTGGATGCCCTAAAACTTTAAAAAGTCATATTGCAATTTAATTTGACATTATACAAAATTTATTTTAGCAAAATAAGAGACAAAAAATTGTACAGTGTTTAATTTACCTTATAAAATATTACTTGTAAATTACAAAACCTGACTTGTTAATTTTGACATCAATTTTTGTTAATATTAACATTTTTCTTTGGAGTGGAAATAGAATTTGTGCGTAAATGCTTTTAGCATTAGGATACTACCATTTAAGACATACTAAAGTGTTGGTCACCATCTGGAAACCATCTCTAAGTTATATAATTGCAAGAGGGTCAAGTGATTACATTATTGAACATTAACTTTTCATTCTACAAACACCCTGCAATCTGTTTTTCGTTGTATTTTCTCATTAACCAGACATTAAAATTGTCATAAATTAAATTTAATAATTAATTAATTATAAATCAAATAAATTGAAATAGAGTTCTAACCGTTTTGGGAATATTGTTGTTATCGGAGTAGAATTAAAATTTTGAAACGAGATATCAGTATGGTATTAATATTTAAACATACTAATTCTATGAAAAATTACAATAAAAATACTTCATACAGTAAAAGTGATAAAAACTGTTAATAAATAAATACTCAACATTCAATAAATATTACATATATTCAATGTAATAAAATACAAGTAAACACACTATTGAAAAGGCAATACACTTTAATAAATAATGAATATGGTAAATTATTTGCAGAAATAATGTAAATCACTCTAGTAAGTATAATACCAAATTAAACAACAATGACTTGGGATTTGAGTTCATTCTTCTCTCATTCCTATGAACATCTGCTGAGGTGTTGCCGGTGTACTCCATTTTCAAAAGCTATTTACTTCCTGCTTCATTCTTCAAAGGAGTTGTTTTATATATCCCAAGTAATCTCTTCTCTACCTATAAAGGCATAAACTTAAGACACACTTTAGGAAACAAATCGGATCTTATAAATATGAAAGGAAGGAGTAAAATTTCACATCGTATCTGTTAGAAGAATAACTCATCTCAAAAGCAATGAAAGATTGTTAAATTACATTACTATATGAATGGTAGTAGATGGTTAAATATATTGACAAATTTGAAAATAATCAAAATAAAATAAAAGGACAAAATATTATAAATGAGCCAATGAAATCAATCAAATAGTGTTTAATAATCTTGTGTTATTTGGTAAAAATTTAGTAAACCATGAACTGTGAAAACTCACTAGGGTGTTAACCAGTCTGGTATGAGGGCGGAGTCAACAGGTAGAGGAGAGGAGAGTTTATTTTGGTTATACAGGGTGGTGCAGAGAAACAGTAATATTTGAAATTTGTGTTGGTAACCCTACAGATGAAGCAGAAGTGGAGAAAATGTATCAAAGTGTCTAGTATAAAGTACTATGGCATTTAGTTTCCATAGTCGTGCAGAGCGTGCATGCATTTTATCGCCATGGTGACAGTTTAACTGCTGTGGCTGAATAGCTGAAATGGCCGTTGTATAGTAATACGCCGGTAAATTAGAATACTGGAGACGTTAAGTGAAATAATTGTCTAATGACTTAATCTTGGCTTACCCATTCATCTAGCTTCGCAATTAAAATTGTTAGAATTACTTTTTTCTTGAGACAACATTTAATTAACAGCTATTTAACAATTGATCTGTAGTGACTTTATTATTTCAGTTATTGTGATAAAACTTAAATAATAATAAACGAATTGCAGGATCGTTTTTAGAATTAAAAGGCAGTGTTAATAATGTATTACACGAGCCCCTTCTTTTTGTTTTCTTCATTGACACAACAGGCGCATGTAGTTGCCCTTAGCCTACTCCACCACTGCTGCCCACGTATTCCGATGCTGAACATTAATAACACCATTGATTTTACATACTAAATAAATGGCCCAACTCCATGGGATGGGATGAAGCTAATAAATTAGAGTATCTCGTGCTGCTATCTAACAACCCACTTCTAGGTGAAACAGCTATTTATGAACATATATACTTGTGAAAATAGAACATAGTGCCAGAGGAAAAATAAGGAATTCTCCTTCATTAAGATGCAAAGACTGAAGTAGTTCACCTGTACATAATTGTATAAATTATCATTGGTTTAAATTGGACATGTAATTTTAATATGACTAACATTCATAAAATATAAAACTATGCAGTGGCGATAAAAATAGTTCAGAATTATGAAGGAAAACAGGCCCTTAATACGCAGATAAAGCTAGAATGAATTAATAACTTGTTTATGTCCATATACCTTTTGATAACAGTTATATAACTTTAGTAGTATTAGCACTTTTTAATATCACATTTTTATTTTCTCATATATAGGTAGTATAAAGAATGTTATGTGATGGGTCAAAAACCGATGTTGAGTTTTTGCAGAAAATGGTATAGTGCTCTATAGTCCAAAGAAATAAACTATTTTTTTATCAAAGTGGAAACATATTTTGGCCATATCTTGAATCATTATTTTTATTTTTTGATAACTCAAAATTTGGCGATGGTTAGAACAATAGTAAAAACTCTGTTTTTCTCAAAATCTGATTGAATGATTTGATCAAATATTTCTTAAAAAAATTATTGGTCACCACATCACCAAACGTGCCGGTTCAGAAGTTATTGGTAAAAAAACACAAATACGTTCATAAAGCTAATAAGAGTAATGTCCCAAACCAGTGTATTAAATCACAAATAAAAGTACAGTTCCGGGTGGATGGGATGTCAGAATTGTGTGAATTTTTAACAAATGTTATCCTAATGAATGGTGTCGTACGAACAAAAACTTTTTTTATAAAAATAAATAGAATATTATTATAGACTTATAGATAGTATTAGTGCTAAATTATTAAGTATAGTGCTACTGTTTTGATATTTATCAACATTTTGAATTTCAAGGAATAGGCTACATTTAGACCTGTACAATGAAATTTGTATCTGTCTGTGGTGGCATTTTTATGATGCATTGTCTGATTGACTACAATTTTTTAATTTTAATGTGGGGTATCTGATGTAATGATTTGATTTGGAACACATTCCTTAATTGGGGGGGGGGGTGAATTTTAAGGGTGTAAAGTTAGTGACATATATTATCTCATTATTGGGTAGTTCAAATAAGTTAAAATCTTTCAGTTTGGTGTAGGTTATGATGTCACATAGAAAGATTAAATTTAGGCGGAAAATCACTTGGGATCAAGAAAGTAAAAATATAGGTAATAATTTACAGTACATTTTTGTTTAAACTCTAATATTATCTATTTTAGAACACAAAGTTCAAATTTGTCATTAGTTTGTTGTGTATCTGGCTCTCGTTTGCCCAAAATAAATTCACCATAAACAAATCTCAATTTCTTTTTATAAAACGTATTACATAAATTGTTAATATATTGAAGTCTGACCCATTTACATTGCTAGTCATGTAATTATATTTTTTTCTTGGTAGGTTATTGTCCATTATCTGTACTTATATTATATAACCCAACATCTCTCCGGCTGTCTGTCTGTCTGTCTATCTGTTTGTAAGCATATAATTCAAGAACTTCTGTTCCGATTTTCATGGAGGTTTTTTTCTATGTAGGTATGTTATCTGGTTAGGTTTTAGTCTGTTTGATTTAAAATCTTCAGTAACATATATGTTTTGAATGTTAATTGGAACTGAAAACTTTTTTTTTTAATCAGTGCAATATTTATCAAATTCTAATAATGTTTTGCTGCTAAAAAGAAGAAAATCCACATTTTATATAGTTTCGTAAAATTTTCAACAACATACGGAATGTCATTTAGAATTAAAGAATTGTATGGTAAGGAATTGTTGCCAAATTATTACATTTAATTTGGCATATTTGTTTAATAAAGACATTGTGCGATGTTTATATCTTTAGAAATGGGAGTAGATTATTCAGTATTTCCACACCTCCCATGCTTCTCCTCTGTGAACAAGATTTTTCCCCTCCCATCCCTCTCTCTCTCTCTCTGGTGGACAGCTTATATATAACTTCGAGTACTCCTGATCCGATTTTCATGGTTTCTTTTTTATACTTTATCGAGACAAGTTTTTATGTCAGTAAGTTATCGGATGTCAAAAATAATATAGATATTATTATATTTAATTAAATTATAATATCTTGATAATTGTCTACAACATCTGAAAATTAAATAAATAAAGTCGGTAAATAATAACTCATCATTTCAATAACTGTCTAATAAAGTTACAAAAATTATGAACAAAGTTTCATTAACCACCCTGTTCTACTATTAGAATTGTTATTAATGTGTAATAAATACTCCTCAGTGAAATGCATAATATTCTGATTAGCATGTTTGGGGAAATTGCAGACGGTAGATTACCAAGGAAACATATGTTTGACCAATCACATTACAACTATAATATTCACAAAATATTTCCTATATACCATTTCTGTGTTGTGCTACTTCCACTGACCAATTTACAAACTATATGTATTGTTGCTTTTAAATATGTGCCAGCAAATATTCTGTATTTCATGTTTCAGGTAAATTAGGGCAAATTGAACCTTAAAATTCAAAATATATTCAAATTTTGAAGAAGAAAACAGTTCTCCTATTTTGATGTAATTTTTATTATATAGAAATATTTTAATATATTTATTGTATTTCAGTATTGTCGGAGGATATGGCTTGGCTTATGTGACAGTCAACAACCCACCAAAGATGAGCAACAAATCAAAGATTTTATGATTTCAAAATATGAAAGGAAAAGGTAAATCTACTTATTGGAAATCTTTTTTTTTCTTTTTTTTTTTTTTTTTTTTTTTCAAGTTTAAGGTAAATAAGTTCATCTTAGCCAGTGAAAGAAATTTATAGAACATAAGAGAAAATAATGTACTGTGCTAATATAAATTATTTGGAATAGAAATTTTAATGTTTAGCATTCTTACGTTTTGGAGGGTGAGATATTACAATTTTAATGTACAAATTTACACAACAATAAACATAGAAGAATGAAATAAAAAGTTAAATATACAAGCCCACTCAGAAAGACAGTTATACTATCCTTGTACATGTGCAAGAGATATCATATATATTTAAAATGTTTGATCAAACACACCCCATTAACTAATTAAAAAAAGACTAATTTAGAAATAAGCCTATTAATATTTAGCAACATACTTTTGTTGCTGCTTTCAAAGATTATAATTCTATATCCAAACTCAAACTTACATTTTCTTACACACACTGTACAAAACTATAATTCCCAATGTATTTGTGTTCAAAATCATATACTTCATTTGGGTCTCTAATAAATGTATAATCTAAGGATATAAACAAAATAATGAATCTCAAAATGTATCTTGTTAGATGTATAAAATGACTATCATTTGTTAATAATACCGGGAACTATCCTCCGAATCTGCACTCTGTATCTCATAGTATCTCCCATTTTATTATGCAAGCTGTGACCTGAAATATTGCAAAGGTCCAGTAGTAAGGACCTCCTCTGTAGCCTTGATCTACTTCAGCATTTTTTAGGTCACCGCAAATCATGAGTGGTATAAACAAAGTACTTACTAATAGAACCAACAGAGCTGAATCTCTAGTTAATTATCTCAGAGGAATATAATTTTAAAAATTGATCAGTTTCTCACAATTTAGTAGTATTAAACAAGTAATTCTTGTATATGTGTAAATTTTGAAAATCTGATGAAGGATTTTTTTGAAATGGAGTGAATGTAAGTTTTCACATCCAATAAAGTAATTTAGTTAAGTTTCGACTTTAGAAAAACCATGTTAGGTGTTAAATGCACATTGTTAAACTATGAAAAATCCCCTCTTTTAAGGGCTAATAAAATAATTCAGGTTTAATTCTTTCTACTAATAATAAAATAAATCTAATGAATACATTTGCAACTTCAATAAAATATGATTTACGTAGTTATTGTACACAGAATTTAATGGTTGGAAATCAACGATTTCATCATTAGACACGGTAATTCATGATTGCGTACTAAACAAGGTTGCATTTAGGATTTTGCACTTAGGCCATCTACAATACCCCCTCCCTTCCTGCAAGAAGGTCACTAACGTTTATCATTGCCATTTATAATAATATACAACTCAACATAATGAGTAATGTAACATTACGAATTAATTTTTCACTTTTAAAATTTTGTACCTAGCCTAAATACAGCACTAGTCCTGATTTCTATAGGCTGTCTTATAAGGGAAAATTTATTATTAATAATTGTGTTAACACTTCACATCATAACCCTAATGTTTTAGGGCAGTATTTTATATGTAATTTATCATTATTGAGTTTTGTGTTAATAAAATTTTGTTGTGTTGTTCGTTAATTATTTATCTATAATGTTGATTTTGACTTGGTACCACCCCCGTCTCCTTCTTTGCTAAGCAATGCTCAGTTTTGATCAGTGAACTGTTTTTTTTTATATATTATGTACTTTCCGGTAAACGAAGGCCTACTAGAGGGCCTACTAGAAGGCCTTATGTGTGCCTGCTAGAAAGTGTACTACTTAGTAATGTTATTGACAAACCTTGGATCTTATCAGTTGTGTAATCATTATGGGCCTAAACCGCTAGATGAGGAGGGTTAATATTATTCTCCCATTAAAAATTTTTCCTTCTATTTCATTTCTTATTAAAAGGATATAGACACGGGAAAATGAGCAACTGGGTTGTGAAGAATATATGCTGAATCTAAATGAAGGACATGCATGCTGCTTTGATTAGATTTCTTTTTTTCTAATCGCTGAAACATATAAGTTGGTCGATACTGATAATTTTTCAGGCCCACAATGATTGCACAACTGATAAGATCGAAGGTTTGTAAGTAACATTACGATGTAGTAAGACTCAGCAAGACTTCGTCCACCAGAAGGCACATAATATATATATAAAAAACTGTTCTTTGAGGAAGCAAAGTGTCGGAAGTGAGGATGACAATTCGTGCGTTTTCTAGGTTTTTGTGATTTTTAGTGACTTTTATTTATATTTGACATCCTTTAAAAAAAACTGTAACTTTCATATGTGTTATTTGTTGTTGTTGTGTGCTTGGATGTGTTGACCATAAAAAAAACAAAAACAAGAAGCACAAGGGATATGCTGTGTGTAAACTGTTTTGATTTAATTAATTTAACTATTTATTTAATTTAAGGTTAAATTGTGCAGCGTTTTAAACAGTTGCCATGCTAAACATTGACCTTTTCTGTTGTAGTTCAGTAGCATTGATTTTCATAAAAATAGATAGGTCATTTCGATTGTATGGTTTGAAGCAACGACTCTTCAACCCCCATATATATACCATGAGACTTCTTTTCTTAAATATAAATTCAATGCTCGCATCAAGAAAGTTTGTGTTCATGTAACAACTGATGATGATTTAGTTACTGAAATATCTTGTTTTTATTAGTAATATGATTTAATTAGACATTTGCCATTATTTGTGTATATGAAAACTAATGTACGATTTTCGGGATTATAAATTAACTCTCGTTTTCAGGTGTAAAACTAGAACATAAAAGAGAAACACAAACATATCCTAGGGCCATGTTGAAAGCTAAATCTATAATCTAAAAAAAGAACTCAATCCTAAAACTAGGCCTGACGATCCCAAATGTGCCGGAATTATCGGAAAAAGTTAGCCGTGTTGCTAAAAAATATGAAATAAGTTATGTACTTTTTAATAATCAAAACACTGTAAGGCAATATTTTTTCAAAATCAAATTTAATAATGGAGCTCAGGATATTGAAAACTGTGTTTAGAATATTAAATATGAATGTAACCGATAATATATTGGCGAGACAAAAAGACTTCTAAATATAATAATTAGTAAACATAAAAAGAACACGTTATTAGGCAAAAATAATACCGGGGAAAAAACTTATAAGCCTCATAAGCTATTTGAGAATCCTATCAGCCAAACCAGTTTAAATAATAAGGTCATTATGGCTTCCATTAATAAAATCTGAATTAAAAACCATAGATAAATATTATTCTAATTAAAATAAAGGCTGAAATTTTGCTGCATAATTCCATAATTGAAAGTTATGACATGACCGAGAACGGGTGCAAAAGGTTATTTGCCCCGACAACACTTAGGACAACTTTCTCTTGGCTCAATCCCTTTACAATCAGTTGCTTGCCATCCTTTGTGTAGTGTGTAGATAATATATGTTGTGGTTTTTTTTATCAAGTTTTTATTTATTCTCAGCTTTGATTGATCAGAATTAATTTTAGGCTTTAGTTCTTTTCTTAGATTTAATTTTAGTTTCGGGCATTGGTGGTCCTAGACTACTAGGACGTGTTGGTGTTTTTCTCTCTTATGTTCTAGTTTGACATTTGATAATGAGAGTTGACTTATACTCTCGAAACATCGTATATTATTTTTCAAATACACAAATGATGGGAAATGTCCGATTAAACCATGTGAACAGCCATTATTATCAAATAACTTCAAAACTCATCTTGTTGTTACTATAGTGTTTGTTGCGGAAAGTTGTGCGTTTTTGTTCATTTGGTAATTTTTATAAATTTAAATATTAAATTAAGAGAATTGTAAATTCATGTGATTTTGAATTACATAAAAAAGTATGGTTATTATAATGTTTAGGTTAGGGATGGGGTATGATGACAGTTAAGGCTGATAGGTTGTTTTAGGGCTAAAATGATTGTATTCTTTTTTAAATACTGCAAATTTCTAATTTTATTTATTTCCTTTAAAATTAGGTACATAAAAATTCCAACTGTACTATAAAAGAAATTCAGTTTAAGTTCTTCTTGAACCCTAAATAACTATGATGAAATATGAATAGTTAATTTTTAACAAAGTGCAATCATAAATCGTATTTAAACATGTCTATAAATTTCTCTTTGGAAACAGAAAATTGCAGAACAAACGATAAATTTTTCAGAGTCACTCAGCATCGACATTTAGTTTAAATTTACTTTTTCTATACATTGTAGACCTCCATATTATATACAACTCATTCTTGCAAAGCTTAATGTAAATTGTACAGAATTGGTTTGATGCTCTGATTGTCTAGTTCTAATTAGTACATTATTACGTCCAATGCTCCACTCTGATAAATATAAAATATTATAAATACATTAACTACCTGATATTAAATTTCTTCTGTCCATATATACAGTTGTCCCTCGCTATTTTCGGGTTTGGTATTCGCGTTTTCATGTATTCATGGAATACATTACATCTCATTACAGCTAGCTAGAAGTCATTGCATGCCTGGTTTCACTACGACAACTCGGTAGAAGGCTATGACGCATTTCCCCTATTTTACCTCTGTTCAGCACAGAGTATTATTTCAGATCCCTCTGATTATGGTAACTTGGTTACTGAAATGTACATCAGTGAACTATAATAACATAAGGCAAATAAATATTTTATTTTATTTTACTTGTGTGTGTGTTATTGTGCCAAACTTGTGATAGGGGTTTCAGTGTTTTATATTGTTAATAAGTCAATGCTGTAAAAATTGAAACATTGTCAAATGCATTGTAAAGTTATGGAATCTGTTGATGAAATTAAACATTCGACAATCAATTCTTGCTGGTGGAAACTATAGCAGGATGCTGTATTGAAAGACATCGCTCCTGCTACTGATGAAATTGTAACTGATAGTGTACAATTGAGGCACATGAAATTGAAGGCGAAGGTTTTAATGAAATTGAAACATCAGACATTCAACAGCACCTGCAATGTGAAAATGAAGAACTTACAGAAAAAGATCTAGCTAATAACGTTATAACGTAGCTAATAACGTAATAATAAAGCTAATAACGTAATAATAAAGCTAATAACGTAGCCTTTATTCAGTTACCAGGAAAACGATAAAGAAAATGAAGAAGAGGTTACATCTGATTTAAATTTAAAATCAGTGAATGAAATTTTAGTTTTAGCCCAGCAGCTAGCTACAAAAGTTTCAGAAATCAATCCTTCTATAGAACGGTCAACTATTTTTAGACAAGAGCTTCAAATTTCATTAGCGCTGTACATTCTCGGAAAAAATAAAAAAACAGACTAAAATAACAAAATAAGAAACCTTCATTCACAAAATATTTGATTTAGGTTTTGTAAAAATTTGTTTAAAAAATGTTTTTAAGTTCTTGGATTTATTTAATAGTTTTTGTATTAGTGACATATGATTTTATAAGTTTTTACAAGAACAAAGATTATACAGGAATACATTGGAAGTAAGAGATGTTAAATTATTTTCATCCTTCCTCTCTTAACAATATTCATACCCCATTTTTTTCCATAAAGGTTTGGTTTCGCTATTCGCGATTTCGTTATTCGCGACAAGTTCGCAGAATAGTGAAGGACAACTGTATATGTATATGATAAAAATGAATTTATAATATATAAATATAAATATATATATATATAAAATAAATTAATTAATAATAGCTTAAACATCTATTATAATATTATGAAATATTTGTTTTAAGGACAAATATCCGTTTATTCTATTATTACAAAATAAAATATGTATGTACAATATTACAAAATGTAGAATTAATTATGTGTTAATAATTTCGTGCTGTGAATGCCGAAGTTTGTTTCATAGCAGTTGCACTGAACTTCTTGCAATTCAGTCAATAGTTTTACATTAAAAATACATGATTATTATAAGTGTTAAATCAAATCCATAGTGAATAAGGTGGTCATGTATGTTTTACACCATAATCTTCAGTGAAAATATTTGACATCTCGAATTTGACGAAACGAGAGCATTGATTAACAGCCATTGTAGATGTGGCGTCACTCTTATACATCTAATCTAATTTGTCTTTATCAATTGATATGTCATAATTTTCAGTTTCACTACCACGACTATACGCAACTCTCATTATCACCTAAATCACTTCCATAATCTGACTACTCAATTTCATTCAAGTGCAACTATTGACTCTGTCTCGCCAGAAAAAAGTCGTATTTTTTCATCACATGAACAATTGATATTAACCCTCTCCCATTAAAATTGTTTTAATGGGAGAGGGTTAATATCAATTGTTCATGTGATGAAAAAATACATGTGTTTAATTTAGGCAAGAATATTGAAAATATGTGCCTTCCAATTTTCAAACTATGGAATGTCATAAATTACTAACATATCCATAAAGTTAACAACATATGGAATCATATTATCAAATTATTCATCAGTTCAAAAACAAAACACTCTTTACATTATGAAAAATGCTTTTCAGAAGTTGGGTTATTGACAACATTTTTTAAGTAATATACATTAATTATAAACCGGTGTTCAAAAATAAGCAAATCTCTAGATGCTAAATCATTTCCTGGTCCTAAAAATTTAAGTGCTAACCAAAAAGATTTAAGAACTAAATATTATGAAGACATCTTTGCATAAATTATTTCTTTTTAATTCTACCAGACATCTTACTATAAAACTTTACTAAAAAAAATAGGTTGTTGTGAAAATGAAGTGTTTAATTCAACACTGCTTCATAACCTACCCTGGACTCTGTGGTTGCTTAGCAACAAAGCACCTTCCATAGGCCAAGAAAAACAATAATAATTGTTCTCAAAGCAGTAAATCTGACACTTCAATAGGAGAAGTAAAGATAGAGAATCGTCTGTGACCTTATTGTTAAACTAACCTAACGAAGTGTAGGGTTTGTGTTGTACACGTTTGTGGACTATCTATTTATTCTGCTAAAATTAAAAATTCTTTTTTATTCATAGATTTCACATTATTTATACAATATTCACAAATTATAAATCACTATCAATCCACAAAAATATAAAAATTGTTTATGAATATCTAACAAAATTGTAATATATTCAGAAGATATTTTGTATTGAATTTTGTAGATAGGCTATGTAATTTGTTTATACAATAAAATATAAGTTTACTATACATTAAAAATATGTTTTATACGAACAACCTAAGATTAAACTTATATCAATTACATTATTTTCCTTACATAAAAAAAAAATAATAATAATAATATATTAATATAAAATATTAAGGTGGATTAAAATATAAAATAATTAAGAAAGAAACCAAAATAAACCACTCTATTTGAATGAGTGAAAAGGAGCTGACAGGTGTGAATCATCATTTATAAAAAATATATATATAAAAAAATAAATAAAATTTTTAAAAAACCCAGCTAGTAAGAACTGAAAATGCTAATTGGAAACAAAGTTTACTCATTCCCTTTTTCCAAACTTGTTGTTTTTACTTTGTTTCCAGTGCAAGAACACTTCAATGTCACTACTTATTTACTATCATTTGTAAGTTTTTCTAACTTTGAGATTTAATTTTTGTCTTAATTATTTTAATAGCATTGATAAATACACAAAGCTACATCATATAAATAAACCAGTACTGTAATATAAATAGTTATTTTATGACATACTCTACCTACTACAATCATAGAAGGGGAGGGTGGGAGGTTGGAAACAAACATGCAATAATTCATACCATCACATTTTATCAATCAATTCCTTTCATTCTTAGCATGTTATCTGCTATACTATATTACTACAACTGGTAGAAAATGTTTTAATGGAATCTAAAATTTACTAGAATAAGTCATGACAATCACAAGTAGAATTATAAATTAGTCGCACTTTCAAAAATTATCATTACATTATACGACTGACCACTATTAATTTTGAATATTGAATATAAATGTACCATTTTGAATAAACCTGTACATGATTATGGTACCTGTTTTATTGTGACTTGTAATATTATTTTATTGAAATATTATTGACGTACTATCTTTTACATCTTTGTATTGTTTAAATAGAGTACAAATAAAAAATTGTTTGTTCATGAACCTTTTTGTTTATGCATGAATTTTAGAAAAGAATTGCAGAATTTTGTAATGAATAATATTCCGTTAAACCATTATATTTTTTATAAAATGCAATCTTTTAAGGCCTGAATTATAAAAAGCAGATTTCAGTACTATGAGCTGACAAATTTTGTATACTTATTACACTTATGGTACTTTCTTAATATTGTTCTGTAACTCAGTTAAATAAAAGGTTCTTCGATTTTACCTCCTAATTTTTATTGTAATGTCAATAACAATAAGATGAAGATTTGTTTCTATTCTACTCAATTTAAAAATCTCTTAATGTTGAAAAATACAAAAAGTAAGTGTTTTTGAATATGAATTTTAGAATTAATGTGAGTCCTATTTCACATATATATAATGATTATGATTTAATTAGTTGCTTATTATGTTTAATAAAGGCACATTTCATATTATTAATACATTTGATCATAATTTTACTTATTTTTCTGTTATTGTTTTAAATAGGTATTACTTAGATCCTGCGCCTACGTTAAATGGCAATGCAAGTAATGGCAGTGTTTCTCCTATAAGCAAACCTTCAACACCAAGCGTACAGTTAAAAATACAATATTCGTCTTCATCCAAGACATTACCTACTCCTGCAATCATCCCTCCAAATTCATTAGCATTTAAAGCCGCTCCGACACCTCAGGTCAGTATTGTTAGGAAGGATAATTTTATAACCTTTATAAATGTTTGTATTTAAAAAATATAAATTACTTAGGTTTTTAGATTTAAACGTACAGTGAACCTTACAAAACCAAATTAAAGTTACTTTTTTAAAGTGTATGAAAAAAAACTCACCTCTCCCCCTAAAACCCCAAGAAGGCAGAAAGCACACCACCAGATACAGCTTGTCTCACAACAGTTTTTTTTAAACTACATATATTTGTTGACACGTACACCAATTTTATGATAATACCCAGAGAAGCAATATTCTACTAACATTTTAGACTATTCACACACACTATAGATGCATACTGTGGTATGACCATTACACTACTTCACTACACCATTGCTCATTTTATTTTTTTTAAACCATTACTTTTGGGTTTTTCTAATAGAACATAAAATTATGAAGAAAAGATTAATTTATCTTCAGTTGAACAAATACAGGATGTTTAGCAGTTCAGATACAACGAGAAGAGCTATGGAATTTGATTTTTCTTTCTTTCATTTTTTTCAAGAAAGTACACTTTTTTTTTATTAAATGATTTTGTATTATTCTGTCTAGACTTATTTTTTAAAACTTCAATGTCTAGTATGGTTTTGTTAGCCATATGATTATTATACATCAATAACACATATTTATTGTTTGTTCCTGCACAATATGTAAATAGTATTGTTGACAGGCTATAGCAACAGTCTAATGATTATTACTTAGTTTTTAGAAAGATTATAATAGGTCACTGATTTCCACTCCCCTCCCCCTTATGAAACCCTAAAAGTCCCTCGATTTTTGTTTTTAGTTAATTATTTTACCAATTTATATCTTGTTTGGAGATATATTAATGGTTACAAAACAAGAGCCATGGCATTGCTGATTTCTTAAATAATTGGGTTATATCGTCAGTCAAAATTATAGTTTTCTTTTTAGATGGCTTATAAACGTAATAGACCATATACACATTTTTCATCACTCATAAGACTCTCTAATTATGATTGAACTTCAAATGCAACATTTTATTCATATAATACTCCAAAATTAGCATTAAATCACAATGATTTGTATATTAACTCCTCTGTTTTATATGGAAAATTTGATTGTGTAGCTTTAATTATAGTTCAATAGATTATGTTTTTTCCCCCTTCATTTTTTCTTTACTTATCGAGACATTTAAAAAAGACATTTATCAAGACATACCATATGACCTCCTTATCATTTATATTTCAGTTGATCGCCATGACCCCTCCCTCCTAGGAAGTAGTAAAAAAAGTAATGTTTATACCTAAACTGACTCCTAAAATTTGGATTTATTATTCAAAATATTAACACAAATAGAAGGATCTGATATTTGTGATAATACAGTATATACAATCTGTTAGTAAACAAAAATCAAACCAAATTAATTCTATGGTTCTGATAGGTGGACATTTGATAGCCTCAAGTTACAGTATTTTCATGAGGGAGATCAAAAGAGCTAGAATTTTTGAATACCAAAAATTTGTTAATAATTAAGATAAGCTTAAAACAAACAAATTTTTGTAAACCTCTGGAGTATATCTGAATAATGACTACTTTTGCTGATTAATTTAATCCACCTACTTGGGAGAAAAAAGACGACAACATAAAGGTATGATAGGCCTATATAGGAAAAACAAATAAATATGAGAACAGCTGTTCAGATAAATCACATGCACTTTAGTAACATTTTCCTTGTATGATTCATTTTTTGTAATATTTGACATTATAATGATTACAATTAAATATTGTGTTTATATTTTAGGTAAATAATATCAATGCTTTCACGCCAGAGCCTTCATTTAATGCGGATTTTAGCAATTTAGCCAACACAACACCTAGCGATCCATTTAGTTCAGCGTCACAGTTTGCTACAACGCCTTCAACACAACAGTCTTTTGCTAATTTTGACAACAATCCTATTTTTAACAATTCATCCGCACGTAAGTTTTTTAATTTAATTTAAATAAAGTATAATATAATGTAGTGTACTTTGTTTCTTATTAGGTTAATTGTGTGAAAGTTCTTAACTATTTAAATTTATTGATAGGAAATAAATTTATGATTTTCTACAGTAGTTAAAATTACAAACATTTAGAAATTGATAGTTTTTTTCTTTATTTCAATAAGATTGTTTCATATTTTATACTCTTTACAAAACAGAAGAGTGAATAAAATTTGAATAGTTAATTGACAAAAAAGTTGTTCAACAAAGATGTTGATTTATGTTATTAGTTTATTCTTACATTTAATTACTTTTAACTTATCAACCTTGTAACAAAATTGTGTAGCAAATATAACAACTGAAAACAACAAATTTGAGTTGTACATTTTATGAATACTATAGTAATTTTTACACATACATTATGAGGTTTATTAGGTGTAGTAACTTAAACTGTCAGTAAATTAATAGCAGTTTGTAGCATTGGTGTACAAAGCCAAAGGTTTCAAATTAGGTCTCAGGTTAATCTAGATTTTCACTTTGTATTGTTTTAAGGATAACCTCTGTAAAAATTTGTGATAAAAAATACAGAATAAACATCTTACATTTATTAAGTGTGATATAAAACAACTAAAAATTAACATGAAAACCATTTTAGAAAATAAATTGATGTGGTAGTTCAGAAATGTGGTCTAAAAATTTGTGTGTGTGTTCCAAGTGTGGTATCAAATTGAAAGTCTTTAGTATGTGAAAAGTAAGTTATTTGTCATTTTGTAAGAACACACATTCCATTCATTGTGTTTACAGTAATTAATTAAATGAAACTGCTGTAAAGGTATTATAAAATATTTACTGTGTACATTTTATAAAATAGGATGGAGTTCCTTGGAGTTAAGGTTCCATACCGTAACTTAAAATTTAGGATACCTTTCATAACACTCAAAATAGAAAAAAATAATTTGGTATAATATCTCTCTAAAAATACCAATTCAAAAGTTACAAGAGGAAAGAAAAAAAAAGTATAAAACAATCTATGGTGAATATATAAAAAATCTTTAATTTCTCAAAATCATCTTTTCCATTTTCAATCAAATTTTAGTGAAGTATAAAGAATAATATAAGCCAATATGCCAAATTGAATCAATAGAATATTCTAATTTTAAAGTTATTTGATAATGATGAATTGTTCATCTTATTAATATGGTTTAATCGGACATTTTCCATCATTTGTATAAATGAAAGAAAAATACACAACATTTTGAGAGTATAAATCAACTCACATTATCAAGTGTAAAACTAGAACTAAAGAAAAAATACTAACATAGCTTGAAACTAGACCTGAGCAGTCATAACTAAGATTAAATACAAACGTAATCAGATGAAACCACAACACACAGGCCCTATACTACACAAAAGACGGCAAGCAACTGATGTAATAGGATAGAGCCGAAAGAAAGTTATCCTGTTTATCAGGGTAAACAATCTTTTGCCCCCTCTTTTCAAGAGCTTAGTTAGTCCTTGATCGCGCCATTATTTTCATTTGTAGAGTAAGTGATAAAATAATAATATGGTTTGGAAGTAATTTGACAAAAATGAACCTTGGCTCTAGTAATAAGTCAATTTCAATCAGTTATGAGGTACACTAGGTTGACTTTACATACAGTGAAACATGCAGAAGCTCTTTTTAAATATTAACAACAAGGCCTACTATAGTCAGTTTCGGACAAGTAACAGTTTCGGCGAGTAAAAAATCTAAATTATCAATGTTCAGCCCTGTCAATTTTTCGAAAAAATTTTATTTAATCATGAAGAACTAAAAGGGTTAAGCTACAACAAGAGTGATGCAAAACGAATGCTTGATTTGGAAATGCAGCAGAATTTTACTACCAAGTATTAAAATATTTATAATTTTTTTTTCTGTACAAATGAGCAAGTAAGAAAGTTAGGAAATGTTTGTGAGTTATTGTTCATAATGGAAGTTAAAATGGTTAATCTTATGATTTTTTTTATCCCTACATGCTTTCTGGGAATAGCTGAAGTGGACGATTTCACTGATATGATTCAGTCTTCAAGCTCCTCCCTTCCACAAATGTTGTTTCCCATGTTGAATGTACCTATGCGAGCCATGTCAGCCAAGTCAAATCGTGTTCCTACTAATAGATGGAGTGAGTTATATACTTGTCCTACCACAGCATATTTTTATTGATGATTTTGAGTTGTGTTTTGAGTTGATTTTGAGTTGTGTTTTGAGTTGATTTTGGTTTGAATTGTAATGTTTGACATGGGTTTGCTGTGACTGCTTTAATTTTTTTTTTTTTTTTCATTCTTTTTAAGATTTGTCATTCATTCAAACATTACTGATGAAAGGGAAAAAAAACTAGCTGTTTCCCATCTGATATTTTGTGTATTTAAAATGAATTTTATTGGATAATATATTACAATACGTCAATACGTAAATATACCACTTAAGTAATTTATGTACATTATTATCAGTTTGTAATTGTATATATATATATATATATATATATATATATATATGATTTTTTATATAAGATTGACTTTTTTGCTGTTTATATTTTAATCTATATGGTCTATATGGACTTAGGTAAAGTGAATTCATAAAGATAAAAATGTCATGGAGAATAGGAAACAAAATGCCAATTAAATGTCTGATGTTTTGCAACGACTGAAAAACACTTTGCTTCCTCAAACTTTTAAGGTGTCTTCCAGTGGTCAAAGCAAGTTTTTTGTTTTATTTGTGTTCTATTTGATGGCTATTTTTTAACATAAATGTTGGTTTTTTGTTTATGTTTTGTCTTGTTGTGGTGTATTAGGTGTTTTTGATATGGAAAATACATAATAACAAAAATCATTGTACCAAAATTAATTTTTAATATAACAGTTCTGCGGGTAGTTTTTAATAATTTCACATCTATATTGCTAAATATAATCTAATATAATATTATCTTTTTCCTAATTTTGCTAAAATATATATTTAAAAAAGAATAACTCCTTGTAGCTAGATTTTTGTTTTAGTTATAATTATTGATGCATTATTGTTAGTTTCTTTGGTTTATGTTACATATTGCTAAGGAAAGGTGTAAATTGTATATAATAAAGAAATTTATTTTATAAACAGGTATGGCTAGGGAATAATCACAGGCGTTAATTGTTTACCGGGTTGAATGACAATATTGGACAATAATGTTATTTATTATCATTAATAAATTTATAGCTTTTGGTTTTATATATAAGTCAAAACGTTTATATATTTTGTTGAAATATAACATGGAAGAAACAAAGGATTGATAAATTTTATCTTAGTCTATTAGACCATCTTCTTAAAAGGGTTAACATCCATTCTTTATGTTTGTAAGACTAATGATGACGAGAAACAACCGTAACTGAGAAAAAAATACAAGATTAACCTGGAATATACTGTATTACAAAAGCACTCATGCTCCACCGAAGGTACACTGTCCTTTGTTAAGGATTTTGTGCCTTTCTTATGGATGGCCAGTTTGAAAACATTATAAATGAATGTCCGGCTATTGGTACCACCTGTGGACAAATTATAAAATATTTTGGAAATAAGAGAATTTGAATAAAAATGTTAGTCTCATATTTATTAGTTACGATCAAAACTCATGTAAAACTCATTACAATACAGTATAACATATATGAATCAAAAAGGAGTTTAAAGACATACAATGACTGTCCAGAAAGTAACAGACGTTTACCCTATCTCATTGTTGGCGGTGCTAGATCCGCCATCTTGGTGTCAGCCTACACTCAGTATGCATCCAGCTTTGGTAACGTGCGGACTGTGTTCCCCTCTTACTTTGCTCTCTGTGGCGTGTTAAAATGTGCGGTGCAATAGAAAATCCCGCCATTTGAGAAGTGCGTTCTGTGATTAGGTTTTTGTTGGCAAAAACCTCAAACCAATTGAAATTTATCGCCAACTTTGTGATGAGTACAGAAAAAGAATAATGAACAAAAGCCGAGTCAGGCTATAAAATGGCGCAAACCCCATTCAAATATCTAAAAAAAATAATTAAGGGGGTGCAGGTTTCTTTTCAGCCATTTTACTTTTTGGGCCGCAATTTTGTTTAGGATAATCGGATTGATATTTCAATTACAGATTCTTTCTCGTCTTTTCATTACGAACAAAATGACGTATCACATGTCCATCCTATTTGGAATATTTTGTAGGGTTACCCCTCCCCCTTTGGGCCCCAGGATCCAAATTAGAAAACTATTTTGTCATGAAAAGTGTCCCCTACCTCCAAAATAGAATGGCGCAAACCGCTTTCAAATATCTCAAATAACAAAAACGTTGAGGGGGTGCAAGTTTCTTTTCTTATATTTTACTTTTGGGGCCGCCATTTTGTTTAAGATAATCGGATTGATATTTCAATTACAGATTCTTTCTTGTCTTTTCATTGCGAACAAAATGATGTATCACATGTCCATCCTATTTGGAATATTTTGTAGGGTTACCCCTCCCCCTTTGGGCCCCGGGATCCAAATTAGAAAACTATTTTGTCATGAAAAGTGTCCGCTACCTCCTAAATAGAATGGCGCAACCCTCTTTCAAATATCTCAAATAACAAAAACGTTGAGGGGGTGCATGTTTCTTTTCAGCCACTCTGTATAATACAATTTGTTTTTTTATTTTGTTAATTTTTATTTCAAAACATCTGTTACTTTCTGGACAGCCATCATATATTGATAGTTACAATGTTTCGTGTTTTTTAACAATTCAAACACATGGTAGGTTGATTAGGATAGTGATATTGCAATAAGTAGATCTTGTTTGGCTTTTTCCTGGCATCCTTAGCTCCTAATTGCATCCTAGCTCTGGTCTTGTTATTAACCTATGTTTCTTCTGAGCAGTTCACTTTCTTTCTTGCATAGCTGATGTTGGAGAACTGTCAACAGTTGTATTTTTTGCTACGAGTTTCTTCATAAGCTCCATACGGAACTGAACCATTTCACATCTTCTGTTTCTTCCCCTTAACTCATTATAAATTACGTGTGAATTCACCATAAATGTTCCCAGTAATATTTCAAATGCAACCTTTTTATGCCACTTTGTTCTTTTTCTCAGAGCAGAATAAAAAGACATCTGATCTGAATAATCTACTCCCTTTTTAACTGCATTTTAAGCTAATACTGCAGTAGGTTTTAGTGTTTGTTCATTCATTTTTTTATTCCTTTACCTGAAGAGACAAATTTGCTGATCCTTTGTTATTGTTGTTAGGACATGTAATTTGTCGGCCCATTTTATTTTTTCATGCCTATATTCCTTTCTTTAGCTATTATTTCTTCTTTTTAATTTTTTGCTAACAATTTCCTATGAGTTTTTTTGATGACTAATGAAGGGTACCACATAAATAGGTCTTCTTTTTAAATGATTGTTCTACGAGAGGGACACTATTATAAAAATTATCAGCATACAATAAACAGCCATTGTTTATAAGGTCAGGTATTAGATGATGAACAATTTTTTTGAGAATGGCCCTATTTTCTGCTTATATAGCCTTTTCCACCATAAATCTTCATATTGTAAGTGTAACCTCTAGAAGTGCACAATTTGTAAAGTTTTATTCTACCCTTATAAGATTTCTGGAGGTTATACTTCTCTATATATTAGGCAGGATCTCCACAGGATCATAGTCTCATCTATAACTATAGATTCACCAAGTATATATACTCTCTTCAATGATAAAATTATTATTTCAGGTAGATGATTTACTTTTGATAAATCTGGCTCTTCAATACCTCATCTTCATTGTTATGAATATGTAAAAATTTCAAAATCATTATTTGACCAGTATGTTAGGTAAAGGACAATGTCTGTTATCATGACTACATCCAAAAAAAAAAGTCATTTCATTTCTGTCACAATGTTTCATCATTGATCTGTTTTTTATTTAATGAGTTTCTAAATTTGTCATTTCTAGTTTGATGTGCGAACCTATTGGTCTCTATTACAATTAGATCAGAGGTGATCGTTATTTACAGATGTATTATTTACAATATTTATATTGAGATTACCTTCTTTATCCATTTCAGTGTCAAAATTATTTACAGAGTCATTTTTAAGGTCTTACATTTTCTCTCTTCTATCATCACTTGATACTTTCACACTATCACATGTGATAGAGAAGAGGGTATAAACTCACTTCCTGGTGGTTTTAAGTCTGTCAAATCAAAACTAACTCATTTAAGAGCCTCTTCGATATCACTAAAAGTAATATTATCTTCAATAGAGCATAATTATACAATCTCAGCAAGCTATTACCATTGTTTCCATTGTTAAATTTTGAACTTTGTTCTTTTTTGTTTATATTTTGTTAGTAATTAATATTAAATCATTTAGTTTCACTTGTATTTATAACCTTTTATTACATGTTGGCTTCAAATTAATCCCATTTTCTAAATTGTCCAATTAGAGCTAATCAGAGTTGGATCTTACCAGTGTTTATAAATTTTCATGCTTTTATATTAAGATTTTTTTCTTTTTCACTATTTAAATTTAATTTTGTATCCTATTATTGTTTCATTCTTTTTTTTTTTTTTTTAAATAGAAAGTGATTTTTTTCAAGGATTTTCACAGTTCCGTTTCTACATTCTATTAAGCATTAATTAGAATAGGATTAGGAATATTATTGTTGTGTATCTGATTTTATTACTTAAATTGTTTAATATATCATTTTCTATATTAAGAGCCATTGGATTTAGAGGACATATTGCTTCCCCGCTGCTATCTGTGTAACCTTGCCAGTTGTAGTTCAGTAGGTACATGTAACAACTGAGATGATCACTTAGTCATTGAAACTTCATCTTAAACATAGGATTGGCCTTGCCAGTTGTAGTTTAGTAACGGAAAAATTCGTTTACATATTACAACAGCTGACGATGATCATGTTGTCATTGAACTGTCATCTTCAACAAATGAAGTGTATATAGTGAAGAATTGTGTTTTCTTTCTTTTGGTGACAAACAGAATTAGTAAGATTATATTAGTGAGTCTTTATATAATTTTAAAAAAAATTCTTTTAATTTCTAACATTTTAAGTAAAATTAACTGTTTACTCATTGAATTGGTATAGAGAATCTTAAAATCTACTCTAGAATAAAATTTAAGTCTGATCTATTTTAAGTTGCTCAAGAGAATATATAACAGCACAAATCACATCAATAACTTATGCAACAGGTTAGGATAGTTAGCCTAAATTAACCAATAACAACATAACCTAAGTCAAATGAAAAATAGACGATTTGGATAATTAAGCATAGAACACAACGATCTACATTCATAAGTATTAATAGCAGACATTTATATACAACCTATTATTAATAAACCACCCATATTCATTCAATTGCAAAACAAATCATTTCTAAAGCAGACGTAAGATAGGCCTATCTCTAAATTGTAAACATTCGAAATTTAGACGCTGACACAAATTAACCACACCACTACACAACCATAACATCACATATCTTTATTTAAAATCATTTCATAAGATCCCAAACTTTATTTACAAACAAATCACTACTTATAAGGAACAGTGAGTTTGCAATGTTAAACACGAAAACGGCCGACGGCCATTTTCCAAAATATATGTAACCATATTTCGAAGTACTAAATAGAACGATCAGACTGTAAATTACTCTAAGATACCACTACTTATAAATTATTTGTATGCAAAAACATCTGTTAGTTTTAATTGCAAACATTGTAAAATATTGAGGAAGAAGAAATAAGTTACTGATGTAGTCATTTAGTCAATCTTGTATTAAGATAGATCAGCTGATATGTATGTACGCGGTCTAAATCACCCTTAAATTAGTTAAATAATGTGTAATTAATAAACAAATTGATACAAAACAACAAATACGAATACAAGAAATGATTATTACAACACCAAATTGCCAATGGCCAAGAAAAGTAAAAAAAAAAACGGTACTATATGGTGCCGCGGAAGAATCCCAACAGTTTCAACAAACGATCTCACGGAAAATAGAAAAAAAATCACTCCGCAACACAAGGAGGCGCCATGTTTTAAAAGAAATCAGATAGACGAGTAACATTGTGGAGACGAGACAGTACAGAAGCCAAATTAACATCCAAAGTTTTCTTTATAATATTTGTGTCTAAATTAGTGATTAGAGTCAGTGTGAACTGTACAGAGCATGGTATGCTCTGTTAATTAACTATTCTAAACATTTACCAAATTCAAAGGCCTGTATTACTTATCAATTCAACATTTCTTGTGAACTTTAATTAAATTTTTTTTTAGATTTTTAATCATTTCAACTTTCAATTTATTTATGCGTTATGCTTGTTTAACACAACCATGCCAGCCGAGTGCCTACCCCGAGATCTAGCCTAATTAATATTGTATTCTTTGAGTCAATGTGTTCTGTTAAATTGAGCTAAGCCTAGAGGCCTATAATATTACAAACTTTATTACAAATTTCATGAACTCTAAAAGAGAGTCAAATCTTAACAAATTATGAATTAATATTGTATGTTAAAGTCTAATAAAATTAATGTTATTATGTTAATATAACATCATATCCTATTATTTATTAATGTTTGAACCTAGAAAGTAAGAAACTGAATTTAGTCTTTATTTATTTATTTTTTAATAACCATCCATATTCCAAATTAACCAATTAGCTTGAATTGAGTAGAGCCAAGAGGTAATTCTGTTTCATTTAGAAAGTTATTCCAAATTTAAGAAGTTTTTCAAAAAAAAAAATAACTTGAAAGAATATATTATTTTATAATATATTATAGTAAAGAAATATTTATTATTTTTATTTATTTATTATAAATGGCGCACAACGTGATTGGCATGATTGTGTTATGAAACAATATGTACATATCAGGTTGGTAACAATTAGGATATTACATTAAAAACTTATCAAACAGTAGCCTAGATATTTAAGTTAGTCCTAGATAAATTTGATAATTATAAATCATTTACAAGTACATAAACATCACATTCTAGTTTTAAAATCCATGTTTATATGTGTTAGAATAATTAGTAAGTAAAGTAATAGGCTAACCATAAAAGTAGTACATACATGATATCAAGATGAGTTCGCCAGACGAGACATCCAAAGCAAACTATGACCTTAGGCAGACAATACAACAAACCGACAAAGCCAAGGAAGGGCAGTTACCAATTTTAAGACGAACTGCTTCCAATATAACAATAACCGACCCTATACCTCAGGATATCGAGACCAACTCAAACACTAACGACACTGAAACCGGGATAGCTATGGACATACCTACCACATCATCCCCTAACCTGTTAGAGCAGATGACATTCCTTATTGCAAACTTACAAATAAATTTAGAAGAAAAATTAAAATTAAACCAAATAGAAACCAGTCAAAATTTAGAAGAAAAATTAAAATTAAATCAAATAGAAATTAAACAAAATTTAGAAGAAAAATTAAAGGAAAACAGTCAAAATTTAGAAGAAAAATTAAAGGAAAACAGTCAAAATTTAGAAGAAAAATTTAGGCAGAGCGAGGCTAATATAAAAGCCAACTTTATAGGAATACAAATGGAAGTAGGGCAGCTTAAAGAATGTATTGCTACACAAATAAGCCAGGTAGAAAATAAATTTTCGGAAAATTTCACGGAATTAGAACAAAAATTACAGGCTAACAATTCTAAGATTATCGAGTTAGAAAATAAAGTTGACCTTACAATCACTACCAAAATTCTAAATGAGTCCCTACAAAAACACGAGACTACAATCGACGAAAAATTGGAAATAAATAACCATAATGTTATGAGGGAGGTACAACATATAATTTCGGAATTACCCAAAACAAACAACGTTAGCAACGTCCTACCCCCTATAAATGTTACATGCGGAGCCAACGGACACGAAAACAACAACTTAGTCATGCCTACACTACCAAAATTCAACGGGAGGCAACCAAACCCTAATGAATACCTATATCAACTAAGCAGGTACTACGAACGGCTCACGAATCGGACCATAGGAAACCCTATCGACAGACAGGATTGCTTGTTCGATATCATCGAGAACAGCTTAGAAGGCAGTGCGAGCAGATGGTGGCAGCTGGTTAAGCCCGACATTACAAACTTCCAAAAGTTTTGCGAAGAGTTTTTGTCCAAATTCTGGAGCAGGGATGTCCAAAAGGGGATTCGACAAAAACTAGAGTTCGAACGGTATCGACCAGGAGGGAAACTAACCCGCAGTGAATATTTCATCGACCGTGTTCTAATAATGAAGTCGATGATTCCACAGCCTCCAGAGGAGGACATAATCACCACATTGGTGGAACACTTCGACAAAATTATCCAGGACGCACAGAGGGTGCAAAACATAACCAGCATCAAGGAATTCTCAGAATTTCTGCAACGTGAAGACACGGAGGAGGCCAATGCGGAGATAAGACACAGGAACACTACACTACAAAGGTCAACACACAACACGACACTACCCCGACCGTCAACATCATTCCAACACCCCAACAGAGGAACACCACAGAGAAACCCACCGTATTACAACAACGCACAAGACTATAGGAACCACCCTTACAGACATCAGGACGGTTTCCAACACAACTCAAGATACACACCCTACCACGGAAGCCCCCAATCAAATACAAATCAGAACGGTAACAGATTTACGACAAGACGAACATTCGACCGTCAACCTGGACCTATCGCCACAGATTTCAGGTACCAAAACCAAACCCAGAACAGACCAACATACCCACCACAAAACACAAGACAGCATAACGAAGCAAGAGGAATGACTTACCCTACTAAAGAACAGACGAGAGTGTGCCAAATGATTGCCACAACGACGAGACCGCCGAGTTCAGATAGAACCGGAGAAGAAGCAAGGAGTGATACGAACCAGAGTGCGTTAAACACCAACGCACTGGTTTAGATTCTACGATCAAGATAACTAATGGCTGTACAGGTAAGGCTGAAGAAAATGGACATATCAGCACTTCACCAACTACACCAGTGCAAGGAGCAACGGAACAAATCGGAATTAGGCCATTATTAAAAAGGGAGCAACAACCATTGGAAAGAAACCCTATAATTATAAGTAACCTCTACTGCGACAGGGAGTTTTTATTACGAGAAGATGACAACGAATTGAATGAGCCCCTAATGAATTTTAAATGCCCGGAAATAAATATTAAACTTAACGGTTTGAATACAAATTCACTTCTGGATACAGGCAGCAGCATAACTTGCTTGTCCGAAACGTGGTTTCTCAACAACAAGAGCAAATTAGGTCATGTGGAACAGTTACCCGTCAGTAACACATTTATAACAACCGCCTTAAACAGCAAATCAAAACGAATTTCACAAATAATAATGGTAAAAGCAGAGATTAAGGGACTAGAGTTTGATTTACAATGTGTTATAGTACCGTATCTTATCAAAGATTGCATTTTAGGAATAGACACGATTAGGCAAATGAAGATGGAATTAAACTTCGAAAATAATGTTATTAGTATAAAGAACGCAAAAGGCGATGTACTAGAACTTAAGTTAGAATGTGAAGATATTAAAGGAATAAAGTGCAGAATGGTATGCTACGACGATAACAACAATGATAATATTAAAAATAAAATTTTAAAGACAAACAATGAGTACAACGACGATAAAATAAGTGAAATATACAAGACTTTTGAGGCAAACGACAAATTAAACAACATCCGACGAACACAAATGACCGACTTAATCATAAAATATTCTGAAACTTTCTCAGAGAAACCAGGAAGATGTAATGTATACGAACACCGAATAAACGTGGAACAGCCAGAGAACTACCGAGCTCAAAGTTACCCTTTCCCAATCAACCTACAGGACGCAGTAGAGAGAGAAATTAACTCTTTATTAAAGCCATACCGCCAGAACATACCTGTACAGACCAACGACTACTGCATACAAAATGGAACACCCCCAAGTGAATTGACTACCATGGAAAACAATGAGTGTGAATAAAAACAGTGAAATACCCAACAAACTACCCCAGTGTTCCCCATTATAAACTACAATCTTATGAACTACATAAGTCTCCAACCCCTACAAATCACCAACAAGTGTTATCAACAACAAATATGAGCAAACAGAAACCACAACGAGGGTTTGAAAAACAATACTACCCCAGAATAGAACTAGAATTGTATTAACCATGTTAGATTTAAGGATTATTATTAGTTATAAGTTATTTCATTGTTATTAGTTATGTTATTTGATTGTTACCAGTTATAGTTAGATTAAAGATGTTATTTGTGCTTCACAAAATGATTTTGGATTCAGTACCCTCATCAAAATCAGTTTGAAGGGCATTATAACAGCACAAATCACATCAATAACTTATGCAACAGGTTAGGATAGTTAGCCTAAATTAACCAATAACAACATAACCTAAGTCAAATGAAAAATAGACGATTTGGATAATTAAGCATAGAACACAACGATCTACATTCATAAGTATTAATAGCAGACATTTATATACAACCTATTATTAATAAACCACCCATATTCATTCAATTGCAAAACAAATCATTTCTAAAGCAGACGTAAGATAGGCCTATCTCTAAATTGTAAACATTCGAAATTTAGACGCTGACACAAATTAACCACACCACTACACAACCATAACATCACATATCTTTATTTAAAATCATTTCATAAGATCCCAAACTTTATTTACAAACAAATCACTACTTATAAGGAACAGTGAGTTTGCAATGTTAAACACGAAAACGGCCGACGGCCATTTTCCAAAATATATGTAACCATATTTCGAAGTACTAAATAGAACGATCAGACTGTAAATTACTCTAAGATACCACTACTTATAAATTATTTGTATGCAAAAACATCTGTTAGTTTTAATTGCAAACATTGTAAAATATTGAGGAAGAAGAAATAAGTTACTGATGTAGTCATTTAGTCAATCTTGTATTAAGATAGATCAGCTGATATGTATGTACGCGGTCTAAATCACCCTTAAATTAGTTAAATAATGTGTAATTAATAAACAAATTGATACAAAACAACAAATACGAATACAAGAAATGATTATTACAACACCAAATTGCCAATGGCCAAGAAAAGTAAAAAAAAAAACGGTACTATATGGTGCCGCGGAAGAATCCCAACAGTTTCAACAAACGATCTCACGGAAAATAGAAAAAAAATCACTCCGCAACACAAGGAGGCGCCATGTTTTAAAAGAAATCAGATAGACGAGTAACATTGTGGAGACGAGACAGTACAGAAGCCAAATTAACATCCAAAGTTTTCTTTATAATATTTGTGTCTAAATTAGTGATTAGAGTCAGTGTGAACTGTACAGAGCATGGTATGCTCTGTTAATTAACTATTCTAAACATTTACCAAATTCAAAGGCCTGTATTACTTATCAATTCAACATTTCTTGTGAACTTTAATTAAATTTTTTTTTAGATTTTTAATCATTTCAACTTTCAATTTATTTATGCGTTATGCTTGTTTAACACAACCATGCCAGCCGAGTGCCTACCCCGAGATCTAGCCTAATTAATATTGTATTCTTTGAGTCAATGTGTTCTGTTAAATTGAGCTAAGCCTAGAGGCCTATAATATTACAAACTTTATTACAAATTTCATGAACTCTAAAAGAGAGTCAAATCTTAACAAATTATGAATTAATATTGTATGTTAAAGTCTAATAAAATTAATGTTATTATGTTAATATAACATCATATCCTATTATTTATTAATGTTTGAACCTAGAAAGTAAGAAACTGAATTTAGTCTTTATTTATTTATTTTTTAATAACCATCCATATTCCAAATTAACCAATTAGCTTGAATTGAGTAGAGCCAAGAGGTAATTCTGTTTCATTTAGAAAGTTATTCCAAATTTAAGAAGTTTTTCAAAAAAAAAAATAACTTGAAAGAATATATTATTTTATATTATATTATAGTAAAGAAATATTTAATATTATTTATTTATTATAAATATTATATACATATTGGTTTTCGCCATTCCGACTACTGATTAATAATTAGATATATTATAAGACTTACCGTCACAATAGTCTATGTTTGTCTGTAGTTATATCACTACGGCCGTTTCGGCTATTCAGCCATTTTCAAGTGTTATGCGGGTATTACCGTTGTCTTAGTTTAAAATCACAAATTACGAACACACGACACATAACAAACACACAAGTTCTTTAAACATTTAAATTCACAAATTAGCAGCATATAATAGCCTAATACATAGATTAAGAACGACACCTATGAACCATGAAGACTTCCAAGAAGAATTAAATATTATAAAACACATAGCCATCAGAAATGGATACGACCCATATATGGTCGACAGATTATATAAAAAACAGGAAAACAAACACCTAAACAAAAATAAAAAAGAAAAAGAAGAAAAATACGTTGTGATAGATTATAACAAGGATTTAGAACATATAACAAGGAACATATTTAAAAAACAGGGCTACATAACTACATTTAAAACTAAAAATAATCTGCGAAAAGCTTTAAACATAAAGAAAACCCATGATAACAAATTTGAGAGCACGGGAATCTACGAATTATCATGCTCTGATTGTGTAAAAACATATATAGGACAAACTGGAAGGTCCTTTAAACAACGATTTAAAGAGCACATACCAACAGCTTCACAACTGACTAATCCAGCAAAAGTCGAGTCTAAGTTTACAGAACATATAATCCAAACGGATCATAAATACTCAGTCATCGAGGAAACAATGAAAATAATTCACCATTGTGAGAAAGGGAAACTTATGAACGCATTGGAGGAGTATGAAATATATAAATGAACAAAGGACAACAATAGTTCCCTATTAAATGAAAAATTTAAATTTGACTCGCATCTAATTTATGACACAATCATAAAACAATTAGATAAGAACTAAACCACCCCACCCCATGCCTACCATCGATGCGCAGGAAACCAACATTGACAGTACGCGTTGTGACAGTGGGCCTACTGCATCATGTTTTAAATGTTTAAAGAACTTGTGTGTTTGTTATGTGTCGTGTGTTCGTAATTTGTGATTTTAAACTAAGACAACGGTAATACCCGCATAACACTTGAAAATGGCTGAATAGCCGAAACGGCCGTAGTGATATAACTACAGACAAACATAGACTTTTGTGACGGTAAGTCTTATAATATATCTAAGAATATTATAACGATAAAACCTAGATTGGCTGTGTGTGTGTGTGTGTGTGTCGCCTTTCTATAGTTTCCAACCGAAAACTCCTGTATGATGGTCCAGGAGAATCCCAACTGACAAGTTAGAAAATCAGATTGACAGTAAATTGGGATTGTAAGTGTGTTTATACTGAAAAAATATAGATTGGCAAATGATTTGGCATAAGCTGTCTAAGAAAAGGCTGCAACTGAAAAATTTTAGATTATCATTTTGTGTATGTGTGTTTTGGTCATTTTAAGCTGCTTAAGAAAATATCACAACTGATAAAACCTAAAAATTAGCATTAGTATGTACTTTTAAGTGTGTTTAGTCTATCTTAAGCTACCCGAGGTAATGTCACTACGGAGAAGTTCTACATTTATATTTTGTGTGTTTTTTTAAGTGTGCTTAAACTATTATTTTTAACTGCCCAAGAAAGTTCCACACCTGACAAAACCTATATTTAAATTTTGTATATGTTTTTTTCGTTGTTGTTTAAAGGCAAAAAAACTCTGTCATCATCACCTTATTAAAAAAAGTAAGAACGAAATATAAAAATAAAAGCCCCTAGCTCTAGAAATGTGTGTTTACTTTATTTTAAACTGCCTACGAAAATGCCACAACTGACAAAACAGAGATTTGTATTTAGTGTTTGTTTTTTAAGTGTGTTTAGTTTATTTTAAGCTCTCTAAAAAATGCTGCAACTGACAATACTTAGATTGGCATTTTGTGTTGTTTTTTTTTAATGTGTTTAGGCCATTTTAAACTCCCTTAGAACATGCTGCAACTTTAAAACCTAGATTGGTATTTTGTGTGTGTATTTTATAAGTGAAAAAATGCTTATACTGACAAAACCTACTGTAGATTGTCATTTTGTGTCTGTTTTTTAGGTGTGCTTAGTTTATTTGAAACTCCATAAAAAATGCTGTAACTGACAAAACTTATTTGTCAGTTTTTATGTATTTTTGCTAGGTGTATTAGACTACTAAAAGCTACCTTAGAAAATGCTATAACTAATAAATGAAACCCAGGTAGGACAGGTTCAAATATATTTAATCCTCAGGAGCTCACTTTTGGTTAATGAGAGCGTAGCAATTCTGAAGGGACCGAGCTGGATCTACACTTTTTCAGGTTGTCTTGGTTTAGATTCCTCTCATTCATCTTTCCTCTTTAGGTCTTTCTGACCAACTCATTTTCTATCCGGATGCTATTAGAGTATTCGAGGGCTAGGAATCTTTATTTTATGTTCTTTTCTTGGTTTTTTAGTTTGTTTTTTTTTTTAAGGAGATAATAACGAGACTTTTTTGTAGTTAATAACAAAAGGAAAAATGAAATAAATTTTGAATTTACATTATAGTATTTAATTTTAAATATAGTTCTTAAAAGTTATTGAATGTGTGTAGGTATCGCTGGTATTGGAGAAACTGGTTCAGTGCCTGGAGAAGATAGATATGCTGCACTTAAAGATTTAGATAGTCTAATGAAATCTCAACAACAACAGACAGTTGAAACGCAACCACCCGCTCCTGATTGGAGTAAGTGATTGAAGAGAAAAACTCTTCATGATTTTAAGCACTTTAAAAAAGATTTTTTAATCTTCCTAGAAATTACTGGGAGAATTTATTGGTCTTTAATTGACAAAGTCAATTTATGTAGAGTGCATTTTAAATTGTACAATTGCCAATGGTTCTATCTATAATGCCAAAACACTTTAGTATATTTAAAATGCAGTCATTTTTTACAATAACTGATTATAATATACTTATACAATTTAATCTATATTATTACTTTATATTTTATATATCAAATCCTAAATTTTATTTTTATATTTTTCACTTTAATATTTTTTTTCAAAAAGTGTTTCCTATTTTTACTGTACATAATAATCAGTAAAATTATAAAATCAAAATTCTAAGTTATAGGAATTGTGAATGACTAATTCAAAAATATAAATATGTTATAACTTACTTATAATATACAGGGTGACAATTAAGTCTGGAACCTCTTTTTAAATTTTTAAACCACAATAGAAAATAATACCAAAGTTCACACGTGCTTACTGGTGATAGTAACGCACACATCTGCCCAATTAAAACAGCTGTTTGAATTTTAAAACTCTCGAACAATGTAAATTATTAAGTATTACAAGTAAACACTAATTTTTAAGTACCTGTGATCAAAAAAGTGGTCAAAAAAGACGTGGTGCAGTAGAGTGGCCTGCTCGTTCCCCTGATTTATCTCCGCTGGATTTTTTTTGTTTGGGGATACCTCAAAGATAAAGTTTATCGTACTAAGCCTCGAGATTTGGCGCACCTAAGAAATCTTATAGTCCAAGAAGCTCAAGATATTCCTCGCGACTACCTTCAAAATGGAGTGGATGGCTTTACAATCGCCTAGGACATTGCCAGACGATGGGAGGGGAACATTTTGAACACTTACTTTGATCACAGGTACTTAAAAATTAGTGTTTACTTGTAATACTTAATAATTTACATTGTTCGAGAGTTTTAAAATTCAAACAGCTATAACTACTGAATGAATCCACCTTTTGAAGTCCAGTTTGCGGCATTGTACTCTGCTAAGTGAGTCCTTTAATTTGATACCAAACTCGACCTATGCTGCTATTTAAGAATTTTGTCTGACTCCTTGTGGACCGTCCCCCAAAGGGGTTATCCGGTCAGTAATTGGGCAGATGTGTGCGTTACTATCACCAGTAAGCACGTGTGAACTTTGGTATTTTTTTCTATTGTGGTTTAAAAATTTAAAAAGAGGTTCCAGACTTAATTGTCATATGGTATACAAATTTTGAAACAAAAATGTTTATAACAGAACGCCAATCAACACGTCTAGATACAGCTCCCACAACATAACAAAATTTAATGTTTATACTAAGATCATCTAGGTATACTTTAAAATAAAGTTTAAGATCTCTGTTATTGATTGGTACTAAATTCAATATCGCTAAAATAAATATTGGAAGTGTAATTTAAAGTATTCTGTGAACAAACTGTAAATTACTGTGAACTACAGAAAGTGGGAAACTAGCAACACATTACAACTTTGAGAACGTCTAGAATTAAGTAGGGTAGGTCTGTTTTAAATTTAAAAGATGAAATAAAAAATAACCTAAAAAAATCTATGTATCTTCTATATTTTTCAACATGATCACCATTGACTTCATCACATTTATGATATCGTTTCTACAACTTTCTTATTCCATTTTTGTAAAAGTCCAAGTTTCTTGAACCAGTTAATAGTGACGGTCTGCTTTTATTTCATCATCATTTTCAAAGTGCTGCAATGCATGTCATTTCTTTAAGGACTAAGAAGTAATCACTTGGAGTGAGATCAGGGTTATAGGGTGGATGCTCGAAAATTTCCCAGCCAAATTTCTATTCTATTTTTGCAACAATAGAATATAGTTTGACCTGGTGTATGAGGTGAAGCATTATCATGCAAAAGATAATACAGTACAACCTCGTTTATCCGGACTAATTGGGACCGGAAGTGATCCGGTTAATCAAAAATCCGGATAATCCAAAATTATAGAAAGATAAATAAAACAAAATATAAAATGATAACTTACCATTTATAAGTCATGAAAAAACACAATATTTACACAGTCATTCAATTTACACAATACACGAAATTACACAATGACGAAAAACATTTTATTTACATACCTGAAATATTTACACATGCTTTTAATTTACACAGGGTTTAGTTGTTATTTACAAAAAAGTCATTTATCTTCCTCTGTTTTAATTTGGTGTGACGTTTCAATGCGTCTAACTTTTGGGCCATTGTAAGCACATTACGTTTTCGTTTCGTCGCCATTTCCACGCACAAACGCTAACACACGAATATAAATAAATAGCAGTAACAACGCCCACCTCTAAATACTATGCCGATTCTCATTCACGTCCTCGATACTCCCAACTGGTGATGTGCCAACTGCCAAAAAAAAAAGAACGGGGGTTCCCACAGCTGGCGGCACCGCTTTAAGATGTGACAAAATGTTCACATTTACTGATTTACACCCTTGAGTCTTAGCAACCCGACAACAATAAAGTTGTAAAAATGACATGATGGTTTATGATGTGTTGTAAACATGCACCTGGTTTGTATTTATTTCACAGTTGTACATTTTCTTTAAGGACCGTTACAGGCATCGTCATTGTATTACACTTTCTAAAATATCAGGCATTCTTTATTTTTTTCCCGGTTTTTAAAAAAATTCCCTGACATTTCCAGAAAATTCAAATTCCCTGACTTTTCCCGGTCGCTAGACACCCTGAAATACTATTAACCGTATCTGATCAAAAATGTAAAGAAACTAAACACGGCACAGCACGATATGGTAATGATGTATTCCGGTCGCTAGTACGTGATAGACTACCCGTTACCCGCCGGCATAGACAATAGACAAGGTCACTGTCATGCCGCATCGGGGTAGAGGGATGGTGACGCAGAGGTCATTGCTCCTCCACTTTCTCTTCCCAGTGCATCAACAACCCGCACTAATACCTCGAGGCGACACTGTAGTGTTGAGGAAATCACGTTTTTATCAACATTAATGTAATAGCAGATATTTCTTGTTGAAACTCCATATTCAAGGATAAAATAAAGCAAAAGCTTAAAGTTTCAAAATATTATAAATATTATTTAAAATATTATTCAAAATACAGTAATTATTAAAATATTTTGAAACTTTAAGCTTTTGCTTTATTTTATCCTTGATTAAATTTTTATTTTTTGTTCTGGATCGATCCGGATAATCCGGACATCCGGTTGAATGAGGTCCGGATAAACGAAGTAGTACTGTACCACTATATAACAAGCCACATTTTTAGTACACACAGTACACGATAGCACTAATAGTCATTCCACATTTCATAAAATCAATCCATGAGTTTTTTTTTTTATCCCCCAAACATGGCAAAATTTTTGAAGCAGAAAATGCTTGATTTTCTGAGATTATGAGTTTCGCCAATGTATTGACTGCTGTTTTGATTTAGTTAAAATCCAGGTTTCATATTCAGGACAATGCAGTGTGTCATGTTTCTATTTGTACGTGTTGGTTAACATTTTCAGAACCTAGCTGGCACACAGTTTTTTGTAATAAATTTCTCTATCATAATGTTGTAAATAGTGATTGTGAAACTTCAGGAAAATGAAACTCAAAACTGTATACCGTCAATTTTCACACAGTTATTGCCTTCACTTGTTCTACTAACCATCTGACATTACTTTCCGAGCATTGGCTATGCTCTTCACAATGAATATTCATTTGTACATCCCTAAACAAACAACAACATTGCCTAACTTTACCCATAGACTTAAGAACTTGCTTAAAAATTTCAGCAGGACTATTGTTTTTTGCTAACAAAAAACTAATCACAATACTAACCTCACAGTTGGCGGGATTATTTATAGTAGCATCGATTTTAAATTTATCTGACATCACAACTCATCTATCAAATACCATTAAAATGGCCAAAATATGGTCATTGTGTCATAATGACACACCACATGCATGATGACGTTTCATTTTCAGTAGTACTTTTAAAATGAGTCTTGTTTATATTTTAACTTTCATAATATCTCTAAGGTCAAAAGAATGAATATGCTCTCTATTTAATGTATTTTATATATTTAACGATATCAGAGAAAATAAAGGTAGCTCATTTAAAAACCACTGTATATTATATATCAGACAGGATTTAGCTACTACACAATAATGTTTTTGTATGTTACATCAGCTTATCCACATTATTATGTATAGTAATAATTTAACTATTAAAAATTAATTTGTAATAGTTTATTAATTAATATTGCAGATAATGGAGTATCAAATGTATGGCAGGCTCCCTCTGCATTCAATCCTTTAGCTCAATCTGTAGATAACAATATAACATCCAATCCTTTTAAAGGTGAGTTGATTTAATCTGTATTTATTATCATGAACCTTGTTTTTGCTATTATTAATTAACATAATTACTTTGAGTATAATTTTCCATTTATATCTTAAGAGAAATCCCGTATGACAATGCTTCTGTATGTCAATCGAACAGTTGTAGTTTGTGGATTCAGTTCTGAATCCACTAGTATGGGAGTAGTTGGAGACCCAATGCGGCTATTGTCCTTGAAATTACCAGAAGTAGGCCATTAGATGGAAACGCTAAAACCTCTAATTTCTGAGTTTCAAACTTTACCTTGGAGAACGCTTATCTATTTCGTATATAAAATAAAATCAATGTTATCTTCGCCCCCTAGCCTAGCTTTTTCTTCATAACTCTGTTTATTGATACATTAAGTGGTAACTCCATTTTCAAAAGTTTCTATCAATTTGATGAACATGGGGTTATTACGAAACAAAACTGAAATTTTAACAAAATATTTATAAATGATATTATGAAATTGCTTTGTGTACCAGAGGCGTTGGGAAAGGATCAGCTGACCTTCCTTTAACAAAGAGGATCTGAAAGTAAAAACGTGTTGACTGCTAGAATTAATTATATTTAAAATTTATCTATATAATCAATTTTGTTCTGAAGAATTCGGATTTATTATTAATAAATAATAAAATTAATCAAGTGTAATAATTCTTCTAAATTAATATTAGTAAATTAATTACATATTTTAAAAATAAAAAAAGTTATCTTCCCCGGTAGTACATGGGTAGTCCTTTTGTCTTGGTTCCTTTTGATTGTGATGTTCTAAATATAAAAAAAATTGTACAGTTAGTTTTCCCCCCTTCCGTGTCATAATAGACCTAAAATTTCATTTCCCTAATTTTGAAACAACTTTTGTGCAAGAAATTGATTTTTTGCAAATTTATACGTTTTGTCATATATAAATTAACTTAGATGTAACCAACAATAATTAAATTAGGTAGAGAGATTTCAGGGTTGAGGTTGAGTCAAAAATTAATAACTTTTCTGTTATGGATATTGAAGGAAAACTACTACTTTAATTACTGCTACTTTAAAGAATTAATAAAAATTTATAAACAATATGCAAGTCATAAATAACAATGACTGAAAAACCTACTTAAAATATTCAAAATTTCATATATACCCAAAAAAAGTTAAAATTTTAGTTTAATTTTTTTAAATGACCATCTAACCTAACCTATATAGTCAATTTATGAACATTGGGATAGGGAGATGGCCCTTATATATCCTGACCAATAATGAAAACCACTCTCAGCTGCTCCTGATGCCAGAGGTTGATTTGTGTGTTGTGTACCAGAAATGTGTGTTACATTGTGATAAAAGAATCTCGATCACTCAACTGAAAGCCTTCTAACAGGCCTAGGCTTTCCTTCAAGAATTGTTTTGTTACAGGATTATTATTTAATATTAGAATTCAGAACAGGCTAATTTCTTGTGATGGGATTTATTTTTATAACATAAAATAGGTTTTATTATTTTACTGTTCATCATTTTGTCTTTTACTAATAAAGAGCTGAGGCTCATCATTTCTGTTTAGTAACTCATAGTTTAAAAGTACTAGTGCCATTATGTGTAACTAAAAATACCCAGGTGTTCATTCGTATACCATATTAAAGTAGTTTTATTTATTCACTTTTCCAATATTTAAATTTTGCTATTATCTTCAATGTTTTAAGTCTTTCTTTGTTAAAGTAATTTGAGTTTCTTCTGTTAAGGAGAAAATGCATGGACTAATGGAAATTCACTTGGAGCAAATCCTTTTCGAAATTCTCGACCAGTGACAGGTAAAATATTGAAATAATAGTAGTTATTTTTTTGTAGCTAACCGTTTATTGGAAACAGCTGTCCTTTGCAATTCAAGTAGGTAGTTTGTTTGATTACGACTACAATTTGAAGGCAAATACCTTAAGAATAGGTACCGGTATTCACTTATTTGTTTCAATTCGTAAATCTTCATTGATTCCTGTGAGGTTTTTAGTTATTTTTTTCTTCTAATTTTGTTGATAAAACTGCGGCTTACAATCATTATATTCATTCTCATCTCCTTGTTGTTTATTGGCAGCTGTTGTTTGTAAACATGAAACATCATCGCATCTATGAATTATGAAATAAGTGAATATTTTACTAAAGATGATTTCTTTAAATTATGTGATAATTTCAGCGACAGTTGTAATTTGTGTTATATAATTATATTCCCAGTTGTATAATTCATAGTGCTAAAATAGCAGGCCAAGAGTAGTAGTATGTACATGTATTTTTTTTTATTAAAAGATATTTTTGTTTTTAATTATAATATCACAGTATCTAAATATTATTGTTAAAATTAAATTTCTTGCTTCATTTTTCAGCATAATTACACCATCCTTAAAAAAATATGGAATACGCACTGTTTCCAGTACAGTTAAAAGTATTGGAAAGAGTATGAGATCCATGAAATCAAATGTCGTTACACCATGCCTAGTAGCTGCTCAAAGGTATATCTAGGAGAGACCTGCTGTAATCTAAAAGCTAGGCTTTAAGACCATACTCAAACTTATATAAATAGAATTGTGAAACTGTCAACCATGGCAGAACATATATTGTTAATCATACGGTTAATTTTTACCAATTAAAATTTTTTACCAGAGTAGCTTGTTACTGGCAATCAGAATTATTAAAATCCCAATAATGTAAATAGAGATAAGTACTACAAGCTTCCTGATTCATGTAAACCAACATCTATGCATTCTGATTATTCAGTAATAAACTGGCAATCAGAATGTTCTCAGCAGAAAACTAAATCTATATTTTATAGGAGCCTGCACAAATGGATGGACTATGTCAGTTTTGTTTCAGTGATCATATCAGACTCGTAAAAAAAACCTTGAGAAAGACAAAGTATAGTTGAAATTTCAATAATTAACAAGCGGGAAAAAATTATGCAGAGTACAGCCCAGAAATCCACTCTTAATATTAATGATAAATGCTGCAAAAAACTGAAGCCTGTAAATATTAAATATCTTCCCCCCCTCCCCAATCCAGGACTTCTCCTAAAAATATGTAAATTACGAACCAACTTTAAAATTATTTCAAAAGATAAGTTATATTTGGTTGATAGTATCAATATTTACATTGATTTAAATTTTGTATGGATAGGAGACACAGGCTTATCTTGGAAAGTGGAAAACACAAAAACAAAATCAGTCATCAATTCAGTCTTCTTTTTATACTCTCTATTGATTGAGAAAGTGAAAAGTGTTTACAAAATATTTCACAACTTTAGTGTTCTTTGTTGTTGTTTTTGTGTGTGTGTATGTGTTTTCCTATTTGTGTACTATTAGGTAATACCAAGGACAGGACCCCTTTCCAAGGTGAAGCCTGTGTTTCCTATCCATACAAAATCTAAACTAATAGTTATGTATCCTATTAAACTCTAACCTAAAACCAATATTTGCATTAGATAGGTTGTAAGCTAGGCTATGTCTCGTATTGGAATACTAATTAATTACCATTATGAGGCTACAACTTACTATTTAACTATTTGATAGAATTTTGAAGATAAAGATAGACAAACATACAGAGTTCTTCAAAAACTAGTTTTAAAATCTTTCATACTTAGTAATAATATATGTTTTCTCTAAGATAAGGTTGTTCTTATTTTCTTAACAGAAGTGTTATGGCCGGTCGTTGCCAATGGTCAAATTCCAAATGGATTTCCTACTAGCCAATCTCTCAATTTTGCACCATCTAAATTACCTTGGAATAGTGAAGCCGTTAGTAATCCTTTTGTCGTAAGTACATTTTCTTATTTTGTATATATTTATATATTGTGTGTGTGTGTGCGCGTGTGTGCGTGCGTGCGTGTGTGGTCATGAAAGGTCTCTGTGCACTTGATGATTCCAGCACAGGAAACACGCAGTAGTTTAAATCACTTGCTATGAAAGTATTGCCTGCCTCTCTAAAGACATTTCTTGACATCCCAAACTTTGTTCAATATAACAATGGTGCAATTTCCGATTGCACCGTCTATCTTTATATCATTAATTATAAAGGGATTATTCGAAAACATAGCGTTTTTACCACACAAATTTTAAAAAATCAGTCAGAAAAATCTATTAATCTTGGAGAACAGATGGTTTTAGAAATGATCCTGTCATTTAGAAATATTGTCCAAGAGTGTCGGAGCATCATTGTGCAGAAAGTAGATCTTAACGGTTTCATCTTTTGTTAATTGTGCAACGAAAAAAGTTAAAGGATATTGTCATGATAACATTGGGAGTTTATAGTATTGAATAAAAAATTGATTCAACTGATTGAGAAGATTAGTGTTTAGGTTGCAATGTGTCTACACATTTCAACCTAAACGCTAATCTTCTCATCGTGTAGCAGCGACTAACAGGTTTTATGGAAATTTTGTACATAGATCTGCGAGTGTTGGAAGTCTTTCAACCTTGAAAAATGGAAATTATACTTCGTCTGTGAAGAATGTGTTTCCCAAAATGTCACTCCTTCATGCCAAGAAAGTCTAAAACCTACCTGCATTCTCATTAGCACTGTCCTTAAGTTTCAATTCATGCATCGCTGTAATTTTATAAGGATGTAGGCCTTGACTTTTTTTAAAGTCATTCTATGTAACACCTACCTGCTGGGATAATTTTCTGAGGACTTCTTCCGATTTTGGAGCATACTGTTCTGAGATTCCACACTTTCTCCTTTTTCATTGTTGATGGCCTTCCAGATCTAGTAGCATCACGGACAGAACCAATTCTCGAAATTTCAACTTATACACACTGCATTATGATATGGCTCCTTCACAACACAAATCTTTGACCTCACAGTATGACTGCTTGGCAACTGACAACGATAGCTATAGGAACACCAACACCATCTGTTATACCTAATTCTAACTACATAAAGGCAAATTTAAACTACAGGTATGCATTATTTCCCTAGAACTAATATTTAAAATAAATATTTGCATGTTTTTGTACTGTAATCATCAGATGTAGAGACTTAATGATCACCTTGTACATAACAATATTTTATCTTTGTGTGTGATTTTATTTTAAAATAGTATGTATTAATTTTTATTTCAAATTACATTTCATTGAACTATTTATAATATAAAGCATATGATAAATCAATTCCAAATTGGTTTCAGCTCGGAAATACACAACAACAAACAACAGGACATCATTCCAGCAACCCATTTCTTTAGAACAAGGAGCCGTCCAAACATAACTGCTGGTTACCGTTCATTTAAAACTATCAACCTCATTTTAACTTTGTTTTAAATGTATTTTTTTTTGAAAGCTACTAATGCATTTCATTTTCCTGTTTAAAGGAACAACTGTGGTAAATTATTGTTAGAATTAGTAATCTCAGTATTATAACTGATGGTTTTTAAAATTATGTATAGTAATTCCCTAAGGATATTTTTGTCAAATAAAAATGTCAGTTATTTTTATATTTGATTTTAATAAATAATGTGGCAACCTGTAATACCGTAGATTTATAATAAAACATCAAAATTTTACTGTTTTGTTTGTAATTTTTAAAAAAAGTGGAGTCAAAAGTTGAAATTTTGTCTATATAGAACTTATGGAAATCTTCTTTTTTTTACAAGATATGAGTACAATTCAAGAGTTAATGGTGGGGCTATATTTTGCAATGAAGAAAGTTACCTTTTTTCTTTTTAAATGGAAATAGTGAGTTATACATTTTAATGGCTGAGCAGGTGGATACATAAAAAACAGTATAGTCTTAATCATTTTTTGAGTATATTTTTATGGTTATAAAATCAATTATGTTCAATTCAGAATTTATATTTAAGAAATCCTATAGTATAATGAGAATGTGAGGCTTCATATGTGGATTGAACAGTTTGTAGTTTTGTGAGTTTAGGTGTAGAATTGCTATTATGAGAGGTTTTGGAGCATGTAATGCGGCATGTCGTCCTTGAAGTTACCAGATCTGAGTTTTTAGTTAGCATCACTTTAGCGTCTAATTTCGGAGCTTCAAACCTTATCATATAGATATTGCTAATCTATTTAGTATGTAAAATCAATACTTAACCACTTGTTTTACTATCACTCTCATTATCCAAATATGATTCAAGATTTTGAAGGAACTCATCTAATTCCTTAAGTATAAAACATTTAAAACCCATATTTCTAAATAAAAATATTTGTTTGGTTAAACAATTAAGAAAAAAATCTGTAATGCCGAACTAAAATACATATTGTTTATTCGTAACTCGCAGACTGTTTAGATTCATGTTCCACAACAAAGATAAACATAGAAATTTTCTCTAAAAATCGTGTATATTAAATAAAATGTTACACCATTTTTATTTATTTGCTTTTATTATTATTTATTTTTTTCATTTTTTTAATGAGTGTTCTCTTTTTATTTAAATAATACATCTAACACTCTTTCTATCCAGATCTGATGCAGGATTTTGTAGGAACTACTCTATTCCCTAAGTGACAAACGTAGAACCCATATTTCTAAATAAAAAAATATTTGGATGAACAATTGAAAAAAACAACACCAGAACTAAAAAACATATTGTTTACTTTGTAACTCGCTGACTGTCGACTCAACTGGTTAGATTCTTATTTGACTGACGAATGGAAAAATGTAATGCACAGCTCTCTAGTGTAGAAAGTATTAGAAAAGGTAAGAAATGAATTAATGAAGCCTATTGCTGTCTAAGAAATGACAGTTTGAATAGAATCAAAGGAGAAGTTGGACATGACATCACCTTCATCCTGATATGATGGCAATTTCCAAACTGTTAAAATCAATGAAAATAAAAAAGAAGTAATTTTCCCATTTGTGAGTTTTTTCTCAGTCTATTTTATATGTAAGGAAGGAGCTATAGAAGGATACTTACTTAGCAACTTCTTCAGATTTAAAAAAAAAATGTATTTTATGTTTTAAAATTCTGGGCGTGGTAGTACACAAATAGATCACTCAGATTAGTGATCAAACAGCATGCATCATGACGATCAGATATCCTTTGATTTTTGCATTTTTTCCCTGGATTTCAAAATTAGCTCTCAAATATAAATTTAGTTCATACCAGAATGCCAAATCACAAATAAAAGAAAATTGAGGTTCAGGATTAATCGATAAAATGTGAAAATGAACCTTGATTGGTTTCATAAAAAAACTTATTTCAATCAATCCAGTAGGCTAAGACCAGTTTATGACACTAGTACCATAAGTGGAAACTCTCTTTAAATATGAAGACTTAAAAGCAGAGTTGCTAATATGAGGAAAGCAAGTTAAATTTCATAAAGGACCAAGAAGGTTTGTATAATAATTGAAGATGATGACTTTGTCATTGAAATGTGATGAACAAAATAAAGTTTTTGTTATGAAAAATTCTGTTTTCTTTAATTTAGTGAATGCTGCAGCATTTTACTCCGCCAAAAACTAAAAAAAAAAAATTCATTTCGATGGAAAGTCCCCCCCCTCCCTACCAAAGACCAAATTACCAACACAATTGTATTAGGTGGCGGCTTGATTTAGAAATACTGTAACTTTCCACTCTACTTAGTATCAAAGTATCTAAACAATTTTGCTCTGTTTCTGTACATGTGAGAATATTATGAAACATTTCATAATTAACCATAATGACATTTGTTGTTTTTATGAACTACATTGTTTGTCTAAATATAGAAAACTGAATTAAGAAAGAAGTTGGTGACTAAATACAAATTTATATGTTACTGATATGTTAAGATTGAAAACATTTTGAGATGAATCCGTGTTTATATTAAAGTAATAATTGTGTTAGTAATGATTCATTTACATATTATGGAACTTTATTTGGGTTCTAACCTGGATAACAAATTCTAACATGTTAATGTAAATGTTAAACAACCAAATTTCCCATGTTCTAATTATGAGAATACATTTAATGAACTGCTACGTATAAATATTCAACTATCAATGAGCTTATATTTGTGAAACGTTTATCCTACGACGGTTTCTGGTAATGTTGTCATTTTCATACAACAATTTTTTTTCCTTCTTTAAAAGCAAAAACCTTCTCGAGTCGTCTTCGTCTTAAAAAATAAGTAGAAAAGACCATACAATAAAGACATGTAGTCCTCAAATACTCATCTTTAGAGTTTGAAGAAAACAAAAGGCTACTCAGGAGTGACTTGTTAAGAAAGATGAAACCCAAGACATCTGAAGAATGGTCTAGATCCAGCTAGAGTACGTTGGGACTACCATGCCCTTACTCATGATAAGCAAACCCCTGACAGGATTTACTATAAATAAATCACAAGATCAGAATCTTGTCGTAGTGAGTAACTTCTAAGATCAGTGTGTACAAAGGAAAGTTTTTTATTGCTTTTTCAAGGGTTGGAAATCTTGTAATCAACAAAGGCAATTCATAAGTGGATTAAATCAAATATTTGTGAAAACTTTTTTTTTTTTTTAAGAAATGCAATTATATACCATACTTATTGAAGCATTTAGTTTCTTTACAATCACAATAGATCATTATGATCATACTTCTGGAGTTGTAAAACAAAATGAGTTTTCAGTTAAAAGTTGTTATAATTAGTTACATATTAATAAAGGGAAGAAAACTAATACACAATGTCTTGAGAATATAAATCAACTCTTTTTATAAAGTATAAAAGAGAAAAACACCAACATAGTCTAGTAACCTAGTTTGTGTATTTTATCTTACCTTTTGACTACTCAGACATAGTTTTAGGCTAGAGTTCTTTTCTTAGATTTTAGTTTTAGTTTCCAATGTGTTTCTAGGATACTAGGTTTTGTTAGTGTTTTTTTTTTTCTTTTATACTATAGTTTTACACTTGATAACAAGAGTTGATTTATACTCTCGAAAGATTGTGTATTAATTTTCATATACAAAAAATTCTGTTTGAACCATATTAATAATATGAACAATCCATCATTATCAAATAACTTTAAACTCCCCGCCCCCAAATAAAGGAGTTATGTAAAACCAAATGAAGTTCCACAATATGTAAATACATCCATTACTATTACAATATAATTTTAAAATAAACATGAATTAGAGTTTATACAGTGATACAAACCGTTGACTGTTGAATATTTACATGCAACAACAGCTGATTAATTAAATGATCCCATCAAAAGGTATCATCTTACGGATAATAAGGTCAGGAACCTCTAAGTAAAATTTCACACTTGTGTCTCCCAGAAATATACAAAACCAGAAAGGGGAACCATGAAGAGACAAGTCTCATTTAAAGATTGTATAATATAGATATGATTAGTTTTAAAATATATTTAATGACCACAGTTGTTCTTGAAAACATTCATAATTGATTGCTCTCTTAAACCTGTATATAGCATCTTTTTTTGTATTATGATCATCTTCATTTTATACTTTGCACTCTTTTTAAGTTGTTTGTTTTAGTATTAAATTAATTGGTATTCACTGAGAAGCCTTAGTGATTAAACTAATATAAAACACAAAAATTACAGTAACACTACTTAAAAACATATATTAATAATAGTATATATGCAACCGTTTAATTTATAAAGAATTAATGTTGTTGCTATAAAATACGACAATATATTATGTTTTAACTAAATAACTAAAGGTATAAGTATTTAACTATAGGTTTATAAATCATAGAACAGAGAACTTTTATTTTAAAAATCATGTATCTATTCTGCCTTAAAGAAAGATAATGTTAATGCATTGTTTAAATATGCTTTTTAATTGTACGAAAGATCTTGATGCACCAAAGATGAATCCATATGTATATGAAGAATACTTTAATAAAATTTGTAAACAAAAGTTGGTCATTTGTACGTGCAGTAAAGCAAACAGTTTGCCTTTAATAAAAAACGCTTTTGTAATTAATTGTTACTGAATCTCATAGGTCGAGTTCAGCTATTTCAATGCTTTAATTAATTTGTGAGGTGGCCTCGGAAAAAAAAATATGTATATGTAGGACAGTGTTATTGCATTTTAATGCTTAGGGTTATTATTGATTTGTAAACGTCTTTGAAAGCAATTTGTTTTTACAAATATTCTGTATTAGATATTTTTTCTGAAAAGGAAAAATACAGCTGTGCATATATTTCTGTGATATTACAGTAATTAATTTATCTCTGAGAAACATGATATTGTTGGTTATTTTATAAGAACAATAAATAACAAAATTTATTTGTAAATGTTTTTTTTTATTTTTTCCTTTTGATCTAAATCTTTATCTTTTATCTGTACTAACAATAAGAAAAACAATGAAAGTTATTTAAAATAAGATATTAGGAAGCTGAACTGTGTTTATCTACCTTTCCTAATTCTAAGATAATACAGGTATTTTATGTTTTATTTTTAGCCATAACTTTTAAAAGAAGAGAAAGTTATTTAATTTTAGTAAAGAAATCTAGATATCATTGAATGCAGATTTTAAAAGGGCATACAATTATTTACTAACTGTAGTAGGACTTGCACCATCATCATCTTTTGACATTTCATCCTTGGCTAGTCATCTGGTACAACTTCTTCCATTCTCTACGATATCTCCACACATGGTCCTTCTCCAACAGTCTTCAGTCTTCTCACTTAGCCTTCATATCTTTCTGGACTTAAACCTTCCATCTTGTTTCTGGCCTTCCCATAAATTTTCTGCCCTTTTCTATTTTCTTTTTTCATGCTATTTTAGGCATTTTGATTACATACTTACATCTACATTAATATGCCCAAAGCATTTCAAACGTTTCTTCTTGATTGTAGTAATTGAACTCTTCTACTCTTTCAATGTCATTTTCATACAGAGTCATTTTCCTTTTTGGCACTTTGTTTCTGTTTTCATATGTTTATTTACCAGCAGTGAATTTCAATATCATTAAAATTGTAACGACAGGATAACTTGGTGGGTACTACTATTAACTATAGAGCTTGGGAAACATGTGAGCCCTAACCCATTAAGTCATAATTTCCGTTATACCTCCTGACCAATCATGGGAGCCAATTATCAATGAACTTATAGTAATTTGCCAAAATAGGAACTATATCGACTTTCACTAATCACTGCACTTATATCACAATAAACTGGCATGCAGTGACTGTGCCTACAGCTTATTATGACTGACATGCCAGTTATAATATAATTTACTGTGTGTTTGGGTTATTTAGCCTTTCCGAGATATTTGTCCAGACCAATTATTTAACCGGCCATTGCGAATTTGGAATAAATGTGTAAAATACAAAATTAAAGGGAAACTGGCGCTAAAGATTCAACACTCGGTTGATATGTGAACACGCAATGTCTCCGTCTAGCACTGTCCACAGGAGAGATAATATGTTGATAAGATTCTGGTCACAGTATGGGCGGAATTGATTTATCTGGAGTATCTTTGGAAAATAATAATACAACTTTAAATTTATAATTAAGATATGATCAAAATTAGTATAAAAGCCTGTTTGAGGTAACAAAATTATGATGCTGTCTCATGAGTCAAACTCAAAAAAGAGAAAAATTAACTTATCATTAAAATTAGATCATTACAATTTATAAAACATCATCTTCATTTATGAAGCTAAACAGTACCTTCATGACCATTTTTTGCATTGTAGCATCTATGTGGCTCTACTATCTAAGGCACCTTCAACATCTAGAACTCAGCGTCTGAACCAGCTAAGTTTCTTCACTTCAATCTGTCTATCTTTGTCTACTGAAATCATCTTCTGGATTAGTTCCTCTCAATTACTCAAATTTTTAACATATTCTTGTTTGTAATCTGCCACTCCATATTCACTCTCAACGATTATTTTGCATTGTATTCAGACTCTCTTGGAATCCTTCTTTATCTGATTTGAAAATATGCTGTTATAAGATTCTTGACATGTTACATTCTCTGTGGAGAGCCGATCAGACTTGTTTGTTATCTTTTAACCATACTCTTATTTGCGAATTGATTATGGCTGTATTATCGAACTCATTTCCAAGATCATTAGCAATTAAGAGGCTTGATTCCATTCATAACTCTGCCCTTTGATTTGTATCTGGAGCATTTCGTTTGACCCCAGTCTCGAGTTTACTTGCTGTGTCTGGTGAAGCATACCTTTCTTGACGAAGCCAGCAGCTACAAATATTGTATATTAGTAAACCGCGCTCTTTATCATTTTACCGGATTTACAAAATAGTTTTGAATAATACATTGACTGATCTGTACGGAAGTTTTCCAAGCTGTACTCTCCCGTTTAGCATTAATATGCTACAATTTCTCAGTAATGTGGAATTTATACTTCCTCTAATGTTCAGTACTTTCCATGCTTTATTCATGTAAATTTTAAAACTATAATGGAAAACTTCATAGTAATGTTTTACTAAATGTAACATTATTTTTGAAAGATAGTTATTTTTTAATATAAAACAGTTACCAGGTTAAAGGTATTAACAGTATGTAGAGGTGTCAAAAAAAATGAAGTGAAAGTTATGCATTTAGAATTTTTTTAAACCTTTAACTCAATAACTGTTACAATATCTGGTCAGGTTTTAGTCTTGGTTTGAAACGAACTGATTTAGTAGTTTCCAAGTTATAACAATATTATTTTGTCTGCACTGGTAATATGAAAACCATTATTTTCTACATGTTTTGCACATTTTCTTAGAATATTCAATGACAACATATTTTGACAGTGACACAGTTGGTATATAATTTCAACAATTATTGGAACTGAACATTTGTTTGAAATCAGTGCAATAGTTCTAGGAATTATAACTTACGTTTTGTTGCTGGAAAATATGAAACCAAAATTTTCTTTAAAATTGTAGTGACAACATATATTTTGTCACTAACCAAGTTAATGTATGATTAAACGATAATAGAAACTGAAAACATTTTTAAATCAGTGCAGTAGTTCCCTACTTTTTTTTAAGTTATAATCACATCAAAAACTGTACAAAGGAAATCCATATTCTCCAGTACAATTTTGGTAATTCAGCAAAGTACCTAAGATAGAAAGCATTATGAAAATCGTTTCAAACTTGCACATAGTTTTAGTTTGAACTCTGTCATGAGAAGTGACTTGTGATTATTTAAGAGTACACTATATGAATTCAGCCTAAGCTGTGACCTAGGAAATTGAAATTTCACAAAATTGTTCTTCTGTCATAGGTGCTCATTAATTTTTAAATTTTTTAAAAAACATTTTATCCCTAGGAGAGTTAAGAAGATATTACGCCTACCAAAGCTATAATCACTGTTTCTCTCCTTTTATGAATTCCTAGTACTTTGAAATTCATAAGTTTTTCTATAAAATGTGCTTATAAATATTTTTGAAAACCAACGTCGAAGGAAGTTAATAGTGAAAATAAAATGTTTATTTGAGATGTTGAATAAATAATATAAGTTTCTTTCACAATAGTCATTACATCAAATAAATCAATTCCACCCATACTGTGATCAGAACCTTATCAACATATCTCTCCTGTGGACAGTGGTAGACGGAGACATTGCGTGTTCACATATCAACCAAGTGTTGAATCTTTAACGCCAGTTTCCCTTTAATTTTGTATTTTACACATTTATTCCAAATTCGCAATGGCCGGTTAAATAATTGGCCTGGACAAATATCTCGGAAAGGCTAAATAACCCAAACACACAGTAAATTATATTATAACTGGCATGTCAGTCGTAATATGCTGTAGGCCTGTTCACTGCATGCCAGTTTATTGTGATATAAGTGCAGTGATTAGTGAAAGTCAATATAGTTCCTATTTTGGCAAATTACTATAAGTTCATTGATAATTGGCTCCAATGATTAGTGAATGGTCAGGAGGTATAACGGAAATTATGACAATGGGTTAGGGCTCACATGTTTCCCAAGCTCTATAGTTAATAGTAAGTTACTCACCAAGGTATCCTGTCCTTACAATTTTAATGATATTGAAATTCACTGCTTGTAAATAAACATATGAAAGTCACCTCAGGGCACATATCGTAAATTTAATACTTTGACTTCACCCAAAACAGTCATGAACATAGTAATCCATCACATACCCCACTTCAGAGCATAAGCCATATCAATCATTTAGTTTTAAGAAATAAAATGTACTGTGTTGTGGAGTTCAATGAATAAAAATAAATAAAGGAAGAAGGAGAAATGAGCAATTGGAGCTGGACCACCGACAAGGATTGTTAAAAGTAGTTATACAGTATGTCCAAACTATTTTAAGTAATGTCATATAAGTAAAGAATAGGAGAAAAGATAAAGGATGAAAAGAGTAACTCAATTGACAATTTAAAATGCAAAAGAAAGAAAGAAAGTAATTGGTGAGTGAATATTTTAATGATAAACTTGAACTATCTGATTCAACTGGATAGCTTCCCTGTGCTATAAACTTTTTTTTTTAATTTTCGATAGACCATATTATAAAATTTCAAAACAAAATAAATTCCAATGTATCAGTGAACATTCAATGTATCATGAAATCAACCCATAATTTCACCAACATTCACCTATTTACACAGTAAGTTTTATCATCCTTATAGATTAGAGATGGTAATACAAATAATAATAATGTAGTAATTTGTATATGTTAATAATGGGGGGGTTTTTTTAATAACCAGTGAACCACCATAATAAATAAACAGAACAAAAACCATGAGATTAAAATCAAATATGTATTTGTAAACCAATTGAGGTAGCCAAATAGAGATAATAAATTTAATGTTCATTGTTTGGTGTCCAAGTCACTTTGTATATATAATGAGTAATAAATTAATTTATATTACGTTTATAGTTCCGTCATGTGACTTTGAGTTTGTCTTTATTACAAAGACGCGTTTCGGAGACGTATCTCCATCTTCAGTAATTTCACTCCGTAGAGGTCGTTAAAACATTAAATATCACAAAAACATTGACACTATACACACAATTAAATAAATACACATATACGTTGATTTTAACATTTTTTACATGTGCACGGTTTCATGGTTCGCGAACTACTCAAAAATGTTAAAATCAACGTATATGTGTATTTATTTAATTGTGTGTATAGTGTCAATGTTTTGTGATATTTAATGTTTTAACGACCTCTACGGAGTGAAATTACTGAAGATGGAGATACGTCTCCGAAACGCGTCTTTGTAATAAAGACAAACTCAAAGTCACATGACGGAACTATAAAGGTAATATAAATTAATTTATTACTCATTATATAATAAATTTAATTTTAAAAATACATTTTTCATGTTTATTTCATCTGTTTAATTACAATTGTCCAGTTGTATATTATACAATATAAATGTATGTAAAACAAAACAAAAAACATCTTACAAATAATTAATAATAATAATAACATAAAAAGCAATTGCATTGCAAATTTTAAAATTACAAGCATTAACATCCATTTGTAAAGAAAACCACATCATTGACATTTCCCGGCGAATGACTTCTATAAAATTAGGTAAAACTTTGGCAAAGATTTTTTGGGTTTACATTCCTGACTTGTACCAAGTATATAATTATCAAGGATTAGGAAAACAAACAAAACAGCAAGTCCCTCTCATTTAAATCAATTTTGTTTTTTATGCAATGAATTTAAAAAGTGATTCTGAATTTTCAATACTTAGTATCCATTCTCTTACTAATTTAAAAATTTTTGTTCCTTTGCAGGATATTTTAAATGGTTCCTTTGCAGTTTGGGTAAATGGTTAAATAATATTAGAAAAAATGTCCAATATTTGGCTTCTGCAAATATCTTTTAAACATGGATTTTAAAGCCACCTTTTAATTTAAGAGCCACCTCTCATTTCTGTTCGGACTTTTTTTAAAAATGTGCTTAGAACCACATAAATGTTGTTAAGGAAAAATGTTCATTCCTGTAAACAGTTAAAAAAATAAGTAAAGCTAGCTGGGTGATCTTTATTTACCCTTCGTTTTACAGGGAAAAAATTTTTGTCGGACAAAACATTTTGCATAAGTCATGTTTATCACATTGAATTTGCATCCCACCAAAAATAAATCATTGCTTAAAGTCATTACATGGGAAAAATATCTTATTAATTAATATACCACCATTGTATTAATTGTAAATAGGTCATTAAATGCAAATCATACTAGAAATATCAACATCCCATAACAAAGCAGATGCAATAGAATTACTATTGTGGAAGCATAAGAATCATTATTAAAAGTATTAGCTTTAATATCAGAGGGTAAAGTATAGGAATATATAATGAAGAACCAAAATAATTGCAAACAAAAAGTTTACAGTTTAACTAAAATCAGGATTTAACAAAAACTGACAAGATAAAACAGACAAACATATAAGAAGCTTCTCATGGAGAACATACAGCAAATGTACTTCAGGTACAATGAGTCATATAAACAATTTAATATCAAATTCTCTAGAAAGAATTCACAACTATGGATATTGTCCAGCATGGGTTATGTAATTCTTTTCAAAAGAAGAATTATTTTTCAAAAATGTGCAATGCCAATAAGTTTACAGTGATAAAATTTGTTGTGGATAGTGAAATAAAAATATGTGAGTATTATAGTAATTTTGTAATTGACAGTAGATTTAAATAAAAATGAACATAATGGAACACAAATAAAAATATTTTTCAAAGTTAGGTTTACTTTCATAGATTAGGGATATACATAAGTAAAATTAAATAAACCATATGATACATACATTTATCAACTTTCTCACTCCCCCATCCCCAAAATGAAATAAAACCCAACCAGAAAATTACAGCGGTAAAGGTTCAGTTTTGTTTTATACCAATTAATTCTGAGCCATATCTTTTTACTCATAATAACCCTGTGGCCGATTTTTTTGGTTTTTTGCCAATAATTCACGAACCTGTATTTTTGAGAGAACTAAAACATTTTGTTTGTATATACTAGCGAAATAAATTATCATAATATGGAAACAGTTCATATATAAAGGATAATGTAAACATAAAAACACAAATTGAGCTAGCTTTACAACCTTATTGGAATGTAAAATACAAGATTATTGAACATAAGGACATACTGTAATACTAAAATTAATAAAATAGTGATAAGTAAATACATCCTTGTAAGTCTACGATAACAAATTACAATAAGTACATGTTGAACGTAGAAAAAGTTGAGCTAGGTCGGCAATGTTTTGGCCACAAATGAGAATGTTTAATACAAATTGTAGTACTTAATAAACAGTTTAAGTTCTGCAAATTATTAATCTAATTTTATTGAATTATCAATAACTATAGTAAATAATTCTTATAGCATAACATTAGGCCATTATAAATAAATAAATCTTTCATTTTTTTTTTAAAACAGCAATTCCAATTATACTAGTTTTACATTAAGCTTCTAATTTTACATAATAGATGTTCACACAGTTTCCAAATTATTGGAATTTTATTAGCCAAAATATTATCACTAGTCAAAATTATCCACATTCTAATAATAAAGCAGAGTTGTTAGAAGCATTAAAAAAATGTTGTTAAAAACATCACAGGAGGATGAAGATGCTTATTTAGCATTATTATTATTCCATGATATACCTAGAAATAATATAACTTCACCAGCTTCAATATTAGTGTCTAGAGTCTTAAAAAAAAACCATACCAATTCATCGACTTGTAAAAGCCAAAAAAAAAAAAATCTTGGTAAAACTAGAAACCAAATTATCTTTCAGAATAAAATTAAAACAAAATATGATAAAAGTAGTCGAAATGATAGGGATATTTCAGTTAAAAGGGCAAAGCATATTAGTAAAGAATAACTAACAATTAAATTACCTTTGGTTTCCGCCAGGTGACTTCTTTTTTATATACACTTACGCGTTTCATACAGTAAAGAATGTCAAATAATAAATAAATTGGGACAGAAATGTTTCCATATGTTGTTGTAAATTAATCAGGTAATACACATTGCAGAAATAAAATACATATCATCAACTTATCAAATCTTACTAATTAACTAAAAAATCTGAAATAATATTATATAAACCAAATATATCTTGAAAAATGCAGTGTGTAAGCTAATTTCCGAGTTTCTATTAAAACTTGGATAAAATATATTTCCCTTAATTTCTGATGGATCAATTACACTAAAAGGGAATAAAATTGTTCTTATTATTTAAAGGCAAAAAACCTCTTGGACATCTTCGCCTTATAAAAAAGGAAGAAGAGAACAAAAAATAAAGATGCTTAACCCTTTGAATACTCAAATAACCCTTGAATGGTATTAACATCAGAAAAGACCAAGAGTTGGTCAAGAGAGACCTGAAGGAAAGGTGAAAGAGAAGGATCTAACCCAAGACAACATAAAAAAGTGTAGATTCCTCTCAGGATTGATAAGGACTTACAATGAAGTGAGTTCCTAAGAATAATTGTTGATCTACATTGTCTTTCTAAAAGCCCATAAATAAAACTTCATTTGCAATAATTTTTTTGAAATGTATAAAAACTAGCTAAAACCAATTTTACATTTTTTTCTTTCTTACTATATATTCCAGGTTTTAAAGATCAGTGTTGGTAATAATTATGTTTATTACAAAATATATATTGATCCTTGCATATAATATACAAAAGGAAATAAAATACCTATGTATATACTGTATATAAATGAGAACTGAAGAACCCCCCCCCCCTCTTGAACCACATGATCAGTGTAAACTTTCTAGTTCTAGACTTTATAGCTACATTAAGAGTAAAACGGCTACAATACCTACATTTCCCAAAATAAAAATTGTGGTAACTCGTGAGCTTTTGATCCAGTAAAAACTACCTGTTACAGTAGATATCAAATTGTGTTCCATTTTTTGATATTTGATTGACAAGATACCTAGACTACTATGGTGGTTAAGAGTGGCTCTTCTTGCACAAATATACAGATAAAATAATAACACTCCAATGTTTAAACATAAATTACTTAATTAAAAGAAACATTTACTTTTGTATAGATTAGCCTATTACAGGGCCTTTGAAAAATGTAAAAAATATACATAGGTACAGCTTTATTTATTTGACATATTTCCTACTTATAATAAACAGACAAAAATTGTATTAGTTCTTTAATAATTTGTATAATAACAATACAATAGTTTCTTTAAAATAATTATGAAGTAAAAAAAGTAAATTACAGTAGTGTACCTTGCTAGTTCAAGTTCAAAAATTAAGGGTGCAATAATAATACAGTGTGGCCAACACAAGAAAAATGTACGCACTAATTTTAAATTCAAATACAAAAATAGTTTTATTAATATTTTCCAATGTGTCATTTATTATTAATCATTGTGTTATATTATATGGATACAATATTGTTTCCCTAATTGATATTCATAGTGTGTATAATACGTTCAAACACTTTTATAGTAACCTCATATTGTATAATTAAAAACTTATTTCATTTATATTTATTTACAGGATTTAACTTTTGAACGATACTGTACCAACAAGCACACCTTCTTGTTTGTGTCCCAGCATGCATCGCAAAATGATCTGATATTTTTCCTTTCTATCCAAATACTCTTAAAACTTGGAAGTAAAATAGGAACAACTTATTTATAGGTCATAATTTAATAGAGAGTAAGCAAGAATCATATATCTCATTTTAAATATTTAATTCAATAACTATAAATGTAAAAATAACTGTGAGATTCCCTCTTGAATATACTTGACTGTATGCTGTGTTCTCATTGGCTTAGAGACTATCTAGTTTTTTAATGTGGCTGTATAACGCTCGTTCTCATTGGTGGTATTTTAATGACAAGCAAGGGTAACATTGGTAGAAGGCATTATTCTAACCAATTAGATTGCAGGTCTTATAGCAATATCTACTGTTTTACAAGATACAGTACGTAAGATGTGGGAAGAAGGATTTTGATAAATTTGCAATTTCAAGGCTCTTCATTCGTTATAAGGATGAGTGAGTACTGTTTTACATTATTGCATGAATCCTTATACGTTCATCTACCCCTTTAATACACAATTTTCGACCTTTGTTCTATAGTAACGCCGTGTTACGGAAGTATTGAGCGGATCGGTTCACCCAAGCCGAAAGAGGACATTTCGAATGGCGTTCGCAAAGTTCATTGTTCTCTCTGGCAAAGCGTAATTATTGTTAATGAGTCCTTCGTCAATGTTTGTGAATTTTCGCATTAAAATGTATATTGTGTGAATATTGTGGTAGTGTAAATTCGAAATAAGTAATTTTAAGGGAGTTTTCAAGAGTTAGATTGTGTCAAAGTGGTGTACAATTATTTAGATCACAATTAACACAGGTCAATAATGCTGATTGTAATAGGCCTAGACCCACAGTCAGGCTTCCTAATAAGAAAGTGAAGATGAAATGAACAATAGTATGACATATTTCTGTGTCGGGATTCAATCAGTATTATTATGTTTTCACTTGAATTGAACTGAAAAAAAAACAGTTCTTTTGAAATGTGTGTGATCTTGTTCATTTCTAAATACTAATTAATAGCCAACCAATGTCTCAAGTGATTTGCCCTATCCTAGGTAAGCAACCATATTTTGTTGAAGTTACTTCAAATTCTTTTACTCTGTATGTTAGGATTTATAACAGTATTAAATTGGTTTTGTGATTGAATAAATGAAGTCAACTCCAAACTACTGGGCCTGAAAAAAAAAATTTGTTTCATGTTGAGCTTCATTAATTTTTTTAACAACTCTTCAGAATACAGCCTAACACTATAGAAACAAATTCAACATTAAAAAAGCCTGTAAAATTTAGATCGGTATTGTTAACTTTTCTCTGTTATTATAAGATTTAGTAGGCTGCATATTACTATATTTGGTTTATATAGTAAGTCTTCTATTTAGCAGAAGCCAAGTGCCTAGTATAGTTCACAAAGAGATTGTCTTAAATATTTGTTTTTGAGTGGCTTTTGGTTAATTCACAGTATGATATTAATTCAACAGTGATGAAGTTGATTTTTTCAGGTTGATGAAAAGGCAGACCTAGTTATAGACTTCAGCAGGCCTAACCCAACTTTTTTCTTCATATTTTAAACTATTAATTTTTACTTTGACCTAGTCCTATTTGGATGTTCGTTAAACTCATCTTTGTTTTAAATCTACATTTTTGGTCCTTGTTTTAGTGTTTTAATTCTCTTTTTTTGTTGTATTAATTTTATCATAATTTGGCTTCCGGTAACTTTTTAAAATCAAAAACCCCTACTTTGTTTTATATTTATAAAAGGTCAGCAGTAGGTTTGGTTCGAAGTTTTGTTTTCCCCTAAGGTATGGCTTAGGCTTACTATCTAGTATAATGTTCTCTCTCTCTCTCTCAACATTTTAGATATCAATGATTCTCTAGCTTCTATTCTTTGGCTTCTCTTAATTTGGAATCAGATTTTTATACAGATTCTATTTCAAAGATATATTATGAATAATCACTAATTACACATTCTAATCTGCCCTTATATTTAGTTAAGAAAATTGTCGAAATCGTTTACTATCTACCTTATTTTGAAACAATTAGAACATATTTGATGTCAGTAGACTCTTTTGAAGTACCAAAATAAATTAGTTTAGTAGAAAATAAGAAATAATATAAAAGTATGAAATCCAGCTTAGGTTAGATTGACTACGTTCATCAAGTCAGTAAATGTCTGATCGCTTGTTAAATCTTACATCGATCTTTGAGAACCTAGAAAAGGAACTACAGGTCTGGGAAGGTGACTATATATATATATATATATTTACCTTACCAGACCATCAGTTCATTTACTAGGTCTGGTTAGGTCAATATAATATATACCCATAGTGATCTGCTGAGGCGCTATTCGCATCATTATGAACTATGAACTCATACAGCGTAGTGATATTTAATCTGTCAAAAGACATGTAATCCGCATGTGTCCAACGACACGCTATTAACGGAACCTCACATGGTCAAGAATTTGCTATGAGAAATAAAAATAAAATTTAATTTTTAATAATAACATATAGCCTAATAATATTTATATTATGTTTTAATAATAAACATTGGCCGATGACATTTAACGAATGTAGTCGTAAATATTATTATATGCTTTAGTTATCAGAGCTGTATTTAACCTAATAACACCTAGGGGTTCCCTTCTTTCAATATGTTATTTGACAGTGAAGAAATGTATTTTGGGACTTGTATCTTTCAACAAAAAATACGAACTGATTGTTTGAATACAAGGTAAATAGTTAACGATTTCATAATTTTTAATAATAAAATCTGATGATATTTACCTTTCAAGTTAGTGAATGTGTGGTTAGGTCTGGCTAGATGACTATATATATATATACACATGACGCATGTGTATTACTGCTTAATATTATGATTGAAGAATCATGAGTAATAGGTTTGGGCAGGTGACAAATATATGTTTTAATAATAAACATCAAGCAATGACACATTCATTAAGTTGACAAACATAGACATTCATAACCAGATCATGATTTTGTACTTTTATATTTCTTATTTTCTACTAAACTAATGTATTTTGGTACTTCAAAACAATAAAATTTGTTATTTAAAGAAAAAAATTTAGAGATTTTAACAAATAAATATTCAAAAATCTGGTTTTTTGGTGTAGGTCTACAATTAGAGTATCAAACTGAGAAGTGAGTCAAAATGGCGTGATAATAATTGATTCAGCTGTTTTTGATCATCCTCCGATTTTTTGTTTAAGGTCTGAAACGAAAAGTTATATTTAATAATCCTTTAGATCGAACTCTGCATTTAATAAACCTTTAGGATGTTTAACTTTTAAAAGTATTCACCTACTTTAATGTTGAGATGCAATATAGTTTATTAAGGAGATTTGAATGATGGTATAGGAGTAGAGTGCAATGAACAACTGAATATAAAGTATTAAAGAAAAGAGTTCTCTCTCTTATTTATGTTAATATTCAAAATTTTACTTTTTACGTTTATCATATTTTATTATTTGTTTTGGACTTTTTATAGGGTAATGGTTTATAGGTTGGATTTAAAGAACTTGAAAATCCTTGGATTTTACTTCCATGTGGCTGATCTGTATGGATACCTACTAGAATACAGTATTTGTGACTATTATTTTTTGGTTAGGCTTGAAAATTATAGATACCTTTTTTATGAAAGATACCCAAGACTTCATCTTTACAATCTGTAGATTATATTGCTTTAGTTTTTCCCCTTTGTTGTTTAAAGACAAGAAACAGTTCCGTTATCACCTTCTTATTGTATTATCACTTTCAGCAATATTGTATAAAAGAAATACAATTTATAGGTTATATTTATAATGTGATTTTCTATTACTTTGTAGAGTATTTGTGTGTTAGGAACTACAGCCTAAATGATTTAAATGTAGTTGGTGTTTTCTACTGTGGCAGTGGGTTGTTTTTATGGCGGATGAATACTACCTATTCGTACATCTCTCTTGACAGCCAAGTTGATTGTTAAGTTACGAAATATTATTCAAAATAGTTATGCGTCTATTTTTACTTAATGAACAACACAGTTTATTCCTTTATAACATTACAATGCTTAAGATGTTTTAATGATGAAGAAAATAAATAAAATTCTTGCTGCAATGGATCTTTCATAATTACTAATAAGTTAAATAATATAAATGTTGATATAAGTTAAATTGTTGTGTCAAGGCTATAAAATAGACAAAATATTGGTATTCTAAAATCTACAGAAATGACTTACAAATCTTGTTCTCCCTATAAATTTGGTTAAAAACCAAACTATTATAGTATTTAATTATTTTTCATAGAGTTATTTTTTATTAAAATTGATCTATAGATAAAATATATTTTGCTCATAACAGAGCATAAGTGTGTGTGTGATATTTTTTGTTGTTTTTGAGACATCTACATTTTTAATAATGTTATATTTTTAAAACGATTATATTATAATTGTTTATATTAGACATTTTTAAGAGCAAAGTAATTATTTTAACGTTCTTTAATGCCTATCCATTTATAGCCTGTACAGTAATACAACTTATAATGGCATGAAAAAAGTTGAAAATAATCTGCCCTAGATGTCGAATAGAATGAAATTTCAAAAGTGTCCATATTCCCCCCCCACTATAACTTATATACCATAAGCCTTTAAGTTGATATATCTGTGAACAGCTATGGATGATGTAGCAGTGTCTTCATTATTTAAAAAAAAAAAAATGTAAAAAATAGTTCACAGTTAAAAAATAGGAAGTATCCAATGAAGATGATCCTAAAAAAACATTTTTTTGTATTCTTTGTTGAGAATTCTCATAGAAAGTCAGATCGTGGACTAGTAAAACGTAGATAATTCAAAACGATATAGCAAGATACACTCAGTTAATGAGAAATATCGTATGAAGTAGTGGGAGTTATGCTCAGATACAGCAAGCTCTATTTTAAGTGTAATGCTAATCATCTTAAATCATGTAAATTAAATTATAAAGGGACCATAGAATATTATCTTTGAAAATGTTTTAAAAATGGTTGTCATTAAAGAGAATGTGTTTGAAAAACCTTTATTTATAAATTTATTCTAAATATGCTGTGAAATTAAAAATTCAAAGACCTTTATGTTAGATTGTATGCCTTTGTAAGTACATTAAGTGTATAGGTTATAAATTTTGCAGAACTAGAAATAGCTTTTCTTTTAAGCAATTAAACCTTTTCAAATCATCTGGCGATATTGTTTTACAGGAAATAAATTGCAAGTAGTAATTGAAATTAACTCTGTAAGATGTACTGGAGATTCACTAAGAAAACATTTCATAGATGGACCTTTTTAATTACCAGATTGATTATCAGTTTTCGTAGTGACATTCAGACTACTACTCCAGTATTCATGCGCTTTTTGTCTGAAGAGTTCTTTCTAAAATTTGTTCATCCGATTTTTTATGAAGCAGGTTTACTTCGGATTCATTTGTGGAAAATTGTAGTAAATTTTTTCTATATAAATTAAATTTAGTTTTTCTTGTTGTTCAAAAATTAAAAACCACTCTGTCATCATTGCTTAAAAAACAAAACAAAAAAAAAACAACATAAAATAAAGACTCCTTAGTACTCAAATATTTTAATAGTGCCAAGGTCCTTAAGATAACAAGAGTAGTCGAGGAAAATCTGAGAGTAAAGAGAGATATGTAACCTAAGACTATGTGGGAAAAGGTGTAGATCCAGCTAGGTTCCCTCAGGATTGCCAATCCCATACTCACATTTTTATAACGATTTTATTTGAGATTTCATATAAAACAATGACAAAAAATATTAGTAAAATAAGTACTAACATGTAAGCATGTTAAACTTATAAAAATACAAATGAACAAACCTTTCAAAATTAAAAAAAATAAAATTATGTGTCATCATAATAAATAGAAAGGATCGTGGAGGTTCTTTTCTTGTTGTTTAAAGGTGAAAAACCTCTTGGTCATCACCGCCTTATAAATAAAAAGAAACATAAAATAATAACACCCCTACCCCTTGAATATTTTAATAGCGTCGGGATTAGAAGAAGTCGAGAGATAATTGAGAGGTATCTAACTAAAGACTACATGACAAAAGTGTATATTTTCGGACAAAAGTTCTTTCGGAATTTTGTTATAATTGTTTTATTTGAGTATTCATTAGCCTATATAAATTATGATAAAAAATATTAGGAAAAAAAGCTAACATCTAAGCATGTTAAACTTGTAAAAATACAAATGAAATGGAAAGGATCATGGAGGTTTTTTCTTTTCTTGTTGTTCGATAAAAGCAAAATTTCTCTCGGTTATCATCGTTTTATAAAAAAGACGAAGATAAAATGAAGACTCCTAGTCCTCGAATACTCTAATAATATCAGGGTCGGAAAAGAACAAGAATTCTAGAAAGACCAGATGCGAGTGGGATCTAACTTTAGATTATATTAGCTAAGTCCCTCAGGATTGTCAAGCCACTATCTAAAGTAAGCCCCTGAAGGTTCAGGAGGTTCTACTAGGCTAGTTGGAATTAAACAGTGGTTTTTGCAGCATATGGTGCAATAAGCCTTGACGATGAGGTTCCTCACATGAGTTATATGGAACATTTAACAGTCCCATTTTTAAGACTAATAGTACAATGATATCTACCATTATATATGTACACTATAGCTCCAACTTTCTATAAATTAGGGATTCTGTAGGCCTTTATTAATACAATACTGTACTTTGTATATCAAATTATTTAAAAAATGTTGTAAATATGATAGTAAAAAGATGGCAAATAATTTTTCGTAATATTTTATAATATAACAGAATTTAACTTTAGCCTACTTTGTCTTTGTTATTTTTAATATATAGGCTAACAATATAACAAAAATACTGCATCATTTTAGATTTTGGAAATCATGTACATTTTTCCCCCGTGAAATGTTATGATGTGAAATTGCATTTTAAAAACTGTTTTCTATTTATGGCTAGGGCCTAGTCTAATTTTTTGTGGATGTTAGTTTTTAAAACAATAACATAGATATTAACATATTATATTAAGGCCTTTATTATTTCTTAAAATTACCGATATCTTTGCTATTGTTAAAAATATAACAATATTTAAAAACAAATATGTACAAACTTCACTGTGACAAAATATTAGGTTGGTTCAGTGCAGAAATGATCGCCCAATACCTTGGTGCTTATTTTAATTGTGAGTCTTCTTTACTAAAAGTAGGCCTACTTTTAAAAATTACTGTAGCATAATCTATGCATCTTGTTATTGCTTGAAGTTTGGTATTGTATTATCAAATTATAAGTGGTATTTATTAAAATTTGTTTATTAGCATATATAAATTTTTTAAATTGAACGCAAATTGTTTATCTTCCACTGTTAGGCCTTTGTTTATATAAACCTTTTATTCACTCAATTTTTATCTAGTCGATTTTAAATACTTTTAATATTCTAGTTGCTGTTAACTAATGTTATAAAAACAAAAAGGGGGAGGGGGAACAAACAAAACCTAGCCCTTAAATATTCTTAATACTTCAGGATCTACATATATATTTAAATATAACCAACTCTCCTATCTTTTAATATAAACTATTTTGATTATTTTAATGTCTTGAATGAGTTATTTACGTTACTTATGTTATACTCTCTCTCTATATATTTTTGATTGGTCGATTTCTTGAGAGTTAACTCCTCAGTCTTCTGGTGTTCCAATACAGTTTTGTGAAGTTTCTTACTCTCATCTAATTAGTATCAAGTAGATAGTTTTTATTCATTACTTCATTATGCTGACCAGACAGAACATAATGATTCAAGTCCAGAATCTTATAATGGTTCAAGTGGGCTGCAAGGTAGTTTTATTCTGTACTAAGACGAAAGGTGGCAACAGCCCCCTTCTTGTTATGGTGCCATACAGCATTTATATTTCTATAATGATATTCAGTTAGAAGATCTGATATACATTGTGTGTATATATATATAACCACATCTATCCCACATCATTCCATGTCCAACAGTTTTGTCAAATAACGAGATATGTCTGGAGTGCCTCCTTTCACATTATTCAGATTGATTAATAAAATAGATGCTAATACTCTTGTAAGTTGTTACTAGTTGTATCATTATTCTTTTACACTTTTATTTTAAATACATTTACATCACTCATACCTGACTATTGAGTCATGACCGTTGTAACATTGGATTTCATATTGATGTTCAGCAAGAGAATGATTTTCAAAGAGTGTTCCCATTTACACTACATTTTAAAGAAAATATTCTACAAATAACAGGAGAGTAAATGTCAGTGTTAATCAAAACTAGCTGCTTGTGATTTAGAACTGCTAATTTCCTATGCATTGAATTTCCTCACTGGCTTATTTCATCACCATGAGCTTGATTATTCACTTGTTGATATTGTAGTTGATTAAATAATACAAATGAGTCACATCAGAAGTTGTTATGTCCATCTCTGGTGGAAATTGACTGTAGTAAATTATTTTGAAATACACGCTCCATCTTTTATAGTAAACTCCTCCCCAAAAAATAAGAAGATAGTCATAAATCCAGAATGTTTTATACTATAACCAAATTCACTATGTTCTACCTAATACTAATAGCTAACAGTGAAAGCTGTATCAAGTGCTGTTATGTTTGAAGTGTTGGAAAAAAAAAAACAACATAAAATATAACTGCAAGAGGTTTAAATTAATTTTTTTGTGAAAATTTTATGAAGACTGTTATTTTTGTTAATATATGTAACGGTGGAACAAAAGCAATTGTGATATAAAGCACCATCATACTACCAGAAAAAGTTTTGAATGAAACTACAAAGTTCCTATATGGACTGAACTATTAGCCTGTTGAATCAATAGCTTGGAATCTTCCGGGTCAAAAGGCCTTTGGTTTGAAAATCAGTAAGACCTTGTACTTTTTTTAACTGATAATTTGGCAGAAGTAAAACAAACAGAGGTTGGTCCCTTCCAAGCTGAAGAACTATATGGGATGTATGGAATAGAAGAAAAATGACAATTAGTTCGTGTTAAAAATAAATATGGTTATAAACAATTTTGTGATGAATTGTTCCACAAAGACGCTTTCAAGATTTTATTTTTTAATACTAGTGCGCAATCTTGAATAAAATATAACACAACTAGCTAGACTAGCCTATTTTGTAAATTAAGTGATGTGAATAATTGAAAAAATAAAATAACTACTGAATGATTCAAACAGTCCTGATTCTTGAAGAAATGCTTGAAAAACACTGTATTTTGACTTTTGGTTAAATTTACAACTGAGAAGTAATATTATTTTTGTTTAAAAAGTTCTTCAGTTTGTAATATACAATCACATAATCACATGTATATAATACAATCACATTATACACAGATGAGATATGATTTCTGTGGACAATAGCACAGGTTTATAGCTTTTGTATCTCAAACTGGAAATAAATTAAGAAACCAATGAAAGTCAAATTAACAACAACAAAAAATAAAGTAGTTGGTGGTCTGGATTTTACTCAGTGGAGTAGTTTTTGAGGCAGCACTATTCAAAAGTTTTAATATATTTAATTTGTTTTTACTTTTGGTTTTATTATTTTGTTGCGCATGTGTGCATATATATATATATATATATATATATTTATTTATTTTAAGTTATGGTTTGGTTTCGAGGACGTGCCTTTTAAAAAAACACTTTTTAATAATTGAACAAGATTTTAATATACTTTAAAAAACTTATATTAATTATTGAAGTACATTTGATGTGCACTGACTGCCACCTCGATTAACACTGGCTAACATAGGCTCTGCCAAGGAAACCATGATAATAACTATACTAAAACTATAATATTCCACGAACTAAAGTACTACCTAAGATAAAAACCTCTATAACACACACACACACACATACATATATATATATATATATATATGCAATTTGTTTTCCATTATTGTAAGTTTACTCAGGATTATTATTTGTTATAAAATTATTGTTATAAGTTGTAATTTCTAAAGAACTATTGCCAAATAATTTGTACTTACCTAAGGGTTGGTAATTGAATACAAAAATTAAATAAAACTTTTATTTATTTATAAGTCTTGGTTTTTTCATTGCATGCAAATTCAGGATTTATGGAATTCAAGTTTTTAAAGTTGCTCACAATTTCTTAATTTACCGGGAGCTGTTGAATGGGCTGTATTTGGAAAAATGGTACATTCTATGTTGAATTAGAAATTAATCAGTTAAGCCTATTATCAAATATTTTCTTTAAACTACCCAATATTGTATTGATCTCTATTGTATTTTTTGTTTAAATGTGTTTTACTATAAATATATATTATATTAAATAAACAAATATTTTTGTATAATTTTCTGTTATGAATTTAGGAATATTTTATAAATAGTAAGAAACTGTAGGTAAAATAATTTTGTTCATATCAACAATTGAGTTTACTCTTAATAGGCCCATAAATAAATGCTTATATAATTTGCCTTATCAAAGTGCATTAAGATTTTTTTCCTTTTTTAATTTTTCCTTTTTTTTTTTTTTTTTTTTCGAGTGGGGTTTTAATGCGAAAAACCATTTTCGTCATTATCGCCTTAAGATTTGTTTCCAAATATAACATTAATTGTAAAAGTTAAATTTAATATGTTGGCTCAATAAATTGTATAAAAAAAATAGCGCTTCTTTCGAAACCATATATGAATAAAAACATAAACTGATATAACCATATATACATCTTAATATTCATTTTTGTTTGGTATAAACTTCATAAAGAATTAGGAAAATGTTTAATATTTTTAAATATATTCAAACAGTTGATGAAAGTCAATATATTGTAGCCTACTCAGTGGTCTTTTTTAGAGCTACACTATAAAACATTTTAGATAGTATTGTTTCTAGTTTTATAAATTGTAATGTTTCTGTGATTGTGTATATATTTTTATTTGTATGTCAATATTTTGTGATTGTTTGTACCTTTGGAATTTATGATTTTGGTTATATTATGTATTATACATTTTTAGTGTTATAGTTTTAGTTTTAAATAGAAACTAGCCATAATAAAACTTGAGAACAAATAAGCAGTTACATTGAAGCTCTTTGAGTTCTTGGGTGTTAATTTTAATGAAGTCCTTAAAAATTACTTTTGATCGAAATTTGATTTAAATAATTTTGAGAGTTAAATTTTTAGTGTTTTCGCCTGTGGCAGGAATTTCCAAATTATTGAGTTACTATGCTTAATTAGGTGCCAAAATATACAGTAGAAACAATATTTAACAATTTTGTCTGTGAACAATAAGTGGTGACCTACATGAAGATAGATACATTTTTTTATATAGGCTATATATTTTTTTCTAATTTGAAATTAAATCAAATACATATGATTAAAATTAAATTATATTCATGAACAGTTATATTTTGTTTTTAATATTCAATAGTTCTTCATATTATGTTCTTTGCTTTTTTTTTATATGGCATGATGGCCGAAAGGTTTTTATCTTTTTACAACAAAGGAAAGTCTAATATTTCTATTAAATGTTGCTGAATGTATAAATATATCATATTAATTTATTTTTTCCTCTACAGTACATTTGCTTCAAAATTAAGAGAAAAATAAACTAATTTTGAATAAATATATATATTGTCCGATTAGTTTCTCTCCTCAGTAGTTGATGTTCGAATTTAAAACCAAACATATGTACTCTCTACCTGAAAAATAAATCATATAATATTTTTTTCTAAAACCCAAACAAGATAATAAATACATTTTATTTAATAATAAAAGTGATTTTCTAGTATATATTCTACCAATTAAAAAAAATATAAATTTAATTGTAATAAATTGCCGTCAAATGGATTATGAGCATTTCACTGGCTAACATTTGGTTTTGTTTTTCTTTTTATAAAACTTCTAGATAACTTCAATCCAAGTAATAAAATACCTAGCTTATCTTAATTGACTATCAAATCAGTCATGGAATTTCATATTGAAAACATTTTGAAAGATTTAAAGAGTAGACATTGCCTCTTACAGTTCCAGATGATTTATGTTTAATAAAACTTCAATAAAAATAATAGTTAAAATTCGATTATCTAGATTATTTAATATTTTTATGACTATTATAGTTCTTAGATATCACAACCACATATTATATATATATATATATATATATATATATATATATATATATATATATATATAATGGTCATGAAAATATTAAAAATAGTGTATAAATAATTTAATAAAAATTATGTTAATCTTTAAGAACATAAACAACATATAGTCTAAATGATTTTAGTCTAAATACCCGATACATAGTCTAAATTACTTACCTGATTATTTGTTCTAACTTCACTAATTTATTATAAAAAGCTAGTTATTAAAATTCAAGTCTGATGAATTTTAGAGTATCTACACTTTCAATGAGTGAAAACAAATTTTAAAATGCTCTATTGGTATAAGGTTAACTTTTATCAAATAGAGCCATTGGTACTTTTGGGTAGTAATCCGAAAATTTAAATTAAAACCAATAATTAAATTCAAATTTAAATGAGTGATACATAATGATGTTTAAAGAGAATAATGAGTATAGAAAACCAATGCAAACCAAAGGTCGCTATGTATCTCAATTTTTAATTTTAGGTTAATAAAGGTTGTAGGTAAATTAGAGAACAATCTTTGATAGTAAATTCCTGTTTTGGCTTTTGGTTCGGAGGGCATCAAATGGAATTTTCAAGAAATATGTTATATTGTGGTTAATTAAAAGCTCATTTAATGGAGAATATTCTACTACAAACCCTGATTTAATTTAGTTGACCCTATTTAAAATGGAGTTTATATTGTGAAATTGAACTTACTAGCTAAGGCTCACTAATTTTTTGATTAATTGGCTTTTCAATGATACCTTATAAATGGCAGTATTTTCAATACCCTATATTCCCCGGTCTCACAGACCCATTAAGGTTTTTTTTTATTTACTAATTTTGAAGCATTTATTGGCACTTTAGTAGCCTATAATTTATGAAACCTATCAAAAGATTGTAGAAATTTATATGTATATACTCGTGTGTGTGTGTGTGTGTGTGTGTGTGTGTGTGTGTGTTTTCTCAAGCAAGTCAATTTTATTTTGAATACAACACATTCTTTGAAATATTGAGACAAAATTTAGTTGTGTAAAGTTTTTAACTAGTTGTATTTTGGTTTATAAGAATAATATTCAATTAATGTTTGTTATTGTCTTATAATACTTTAAGCATATATTTATTTTGTTATATAATAATTTTGTGATCAGATGATAGTTTAATAATTATTATAGTTTCAATTTTATATAAGGTTTTGCTTTTAATTATAGCTTTGGAAAGGGGAAAAATCAACAGACAAAAGGTGGTCTGAGCGGGAAAAGTTGTAGCGGTTATGTTTTTTTATTTCATAAGCGTATAGCTTTTCCCCTTTTGACCAACTTATCACTCTTCAGCTTCAGTGATATTTCTTCATAGTATTAAAATTGTTTGCCTTTTTTTATAATATTCTGTTGTAAATAATAATAGTAGAAAGTTATTTGGATTTATTTCTTTTATCTAACCATTTGAATGTTTTATTGATGTTAAATAAAAGAGCAAATCAATTTTATATCTCATCAAAACTAAGTGTTTGATGTTTTATTCATAATGGTTAATTCCCACAAAGAAATTAAACTCAAATATTAATGTAATTATGTACGACTTATTTTTTAACTTATTATAATATTATTAACTTATTTTTTAAATTATAATAGACTGAAACAATGTTCCTAAAACTGAATCTCCACCTCACCAAACACAAATCATTAAATTATATATATTTATATTTCTTACACAAATTTTTAGAATTCACATGAGCCGAGATATTCGAGGTCACATCACTATTTGTCTCATTTAGAGCATTCAACAGCTGAGTAATATTCCACAACTGTGTTGGTAACTATGCCCAGAACAAATAAGTTGAGAATTTTGACTTCCAGTGGAAAAGAAAAAAAAAATCATCGCTACATCTTTCACTAAAATGTGTTGTATAAACATAACCATATCATATTAGAATGTGGCAGGAAAATAAATAATTTGATATTTTTAATTCTGCATTGTGTGAAGTGTAATATTTATATTGGTGGTATCATTTTTCATAATAATATTAAAAACTTTTAATTGTTTATCCATTTGCATTTTTGGTTTCCAAAACTTCCAGTCTATGAATTTAGATAGTGCAGGAAAGAACTCTGCTATTTCGCTGTTTCTCAATAATTTCGCTGTTTCATTCAGCAGAGTATCAGCTGTATCTAGATCCAGTAGTGTTGCTGAACGCACCCATTAAAACTGGAATCCATACTTAATGGGCTATTTGGTTTTATTCTGTATGAAATTGTTTTTTGATGAAATGATGTTTGTTATTGTCTATCTAGATAACCTAATCTCAAACCACAAATTAGGTTACCTAGAGATAATTACAAACTTTGTTTCCTTGGTAAAAGGAACAATTATTTGATATTATTTTATTGGAATATGGTTGACCTTGAACATCTTCATCAGAATTTTTATATAAATTACATCAATAATATGATCTATCCAATAACTTTAAAATACAATTTTATAAATTTTTTAGTCATATTCCATTTTCTACCTTTATTTTAAAATGGTACTCTTACATGTTAGTTTTTACCCTACGTGGTATGTTATGGTAAATTCAGATTTTTCAGTTACAAATCTTTATTACATGGTTCAAATTTATGTTAGTCCTGGTTATTGATGAGATGTATATTATCCAGTAATCCTTAATCTTTATTTGTGTTATATTTATCCTTTTCCTTTTATTTTTTCATGCTAGTATCAGGAAGTTAATGGGAGCAATATACATTACTTTACACAAGATTGTTTTTGGTAACAATTTGTGTTTGTTTACACACTGGATTTCTTCTTCAAGGGGGTCCCTATTCCCAAGTAGTATAAGGTTTAAATGTATTTAATTCTAATTTTATGTTTAGTTTTAATTTATTATATTATTATTTTGTATAGCAATGTTTTATTTTTATTTACAATTCTGTTATAATTCTGTGCTTTCTATTTAAATTGAGGGATTTAAAATAAACAAATGAAATATATAAATGAACTCTTAAATCCAGGAAGTTTATAGTTGAACTACTTATAGGTGTTCATTCAGTAGTATAGCCTACATTCATACAGTATACTCAAGTATATGAATTGCAGTTATTCATACTGAATATCAAATGTTCCTTGTTAAGTTTAGCATTTCTGATTTTCTTCTTTATTAATTTTTCACAAAATAATACTAGTCCACATATTATTTAAACTGAATAAGGGAGAATTGTTTATGAATAACAAGTAAAGGGTGGGGCAGAATAAAGAGCAATTTTGAAAAGGCTGTAAGAAAAATAAAAATAAATAAATTAAAAAAATATTTTTTCCAAATTTTATTTTAGCCATGTTAAACTACATAAAAAAGCATTAAAGAAAAGTAAGTAAGCTAATTTTTTAAATAACTTCATTAAGATGATATCCGTAAGTGTACACATTCTACCAACCGGGGAAAACTGCATGTATCATGCTGTGACGATAAGGAGTTCATGGGATGCTGTCGGCCTTTAATCCTATTTTACACAGTTTAATGTGGTGAAAATAAATCTTGGATAAACTGATCATATTTTATTTTAAAGCCTTTTTAAAATAGCTCTCTATTCCTGCCACATCCTGTATTATATTTTTGTCCATGAGTTTGTATAGACTGTCTCAATATTTTTATTGTGCACACAGGTTGGGTGCTCATAATTTGCATATGATTTTGAGCTCCCTAATGAATAAAATATAGAATGAAAATCTTGACTCAAAAATGAGAGTCTCAATCTCAATACTTCTTCACTTTCTTCTGAAATGTTCACAATGAAAAAAAAAAAAAAAACATGTTTCACTTATCGTGTTTTTCTTTGAGATACTTGTATTAATACTAAATGTTTTATAATTCTCAAGTTTTACATATTAAACATTTTGAGTTTGTTGTTTGTTTCAGGTAGCAGCAGTTGAACCTATAAAGGAACTGCAATGTCGGATACAGAGTTGAGAGCTCCTCAGCTCAACCTTATGATTATACGAGCGTAGGCTTGCATTATGGATTCATACGACTTGTTCGGCGAAGATGTGGGTGGGAGTATGTTGGATGGATTGCCAGATCTTGGTAGTGATAATTTTGAACCTGCTCCACAGAGGGATAATGCTGGTACGACAGGATCTTATCCTCATCAGCCGTACCAAATGCATCAACCAGAAATGCACCAAGAGTCCCCGCTGCAAAAATTGGCCTCATTCGGCGGGGACTTCACTTCAACAGCACCAAACCATATGCAAACTGACCCATCAATGTTTCATCAGAATCATAGAGGCTATGATAGCACACCAAGAGCAATGTGTCCAACAAATACAAGTAGTAGTTATGGCAGGAATATGATTCCACAGCAACATGACATGAGACGAGCGACAACTGCAGGGTCTTCGGGTAACCAATATGCCCCATATTGTGGTCCTGCAGATAATATGTACTCGATGGATCAGAATCAAGGAATAACGGATAATTCAATGCAAGGATGGAACAGTGGACATGGTTATCCTGCAGCAGGAGCCATGAGGCATTACAACCAAATGACACCTAATGCTTACCGGCAACAACAACAACAACAACACATGTATCAACAAGAAAACCCTCTAGCTAATCAACAAAAAATTAGTCAGACATCTCAGTATGGAAGCAGTCAACAAAATCTGATGTCTCCAATGATGACTACCCATCAGAATATTAGTGCTGCAAGTAATTATCCAAGACAGCAACAGCAGTGTTATCCGCAGATGTATCCGGGTAGTGCTGCTGCCTATTCAGGATACAATATGCATCAACAAACACCACGCATGCCACACCATATGCAATATCCAAGCCAAGTTGATATGGCAGCTGCACAACCGGCATATAATCACATACCACAAACACATCCTACTCAGATGAATCACCCAGGTTTTCCTCAACAGCAGCAACAAATGACAAGGCCGATAGGAATTGAAGTTACAGGAAGTTCTCAATATCCTGGAACTGTTGTACCTCCTAAACCTCACAGTCAGGGTAGTCCTCAACCTCAATTCCGAACAACTGCTCCATTCCCTCAGTTATCACCACAAATGTCTCCTAGACCACAAATGTCACCAAGACCACAAATGTCACCAAGACCGGTTATGTCACCTGCAAAACCGACAACACTTTCACCACACCCTCATTCACAACAAAGTACATTATCACCTAGGCCTGCAACAGCTTTAACACCTAAGTCAACAACATCTTCTCCAGCATCATATCCTCAACAAAGTACTTTACAACAGCTAGAACAAATGGTAATGCCTCCAGTTAGTGGCTCATCTACCGAATATCCTCCTTACAGAGGGCCTCAGCAGTCATCTCAACAACAATGGCAAGCGTCTCGTCCAATTAATGGTGGAATAGGACTTGTCGAACAACAAGGAATACCACCATTCATGCCTTCAGAAGATTCTAGATCAATGGATCCGCCAAAGTCTGTTCCAGTACCTGCAATACAAAACAATATGACAGCTGGATTACCCACCGATATTGGAATGCCAACTTCTTCAGTTAATGATTCGGTTGGTACAAATGGTGGTATGGATTTCCCAACTGCGCCACATGAAAAGTTTTCCTCACCTCCACACATTCCACCTTCAATGCCAACTGAAATGCCTTCTAATGTTCAAGAATCTGCTTCTTCATCAAGTATGCAGTCTTCTCCTACAATGAACACAACTCTTGATCCTGTTACAGGCAATATGGTGCCTGCTCCACCTAATGCGTACGATAGTTTACCTTATCAAAATGGGAATAAAATGGATGATATGTTATCTCCACCCGCAGAACAGCAAATGGGCAATTCACCAGTTGGTATGCAGTCTCCTACTCATTCAGTAGGGCCTCAGCATCCTGGACCACCTCATCCTGGACCACCTCATCAAGGCCCACCCCATCAAGTACCACCTCATCCAGTAGCACACGCTGGCCCACCAATTCTAACAGGACCTCAACCTCCGCTTATAATGCCAGGACCTCAACCTCCTCATGTAATTTCAGGACCTCCACCTCCACATGGAGTTCCGCAATCACATGCAGTACCACCAGCATCAATGTATAATGAACCAGGACATCCTCCAATGTACCAGTCTCCCATTGGTCACCAACAAGAAATGGCGGCACTACAACAGCAGCTCCAAGAAGCTTTTTGCATGCCTCCAGCTCCAGAAAATCAAATGAGAGTGAGTAAATTTATTTCTTCAATTGGTGATAGTTTTTAATTATTATTTAACAATTATTATGGTATTTGTGTGTGTGTGTGTATGCATGGATTCTTATTTGGTACAACAATATCTTGTATTATAAACTTTCTTACATTAAAACCCTAATTTTGACTTTTTTGTTCATTAGTTATAGAAAAACTACCCAAATATAATAGTTTAGTGTTTTTCTTCTTCAAGAATTATGTCAACTTGATTTATCAAATTTACAACTTTGATAACGATTTTCAATTTAAAAAAAAATTGTATTGAGATTCCTAGTTCTAAAATTTCATAAATTTTCAATTGTATAATGGTTAAAGCTAACTGTCAGTTTGATTATATACAGTAGTTAACTTTTAAAGCTTAATCTTGAAAGCAGAATACCGGCATACCTGAAATATTAGTCTGCTCCATTAACAACTGATTAGTTTAACATGTGTTTTAGGCTCTTATAAATGATGTATTTTAAATGTATCGCCTTGCAAGAAATTTCTGTTAACCTAATTATTATATAAATTTTTACACATAATTAATAGCAGAATTTCAGTGTTATAGCATATAGCAGTATACATTTTAGTTCGGTTTAGTAAATTAAATAATAATAATATTTCTTCTTTAACTTCTTTCAACTGATAATTTATAACCTTGAAAACTAATTGAATTAGGATTTATTATTATAATTTATTTTTTTAAACTAAATATAAATACATTCTTTATTTTTCTGATCTTTTCTTCTTCCTTTTGACGAGCCTAATAGGTCATTCTCAAATTGTTTTCTAAAATGTACAGTCACTTTTTATAATTATAAATAAAAATAACACATAAAATACTTATTATTATAATTTTTGATTTCCAATAAATTAAGATTTTGGTGATGCACCTGAACTTTACCATAGTCGAGTTTAAAATCAGTAGAGTTGACTATATATTGACCAAAAATGTTTTTATAACAAATCACAAATTGTCTTGGCACTAGATCTATTTGTGTATTTGTGTTTTATTTATTATAAACATTGAACTTGTGTAATGAATACATTAAAAAGCCGACTTGAAAATGGTCTAGTAGGATCAAAACCGCAGTCCTCAAAGGAAGAAAAAGAGATCAAAAAAATATAAATATCGTAACTACATTTTTTAGTTTATAAAATTGTGGTCGAAGATTTATAATTCATATATTATTGATTAGTTATGTTTTGTCATTAGGAAAGTAGTAGATAATAGTATAGAATTATTATTATGTAAACACTTTATATATGACGTTAGGTTTTCTTGTAAAGCGGTAGAATAAATTTATATGTACCAGTAACAGAAACAGGCCTAATTTTTATTCTGTGTGTACATTATGCATTGTTTACAAATTATTCTGAACTGAACAATTTGTTGACGGGGAAATTGAAACTAATGTTAGCAGAACAGAAATAAATAATAAAAACCCTGCCTATTCCGTTCCTGGAAACCAAATGGTTGTTTGATTTGTAACACATTTGTTTTTTTTTACAGATTATTAATCTTAAATCAAAATTCAATTTTTTCTTCATCTTTAAACAAAGTATTTTGTTTGCAGAGCGTGTGCAAAATAATGTAATAGTAGGCCTATATAACATACTAGGTATTATTTTACAATTCCTTTATATCATTTGGATATTATTAATTTACACACAGTAAGTCATCAATGTTCAAAATTCCCTCGATTGTATAATTTTTAGTAGATTTAATTATACCCGCTAACCACTATTATACAAGATAAGTCATGTATGGGTTTATTTATGTAATAATTTTTTTTCATTATTAATTATTTTGATTCATCTTTGATTGGAATGAAATTTTAAGCTTAAAGGTTAATTTTAATTTGGTTAATTTATGAAAAACCATATTTTACAAATCTCACCCCATTGCTCACAAAGACAAGTTCTTTCTACTGGAAAGAATAGTTGTGGTTCCAACAAAATGGACTCACTTACTGCTAGACTGCTAAAATAACAATAGAATTTTCTGGGGGGGGGGGGTTATATAATATCATGAATATCTGCAATTAGTGGGTGCTGTGATTACCAGATCTGACTGCTCTTGACTTATTTTTTTTTTATAGTTAACTGTTATTTGAAAGGAAAGGTGTATGTGAACCTACTCTGGACAGATTGACAACTTGTGAGATAATACATGTTCGGAAACTACAGTATCGAACATTAACTATTCATTCAGTTTTGTCACTAACCTATTGTTTTAAATTTCATTAAGTCAATATTTTACATTATAATAATAATAAAGTTTGGTCTCACTCAACTTTTGGTAGGGTGATTTTGTTTATATTTAAAAATATATTTATTTATATTCTTCGTTACATAAAAATTGGTCCCTAAAGTCCCAAAAATATATCTATATTACTGTTGCTAGTTCATTATTGTAACAACCAGTTTCAAAATATAGGTTTTATCTTCAAGTTTACAAGTCTAATGAATGAAATCTTAAGAAGAGGTGGAGTCTTTTTTATAAGTTTCAAGAAAAAACATTTTGTAATAGGTTAAAATACCAAAATTAAGATTGAAATAATAGCAATTTCCAAATCAATCTCCATGCTATAATTTAGTAAATTTTCCTTAAAACTCATATCCTCTAATTGATAAATTCATCATTTAAATTTCTTTGACTATTTTAACTCATTTTTTGCAACAACAAAAAAATCTTCCCCTTTTTGTTTATATGTGTTGGTAATATGATTTTTCCAGGTGGCTCATTTGCAGGAACGCATCAATATGCTACAACAACATGAAGCTAATGATCAATGTTTGGGAGGCCCACATTGTTTACTTCAAAGTCCTATTTATAATACAGGTCCTATGGATCCCATGTTGCAGGTAATTTATAATGTTAGTAACAGGACGGTTTGTAAAAATCTATCTACATGGCATCCAGAATCCCTCGTCTAGATTAGTAATGCTGCCCTATCCATCATTTATGATTTAAATTCTTGCTTTTTTCTTTCTTTTATTAGTTTTATCATGCTTGTTTATTGATGCTTGTGCTTTGTTTCAATGTCATTTCCAGATAGTTATTGTCAAATATTTATTATTATGTTTTTAAAATTTGTCCTATTAATGAATGGTTCGTGTTATGAAATGGTTCATTCTGACATTTGTCATCATTTTTGTATGTACTTTTAATCTTTTTATATGTAATAAGTCACAATTACTAGAGGGTTTACAATTTCAGTAGAAATTAACAAAATCAAGGAAGTTGGTACCAAATATTTATTCAGAATGTTATTAGTTATGAATAGGGAGGTTTATGAATATAAATCAAAAATGTATTTTTAAACTAATTCTGTAGTTTCCTTTATTTATTTCTTATGAGAGAAAAAAGTTGGTGTAGAAGAAAAGTCCCATATCCTATTTCCAACTTTTTTCTAAAATTGTTGAAAGTTTTTTCATTATGTAGTGTACAAAATATTTGGCTTCCCGTAATGACACCTGTATCAATGCAGTCTTAAATTTAGTTTAAAATAGGATATCTTAAATTTAGATGCCTGAAGGAATATGGACATCTATTTATAGGGATGTAGATGTAGAGGGTAATTTTTGAATAGTTGTTACTGTTCAATTCACACAGCCCAAAGCGGTTCTACTGTAAACCATTAAAGAAAGAGAAGAATGAAAATTGGTTTAATTGTTTGGGCTGTTTAGGAAATACTTCCAGATGTCCTTCAATTTGGTCTTAGGGTCAAAAAAGAAAAGTCTTAGGTTTTTAAAGAAAATTGAATAAATTTAAAAAAAAATAAGTTTAATATCTATTAACTTAAAAAGTGGTAATGTAAGATGCTTACATTTTGCTATATGGAAGTCATGGAATTGTTTTTGTTCATGATGACAAATATTTTCCTTGTTTGTAAAATAACTTTTTGTTGTAATGTTTGTTCCCTACATATTGTGAACTGGTTTCATAACGCCAAGAGAATGAATGAATTAGTAAATTTTTTTTTTTTTTTTAGTAAGTTTGTAAATATTTTTAATTGCATACTATATGTGGATTGAAATTTCTGATAATTTACAAATTCTGTGAATAATGTTAGGGATGAATGAGATTTGAATGTTTATTTTGTTAAAAAGATAAACAAAATATTATGTTTTCTGTAAACGTGAAACATAATATTTTTATCGAATTAGTAAATTTAGCAGTCAGAATTTTGATCACAAAATGAATTTTTCATAAATTCTAATTAAAATTGGCTTTAGCAGTACAGAGCATCTGCATACTAGTAGGTTATTAATGGGTAACCTAACCTCTATTTAATTTGTTGTGTCAATATAATGAAAATTAGTTGTTGCATTATTTTGTTATATTGGTTATTTAAAAATAATACACACTAGACATATTGCAACAACCTCACCCTTCACTCACTTACTCTTATTTTTGATTGTGGGAGTACAGCTCGATTGGAAGAATGAATCTCACTCGCTTGTTTGGAGCAAGATTTATCCGTAGCTTAATTTCTCACTAGCTTTACTTTCTCTTTCAATTAGACATCTTTCTTGAGGTGTGTCTATTTGAAAAAGCTGTTTGGCAATATCTATATGAACAATGTGAAATATGAGCACTGATATTTCTATACAATATTAATTACACAACCTGAAAAGCACTTGGGATTTGTATGTTATTAAAATAAAACACACAGATATTAAGATATATTAAAATTTCTCATTCAAAATTTAAAAAAATATTCAATTAAATGTTTTTTAAAGTTCAAATAATAATTTAAAAAATCGAATGTTATTTGAATTTAAATTAAAATCTTTATAGTATACTCTATCAATCAAACTAATATCAAAACAATATGAATCAAGTGCAATTGAAAACAGAACAATTACATAAAAACTATTATTATTAATCTTTCAAAATATATTTAAAACTACGTCGAAATAAAAACGCACAAGAAATTCAATTATTCATACACAAACATAAATTCAATCAAAGACAATTAAAACATATATAACACAAATAGCAAATTTATTTTAATTAAAAAATATAATAGATTTATTAGGCAGAAATTTATTTAAAACTTTATCTATTATTGTTTACTCTTATGTTCTAATAATAAACGAGTACAAATTAAAACTAAAATTCTAAGTTTTATGTATAATTTCAATATTAATTTAACATCCTATTCAATTCACCATGAGTAGCAGATATTTAAGAAAATAAAAATGAATTTAAAATATTTTAAAACTTTCCCAATTTATTTTATCAATCATTAAATTTTTTTAATGATTTGGTTAAAATTTGTTTATTCGAAATAGGGTACCTTGTTACCTTTAAAGATGGCTTCGGCTCCAAAATGATGTTCAGTAGTAAGGCTGTGTCAGTCCCGTTCCTCAATGATTTCAAGTTGGTCAAGGCAGGTAGACGATCCCGAACATCGGAGTAGTGTCGGTTGAGTATTTTCTCCTAATGCCTCGTTCTCTCATTCTTCTAGCGTAGGAATTCTAAACTTGGTCCGAAGTGGTACAGTAGAACCCCTCTTAACCGGTCTAGTCGGGACTGACACCCGGGCCGGTTGCCCGTTTGACCGGTTAATCCGAGGCTCCCGTGAAAAATCGGTTTTCGTTCAAAGAAAGCTTATTTAATTAGGTAGCACTAAAAATTATGCAATAAGGATGTTATTGCAACTCATTTTATTGTACATAAATGTATCGTATATATTATGTTATGTATATTATACATCAAACATGAAAAAATTAAACACTACAAAGCTTTTTTTACAGATTCCCCCTGTCAAGTCTTTTGACACATTTAACCGCGTCTCAAACGAAACTAACACAAGCTTCCAAGAAAAAGAAATGTTATATTTTCCATAATGTAGGCTATACTAAATTGATTCCTGGAAAAAAAGCGGCCCATCAAACGTTTTTGTCTGTCTATGTCTGCTATACCGACGGGTGCCAATGCCGCGGTGTTTTTATGCCGCCGACAATGGGATACGCTATCGCCAAATCGTTTCACTCGCCGCTGCTTTGGTGCCGCCGACAATGCGATACCGATATCGACAAAGTCGTTTGACTCGCCGCTGCTTTGGTACCGCGGTGTTTTACGTCGCCGTCAATGGGATACCGCTATCGACAAAGTCGTTTGATATCGCCGCCGCTTTGGTGTTTCAATTACAATTTATTTTCGGAAAATCTCATCCAACCAGTACACTACGATATAGGCCGGTTAATCCGAGGACCGGTTAATCCGAGGCTGGTTAACAGAGGTTCTACTGTATCTTGTGATGAATTTTGTGCTTTTCGAAGTTTCTTGAATCAAATCACCAATAGTTCAATGCAAAGTTTCAAATGTTCATTTCCTTTAGTAGCTCGTGTCTTCAACGCTAAGACTGTCCTATTTCTTAACGAAGCTATATCATGTCTTCTTATAAAGTCGAAAATATTTCTTTTTAAAAATCTTCTAAGTCCAATATTTGTTCAACGAAAATTTTCTAAGTCCTTATATCGTGAGCGTAGTTGAGTAGCAGAATTATGACCAACTTGGTCCGTTGTAGAATCCAAAAATTGTCGTACCAGATCCAATGATGAAGTCAGTATAATTTAATTTTCTCCAATCTCAACGAAGTAACCTCGGTTCTTCTAAAATTGTGACATTCCCTCTAATTTCCCCCTTTTCTTCCCTTTCTGCTTTTAATGTTTTTTCCCATTATTTTTTTATGAATATTGTAATATTAAGTTAAAATCATCATGATTAATGATATGAGATTAATAAATAGGAAACAAATTATTTGAAAATCAGCGTCAAAACCAAGAGGAATGATAATTAAAAATAATAATTTCACTACTCCCATATAGAATTTGAAAACATTGGGAAATATGCTGACTGGAGCCTGTAATGTTATAATCATATATTAATAATTATTTATAGGACTTGGCGTCTTCAATATATTTATTTGTCATTTAACGATGGCCGTTTCAGTTATTTAGTCATTTTCATGAATTGGATATTTTTAATAACACACATACAAATTTTATTAAAAGTCATTGGTGCCCGAACAGTTAGGCCCACTTTCATACATACTTTGATACATACTTTAATTGAAAACAGTATGTCCCTGTAATTACTTATAATTACGGTAATTACTTATCCATAATCGGATTAGTGACAACCAAATGTTATAAATCATTTATTTTCAGCCTGTACATTCAGTTTTCTTTAACACACCAAAACAGTAGATTCCTCTTGCTTGTTTAATAGTTTTTGATTTATAGAAGCTTTGGATATAATCAAAGCGTGAATTTTTTATTATAAATAAAGATGGCTTACAAACAAAAGTAAGAAAATAACCTGAACTAATTTAACATGAAATGATTTTTTCCTTCTTTTAGAAGTTCTGATTTAAAAAAGTGTTAATGATGTAGATATCTAACACCCTAAATGTATTTTCCCAAATTTGAGGTGTAACTAAATAACTTTCTCGCACTTGAAAATGATAGAATTAGGTTAACCTCCATTTAAAAAAAAAATGCTTAGGAATTTTTTCAAGGTCAAGTTTTCAAACTTTGCAAGAATTGCTGTTTTAATAATAATAATAATTCAATATAAAATATATAATATTATGTTTGATTGTCACATATTTGGTTCCCTAATTAAATATAGTATCAGTTATTCTCTCAATACAGGACTTTTGACCTTGAAGAAAGTGTAATCATACGTGACCAATTTGGATTAAGATTAGTGTTCTCATTGCCATTGGCTTGCCCAAATGCTAATTGTGGTAATTTAATAATCTACAAAAGGAGTATTTTTCTATTTATTGATTCAAAATATCAGCAGATTCTGTCTTCTTGAAGTTGATTTTGCATTGTAGTGAATGTATTTTCTTAGACAAGTCAAAATTTTCCTTGAGTGATGTTTTTCGGTATTCAGACATATTTTGTCGGAAGGCCAATGATTAATTAAAAAAAAAAAAAACTTTTTAAAAGAAACTTTATTTGGTCTAATGCATGTTATGTTAAAATTTGCATGTGCTTATTCTTCTGAGTTTGCTTGTATCCTAAATATCCGTCCACTATCTCGGAAAATAAATTTCCTTGAAAATGAACCATCTTTGTTGTTTTACAATATTTTCTGAAAAAAGTTAAAATTTTTCTATATTAAGAATATACTTTAAATATCATTGTAAATTTTTCTTAGTGTTAAAAGAAAACAGAAGCAGCAGATCAATCAATTACAATGAGTTCTCAATAAAGTAAATTTTTTGCTGATTTGTCCATTTTCAAGTTCGAAAAAACTAAGTTAATATTTGTTTCCATGATTGAGGGATTAATTTTAAACCATGGATTTATTATTCATATCTTTAGGTCTTTTAATGTATAAATTGCTTATCACTTCCTCCAAAGTTTATTAATTTTGATTTTCAGCTAATTATACTGAGTCTACATTCATTATACATTTTGATACTAAATTAATGATTTGGTATTTGTGCAATCTGTTTGAAACAACATATTGTTAATCATAAGTAAAGTTACACTTGTCAAAAGTACACTCATCCAATCAATTCATAATTCTCATGACAGTTTATTGACACTTTCTACCTTATTAAAAATAATTTTTGTTGTGGAAATTTAGTCTTTTTTCCGTTTGGTGATATTGTTAATCATTTCATTAATTCACTGTGTCTAGTTATTTTTCATGCTAACTTAAACTAGTTGGTAAAAAATGCACATTTTATTGTTTGATATATGGTTGATGCATGTGCAGATTGATGTGGTACATCCCCCACCATTCATTGTATTGTTATTTGTGTGTACAGTTTGTAGACATTTAAAATATATCACTTGTAATTATTAGAGTTTGATTAAGTTGAGGTTAGTTTTTGAATTACAGTAGAAATCCGGTTAACTGAAATATAGGGGGGGGAGAGCCGTTTCGGATAACCAATTTTTCGGTTAAACCGTCATATGATAAAAATAGCCTATTAACATGGTGTGTAGGAAAAATGAATTTACAAACAATGTCTATATAATACAGTGTTTTATTTCAGCTACAAAAAATGTTTTAATGGGTTAGAAAATACTATAAACTGAACAACTGAAATTACTACAGCATTGTACATTACGTATTACAGAAATCAGTGATTTTTGTTTGCTTTTTCGTAAGTCCTTCGCATCGATGTCCCGCCATCTTTTAATTAGAAGGACGTCAGTAGGCGTCGACTCGCTGCATTGTTCCACAAATTTTAGGGCAACCTAAAATAATAAAAGTGATTGTAATTTAACTTGTTTGAAAACGAATCTCTATTAAAATTTCTGTGATGTTTTACTCACGTCAATTAATCCTTATTAGTTTTTCTTCTTTAACACTAAAACACAGTGTGGAAGAAGAGAAACTAATGAGGATCGATTGATGTGTGTAAAACAATCTTTTTGTTTTAATAATAATAATTATTGTTTACATCTAAAAAAGTAAATGTGACTGACTGTACACATTTCAACATTTATTTTCCGAGATAACAAGGGTTTATAGTTATTTTATTATTATAAATTATTCGGACATTTGCCTTCATTTGTGTGTTAAAAATCAAAACACGACGTTTCGGGAATAAGAATCAATTCCCGTTATCAAGGGACTAAAAACTAAAGAAACATGAAACTAGAAACTAAGCCTATGTAAGAAGTAAAATTAAATACGAATACGAATTTTTTGACTTCTCAGTTTTAGCTCCGAGACGCATGCTTAGATGTTTCTTTAGTTTTTAGTCACTTGATAACGGGAATTGATTCTTATTCCCGAAACGTCGTGTTTTGATTTTTAACACACAAATGATGGCAAATGTCTGAAGAATGTATAATAATAAAATTGAACTTCCTGCATTAACAATTAACTTCAAACAGTTTATAGTTATATTACAAAATTGCCTTATTTTGTACTATTTTTTACATTCTACCGGTCTTTTCACAAAATCATATTTTTGGTTTTGACGATTGTAGAGACTTAACTTTTTCGTTATAAAGCTTAATGAATTTATGTATACAGTCATAGTTTTCATGTACAGACTGTTGGCTATTTTTTGCCATTTTCAATTTTTTTTATTCCAACTTTGTATATTTCTGAGAAAAAAGTACAATTACAATTATTTATAAAAAATATTTATGAAGAATAAATAAGTAAAGTTTTAGACATTTTACAAAATTATTAAAAAAAAAAAAAAAATTAGCCATAGACAAACAAAGTGTAAAAATGTACTTATTTCTTCCCTTCAGTAGAAGTTATTTCTCCAACATAAACACTTGTTATGTGTTTCAAAATACACTCATTGAAATAAAATATTGGCAGTATTTTCCAGTTTTCAAATTTGTGTGAGGGCCAAATATAATGAGAATGGCGCTAGAAACGTTTTAAAATTAGTGTGGATGAACAAGCTGTTAGTTGTTTACATGTAGCGAAGCATTGTCATATTCTATTGTTTAATGAAATTGACAGATTTGTTGTGTTAATTAGAAATCAGATTAACGAATGGTGAAATTTCTCATAACATAAATATAATATCAGATTACATTACAGTACTACATATTATAGTGTACAGGTAAGTGATATTGTCAACAAACAAAAAATTAATTAAGATCTCTAAAATGAATTTGTATTTGTAAGTTTTATCAAATGGAAATGATTTTAAGCTTAATTTTTATGTGTACTAATCCAGGATATGTAAATGGCTTTCAATATTTGTGGTTACAGCATTTTAATTTAGCTTTATTTATCCTTTTAGATGCAGGGCATGGGTCGAGGGAAAGGTCGCGGTAAAGGTGGAGGTACACCGCGACCACGAAAGAGTCGTAAGAAAGCTGAAAACCTTATGCCCTTTCCACTACCACCTCCACAAGAAAACATGAATGTTCCTCCAGATGTTGTCGGAATGATGCCATCTATGATGCAGCATGATGAAGGATCAATGTCAATGCAAGGGATGCCTGTTTTAGAACCAGAACAACCTCATCCTTTAGCAGAACCAAATGTGTCGGCAGAAACAAGTGTTTTCAATTTTACTGAAGATGAAGAACCACCACCACCCTTACACCCTAGAGATGTAGATGCCTCAGGGAAGAAACCCAAAACCCCCAGGTAGTACATTACTTAGTTTAGTACGAATGTATATTTTTCTTTTATTTCAGAATAAGCTGAGTAAATAAAGTACGGGATGTACTTTATACATTGCTATTAAATCCAATTTATCACATATATTTTATTATTTATTATAAACTGGTTGTTTAATAATTAAAAGGTTACAAACTCATTTAATTCTTGCCTGTGGTATATTATCATACAATATTAACATCTTTTCCTTTAGATTACAACAAATATAGGTTTATTATTTTAAACTATCCAAGTGAAAATCACATGTTAATGTTATACAAACTACTTGTCTTTAACTACTCTTCTTCATTAAGAGTCCACAGTATAGTCACAAAACTGACCCATGCAATCATCTGGAATATTACCACTTTTTTATCTACATGTAAAGGTAAAATGATATAGTTAAATGGATATTTGTTCCTAAATATCAAAGTCTTCATTTATAGGAAACACAAATTTTATATTGTCAATACTACCAAATGGTGTTATTTTAAACACTTGATAAATTTTGTTCATACAAACATTCAGCATTTTTTATAAATGAATATAGAAGTTTGAAAGGTACATATTTAACTCAATGCCTTAACAGAAAAAAATAATCAGTGTAAAAACATTGCCAGTCACCTATCCCCCAAAACCAAAGAGCCTATAAACGTTTGTGTCATAAATGCATCCCCCAGCGTATATCATATTTGATTAAAATCTGGTTTTTAATGATAGAAGTTAAAGTTCAATTTTGGCTTTTGTCAATTATTCCTGAATTGTAATTAATTTTTTTTACATGTGATTTTGCACATGGGTTTAGGTCATTACATTTCACTAAAATTTGAACGAAATCAGTTGTGCTCATTTCATGATATTTCATTTTATATTAACATCCCTATACCAATATTTTTTAATTCATAACTCTTCTTTTTTAATCTTTTAGAGAGAGAGAGAGAGAGAGAGAGAGAGAGAGAGAGAGAGAGAGAGAGAGAGAGAGAGAGAGAGAGAGAGAGAGAGAGAGAGAGAGAGAGAGAGAGAGAGAGAGAGAGAGAGAGAGAGAGAGAGAGAGAGAGAGAGAGAGAGAGAGAGAGAGAGAGAGAGAGAGAGAGAGAGATTGTGACCAATACTTTTTGTTTAGCTCCTTGACCAAAATTTGCTCAAACTCAAAACTGATTTTAAGAAAATTGTTGATTTGTTTTTGTCATCAATTTTGTCTTAAAAATCCCCAAGTTTTTAAGTTATCTAAAAAATGAAAGAGGATTAATAAACGCTGAAATTTGGCCAAAATATGACACAAATGAAATTAGATTAAATTCGTCCTTGCATTTAGAGTGTTAGAGCACTATACACTATATGCAGACACCTACATAATATAGACATCATTCCAAAAACTAATTCTTTTTTTAAACTTTTGAGAACTTCAAAATTGACATATCTCCAAAAAGTCGACATCTTTTTCGCCCATCACATAACATTATACTACGATCTATAAGCTCATCCTTTTGTTGCTGCTTCAGCATTATTAAATTTCATAATGACCATTTTCATAAACACTATTCTAAGATTTCTAATATCAAAATTATAGATAATAATTCAAATTAAAAAATTTAATTACATTTCAAGTATTTTATTTTTATTTTCAGGAAACCAAGAAAGCCAAGAGAACCAAAACCACCTAAAGAGCCAAAGCCGCCCAAAGAACCTAAAGAAAAAATACCCAAAGAACCAAAAGCTCCTCGGACACCAAAAACACCTAGGAAAAAACGAGAACCTAAAACTCCAGGTGAACCTGGTGAAAAACCTAAACGGTAAGTGGGTTTATATTTCATTTAATGAAATTGTAATCTTAAGTTGTTTTTTTACTTGGAAAATAAAAATTTACAAAGAAAGTAAATTTACATTTATTTATTCAATCATTAAATTAGATTTCTAATTACACAATGTGTATTAGGTTAAATTGATAGATAAAATGAATTATTTCCTTCTTATTAAATAAATTAATATGTTCCTTATTGATCTTCCAATAATTGGGTTGTGGTGTATTGTCTAATATTAATTGAAGAGACACTTTTTTGAGATAATATGAAGGAAACATTTTCTAGTATTAAATTAATGTGATGTACTTTTAACAAGAAAATGATTATAATGTATAACTTTGGGTGAGACAAGAACTTGAAAGACCTGAAACATTAAAATTTTATCTTTAGTTAATTTTGTTAAGGAAAATGTAAATTACCTAGTTATCAAATATAAAAATTGAAAGTATTTTGGTGTGTTTCTACCAATATTTAATGATAAACACTAATGTTTAACAACAAAAATACACATTAAAGAAACTTATTTTAATAACAGTCATCATCTAAGTAGCAATCAATATTTGTGAGGGATGTGATTCAATCCACCAAGGGCTTACTTAAAGAGAGTACAAGCTTGGTAATTCTGAGGAAACTGGATCTACACCTTTTTTCATGTAATCTTGGGTTAGATCTATTTCATCTTTCTTATGAGGTCAACTATACAAAATCTTGTTCTTTTCTGACCCTGACATTATTAGAATATTCAAGGGCTATAGGTTATTTTATGTTATTTTCTTCCATTTTTTTTTTTATAAGTCGATGGCCGAGAGGTTTTTCGCTCTTAAGCAAAAAAAGAAAGCTTTAGCTATGGATATAACATAATACATTCATTGGAATATTATCTTGTTAATGTATATTATTGTGCAGTCATGTTTTTCATGACTAACATTCATGTTTTCATTCGTGGATTATAAAAATAGTAGTGTTTGTTTGTTTCATTCGTACATAGTGTTTAATTTCTACACAATAAAGTCAAAATATAAAAATCATTTTATCATTTATTTTATTGATGTAATTTTTTCTCAAATTTGTTCAGTATATTTAAATTTTCTGTTTTTGTTGTTTATATAATTTTTCTTTTATAAATCTATTCACAATCTATTATTGTAGAAAAAGTCCAAAGAAAAAGAAGGCTGATGAACATGAAGAGGAGGTTATGGTGGATGTGTTGGCTGAAGAACTTGAAACCCCCAGTGAAACTCCTTTACCAATCTTAGAAGAAAATACTGTTACTGGTATTGAAGAAATAGAGGAAAAGGTAGATGTCATAGATGAAGAAGTTGAGCTGGAAGAATCTGTGAAAGAAGAACTAGACACATCAATTGATCCTGTAGACGAGAGTGAGGAAGGTTCTTCTGTAAAATTAGCAACACCAATACGAAGTAAACCTAAGCGAGATAGGAGGATAAGGCCATCACGAGCTAAGGGTGCAAAGTAAGTATAAACTTAAGCCTAGTATTTTTTTAAAACACACATACCCCTGCAGTAGCAATTAAAATGACCAAAACGTAAAGTTCTACATAAAATTATGTAAAAAATATCAAAAAATCCTAATGTATCCACATTTTTACCATTAATATAAAAATGTATCCTCTTCGTCACTATCTATTAAAAAACTGAAATATTTTGTTTTATGTTTTATTTTGTATATATGACATGAATTTTTTTTTGTGAATTTTTTTGTACAAATGAACCACTTTTATTGATGGTAAAATTTAAGAAGAAAATATTTGGATAGAGCAGATATTTTCTACAATAAACATATTTATCATTATTTTATATTACAAAATTAAATATATATATATATATATATATATATATATATAGCGTGACTACATATTTAAAAATATTAAATACATGACTAGTGATGGGTGGGTGGGTGGATGGTGAGAGACTTTCCTCGAATTCAAGTGAGAATATTAATTTTTAAACAAAATTCAAATAGCTCATTTTATAGTATGAACTTACCTCTGATCAGCTTTTTATCTGCTAAGAGTCTTAACCCTAGAGGCGGCATGGTTAATTTTCTTGACAATTTTTCGTTTGTTTAAAAATTAATAAAAAATATTATTTTTATACAAAACCTAACTTATAAGACATCATTTTTCTCAGAAAGGTGCATAGAATTCATCTATGTAATAATAATAAAAAAAAATTTGAAACGGTTTTGGAGTAAGTATGTTACATGTCAAAAAATGAAGTTAACATTTTTCAGAAAAACCTGTATCGTCCAAAATCAATAACTTACCACCTTTTTCTAAGATATACAAAAGTTTTGTGTAATATTTGTGAATATAATTAGGGGGGGGGGGGGGATATTGTTGCTTTTCAGAATTAAAAAAATTATTTTACGAAAAAAGGGAATTTGATCTTTTTTTTCAAAAAATCACTAAAAATATTAAAATATATTTTATACAGAACTTCTATATATCATTATATTCAGAAAGGTGCATAGAATTTAGGTGTGTAGTGAAAAAAAAAGTTAGATGTAAAACATTTGGAGTTTTTTGGTCAAATACCAAAAAATCTGAGAGTAACGGAGAGAATAATTTCACAGAAATGGTAATCTACACCATACAAATAGATTTTTTTCAACGATTACTAGAGATTTGTAATATATTTGTGAATATATTTAGGGGGAAAAAATGATAATTTGTTACATTTTCAAAATTAAAATAACGATTTCCCCTAAAAAGTGATACTCTGACAAGTGAGGTTAGGTTAGACACCTCGACAATTTAGGCGTAATTAGTAACTTTCTAAAGCTAGGCCTAAGACAAAATCACTAGATGTCACTGAAACAATAAACTTTACAAAGAATAACACACATATATACTTGTATAATCAAATAAAACACTCAATATAAGAAAATTTGCTTATAGCCTAGATTTACAATATTCCTCTAGGTTATCCCAAATATAAACCATTCACAAACTAGAAATTCACTCAAAAACATAAACTTTAGAAATAAAAAAACATATATTGTAACTTGTATACACAAACCTTCTAAATAACAAATATCTAACCCCAAAACAATATGTGCCACGCCTAATTTACATCACACAATAGCGTATGTTGCGAGATCAAAACAAAAAGTCTAAATATCTATTGCCTATATCAAGTACTACCAACTTATAGAATGAAATTTCCTCTACAACATAGTGTAAAGAACAAATACAATTTCTGGCATAACAAAATGGATTAAGTCATTTTGTAAACTGCACCGAATGCCAAATGAATTTCGTCTGTCAAGTTTCTTCTATGGTCAAGTGGAAAAATCTCTGGATCTGTGAGACGCAGAAAAATTTGTAATCTACGGTTTGAAAGAGAAAGATGTGATCTATAGAACAGTGTTTTGGTCAACCCATTTGACAGAAATATAGATTTGTAATCATATCGGGAAAAATGGCGTCGCGTTTAAGAAAAGGTGCAGAGTTTAAATTTACGATTTTACGCATCAAAAATATGCGAATTACACCAATTTTTGGAATATTACTTATAACGTTTTGTGGTATTTTTTTGCATGATTATGCATCTACGGAACATTAGCTTTCCAACGGTATTTTATTTATTGCGATAGGACAATTTTAAGTGGGCGTAATGTTGAATTGCAAAATACGTGTTTTAGAATTGCTGAACTAAGCCATGCATGAAAAATCGACCCGCTAGCGGGTCTGGAGTCCGTTGGTGGGATATCAAGTACTACCAACTTGTAGAATGAAATCTCCTCTACAACATACTATAAAGAACGATTACAAAATATCGAAAGAAAAATGGATTATGTCATTTCGTAAACTGCACCGAATGCCAATTGAATTTCGTCCTGTCAGGTTTGTACTATCGTTAAGTAGAAATATCTCTGGATCTGTGAGATGCAGAAAAATTTGTAATCTACGGTTAGAAAGAGAAACATGTGATCTATAGAACAGTGTTTTGGTCGACTTATTTGACAGAAAAATAGAATTGTAATCATATGGGGAAAAATGGCGTTGCTTTTACTAAAAACCGCACAGTTCTAATCTTTGGCGTTACGCTTCAAAAATATGCGAACTTCAGCAATTTTTGGAATATTATTTATAATGTTTTGTGGTATTTTGGCATGATTATGCATCTACGGAACATTTGCTTTCCAACGGTATTTTATTTATTGTGATAGGACGATTCTAAGTGGGCGTAATGTTGAATTGCAAAATACATGTTTTCCGGTCGTTACACTAGACCATGCATTCAAAATCGACCCGCTTCTAGGGTTAAGTACAAAGTGTTGCCAACAAGTTATCAGCAAGTGATGAGAAAACCCCTGATTTTTAAAAAAGAAAAGAAAGATTGACAATTCTAGCATACTGCAATCCTTTCGGATCCCTCAAACTAAGGCCCTTACTTGCAGGCAAATCAAAACACTCAAGAGCCTTTAAAATTAAAATGTGAAGGGTTTACATATATTGTACACAAACCACAAACATGGATGGATTCACACATTTTTAAAGATTAGTTTTTCATGTAGTTCGTTCCTATAGTGGAGATGTTTCTCAAAAGAGAAAGCTTCCTTGAAATCAATTTTATTATAGACATGCCCCTTCTCATCTGAATATTAATGAAGTTTCAAATGGTGTCATATAAACTCTATTTTTGCCACCAAATGTCATATTGTTGATTCAACCTCTTGATCATAGAGTTGTAATGTTTAAAAGGAATTATTGAAGGAGACTCCTGCAGGTGTTAATAGTAAAGTTATGTGAAGAAACTACTCTTTCAGAAGCTCTCAAAGCAGTTACAATTAAAGATGTTTACTGAATTACTATGGATTGGGATGACAAAAAATTCAATGCTATAAAAATCTTGAAGAAACTTTTGATTTTGAAAATCTGAACAGTGTGACAGCGAAGAATGAATCGAACAAATTATGTTCAATATGGTTTATATTTAATGATTTTGTAATCTTCTGTAAGATACATCCAACATGGAGGTCTCCATAAAGTAAACTTCCGAGCCATTTCAATTAGGTACTAAAACTATAAGCTGTTGTCCAAAGAGTTGAAAAATACTTCCAACATACTACTCCTAACATTTCATGTGACAATTTTTATTTACCTCATTGCCGCTAGCTGACAGCCTTATTCTGAAAGGACTAACTTTCGTAGGAACCATGAAAAAGGATAAAAAAATAATCCCTCCTGAGGTCATTACCAAAAATAAATAAAGCCTGTTATTTGAAATACAAATAGTTCTGTATTTGGGTTTCATGAAATGTCTACACTCGGGTCTTACAAGGCAACTATAAATAAATAAATGTGTTGTCCTGTTATCAACTATGTATTTTGATGACACCATCGATGAAGAAAGTGGTGAATCATACAAACCTGAAATAACCCTACAAATAGTTGTTTTGGTTCTAAATCAATCAGATTTGCATTAGATAGTTATATAGATAAGCTACTTGTTTGATGATATTTTATCAAGTTATTATTTCTTTACAGAAATTTGGTTTCAAGTGCAAGCAAGCGCAAGAGGATCAAACCTGCTACTGCAGAGTCAGGGGGAGAAGACAATGAAGGTGGCAGTCCTGCATCCCCTGAAGGAGATGATAGTTTAGTAAGTTGAAATCAAAATTACAACAGTTATCTCCTGCATCTAGAATTATTATTAAAGTATCTAGTTGAAGCGAAGGTTTCTTACTCAAATCTGATTTTGTTATTTCTATATCGTAGAAATTGTGTATATAATTTGTGTCCGAGTCATAGGTTGTAGTGACGTTTGATTTTCAAAACTCATTTTGTTTACTGAGATATTTCGAAGTCAAAAGAAACCCCAAATCAATAATATGAAATCTTGACCAAGATAAACAATAACATACTTTGTTTCTTCAGTAATCAATTTTGTACAGAGTAATTCCAACAGCTGATTATGTTTATACTTGAGGTCTGCCTCTATTACATATAGTTATCTTTTACCTCAAATATCTCGGCCCACAGAGTGAATTATGAAAATTGATACTATTGTGAACTAATGAAACTATAGCGTCTACTGATTTGTGTATATTGACGGGTTATATTTCTGTTTTAGAAACATTATTTCAGCCTAAGTACATTTTAGGAAGGTATTGTATTTTAACATTTTATTATTATGTTGTCAAAAATCATTATTTAACTTTTAGTTGCACACATCTCAAGTGTACAGACAAATTCTGATCTCAGTAATGAGAAAAATATAACTAATCTCTTTTTTGTTTTGTTTTTAAATAAAATAGAAGCGAAGGTCAGCTCGCAACACTCAGCGTAAGAAGTATGTAGACGACATTATGTTAGCTATATCAGATGATGATAGCAGCAAATCTATTTCTCCAAAAATGGAAGTGCCTAAACATTTTCAAGATGATTCTCCTGATGGAGCTGTCAAACCAAATTTTGTGTATATTGTAAGTACAACCAAACTAATATGAGATTAGTTAGGTTTATTTGTGATACACTAATGGATTGCAGACTATAAATTTATGATATGGGGGTGCCTTAAATAATATGACTGATATAGTGACTCGCATTAATTTATATGTATCACAATTCTAATTCTATCAAATGTTTGAATACTTCTGCCATTTTCTTCTTAATTGCATCGACTGGCTTAAAATGTGTTTCTTGTAAGGTAAAGAAAAAAATCATAATATCAAATCTGGCAATTCGGAGGATGTTCCAGTGTTGTAATATGTTAAGCATTGTTCTGATAAATAAAATAGTCTTCCACAGTTCTGGTCATTGTTTTCAGACTCCTTTTTTTGGATTTATCAAAATATCCTCATGATAATAATAATGCTGGTTCATTGTTGTGTCTTCTGGAACCCATTTTTGCAAAATTACACCCTTGTCTTGATAATGTCGGTGTTTTCCAGTGGATTGATTGTCGTTACATCTCAGAATCATACTGGAAGATCAACCCAAAGGTTTTGTGACAAGTGATGGATTTTTTTAATTGAAAAAATTTTGGGTCAACATCACGAATTTTGGGTTCGTATAACATGTCGGCGCAAATTTCTTTACAGCATTATTTTTGCTCTGGTATGAGAACTCTGCTTTGGTGTGGATCTTGATTTAACTTTTTTTCATGTTGAGATCCTTACAAAAATTTTCAATGCAGTGCCTTTGTCAATTTTCATGGCTTCAACTATCATCAAGATTCTGAGTCAGCAATAAGAGTGTAACACATTCTTTATATCAGCAACAAATAATATAGATTTAGATGACTTGATATTATCAAAGCTGTTATTTCATATTTTATTAATCCAACTATTCATCCATCTTTAATAATAAAAATAATTATGCAAACTGTATATTTTCTTAACGAAATGTATAAAGTTGGTTCTTTAATGGTATGTATAAACTTTAATGCATGTAAAATTAAAGTATGTATAAACTTTAATGGACATTTCTTTAACACTTACTAGTGGTAATTTACTAAATGTGCAAAAGTCTTCCAATGAATTTAAATTGTTTGTCTTACCGACAATACTCTATAGTATTTAGAGTATTAAAACTATATTCTAGGACTGCAATTAATCAAGATATTATTGAAAAATAAACCCATAACAGGATACTTACATTATTACATTAACAAAGAAAGTTACAGTAGAACCCCTCTAATCCGTCACCTTCGGGACTGGGGGCATGGTCGGAACGCAAAAATGGTCGGATTATCCGAAAAAGTCAATATTTATTACATATTATATAAAGAGATTTTTTTAAAGTGAAATAAGTGATATATAAACTTTTAAAAGTCTATATAATAAAGTCTATATATAAACTTTACAAGTACTATAGCAAATCAATAGAAACAACACGAGAGATGACACAGCACTGAAGCAGGATGACACAGCACTGAAGCGGGAAAGCGATAACAAACTGGAAAGAATGGCGCCAGACGGGCCGTGAGTCATCGACAAGTCGGCACAATATCGCGAGCTCGAGCGGTCGGATTAACCGGAGTAACAGACCACCCGAGGGCGGATTAGAGGGGTTCTACTGTACTATCATTGTTAGTGTTGTTACTCTTTAGGGAAAATTAAGAAAACTTAATCTATTGAATGAAACAAATTAAAAATTTTGTCTTCCTAATTTGTCTGTCTCTTTTATTTTGTTTTAATAAGTTTACTATTTTATTTTCAGAATACAACTGATGAAGATTCAATGGTAGTGCAATTTATATTAGCTGCTAGAAAAGGAAGAAGAGAAGTTAAGCCAGATGCAGAAAAGAAACCAGAAACTGTTGAAAATAAATTGAGTGAAAGTGGTGTTGAAATACCTGTGAAGGAAGAAGAAAATTTTGAAGTTGATGCTTTGGGTAATCCCATCCCCATTCCCCATACTAGCCAACCTATTCCTGGGCCTGGACTTGAGTCTAGGCCAAATGAGGAAAACCTAATTGTGGAAACTTCAAAAAGTCTTAAAGGTGATCAGCGTATCGTCGATGTAGAAGAATATTATGTCAAATATCGCAACTTTTCTTATTTACATTGTGAATGGAAGACTGAGGATGAATTGTACAAAGGAGATAAACGTATCGCAGCAAAGTTGAAAAGATTTAAACAGAAGATGGCACATCATGCAAATATATTTGAAAATGTAAGTCTAATATGATTTGTATCATACATTTTGTTCTTGAAATGTTGTATAGATGCTCGACTGTTGCTTAAACAATATATAAATTTGTATGTTTATTGTATTGACCACCTAATTTAAACTAGGAGTTTGTATTTTTCAGAATTTTTTCCAAATTTGCTTCCAACAGGAACTACATTTTCATAAGAAATCTTGGTACATGATTTTTTTTTTTAAAGTTTGGATTGAACTTACAAGTTTGAAAATATGCGTTTGACCCATGATTATTTATTTAAAACCTAACCTAACCATGAGTAATTGTTATAAAATTGCATGGTTTTGATCTCAGACAAGAATTGTTTTCTTTTTCAAATAAAATCTATGTTTGGGCCTTAATGTAAACAACTCTTTAGACAGGCCATATTCATATAGTTTATTAGGCATTATTATACTTTTGTATCCAAACTAATATTTAACACCAGTTCTTAGTGATGTCCAACTTTAAACAACAGAATCTATCTATTTCTTATCTATTTCAGAATTCAAAATCCAAATTTGATTATGTAAAACTAAATCCTTAAATAAACCCAAAATAATAATAAAAAAATAGTTTTACTTGATATTAAATCCTAAAAAGACACAATTTAAATAAATCTCATTCACTTTGTGAACTAAACACAAAACCAACGGTAAAGTTGATAGTTATTACTGGTAAATTACTTTAAGCAGTATGGTGATTTTTTTATTGAAAAGTGTTTTGAGTAATTAAACATGAATAAATATTATTAATTTCTAAACATTTTTAATACATTGTCTTTCATTAAAATTTATATAGTTTTTTAAAACTAACGTTTGGTTAACAGTCTGAATTTTTAAACAAGAAATGGAAGATAATATTTCCTATTGGGTGAAAATTCAAGTCACATAATTAACAATCAAAAATTGCTCTATAAATTGTGGAAAGAGAGATCTTAATTTTGTTTTAAATAAAACTTTGTGTCATAAGAAATTGGAGTATTGAAGTTGTTTTAAAATTTGGAAGTGAAAAGTGGCCAAAATTGTTTTAAAATTAAAAATGTTAAATATAGTTTTAAATTATTTTTTATTAAATTTTTAATTTCAAAGTCAAATGTTCTATTGTTTGCAATGATAATTTAAAATGTATTATTTCTATAGATTGTAATATTAAATCTTGTTTTAATGTATCAATTAATATATCATAGCTGGAAGAAGATCCATTCAACCCAGATTATGTGGAAGTAGATCGTGTACTTGATATGGCACAACAAACAGATCCAAACACTGGCAAAGCTATTAAACATTACCTTGTGAAATGGAGATCACTTCAATATGAAGATAGCACATGGGAATTGGAAGAAGATATTGATCCCATTAAAATTAAACAGTTTGAGAAATTTAACAAAGTACCTCCAAAAGATCAGTGGAAGGTAAGTATTCATATATAATATACAGGGGGGGGGGCTGAAAAATATGAGAACGGCTTAATATCATATATATATATATATAATGAAATATATATATATACAATGATTATTATATTATATATATATATATATATATATATACTAGCATCTCCCGTTTCGGCTTTGTCCGCGAATCATTCAAGTTGTAATCTATACATTTATTAAATCGCATGTTTTGATAAAAAAGTTTAATATTACTTTAATCCGGCTAATTTTAATGTAGTGTGTAATATTTAAGAATACAGAATTTGTGAATTGAATGATAGAGTAATTTCAGAAAAAGAATATTTTTTTCTAAATCTGTTATTTTCTTCATGTTTATTCATCAATAACTTAAAGTTACTAAAGTTGAAAAATATCAAAAGGCAAAGTAAACAACAACAAAAATTCGTAATTATTCTAGTTATAGATTAATTATTTTATTCTATTTAAGAATTAATATTATAAAATACTAAAGAAAAATTTAATTATTTTACAATTAAAATAAAAAAATTGAACTAAAAATGTACTTATTTAGTATTTAGGACCTCTTTGTAAACTACATTTGTTGTCTTCCCTTTAGGTGCTAAAATCACTAAATTATTAGAAGAACTGACCCTAGAAGCACCAACGTACAATTGACCATGAGAAAAACAGTCTTCTCTTAAATCAACTCCTGCAAATTTTAATGTTTGTCCTTGAGATTTATTAATAGACATAGCAAAGCATATCTTCAGAGGAAATTGAAGTCTTTTAAACTGGAAAGGGTACTCGGACGGGATTAGTGGTATTCTAGGTATAAAAACAGATTCACCTCGAGCACAACCAGTAAATATTGTAGCTTCTATAAAAATTTTCTTTAAAGCAGTTACCTGTAGTCTAGTTCCATTGCATAGTTTTGGAGGGTTTAAATTTCGTAATAACATCACTGGCGTTCCTACTTTAAGACGAAGTTTATGTGCTGGAAATCCAGGTGGATTAAGCGAATTAAGAAATTCTACTGGATAATTAACTGCTTCATCTGTTTCTATCACTTTATCAACTGATTTGTATTCTACTATTTCCCCTTGGAATAAGTCAAGTAATTTATCATTAATTTCAGCAGCTCTGTCATTTTTTGGACATAAAATTGCACGCTCACTGAACCATTCCATCGTTTTTTCCTTAATTCTATAAATATCAGGATAAACGGCATTTATAAGCTGATTTAAGTTATTAACTACTTTTCCTAAAGTTTCTGGTATTACAACCTTTCCTGTTTCTTCTGGATATTGTCCATTTCCTATTTTAAGCAGGAGTTCAGAAAAAGCACCTGCTGAAGAGTCATTTTTTAAATGAACTCTCATATTTGTTTTTAGAGATAATTTCTTTATTCGAGGCCATAAACGCGATGACTTGATACATGCTTTCACTTCATCAGCGCGTGTTCCTCTTTGTACAACAGGCAACGTTTGCCTAAAATCTCCAGCTAGTAAAACAGTAACTCCGCCCATTAATAATTTGTTGTTTCTTAAGTCTTGGAGTGTTGCATCCAAAGCTTCAAAACCTCCCTTATCCATCATGGGGCTCTCATCCCAAACTATAAGGTGACAGTCTTTTAATACTTTGGCCCTATTACTTTGTTTTGAAATTCTGCATTTAGGAGTTCCCGCATAATTCAAATTTAAAGGCAATTTAAAAGCGCTATGAGCAGTTTTGCCTCCTTCTAGAAGAGTGGCAGCAATCCCAGAAGACGCTGTAGCTAAAGCAATTTTTTTATTACTTCTCACTTTTGCTAATAATAAATTTATTAAAAATGTCTTTCCAGTACCACCTGGTGCATCTAAAAAATATGTTTTCCCCTCGGAGGATTCTATGCTATTCACAATTTCCTGATATACATTTCGTTGTTCTGGAGTTAATAATTCCTCGTTATTCCTTACTACTTTTCCCAATTCTTCTGAATTGTAGTTCATTTCTGTTAAATAATCAAAATTGTTAAAGAATTCCTCACTTCTGGTAGGCTGTGGCAAACCATATTGTTTTAAACCACTTGCTCCTAACGCCATCACACCATCCTCGATTGATAATAAGCATTTATTATATACTTCTTTCATAAAACCTTGTACTCTATCTTGAACTGCTCTTTCTATTTCACGTTTGAAATCTTCGCTTAAACTATCTTTATGCTTTTCCCAAAGATTTAAAGGGTCAGATATGTGACAAAACACCAACATCACAACAAACACTTGTCGCATTTTATACGATGAATCACACAAAGCTGCTTCTTGTAATGTGTCATTCCATTGTTCGTCACTTTCTAATAAACCTAAAGCTTTGCACGCTGACTGAAATGTTGGATGAATGATGCCGTCAACTGTTTTAAGGTATTCAAAAGATGTTGGACCTCCAACTACGTGCAGCAATAACCTTAGATGGTAGCATTCGACATTATTTGGATGCACCGTATATACTCTTCCTAGTGCTGTGTCCTTTTTTATCCCTGGCCAATTTTCAACGTTTTTGCCCCTTTTTCTCCTTTCAAAAACTTTATTATTTTTCCAAACGTAATAAGATGGAACTTCTGAATAAAGCAGGGTCTTGGCAAATTCGTCTTTTTGGCACAACTCAAAAAAGGCTAAAAGTGTGGTTTGAGGTGGATTATTAAGTCTTTGAGCTAAATTATCTGAAGTGAAATAGACTCTTTGACCATTTTCTAAATGTACAGCAAGGTGAACAACGGTAGGATATCGCTCATGAATTGGGAAACCAAGTATTCGCCAAACTGCTTCAGAGCTGCTGATATAACGGCCACTTTCATATTGACTAACTTCATTTATTTCATTACTTTTATTTTGTAATTCAAAGACTGCTTGATCTGTTCCTTTATTAATATATTTACATATGTATTTAATAGATTTTACAGAATTACAAATTTCAATGTTAATATGGGCATTGAAAGTGCGAGATAAAACTGGGTTGTAAGGTACAACCCAACTGTTATCTATATCCATATCTTTTATTTTCACAGTAAATCCACCTTCCTCTGGAGATAACCTTCTATATTTTGGGTAACCATCTTCTCCAGTTTGTGTTTCTTTCAAAAAGGGTCGCGGATACTTTTTGCTGCATCGCCCATCTTTCATGCAAGGAGAATTCATTTTCAAAGTACCACATGGACCGTGAATCATATTAGTCTTAACAATTTCGTGCAAAAGAGGATCTTTATTGATATCAGGTATTTCTGCAGAGACCACTTTATCAGTTAAACTTGGAACCAGGCGATCTTTTAACCAGAGCAAAATATGTGCGTGAGGTAATCCACGTTTTTGCCACTCAACTGTGTACATGAAGCACTCAACCTCACCGAAAACACTGCCTTTTACTAATAGATCTTTCATAGCTTTCAGTTTAAGGTGGAATACCCTGGCTATAATGTCATGCCGATCTTGAGATTTCTGACCACGAAATAATACACCTTTGAACTCTGTCCATTTCGGATTACATGTAAAAGTTATGAATAGATCAGGTCGACCTTTGCAACGAGCATATGTCATTGCATCTTGAGCTCGTTCATGCATATAGCGTGGTCCTCCTGTGAAAGATGATGGAAGCACAACTAATATTCCTAGTTGATCCCCATTTACATCCCTTCTTCCAATTGCATCTTTTAAGTGAATGTATTCTTCAACTCTAAGCTTGCTTTGATTATGCCTAATATAATTTAATCTTTCAGTTTCAATTTTTGCAAACATATCAACTAAAAATTGACTGAAAAGTGCACCCATATGAAGAAGAAAATTGAAGTCATTATATCTCACCATAATACAATGTGCATAAAAATCGGAAGCTGTTATTTTTCCTCGAGGAAGTGGTAACTTTGTAGTAGGATCACGATATGGCATATTAATACTGTAGCCATCTTCACCCCTACAAAATAAAAGAGGATATTGTAAAGAATCATAAGAACGATGAATTTCACTTATGCGATGTAAATTCTCATCATGGCTTTGAAGAACAATATCTCGATTTTCAAATTGCTGTCCGCTAATTACCAAAGCTATTTCAGATGATGTTGCCTCATTATATCGGCCTGTATGAGAACCAGCAGGTTTCCTATCAGCATGAATAACTACTTCAAACTTATCACAATCATTCGGAAGTTTTTCTAAGGCAGTTTTGAAATCTTTAACATAAGTATTATGTTCATGGAGCATATGCTGCAATTGCTTTACTACTCCAGGTTTGACTCCTGGATAATGACTGCATCTTAATTTTGTTTCTCTTTCATCTTCACCTACGAAGTAGATTTGGAGAAACTGAGCTTCTTTATCTGGTATGGGCAGCACACTTCCTACTAAGTGATATACTTGTCCAAGAACTTTAAAAGTCGGCATATATCTATCTTCTATAATCTTATTCGCACCAAATGACGTCATTTGAAAGCAACCATTATATTTACGAATCGAGCTAATAAAATGAGAATGCTCGGGATGGCTATCATTTAAAAAACTATAAAGAGGCTCCGGTGGGGGTTGAATTGTTAATAATTGTACTTTTCCACCATTGCAGCACATTCCTGGAGTTTCATTTTTCCACTTAAGAGCCCCACAGTTTTGGCATTCAGAATTCATTAAACCTATACTTACATATGGATCTGTGTCATAATTTATTTCTACATTATACTCCATTGCTGAACGTATTTTTTTCGTCCATGGACGTTTTCTTCTCTCTTCTCGAACTCCAGGTGTATTTGCTTCATAGCAACTTTGAGCTGCTCTATGAATCTGAGGGTGTTGTTCCTGGTATGCAGATGCTGCCACTCTATGGACCTCAGGATTTTTCTGCTGATATGCGGCTGCTGCTACCCTATGTACCTCAGGATGTTGCTGCTGATATGCAGCTGCTGCTACCCTGTGGACTTCAGGATTTTGTTGCTGATATGCAGCTGCTGCTTTTCTGTGAACATCAGGATGTTGCTGTTGATATTTTGCTGCTGCTATTCTATGAGCCTCAGGACGATTTTGCTGGTATTTGGTATTAGCAAAGTGACATGCTTCAGGATTGTTTAATAGAAAAGTTTTCTTAGCCGATTTTAGTTGCTGTTTTCGTGTTGCGCCACTATATCTTGCTCGTCGCTTTTTAACTGACTTTTTGTCTATGGAAGGTAAAGTTGTTAAAATTCCATTGTCTACGGAAGGTAGGGTTGTTAGAATTTGATTGTCTTCGTAGGATAATGTTGTTAAAATTTCATTATTACTTACAGAAGGTGTAGCACTTAAAATTTCATATACTTCGAAGTGACCTTTAGACAATGTGCCAGTAAAGCGCAATCGTCTAGTAGGATTGATACTATTTCCAAAAACTTCATAAAGTGCACTATTGCGGTATACTTCAAAGTGATAAGGAAATATTTCTCCAGCTGCTGTTAGTTCGATTATTCCAGCATAACTTGAATGCTGAGACATGTGAGTGCAATAACTCTCGATATCAGGATAATTATCACCATAATTATTTTCGGAAAACGCTGATAATCTATCCCAATTTTCTATTACATGCGATACAACTCTTTGGCGAATAAGGCAACATCCTTCTTGATTATTATTCACAATATACGACAGAGATCGAAATAAACACGCACCATCTCCAATAATTGGAATTACGGAGTGCATTACATTATTACCATTAATATTTAAACAGTCGACAGTCATATTTTATATAAAGTTTCAATATATAATTAAACGATAATCAGTATTGAATAATGTATTTGTCTAACAGAGATTTGTTGTTTAATAAAAGCTAGTTATTGTAGTAAATAAAAATTAAGTTTTGTTAAAAAATTAATTAAAAAATTATTTTTTTTACTTTTGTCAATGTAGAAAATTCAATATATTCATGAATAAGTAATATGTAACAAATATTTTGGTTGAATACGATTCAAATTGTAAATACACTGAATAACTTTTTCACTGATTCACAAATATGTTAAAATATCACCTTATTATGTATATCGTGACCTCAGAGAAACAACCTTTTTTAAATAAACAAAATCAAGAGTTGTCTTGCAACAATGTTCCAACGATCAGCTGTTAAAATAAAACTTTAGTTTATTAGGCCTAGCTGCCCAGTAATATGTATAAAACACTGTTTTTAGACGTTTCTATTAAAAATAACACCATATTTGACTTAATATAAGTTCATTTCAAGAGATGTAGCACTAAATAACACTTTTTATTGATGATTAAGTATTAGAGCCTTAATTTAAAATCTTCTGATGTTCTATTTAATAAATTTTAATACTATTATTTAGGAAAACTGAACAGTCCAAAAAGCATCCATATAGTCTTAATGGCTTCTAAATATACACTGACAAAATTATTCAATTGTTTTTCTTTTTCAACAAAGTCATACAGAGAGATTGTTTTTATAAGTTCATTGTTCTTATGCAATCTTGTTTATTTTTTGGGGGAAAGATGAAATGTAATTATGATCCTACTTATTAAAGAAACTGTTATTAGTTTATAATATTTAAATATGATTTTATATTATTCAATTAAAATTTAGAATGTTGAAAAGGGTTAAATAAATTCTCTCAAAGGATAAAGAAAATTATCTTATATTGATATATGTATAATTTCTATTTGTATCAGCAAAGAAAGTCCCGCGATATTCTTCTCCAATCACAAACTTCTGTGGGCGTGTATTTTATAACTAACGTCTTGCTTCTAATGGTCGCCATCTTAATTCCAGATTTTCGTTCATATTTCGACAGATTATGTCTTTGTTATTAAATATTTATATGAACTCAGGTGATGTTTTATATTTAGAAATATCTACTTCGTATTTCTGTATATCTCATTTTGTCTCTAGGTCTTCTGTATTTTTATAATCGGCGAAAGATCGGAGTTATATTTTCAATTCGGTTATTTTCCAAGTTGACCTTTCACGTCTAGATAAAAACAAATTATTTAAGTTTTCTTGTCTTTAACTGTGTGTTGTTATTTTTTATGGATTAATCAAATTCTTAGGCGCAATTTTAATATAGGTTTTGATTTGTTTTAGATTGACAATTTTCTGGATTAGTTATAATTGGGTCGGAAAATATTAGATTTAGAATTTGTTTTGATTCGAGTCTTATCTTTTTGCCGCTAGGCGCGTGTATGTTGACGTTTAAAATTAAATGAATGAAATTGACTTTTTTATTTTTTGTATTTAATACCCTTTAAAATTAAAATTTCGCAAAATCCTTTCTTAGTGAGCGTCTATGACCTCATACAAATATGCCTTTAAATTTTGGTATCAATATCTTTGTTGGTTTTTGCTCTACGTTGATTCTCTGTCAGTCATTCATTCAGTCAGTCAGGACAAAGCCGTTTATATATATAGTGATAAGGGAAATTTGAAGGTAGATGTCATTGAGAAATCTACTATTTTAGTATGATTTCAAAAATTTATCTGCCATTTTGAATTTAACTTTATTTTGTTTTTTAAATGGGAAGATGGTCATTTTAATGTAAAATTTTAAGACAAAATCATTGGTGAAAACCGCACATCTATATCTCAAAACAGTTCATTTACATTTAAATATTTCATTTAATGTAAAAATAAAATAAAGTATATTAAACTTCTTACCTATCAAATTTCAATGTTTCAATAAAATTAATAATTAATTATCAAACAATCAAAACAAGGTATTAAATCAACAATTTTATAATTTGATTATTTCTTTTTGAGGCTACATGAAAGCCGATGTGTATTAAAAGAAACCAGCATCATACAAATTTTGAGCTGCCTCCAATATTTCTAATTTTTGAAATGGGGGGAAAGTTTCCCCATACATAAAAAAGTACATTCTAATACCTAATAAACATTCCTTGGATTTGGCTCTTCACCAATCACTCACTAAAAAGTTAGAAGAACTTGAATCATTCTCGTCTTTAACCGTAAATAACTTTAAAGAGGAATAAGATAGAGACCTCTAGTTTTCGTCATTTACATTCTTCTACCAATACCTTTAAAATGAGGGGTCATAAGACAGGTTTGCATTTAAAATTTTTGAGCTGCCCCCAAAATTTCCCATTTTGGAAATGGTAAAAACTTAGTCTTATGCATTAAAAAGTACATCTTTATACCTTGTAAACAATACTTCAGTTTGTTTTTTTCCAATTACTCACTTAAAAGTTACAGGGATGTCTCCAGACTTTTAGTTCATCCCCTGTATATACATATATTCTTCAGTATTCATTATGAATGTTTAAACTTTAGTTGTAAATTTCAAAGTAGTAACTTTTTAAATCTGATTTATCTTAAAACACTCTGTATGGGGTATCTGCTGGTGGATTGTCAATACTGTTTAAATTACAGTGCTTCAACAGCTTTATCAAAAACATTTTTAATTTTTCAAAGACATTATGTGTCTTTTGTGCATTTAAACTTATAGCTAATATATCTGGTGATTTTTTTAAAAAAAGTTTCCACCTCTATTATTAAAAATAATTTGAATATAAAATCTCTGTATTTTCTATAATAGAGTGGAAAAATCACCCAGTATAATGTTTTGAAATAAAAAATGTTTTTTAAATAATAATATTGCTATAATACAATAATACAAAAAATTCAATCTCAACACATTTTATATGACATCATTAGTTGGTTTATAATGACATTGACAATATTGAATAGGAACTGGATTAGGTTAATGAGATAATAGCTTCGTTATTAAATTGTCATCTTCTTGGTGAAAAGTAGCATTTACATTCATATAATTGTTGCTCATTTTAAGTGAAATAAATTATTAATTAAATGGTAAAAAAATAAGATAATTATCCCAAGGCGTTAGTACTCTAGGAAAGCCTTAGCATCCTTAGTGATTTCGCTTTTTTTCCCTTCCCCCCTTCCTTTCTTTTTCTTTACTTCATTCTCTAACCTTCAATACCTATACTTTTCACTCTAACCATTGTTTTCTTGGTCTTCCGACTCTTCTTTTCTTTTGTAAATTCTACATGAACAATGTTTAATAATTGTACGGTATATTGTTTATAGTTCTTGAAATTATGTTTTCTGGAATCATCCTTTATAATGCAAGAAATTTTCCTGTCACAATCTAATATTTATAATTTCTCATTAATATTGTGGTATTAGTTTTGGCTCATAGTGTACTTTTCTTCATCTTATCTTAGGTTTAGATCCTTCTCTCACCTTTCTTGTTAGGTTCATACCCTCAGGGGCTCACTATAGTGAGTTTTGACTTACAATCCTGAGGGTCCTAGCTGGATCTACACCTTTTTCCGTGTAATCTTGGGTTAGATCCCTCTCACCTTTCCTGTTGCGTCTTTCTTGACCAACTCTTATTCTTGTCCAACTGTGTCATTATTAGAGTATTCAAGGGCTAGGTGTCTATTTTGTACTCTTTTATTTTATAAGCCGATGATGCCGATAGTTTTTGTCTGTAATAAGGAGAAATATATTTATTGGTTTTTCTTAACCGACTTGTGTTCTTTTGTGACCCTGACACTGTTCTAGGATTTGAATGATAGGAGTCTCTTATTTTATGTTTTTTTCTTTTTTTTTTTTAAGATGATGACTACAACCTTTTTTTCCCCCCTCAACAAGGGGACAAAAACTTTTTTTATATATTTGGAAAGAGAAGGAAGTTGTGCATTTGGAGTGGAGACACTTATTATTTGAAGAGAAGTGCAATCAATGTGTTTGAGTGATTAAATTAATATTTATTCCATGAGAAAATCAGTATCCTTAATTCTATTTTTGAACTTTATCTTGTAATCTAATATTCATTCAATTTTATATTTGGATTAGAATTTTAATATTTTATATAGGCTATGTATCACATGTGCAATGAATAGAGTTAGAGCGGGAGAGCTCTGATCATTGTGAGACTAATTCAAATAATTCATTAGTGGAAACCAGTTGACCTTGAATTTTATTCTTAACCATACAAAATATTATAAATTTTCCTTCCACATGGATTTATTTTCTGACACTGTATATATTGTAGTATAATGGTTTTTAATTTCTTGAGTCACTATTGATATAAATAATAAACTATAACTATTTTAGTATACTATAATTTGTTGAATTTTGTTTGTTTAGCCCAAGAAGAAACCCCCTCCTAGTGATTGGGTAAAACTCGAAGAATCGCCTGTATATAATAATGCCAATACACTTAGGGCTTATCAATTGGAAGGACTTAATTGGTTACTTTTTTCTTGGTATAATGGGTAAGTAATAAACTAAATAATGCTTTATAATTTTTTTTTTTTTTAACCAAAACATTTATTTCTTGCAATTGATTTTATCTCTTTTTTTGTGTCATTAGATAGGCTTACTGTACTGGTTTTATTCTTCAATGAATTTATATTGTAATGATTATTACAAGACTATAGTTATGTTTTACCATGTATTGTTATCAAATTATTTATGATATTCACAAATATAATTTTAAAAAGGAAGAGTGGTAGACTAGCTTAAGTAAAATAGCAATCTAGAATAATAAGTATAGGAATTATATGCCTAACCTAAAAACGTAGAAATTGACAATTGAACTAATAATTAATTCCTAACATGAAAACACCAAAACCAATAATATGTTAGATAGACTACAACCTATAAACTATATATAAGATAATCAATTGAATAACTAAAAACATAAAACTTTCAAATATTATAAACAAACCTTCTAATAAACGATCCAATATTACATCTGAATATACAACAAAAACGCTTGATTTATTTGAGAACACAAGCATACAAAAACAATAAAAATTATATTAATCCTTCACGCTCAATTTCATCAGACCGGAACTCGCGCATGGTCTTTAGACCACATTATATTAGCCAGGTGCTAGGACAAAAGAATTACATTGGTAATTTTATTGTATAGTATAATTTAAAACATTAGGTATTAAAGAACTTATTTACATATTTTTGATAAAGATAATAATTTTGAAGTAGGTTCATATCTCCAATAGTAGGTTGTTTTATTTATCCAATATTTAGCGAATATTCATTCATGTTTTAAGAGTGGTACTTTGGTTACACATTTTAAAGTTGGCTTCTGTTCCTGAATGGTGATCTGTAATAAGCAGCTACGTTTTATTTCCTGATGTCCTCAAATTGATCAAGGGAAGTTGTGAAGCAACAATCTTGAAGTTGCGTGGAAATCGGTTAAGAAGTTTGTGAAGATATGCTGTTGTTGAGATGCTCCCCACGTTGAATTCCCAGAATTCTGCTTGTAGTTCAATTTTAATTGAAGTTTATTTATTATTATTTTTTGTAGTCTTTTAGAATTGAATCATTGTTCATTTATTTATTTTGCAACATTTAAATTTATTTTGATTTTATCCATTTTATCTTCTTCCAACTCTTCACTGAAACAAAAACTGTCACAAAATTTTTATGAAGTTATTTCATTTCTTGATCTAGTTTGAATATAGAATTAATGTTATTACTTTTAACCCTTTGGAACGAGTTGACTGCATAATACCTATCACCCAGTAGTTCTTCTTTGGAGAGATTTCTTAAAGATATTCCTTGAACGATGGAAATAATGGCAGTATGTTTAATTTTTCACTTCACTTAGGAAGTATACTCTGTTTTGATATTTTAGTCAATTTCCCTTTTAATTTCCCTCAATTCTTCCCTTTTATGTGCTTCATTTTGGTTTGAATGGTTTTTGTTCTAAAATTATTACTAATGCTTCTTTTAATTATTTTTCTGTTTCTTTTGATTTAATTTATAAAATTTTTGTATTGTATAACATGCAGTTGGCTACGATTTAAGCTCTGCCTATATGTAGTGGGGCTTCCCTATCTGAATGTTTCTTGTTCTGTCCTGCAAATGAATTAATTTTGCAATTTATTTAAATTTTGCCATATCTTTGTTTTGATTAGGAATTTGGGAATTCTAAAAGTGTTGTCCTCTTCCTTAGGCCTTGTCGAATATATTGAAACTCGAATTGTGGTTTTCCGACCATAACTTTCCAAGTTATTTGGGTTTGAATGTTTTCATATTATTATCTTGACCATATTCTGATCCTTACTGAATTTTACACTTTTTCTTTGGTTCCTGGTCCTTTTAGGTAGAAGTGAAAGAGTCTCTTTGGTTTTTCACTGTAGTCCTTTTGGATGCGGAATTATTCGTTGTCCAAGGTCTAAATTTTCTCATCTAACTTGTTTTAGTGAACCCCCCCCCCCTTCACTTCATATGCTTCTTCTTTCATTACAAAACTACATATTCTTATTCTATGTCAACCATAAAAATTTCATATTTTATTTTCAAATATACTTATTTTTTATTTGAAAAATTTCTAGATAAGGTTCATTATGCACGACTTTCTTATCACTGTCCGTTTCAATAATTATCACAAATGTCAGTTTGTAATTAATAAAATTACTATCTTGAGTCTTTTAGAGAAACAGAATGTGGTAAAATAGCTAGATGGGAGAAGAGCAGTAAATTCGGTTGATCTTTTAAAAAGACTGTGTTCCCCAAACTATAACTAGTTACATAAAATTTTTAATTCTATATTTTAGAACCAATATATTAAGAAATGTAAAGTTTATTTTCTTTTTAGACGAAACTGTATTTTGGCTGATGAAATGGGACTAGGAAAAACCATACAGTCTTTGACATTTATCCATGCTGTACATGAATATGGTATTCGAGGACCTTTTCTTGTGATTGCTCCTCTATCTACAATACCGAATTGGCAACGAGAGTTTGAAGCATGGACAGATTTGAATGTTATCGTCTACCATGGATCGTAAGTTTATGTACTAAAATTTTTCGCTTGATGATTGTTAACCTTTTGTATGTTAGTTCTTGAGTCATAAATACAATGATGATTGTATTACAGGTATACTTTATGAATTTTTAAATGACACATTTAAACATTTGTAAAACAGATTAAAAACCTTTAAATATTGTTTTATATATTATAATTCTTAGAAAATTCTATTGGGTGTGTTTATGAATATAAGAAAATAATGAAGATCAGTGTATCAATCCGAACAAAGGAAATGAACTTTATTTAATTTAAAAAACAATATAATATCAATTCAAAGACAAACAAAATGTGCAATTATAATACATAGCAAGTCCCTGACTTATGACGTTGTTGCATTCTTAGCGAGCATTTGTAATTAGAAAAAAACAGCAGAACATTACCAATGTTTATGTATCAGCGTATCCATTTGCCATTATTTTACATAGGAGTTTCGGGGGGGGGGTGTCACTTATTGTTCTCATCTGACGCTATTAGAGTATTTGGGGGCTAGGGACTTTTTTTTATAAGGTGGAATGTCCAGCGACTAGGAATTTCTGGAAAAGCAGGAATTGTATGGGAATTTAATATGTACAGAATTTTGAAGTTGTCCATGAATAAAATGTATATTTCATTCTATTTTTATACGCTTTATTTTTTGTCAAATTACTGAAGTGGGCAGAATCACCAGTGAAAGAAAGAAGGGGTTTCTCTATCAATTCTCTTGGTTGTATTGTTCTGATTGGAAATATTTGCAGGCACAGCATCGATAAATTCTGATGTGTGTGTTCTCCGACTAATGAACTGGCACCATCTTATATCAGGTTTTTTTATGTGTTATTGAATGATAATTGATATCAATAATATTTGTATCACTGTACTGAATACCCATATTTAAACAGTTTTAGTGTTCTGATCATTTCATCAATCATATTTGTAAGTATCAACAATTACTGATATGGTTTCCCGGTGTTATAGCACCAATTGGTTCCCTCCTGTATTTTTTGTTTTGTTTTTGTATCTGATTGAAAAAAGGAAATTTAAAAGTATTTGACTACCGTCAACAGAAAATGTATTGCCACACTGAATTATGTTTAATAAGCCAGTTCTTAATTAATGAACATAATTTTCGACTGAAAGACTAGCATATTCAACATATAAAATATAGACAATGACTATATGAATATATATATATAGTTTGCAGCATATAATAAAAACCGCATTTAAAAAATGTATATAGTGAGTATATAGTGAGTATGTATATATATTATATATACATAATACATAAATAATTATTTAAGTCACCAAAAGTTCCTGAATAAATCAATATAAAAGAAAAGTTAAGTGGGTATGATGAAAATAGCCAATATAATGTGATTTTTTTCATTCATGAAATCTGAAAGTCTGTATGGTGAAACTCCTTATACAAAATAGAAAGACAAGAACATGATGTTTAAATTTCTCGGATACTCTAATGGTGTCAGGATCGGAAGAGAAAAAGTGTTGGCCAAGAGATGTTGACCTGATAGGAAAGATGAAAGATAGTAAAAACCGATAACACTAAAATCATGATTTTAAACTTTTCTCTTCGTATTTTCGACAAATGTTATTTATTGCTATAAACATTACAAATTGTTTAAAAAACCCTTCTTCATTCCTAGTGATCGAAAACTAATTTTGTTTTAAATTGTGTTTCTTTTAAATGAATGCAACTTTAAAAAAATATTTTTAAACATTTGCCAATTGTATAATATAATTGAAAATGGTTTATTACCAAGAAATTATAAGGCATTCTACGCTCCATAATTAATTTAAATGGATTCATTTAACGTTGTTTTTTATTGTAAGGGCCGGTAGGAAACTATAAAAAAAATCAGCATCAAATTCAGCTTCATGTTTTAAAAAATGATTGTTAATTAAAAATTTTGCAGTTTTTAATAAACAATAACTGTAAAAGATATCGGGCTGAAATTGTAAATGTATATTCTTCTATAGTAGAAGAACACTTTCTATGTATATAGAGGGAGGAGGGGAGGGGCCAATAATCTGTTTATTATCTGTCAAATGATTACCGTTAATGTAAACTAAATAATTACTGTGCCTAAGAGCAGAATTACCATCGGTTATTTGTTCCTTTGCAGAATAAAATACCACATTGTTATTGAAAGGTAACGTACAATAAGAGGGAAATAATGGAGCATTTTATGTTGAATATTTATTTTGGCCTAATCAAAATTATGTCTAGGTTTAACCTGAGTTATTTTGTTAAATTTTAATTTTCTGTAAATTGTAGTAACATAATGAAATTAATTATCTACACTCAAAGGCATATTTGATATAAATAATAAAAATTTTAAGATTATTTTTTATTTTGTTTACACTGATGACCGACGGTACTTGATAGAATTCCATTTTAACAAATAAAACACAATATTTCTTTTGTAAAATTCTATAATTTATTTGGTCTAGCCGACCATGGTTTCGCCAGTTACGGCATTGACGAGGCTCTTACAAGACTTACAAGAGCCTCGTCAATGCCGTAACTGGCGAAACCATGGTCGGCTAGACCAAATAAATTATAGAATTTTACAATAGAAATATTGTGTTTTATTTGATTATTTTTTAGCTCTTATGTCGTTAACCTTTGTTTGGGTGCTTTGATTATCCCGTAATAACTAGCGAGTTCAGTTGTAAATAATCATGATATAGCTACATTCACATTTATTTCAGTTAAACTGTAAATATTTATTAAAAAATGTAAAATAAATAACTAAAAACTAAATAACAAAATTATCTAGAATGCACAATGTAAGAATGCTCGTGTATGGTGACGCAAACACTATGAGATTGGCAGACAATGATGCCTACGTTACGTAGTGAATAACAGTAGAAACTTATAAACAGGTTTCCGATAAGTACTGCAACCATGATGAGAAACGTGGAACTACGCTTGAACGCGATATTTCGATACAATCCAAAAGAGAAGGACTATTTATTCCTCGTAATAACTCGGGTTAGTTCATTTTTTGACAAATTTTGTCAACGAAATATCTCTGGTTAAACCGTAATCACAAGTTGCCAGTAACTGCAGTGGTTTTTTTTTCAGGTCAGTATGGGAGCTAGAAAAAAGCTACATTTGCTTATATTTTACGTTAATAGTTAGCCGTGTACAAGTATGTTATGTATAACCTTCAAAGTGCCTTGGCTCCATTATTTTCAATATAAGAAAAGAAATTGTAGGTAATTTATTTCTCTAAAAGAATAATGTCTGTAATTTTTGATTGACGGGAGAAGTATTTACTGATTTATTCATGGAAAACTGAGAGTTTAGACATTTTTTTTTTCAAACCTCTAAATGTGATTGATTTTTAATGTGGAAATATATATATACTCCTAGCTTTTTTCTTGCTCTGGGCTCCCACACAGAGTTCATATTTTGTATACACTCTTTATTAAATGTTACGTTACACAATTTTAGTAAAAACACAAACTTTATTTTGCACATTTTCAAAATGTCAGCTGTTCAAAATTTTTAAACTCGAATATCTCGAAAGCCAATAATTTTACAACGCTTTTACATACAAAATATTTTTCTCTTTTCAATGAAAACTCTGGTTTAAAGAATCAACCCTATTATTACATGGTTGTTGGTAATAAATAATAAAATCTGCCATAAATTAAAAAAAGTAATCGCTTAACTTTGTGATTATGTAATTATAATCATTATTCTAATTTCAATAAATTGGAATTTATAACAAAGTACATAATACTACAAACTTAAGAACAAATTAAAGAATAATAATTGTATATATATAACAACATAAATGGGAAAAAAAACTTGTTTTCTTGTATCTCGAACCTTTTAACATGTTTTCTAGTAATAGGCCTAATACTACTTGTAATATTATTACCATTTATAACATATGGAAAACAATAATTATTGCTTCAGTTTGTAATCGACAACTGATCATTAAAGATTGAGTTTGAAAGATGATAGCAGCGAATGTGATTCTAATTTGTATTAATGCATCCACTTTATTTATTTATTTATTTTTGTAAGTTGCAAATAGTTACTTTTATTTTAATAAATATAATATTTCTTTTAAATAATCTGGGTTTAGAAAAGTATGGCATTTTTCGTTTGAGACAAATTATCGTACCCTATAATTTACATTATTTCCCATCTATATGAAATAAAATAAAATGTCAGATAACAACGAATTTACTACTAGTATGATTCCAGTTCCAGAAGCAGTAGAATTATCTGGTGATATACTTACAAATTGGAAAATGTTCAGTTTTCAAACTTTTCAAAGTTGCTTGATGCCTGAGGGTATTAGATGTGCTACTTTACTGTCTGTTATTGGGGAAGATTGTTTGTAAATATTTCAAAGCCTTCCGCTTTTTAAAACTGAAAAAAATTCTTGTATCTCTATTTTGTCAGCATTTGTTAAACATGAGCCTTCAGAAACTATTGATCAATTTGTATGTAGACTTAGGCAGTTGAGTGGTACATGTGAATATGAAATTTTACAAAATGAAATTAATTGTAACAAAAAGTTTTAGGCTTGAATGATTCAAAAATTAGGCACAAGTTATTGGGAGACTCTACATTAATTTTACAAAAAGCCATGAGTAACAAATATTCAACTAATGAATATGTAAAGTCATAAAACCAGAAAATCATAATATCAGCTGGACATGTTACAACCACCAGCACAAAAAAGTAAACATTTTAAACAGGATGTCAAACAAATTTGTAAATATTCTAACAATGCCCATGAAATGAAAAAGGAGTCTTGTCCAGCATTTGGAGAAATATGTTAATTTTGCCATAAAGAAAATCATTTTGCATCGGTTTGTAGAAAAAAAGATAGCTGGAAAAAAAACCGCGAAACAATTAGATGTATTTTCAAAAAATGGTAACTGCTATTACAATGAAGCTTATAGTAAAAGTGAATAATTACTTTGACAAATTGAAGATTGTAGTAATAATACACCCAAGGGAAAGAAAAAATGGCTTTCTTATCTCTATCTTAAAAAAATAGATGGTCAAAACAAGCCTAAGAAATTAAAAGTGCAGTTAGACAATGGATCAACCTGGAATGTTTTAGATCACAAAGATTTAAGTTTTATTGTCTATTCTACTACCGTAGAAATCCAGGTTTTACAAAAAGCAATTTATGCTTGGAATGCTATAATAAAACGAAGTTATCCTAGAGGAATAATTACATTAGTAACAATGAAAAACATATATTAAAGTTTCATGTGGTGGACTCTGGCCAAATACCAATTACTTCAGCTGAAACATGTGGAATTTTGGCCCTAGTATCTATAAAAACTAAGTTTTGCTGTATAAATTATCACTATTTCATAAAAAATTGCTTACTAGCAGAATATGATGATGGTTTTCATAGTGGGTTGCTTATGTTAGGAATTTATCTTTACTAGGCCTGGATTCTTTAAATATTACATAAAATTGTTCAGTGGTTCAATTTTTGCCCAAATCTTAAAAAACAAAACACATTTGTAACCACTAATCATTTATTGTACAAAAACCTTTTCCTTAACCTTGATATTATAATTTCCTTCATTATCATCAACCTTAATTAATTTTCCATAATTTTTTTTTCCCGTTGGTTTTTTTCTCTTTAATAATTACTTTGAATTTAACTAAAACATTTTGTATACTAGAAAAAATTCAAATCTCTTTTTGAACTTCAAAACTTCCTATTTCTTCCTTAACAAAAATCTTCATAATTTAAAAAAAAAATTTGATTTTAGTCATAAAAATATTCTGACCTAGCAATATTCTGACAAACTTTTTATTTAAATTCTTTTCAGTTAATGCCAAATTCATTAAGGCAACATGTATTCAAAATAGTAAGTGATGTAATCATGCATTTGGAAACATCTAATAGGTTACAACTAGAATTGTAGTATCAAATTTAATGTGTCAGCATACAATCTACACACATTCTAAAAGAAGTCTTTTGTCAGCATTCCTTGCATAACCCTGCTATCTTGACTAATTACAACCAGAGAAAGTATGTATGACTTATGACATAACGTTTGTTTACAATCATCTTAATCACTCAATTCACCAAGATAAAACAAACATCTGTTGACTTGGTCTATACAGATATAAACAATCAAACTCCAAGGAATTTCCCTACTCAGCATGTTATCTAATCTTCACACAACACTTCATTCATAATAAACCTGACAAATAGTTTTTGTGCCTACTCATTTCATTGCTTGTAAAACACAAAAGACTAACTTAAAATTGACCACTGACAATATAAATATTTCAAAATGCATAACAACCATACCTATATATTAAAAAAATCATTAATTCAAATTGTATAATAAATAAATAATTCTTAAATCAACAGATTAAACAAATTTACATAAAAGTAACTAATAATCTTCAGAAAGAACAAAAATTTGACAACCTAAAAGCATAGTAACAAATTAAATATTAATGTTACTTCAAAACGTACAATATTTTTCAAATTTCTCTGAAAGTTTATAAATAATTAATTACAAATTAACTTTCAAACACTATTCAACAAATTTAACCAATTAATATAAAGAAGTAATCCTTCACAAATTTCAAAAATAACAAAGCAACACATTAAATAAATATAAATTAATTGTCTATAACAAATGTTTCCAATTAACGTTTATCAAGTAAATCAACTTCAAGTCTACAATCAATCAATAAAATCAACAAATAATAAAATAAAGCAATAGAGTTTTTAGTAAATACTAAATCCATAGCCGATAAAATTCAACAATTTTCTACTAATTTAAAAAAATGTTTATAAATAAACTTTTTTTTTAGTAAAAATCCTTAGTATTCATCTGTTATTTTTAGTAAAAACTAAATCACGGCCGATGCACCATTTGTTAGGATTGGTTCCTCTAAACTACCTGGGTTCTTTATTTTCAATATAATCAAATCTTATTACAATACTACAATATCCTTATTATTACTATTAATCCAGAATGACTGTTAATTGTTATGACTCACAGATCTGATTCTATATTATAGTTTATAATGACTTGTCTCTGAAATAATTACAAGGTTTATACATGAAGTTTCCTCACCCTGCTTGCCACTCATGGATGCTCCTCTGAAGACTCAGTACTCCTAAGTAACTCTTACTCGCCAAGTTTGTCTGGCTATCTTCAAGAATTCCTGCAGCACCTTCCCTTGATCAATCTTGGCCTACTGACCAAGTTTCCTCCCACCCATATAGTTGTAGCATCAATGACGTTTGCCTTGCTTGCAAGGTAAGCAATTTCATCACTTTTCCAGGTCTGTCACAATAATTGTTGTCATACTGGCATCTTAAAAGAACTTAGACTATATTTCTAACTAAAAGTATCTTAATTCCTAACACTTACGAGAATTGTATGACTTAAAAAGAAAATTTCATGTGAATCCAGTAAAACAGGCGCCTCGACGGGTATCTATTATAAGATAGCAGATTAATGAAAAATATATGAATTAGAAAAAGAAGGAATTATTAAAAGAATGGATGAGCCTACAACTACAGATTGGGCTCAAAATCTTGTTATAATATCTAAAATAACAAACTTAAGTTATATTTGCATTAAAAACCAATAAATAAAGTACTGGGGGCGATCTAATTATATAATACAGACTGTGGAAAATATTTTCTTGTTCTTGATGAGAGCAAAGGTTTTTGGCATCTGAAGCTGGATGAAAAGAGTAGTAAACTTACCACTTCCTGGAGTCCAAATGGATCAAGGTACCGTTGGTTACGATATCCATTTGGTTTGAAAACTACACCTGAAGAATTTCTGATGACTTTAATTGGAGCAATAGATCGTCTTGAAGAAATTGCTGTAATAGCTGATGATATTTTGATCTATGGAAAGGGCATGACAGAAGAAGAAGCTCGTCTTGATCAGGATACAAATCATGAATTAATTTTAATTAAATTTTGAAAAATTGTGACCATCAGATAGATAAGTATATGGGACACATACTTACAAATAATGGCTTAAAAGCAAAGCCACTAAACATTACTACAATTAATTATACATATCCCTTCAAAAAAAAAAAAAAAAAAAAAAAATGGGTTAATAAATTAGGTAGGCAAATTTATGCTTCCTTAGTAACATTATGTTATCCTTAAAGAAAATTGAAACACAAAGACATAGACTATGTAGATGGGTCAAGAGCTATGAGACTGTGTTCTATGAAATAGAGAAAGCTGTTGCTAGAACTCCAGTGTTAAGATATTATAACAAAAGATGATGTTATTTTACAATACTCAGAGTTTGGTCTCGGTGTAGCAATTCTATAACGGGGGCAACCTGTATGTTGTGCACACCGACATTAACTGATGCAGAAAGATGGTACGCTGAAATAGAAAAAAATATGCTTAGCAACATTGTATGAAAAAGTTTTCATCAGTATATTACTGGAAGAAAAGATATTATTGTTAAAGATGATCACTAACCCTTAGAAATTATTTTTAAAACCACTGTTTAATGCTCTCAAGCACCTCCAATGTATATTCCTTAAACTCCAGATTTATGATCTGAAAGTGCACTATAAAAAAAAGGAAGGAAATAAATGTTCATTGCTGATACACTTTCAAGAGTTCCACAAAATGATTATTCAAATGATCTAGAATCATGGGAAATATATCAACTTCGGGATGAAAACCGACATTTAAGTCAGTTTATGGATGTTGACATTGCAAAGCAGAAATGTTAAGTCGAGTATATGAGAGCCACTTAGTGTTGGAAGTTTGTCTAAGAAGAGCTAGAGAGAGATCATTTGGCCACATATGAAAGATGATATATGGGCCATAGTTGTTTCCTGTAAGTCATGCCAGCAGTTTACTTACCATCCCCTCCTGAAAAGGAAATTGTTAGAGCTCCTGCTCTGATGGTCTGTGCGCCTTCGATGCCAAGGAGGACGAACAAGGCAAGATGAGTCGCCTGGCGAAGAAGTCGACAACAACCACGCCCGACTTCAGAGAAATCTCCTCAAGCTGCCAACCAGCCACTCCATCGCTGAATTTCATGGAAGATCAACTATTCTGTGCCAAAACCAATATACATCCTCATCCGTCCTGTCCATCTAACCAACCCAGTCTCCGGCGACCCTAGAGGTCCACTATAAGTGGTGCTGTAGGTGACCTCAGGCCAAAGGACTCTTTTCAAGGCCACCAAGTGTGCCAAATCCTCTCACCATTCCCCGGCTGAAACCTTCCTGACCCTCTCTCCTTCACCTTTTACCTCTCTCCTTCCGGCTCCAAGCAACAACCTTCAGAGCCAACCAGAAACTTACAGTAGAATCCCTCTTAACCGGTCTAGTCGGGACTGACACCCGGGCCGGTTACCCGTTTGGCCGGTTAATCCGAGGTTCCCGTGAAAAATAGGTTTTCGTTCAAAGAAAGCTTATTTAATCAGGTAGCACTAAGAATTATACAATTAAGATGTTATTGCAACTCATTTTATTGTACATAAATGTATCGTATATATTATGTTATGTATATTATACATCAAACATGAAAAAATTAAACACTACAAAGCTTTTTTACAGATTCCTCTCTGTCATGTCTTTTGACACATTTAACCGCGTCTCAAACGAAACCAACACACGCTTCCGAAAACTGAAAAGAAATGTTATATTTTCTATAATGTATACTAAAATGATTCGTGGAAAAAAAGCCGCCCATCAAACGTTTTTGTGGGTGTATGTCTGCTATACCGACGGGTGCCAATGCCGCGGTGTTTTTATGCCGCCAATAGGATACTGCTATCGACAAAATTGTTTGACTCGCCGTGGTGTTTTTATGCCGCCGACAATGGGGTACCGCTATCGACAAAGTCGTTTGATATCGCCGCCGCTTTGGTGCCGCAGTGTTTTTACGCCGCCGACAATGGGATACCGCTATCGACAAAGTCGTTTGATATCTCCGCCGCTTTGGTGTTTCAATTACAATTTATTTTTGGAAACTCTCATCCAACCAGTACACTACGATATAGGCCGGTTAATCCGAGGCCGGTTAACAGAGGTTCTACTGTACTAAGACCAGAGCTACGTCAAACTATCGAGTGGCTCAAATAACATAAATATATATATATATTTTAATTTAGGACAAAACATTTAGTAATTACATCGCAGAGCTTGTCATCATCACTTTGGAAAAAACAAATGTGATACACTGACAATTATCTGGTTATCTATATTATTATGTCTATTATGGTTATCTGACTATAACCTGGTTAATCTATCTTAGCTATGAATTTCAATGTAAGTAGTTAATTTATAGATATATTTAATATAGCGTCTAATAATTCATTATTTTCAGGTCTGCAAGTAGAAATATGGTCCAAGAGTATGAACTGTATTATAGAAATGAAAAAAGAAATATTATCAAGGATATGCCTAAATTCAATGTTGTCATTACAACATTTGAAATAATCATCTCAGATTGCTTAGAATTTCGTGAGTTTTCTTGGAGGTTATGTGTTATTGATGAAGCTCACAGGCTTAAGAATCGAAACTGTAAATTATTGGAAGGACTTAGACTTCTTAACCTAGTAAGTGTTCTTTGAGGTATTTAAATTTTATTTTTTTTAAATGTCATAATGTAATGATATTTTGTATCCGATATATCAAGTTATGTAATTTGTGGTCATAGTTGAAAATAAAAATTGTATAGAATTAAAATATCATGTATGGTACATGTGGAAACTTAAATTATTTTACAACGATTTAGAACGTTAAATTATGGGTTTAACTGTCACAGAATTAATAAAAATGTTAGTCATTACTGCTTTTTATTGAACGTATTCAGTACTTGTAATATTAAAAAAAAAATTTTACATAGATGGAGAAAATTATGTGCTGGGTCAAAAAATTGAATCTATATATTGTTTTTTTGGATTGATGTATGTTGTATATGTATTGCTCTACATAATTTGGTATATATCTTGGGTGCTAATTTGAAATTTTTAAGATTATGCAAAATGACGGTAGATCTTGTTTGTAGTAGGATATTTTTTAAATATAATAAATCTTTTGCTATAACAATAATGGATTGAAAGTTGTTATGAAACATTTTTATAACAAAATGTTTTATATTAAATTTGAAACATTCATATTCTTCCAGTTTTCCATAATTTCTGGAAATTAATTATTTCCATACTTTTACTGCAACGTGTTATTTCAAAGATGATTTTATGTTTAAATTTTTAGAAGGTTCTACCATAGATAAATTTTTCATTGCGACTGATAGAGACTTCAAATAACAAAACTTTTTCCCTCTATTGTGATGGGTTCCCATCCACATTAATCTTATATACTCAAAATAAGGATATTAGCAAACAAAAAATGTTTTTCCTTGAACATTTTCATTACTAGTTTTATAATTCACAGGAACACCGAGTACTACTTTCTGGCACTCCTCTTCAGAACAATGTCAATGAACTCTTCTCCTTGCTTAACTTTCTTGAGCCAAATCAGTTTACCAGCAGTGAAGCTTTCCTTCAAGAGTTTGGAGCTCTCAAAACAGAAACGGAAGTACATAAGCTTCAGCTTTTACTCAAACCTATGATGTTGCGTCGATTAAAAGAAGATGTAGAGAAGACAATAGCGCCTAAAGAAGAAACTGTTGTAGAGGTGAGTGTATTATGATGTCAGAGTTATATGGACATTTTAAAATTTTTTAGAAAAGGTCGTAAAAGAAAGGTTAGTTTCGTTTCTAGATAGTAATAGTTTTTTTAGTAAAAAGCAATTTGGGTTTAGACATAAGTTGAGCACCAATGATGCATTGATAAATTTTGTGTCTCAGGTATATAGCGGTATAAATGACGGTAAATGTTGCGCTGGGTTATTTGTAGATGTAATGAAAGGATTTTATACAGTAGACCACTTAATATTGTTGTCAAGAATGTATGATGCTGGTGTTAGAGAAGTGGCTTTTGAATGGTTTTGCTCATATTAACGGATAGAATTCAACGAACTCGGGCCAACGATGTCAGTGATCGAGGTACATTGAATTATGGGATTCCCTAGGGTTCAGTTCTTTCTGGACCATTATTCTTAATATATGTTAATAACTTATGTAACGGTCGATTCAAAGGGAACCTTGTCTCTTTTGCTGATGACACTGCGCTTTTTTACAAGTCGGATTCATTGGAACAGCTGAGAAAAGATGACGTAAATGTTTTGCGAAGGTGGTTTACCAAGAGCTATATGGTAATGAGCCCTAAGACCAAATATATAATATATAATGTTGCTCGTAAGACCTATTTCTCAACAAACATAAAATATCGTACCTGTAAAGAAAGCGGAACGTGCGAATGCCTAGAAATAGAACAAGTAGACAACATTAGATATTTGGGATTATTCATGGATTCCATACTCTCCTGGAAAACACATATTGATAATACCAAACTGAAATTGATTAAATATATTAGGTTTTTTTACATGTTAAGGTCGGTGACTAAATTGAAATTATTAAAATCAATATACCATACTTTCATTGGCTCAAAGTTGGAATATGGTACTTTTAAAAAATTTTACTTATATCTTGCTCCAAAATTTTTTAATCTGATGCCTTTAAAAATTAAAACGTGTACAAATAAAATCGAGTTCTGTAGATTTGTGAAACAATATTTATTAGAACAGGAGCAGGTCTATATGTTTTTTATCAGTAACCAGTGAGGGAGAATAAACTGGTAGTAAGTGATTGTATTTTATTCTTGAAAGCTCTCTTCTTCACCGGTAATATGAATGGTAGAAGTGTGTGTGTGAATTATATATATGTGTGTAGGTATATGTATATATGTGTATGTATATGTATGTATGTATGTGTATATATATATATAATTATATATATATATATGTGTGTGTGTGTGTGTGTGTGTGTGTGTGTGTGTGTGTGTGTGTGTGTGTGTTTATAGTTTTATTATTGTATTTCTATTTTTTTAGTGTTTTATGTTGATTTGAATTGGTTTGTCATAGAAGCCAAATCCTAGTTTTCTAAATGTAATGTGTGTGTATATATGTAAGTTGGACTTGTCGGTCACATTGTTTTCTCTCCCATTGAGCTGTATTGTTGGAAATGTATAGAGTATTTCATCCCAAACAGGTTTTAACCTCGGGATGACGTGACCCTTTGCTATTTTCTTGTAATACAGCAGGAAGTATTTTTGTTATTATTATTATTGTTGTTTATTATGTTATTATGAATTTTATTTTATATGTATTACATTTTGTAATGTGAATAGTTGTCTATTTTATTATTAAACATATAAGATTGTCATTTTTTTCCTGTTAAAATTATGTATAAAAGAGGGTCAAATAAATAAATTTTCAAAATTTTCATTTTATTCAACTGAAATAATAATAATCCTATGAATGACTTTTAGCTTACCAAACACATTTTGTCGAGTAATGTATAATCTGGTGAGTACATTACGTTTTTGCAGCTGTAATTCTAATCCTTGCAATCAGGATTTACTTCGAATCATGGCTCTTCACTTTTTCTCATGATAGGCGCTAACAGTGTTAAGATTTAATCTCTTCTTGGAGAGTGGCCCTACGACTCTTCGCACATTTTTATAAGTCGTGCATTTTTTTCATAAATTTAAATTCTCTTTCGTTTTTTATTTTCTCACGTAACGTAATTGGCTTATATAGAATATTATGCGATTAGTCAAAAATAGATGTCAAATTTTTATGAAATTATCCATTTTGAGAGTCTCTGAGCCAGAAATACTTTTTGTAGTGTTGTTTGTTTGTCATCTCTGCAAAACTCTACAGCACAAAAAAAATACATATATTCAAGGGATTTTATTTTCTTCTTTTTTTATTTACTCAAAATTTATGGGTAGCTGTCAAGACAATAATCAAAAGGCTTTAATAACATTGATCACATCTGCTACAATATAGCCTTTAATAACCAAAAAAAGATGTTAAAATTTTTGAATATTTACGACTACACCCTTACCTTATTTTTCTTTTGAACCGATTACTCGTGAACCGGCACTTTTATAGAGATGGTGACCAACATTTTTGTATTGTTTATGCTTTTAGAACTTAGAATTGGAGGCCACATTGAATCAAAATAGTTTGAGACAATTTCAATGAAATAGGAATTTTTAGCTTTGTCCCATGTCAGTTTTCTCCTTGAATGTTGAGCTTGATTGTTATTTAGATTTATATGTAAGAAAGTTTTGCAATGTTTGTAGTCTGTTTACTATGCTAAATTTTGTATTGGATTAAATTTTAAAATATCCATATTACCATGCTCTAATAATAATACAGTAGAGTCCCGCAAACTCAGCTTAATGTGGACCGGAAGTGTGCCGAGTTTGTGAAATATCGGGAATAAGGGCAAAAAATAAATTGTAATTGAAACACCAAAGCGGCGGCAATATCAAACGACTTTGTCGATAGCGGTATCCCATTGTCGGCGGTGTAAAAACACCGCGGCACCAAAGCGGCGAGTCAAACAACTTTGTCGATAGCGGTATCCCATTATCGGCAGCGTAAAAACACCGCGGCATTGGCACCCGTCGGTATAGCAGACATACACCTGCAAAAACATTTGATGGGCCACTTTTTTTCCACGAATCAATTTAGTATACATTATGGAAAATATAACATTTCTTTTCAGTTTTGACGGGTTATTATCTACGCACAGTATATACAGTAAATAAAAATGAGCGAGTTACGGAAACGGAAGCGTGTGTTGGTTTCGTTTGAGACGCGGTTAAATGTGTTAAAAAGACTTGACAGAGGGGAATCTGTAAAAAAGCTTTGTGACGAGTTTAACTTGGGAAAAGTACCATCAACGATTCGAGCGATCGAAGTTAATGCCCGCTTTGGAATCTGCCGAACTTTTACTTACAAACATCGCTGTTTTTAGCAATATATTTTTTCCCGTCGGGGGCGCCGATAATCCGGACTGCCGGGTTATCGAGTGCCAAGTTTGCGAGACTCTACTGTAATAGTTGATTTTAAAATGGAAAATAGATGAAGCTTTTAAATTTCTGTTAGGTTTGTAACACACTTTGAAATATTATATTTACCTAAATTGTTTACTCTAATTTTGATATTTTACCTTTTTTATTTCATAGGTGGAACTTACAAACATTCAAAAGAAGTACTATCGAGGTATTTTGGAAGGTAATTTTTCTTTTTTATCCAAGGGGACAACTTCTGCCAATGTGCCTAATTTAATGAACACTATGATGGAATTACGAAAATGTTGTATACATCCATATCTACTTAATGGTAACTATAAACTAGAACTATTCTTTTATTAAAAGAGGTATAGTGTGATGAAAACAAAAACTCTAAATGCCAAACTCAATAAGTATTGGGCAAATAACTTTAAAAAAAAGTGGTACTAATAATAGGTTGTTTTGTTTGTAAATTATTTAATCATTAAAACATTTTCAGAGTTAATTCATTGATGATCTTTAAGATATCACGTACCCCATAACTCTCACCCCCTTAAAATTTTGAAAGAGTGTATATAAAAATATGTTTTAACTAACTTTTATATGATGAAAGAAACTAATTTTCAGTATATAGGATATTTTGCTTACCCTTCAAATAGGGTTTTTGAGGGCAATTTGAGTGCTTAAAAGGTAGTCGTTATAAACTACAGTGACTATGTTGTGCCCCTATCTAAAATGGCAACCAATTGAAATTTTAAATAAAGTTCTGTACTCTATATTTTCCCTTTAAGTTTGAGTAACAAAGGAGGCAGTTAAATTGTAGAACAATAAATGTAGTAGCTCTGCCAGTAAATAAACATGTTGTAGTTTGTGGTCCACAGTGAAATTTTTTTGGAAACATCAGATGGATTTTTATGAAAATGTATGGTTTGTAGTTATTAGAAAGGTCAATTTAGAAAGCAATAATACAAACCTAATTTGTATGTACAAGCTAGTTCTGTGTCTTTTATATTATAAGCCACTATATTTTAATAGGTTGTTATATTAATAAGACCTCCAGTCTCTAAGTTTTGTGTGTACTGTACTTCTTATTCCCTTTAAAATAATATATCACTCGATAGGGCTTAGTTAACATTTTTCAAAAGATAGGTGGGACTCTTTCAAAAGTTTGCTACTCCTGCATTTCATATTTCACAAATATATATATATATATATATATATATATATATATATATATATATATATATATATATATTTGGGGCATTTGCTCATTAGGTTGAGAATCATGAAGTTTTATGATTTAATTTATTATCCTAATATCTATTATTGTGAATTCTGTTTGTTTTGAATCCAGGTGCCGAAGACCAAATCCAGCATGACTATCGCTTGTTGAATGGTGAAGATCCTGATGCATACTTTAAAGCTTTGATCCATTCATCTGGAAAAATGGTATTAATTGATAAACTCTTACCAAAATTGAAAAGCAATGGACATCGAGTTCTTATTTTCAGTCAAATGGTGCGGTGTCTTGATATCCTAGAAGATTATCTTGTATATAGGAAGTAAGTAATGTATTTTTTTTGTTTTGATTTGAAACTGTCAATTTTAATTAGCTTTTACGCTTGACTTTTTTTTAATTCAATTCAATTGTATTAGTCTTGTTAACATTACAAATATTGTATGAAACATGTTATGTGACTTACATTAATCCTAACATGAAAAAATAACAATTAATTATACAAAATTATCTTTAAAAATGGGGATATTATAAATTACGTCAATTAATGCAAAATACATTATCAATAACAAACAAAATGTCAAGACACTTAAAAAGACTGTAGCAATCACAAAAATTCACTTAATTGTAAATTAATTTGAATATACAAAACATAGTGTAATTTATTTATTAATTTTATTATTAGCTAGGATATTTCATTAGCCTTGTCACTACTTTTTACATTTAAAACATTTAATACATTTTTTACACCTAAAAATTACTTTCCTAATATAATACATATCTGACGTTTAAAAAAGAAAAAAAACACCTTCACCATTCAACAGATGGCAATCCCATGAATTCTTTTATGGAATAAAAAATGCCTTGCTTCAAGTAGCTTAAATTTCATTTTTAAATGCCCTCTCCTCTGTTATTGCTTTAAGTTTATATGGAAGACAGTTGTGTAAGATGGCCCCAGAAACTTCTGGTAACTTGAAGTTTGAGAAAGCCTATGTTTTGGTATTGTTAAATTGTGTGTTTTTCTTGTATTGTGTCTATGTATCTGGCTATGGTGTCCTTCTGTGTTAAACTTTAAATACATGATAACACTCAGAATATAAATTGACGGAAAAGTTAAAATATCAAGCTTTTTGAAAAGAGGGCAGCAAGAATCTGTATGCCTCTTACCAAAGATAGCCCGAAGTGCAGACTTTTGAATTTTGAAGACCTTTAACATTGATCTCTTTGAAGCATTTCCCCACACAGCAACACAATATTGAAGATGACAGTAAAATATACCATAATATGCCATCCTAAGAACTGGTAATGAGCAATAACTCTACAACCTTTTCAGAATATAAATTGAAGAGTTCAATTTTGTGGACAATTGCACTCTTATATGACCACTCCAGTTCAATTTTGAATCAATCGTCAAACCAAGAAATTTTATACTTTCTAAACCGATTAATTAATTGGTAGTTATCTGCAAAGGAATCTATTTCACTGCAATCTTTTCTGTTCTTTGTTGAGAATGTGACGTAAATGGTTTTTTTCTAAATTTAGCATTAGATTAAGTTTGCTAAAATATTCTACAGCTTGGTTTTTAAAGTTATGAAAAATTTAATCTCTAAAGTGCTACCTTTAATAATTGAACGAAGCTAGTTCTGTTTTGAAATAAAAATCTGTTTTATCTAGGGGTGTGTAAACCCAGATATTTTAATTTGAGCTGAGTCACGGGAAAATCGAGCCGAGCTCGAACTTTTTAATGTTCTCAAACTTTTTAACAAGCTTTAATTGAGCCTATAACAAGCTAGAAATTTTATCAAGCTCAAGTTTTTAAAGTCTCCGATAAATTTTAGGTTGAATAATAATCAGTATAATGTCGATTTTTTGTTTTGGAATGGACAATAAGGAGAAACAAGTGTAGTGGGAAAGGCGAGTATCTGTAATTGACGAGAAATTAGACACTCTTGATCAAACTAAAGGATACAAACTTCCTTTGGTATGAAATTATATTATAATCCCATTTCATTCACATTTTTCTAACAATTACATATTTTATTACAGATAAATACTTGTAGATTTGTAGATAAAGATTTTTTAGTTCAGATCAAGCCAAATAAAAGAAAAAACTTTGGGTTTCATAATAAGAGTAATAAAATTCACGAATATATGAGCTTACCTAGTGCTAATTTCGGTTAACCCTTTATCTGCTAACCGACACGAGCGGTGCCACTTGGTTAGTTGAGTGTCCCTAAAAACACGTATTTTGCAATTCAACATTTCGCCCACTTACAATCATCCTATCGCAGTAAATAAAATACCGTTGGAAAGCTAATGTTCCGTAGATGCATAATGATATAATATATATAAAATTATTATTATAGTATTAACTTGTATAATCATTTACCATGATTAAAAAAAATTAGATTTTTAAATTTTGAAAACTCTCAAGTTGTGAAGCTGATTTTATGAATATTAAATTGATTTACTTATTAACATATGAAAATTAAGAAATGAAATTCATTTGCAATACAAAGGTTAGTCATTTATTGTCTTGAAATATCAATAATAAAATTATGAGTTCATTCGAACTTAATCGGTACATATATAAAATTGTTTTGAAATTAACATAAAATTAAAATATCAAACAATTGAGATTCAAAGAAAATGTCTCTTATTAACTACTCACTGAGGTTATGAAAAGTTCATAAATATATAACATAAAGGAAAAATTTCATTAGTTCATTTTAGAGTCTTACTATCTCGGATGGGAGGAATTGGTTAACATATAATTATTTAAAATTGATTACTCAGAGTCTGTTTCTCGTGAAAAATTCATATACATACATATAAAATTAAAAGAAAACACAATCAATTAAAGTTTATATCTTGGGGAATTTGTTAATTATCACTTGAGTTTCTTTCTCTCGGGACAGGGTCAGTGCGGCAAATTTGTCAAGGAAGTGGGGTAATTATACACATATTGACAAAAGATATAAAAAAGTAAAATATCAATCGATTAGTTTTAAATAAATAATGAGTGGTGAAATGATGGTAAACAGCAGTCACAACTGTTCACAAAGTCTATGTTTCTGAATACTCGGTGTACATATAGAAAATGGTTTAATTGGAATGATATTAGTTTTAAGTTATTCCACTTTTGTGTATGAATGTTCAAAGTTTATGATAGTAGGCTACTTAGGCCTATTAGTGGGGATATAAGATGACTAATATATATATATATATATATATATAAATTGGAATGGTCTCACCAATGTTCTCCAATACGTTGTTGTAACTAGCTGGTATTATGTCTGCTCCTTGGTAGCAGATTTTTAGAAAAAATTTAACTGTTACTTATCACTTTTAATTTGTGCTACTTCTCAGCACTCCATAGAAAATTTAAATATACTTTTCCACTTATTTAAATTGCATTAAACGGGAGCTGAGTTAGGAAACGTCCAATAAGCTTGGGATCTTCCAACAAAACTAACTAAAATCATTGTTACAGTCCATAGAGATTCATCATTATCCATTTTTCTCTGATCTTGATTAAGATTAGTAGCACTGATGAAATGAATACATGACCCTAATTTGTTAAGCAGGAAGTTGTTAAGAACTTCATTTAAGACTTTTGACTCTACTATTACGGTATACATTTAAATTTGTTGAAGACATACTAAGAGGGGTTCCAAATAACTTCCTTTAAATTTAAACTATCTTATTCCTAAATACGATTTCACCTTGGTCTTAATCTAAAACTAGTTGGAATTTCCCTAGGATAACAACACAAACTAAACCGCTTTGAAAAACAACATGGGGTGGCGCATCACCCCAGTTTTAATAAATTTATATTTTATACGTAATTTTTTTTTTTTTTTTTTTTTTTCTTATTGAATATATTAGACATATATTTAACTATATATTATTAATATTATTGAAATATAGTAGTAGTATGTACCTTCCAAAATATTTATTTTCCGGAAAAGTGCATGTAATCTCACATTGTTTATATTAGTGAAAAAAAAAAAATTTTTTTGTGTATGGGCATATAAATAAACAACCAATTTGTTAAGACAACAATATATTGTACATATTAGGATAATTTTATTACAATCTTTGAACAGTTTATACCTTGAAAGATAGTTTTAAATTGGATTAAACTGACAATATAAATTTTAAATAATTTTATTAGTTATAATTTTTTTAACTGAAAAATGAAAAGAAAAACTTAGGTAAAACTTGAGTAAAATAATAAAAACAATAATAATTGAATTAAATAATAATGCTAAACAATAAATCTGAATTTTTCAAATTAAAACTAGACAATTTATATACAGTTATGACAAATTTCTTTGCGGTGGTCATTGCATGTTGGCTGTTTGCATTTAGCACAAACAGTTTTCACTTTTCTGTCTCTTTGACGGGAACACATGTAACATCTTGACTGCTTTGCTACCTTTGCAGGGGCAGGGGTGTCCAGTGGTACTGGTGGATCTTCGATTCCTAAAAGCATTTTTATGTTGGCCCTGAGTTCCTTAGGAAGCTGTGATTCTAATCGCTTCTCCATGTGTGGTCTGGCTAGTTGAAAACCAAGGTCTTTAAGAAATTGTCTCCTTACTACATTATCCAAAGGTGCAACTTTCTTAAATAGTACCAAAGAATTCACTCCTGCTTGATCTAAAATACCATAAAACATCCTTAGTGGCCACCGTCTTGTATCTCTTGACACAGAATAGGTATGAACCATTTTGTCAAACGTGTCTACTCCTCCCTTTGTGCTGTTATAAAACTCAATAACTTCAGGCTTTTGGGACTGTTCATTAACTTCCGTTTGACTGTGCATCGTGGAAATCAGTAACACACATTTATTTTTCTTAGGAGTGAATGAAACTAACATGGTCTTATCAGAAAAGCCGAATTGAGATGTCAACACAGTTTTTTGCTTATTAGCCAAAAATGACTTGGGTATTTCAGGTTTATTACGCCTCAAAGTTCCTACCAATGTTAAATTATGGTCTTTTAACAGTTGTTGAGCTAGAGGAATTGACGTAAACCAATTGTCACATGTGATATTGCGACCTGAACCATGAATAGTCTCTGTTAATTTGTTAACATAATAACTGGGAGTAGTTTTGCCCGGTTCCTTGCCAATATAGGGGATTGCATCAATCATATAATAAGTACGAGAGTCACACATCGTTACGACTTTTATTCCATATTTATCTGGCTTATTAGCTATATAAACTTTGAATGGACATCTGCCACGAAATGCAAGTAATTGTTCATCTACCGTGACATAGGTGTGAGGCACATAGGAAGATTTACATTTATCAATGAACTTTGTCCAAAGTTCCCTTATTGGAGCAAATTTGTCTTCTGGATTCCTGTTATCTTTATCATCGAACCATAGACAAGCCATAAGAAACCTAAACCTGTTCAGACTCATTACACATTTATAAAATGACGACCCATAAGGAGACCACATTTCCCTGGCAGTAAGATGGCCATCTTTTTGAAAACCAGCTGTATATAGTAAACCAATTAGGCCTAATATTTCAGCTGAATCAGTGTCATGTATATATCTTTGAGGAGTGTTGAACTTATCTCTACATTTTGAAATGTTTTGGTTTGTGAAATTCACAATAGCATCAATTATAGACAACTCTATCAAGGTAAAGAAAGCATCCTTCTCATTTGTTATATTGAGGGTACTAATTCTGGCACTAGGAATGCGAACTATATTCCTATGCGCAGATCTGCTACTTGGAGGAGGAACAAGACACCACCTAAAACCATTTTTACTATAGGTCCTTGAAGTACAGCGCTTTCAGGTTCAGATTCTGAGGAATATTGTGAAGAATCATATTCCGATTGATGTTCAGTATTGTCCTCATACGAAGAACCATTTTCACTATCACTGTCATATTCAAGCATATCTCTCACAATATCACTAAAGTCCGGGTCATTTATTAGCCATTTTGAAATTTAAAAAAATAAAGTGTTTTGATAAGCACAGAAAATCAACTCAACACGAATAACAACAGGGGTTACGCGTCACCCCAAGATATTTTTTTGAACAACTTGGAAACACCAAAACAGTCTAGTTTCCTGCGTACCGGCAGATACCAAACTGAACAAAGAATACAAAAATCCCCAAGGTCATACGCGATCTACTGCCACCACAACAACAAAAAATATACCTGCGTGGGGTGACGCATCACCCCTGTTGTTGTCGTAGGGTTAAATTATGGGCTAAAACATTGGTCACGTGGTTGCTGTATCGGTGGGTGTGGCTTATATGATTTCTGTCAAATATGTCTATTCCACCATCTTTGAAATAGGACTTTGGTTGTATTTATCGTCAATACTAAATTATTTCGAGGTTTTCTTTGTATGTTCAGGTGACAACTTATACGTTAGGATATCTGTTTAATCCATAGGCCGTATTTGTTTTGTCGAAGCGATAGTCGTATTCTTTATAATTAATTATTTATGAAGCTCTGGTCCGGTTCGGCCATTGTAAATGTTTTGAAAATTCGTGTTTAATTTCGATTGATTTTGTCAATCTTAATTCTAATCTTGCTACGGGGTTATTTAATTTGAATAATATGGAAGTTTAGGCCTCTAAGTTGTATATTCTAGGCTTATGTTAAAATTCGGGGAATCACGTTATTTGAAGTTATCTAGTCGATGCTCTGGTATTTTTAGGCTTTTATTTAATTTACATTGTGTAAACGTGGTTATGAGGATCTCCCACTAGATGTCGTGAGAATTAGCAATTCGTTTGAAATGCATTATGCCATATTTATTTCCTAAACTGTAGGCCTAGTTGTTAAAATTATTAAAACAACTTCATTTTGGGGTTGTTTTATGATGCAAAAAAAAAAATACCACAAAACGATATAAATAATATTCCAAAAATTGCTAAAGATTGCATATTTTTATGCGTAATATCAAAGATTTGAACTGTGCAGTTGTAGACAGAAATGACGCCATTCTTTCTTAGATGTTCACAAATCAAATCTTTCTATCTGTTACAGATCGCGGAGATATATCTATTCTACAAATTAGTAACCATACCGAACCAGACTCATTTTTCTTTCGGTGCAGTTTACTAAATAGGATATATCGATTACTTACATTCATATTTTGTAACCGATCTTTACACTATTTGGAAGATGAAGTTTAGATCTTTTAAGTTGGTATCACTCATTACGTCCTAGAGTTTGTTTTAGGTTATTATTTCTGACTTGCAAGTTACCGTTTAGTCAGGCTTGTTTGTGTACTAAAATGACATTGTGTTAGGCGTGTACTTGGCTTGGGATTATTATTTGCTGTTATTGGGAAGGTCTGTTTATTTATTTATTATAATTTGTGTATACAAATTATAATATCTGTATTATTGTTTGTAGAATTTATTGTTTTGAGTGAATGTTATTGTCAGACATCTAATACTGATGCTGTCTAGAGATAGGTTATATTATATTTGGTCTAACCCTTTTTAGCAAATTTCCATATTTTTACATATAAAAATAATTTAGTCTAATGAAAATTTTATAAATTGTTTATTATTTTACCAAAATGTATATAAATTTATATAAATTCTTTGAAAATATGCGGATATATGTAAATAAGAGCCTTTCTTTGTCATTTTGCCTTTAGTTTTTGTAAGAATTTTTTATTTCTGAGATACTAACTAATGAAAATTTTATAAATTGATTTTTCTTTTTAGCAACTTTTATCCACAAATATATTACAAAAATCTAGTAATACTTGAAAAAATAAAAAAAAAAAAATTTGTATGGTGTATGTGTATGGGTGGAATTTTGCAATAAAATTTAAACTAACTTCCCGATAAGCTAGAGACCTGAAATTTTGAACATAGGTCAGAATTGGATGACACAATATTCAGTTGGTTTCTTGTCCTCTACATTTGTTTAAACAATAGTTGTTTAAACAAATAAAAATTGGCAATGAGATATAGACTTGAAATTTTAAACATAGGTCGAGGATGGATAACAATGCAATATTCACTCTGTTCCTTGTCTGCAAGATTGTTTAAACATTATTTGATGAGAGCAGTGTCTGCTTTGCATATTATGCAGTGTAGTATATAGCATCAACACTGTCGTTTCTGCTCTCTCGCATTGCTGTAACAGCAGAACTTCGATTTCAAGTGTACACGTGTATAACAGCAGAACTTGTGTACATTTACTTGTATGAGTGTATTGTGTTTCGCCCCCCCGGACATAAGACTAAAAAACAGAAAATAATAAATCAAATGAAATTTTTTTATAACATATCACGTTTTTAAAACGGACTAAAAAGTATAAAATAATTTTTCATGATCCTTCTTCAATTTTGAGGGAGGATTGTTAGTGGCTATGGATATATTTTGAATACTTGGAGAGAAAAACGTGGAGTGCAGCCAGTAAATAATACAAGTAGACAATTCGGATGAATTCACAGCTAATTTCAATGAATCAGAAATGAGATTCACTGTAATTTAATTTATTTACGCCTTCTTAACTATCATAGATTGCCTTCTTCAAATCACGATTGCTCTTATACTTTGCAAGTAATTTGTATATGCTACTTTTTCCAACTCTCGTCATGTCTGCAACCATTGAACCACACTATCTTTCAAAATTCCCCTGTTTTCACTTAAGACTGTCTTATAAATATTTATAATGCTCTTCCTCTTACCACTATTTAAGACCTGACCACTTGTTTTTAGTCGCTGATGAAAAAAACCCCATATTAAAAAATTAAGCGTCTCTACAGATATAATTAAATTGTTAACCAAATGAGAGAAACATTAATAATTAGGATGTTGCACCCTTTTTACCTGTAGACTTATAAACCTTAATTGACGAACATAAAATAGTGCATTATTTTTTATATGTGGCAATGGCAAATTTTGTATGAAATCTGGCTTGCCTTTGCTTTTGTTTTTGAGTCTCATGTAAAAGTATATTTCTGGTATTTTTAAGTGGAGGTGTGCTTGCCTTCTATATTTATTTTTTCTGTGTCATCTTCAATTGTTCCAACTTTTTGGGTTGTCATATCATAAAACATACACTTCGTTATGTGATCTACGCCTTTTACTCTTGGATCTCTTATATAATCTTCTATCTAAACTTTTTTTATTTCCCTTCACTAAAAATCACACTCATTTGCAGACATTTTGAATAGCTGATGATTTTTTTACAGAAATATATTTCCCACAGAGCATCATTTGTCTGTGATGTTTGGTTTTTGGAAGAAACTCTTCTTGAAAAGTTTTATTTTGTGGAATCCTATTTTAACTGATAGTATCTGAGTGACAAGAGTTACTTTTCTAAAAAATATTAATCCTCTAGATAACCTAAAGGTAGGTTATTTTGAATCTAAAATACAAATAAACTAAAAACTGAAAAAATTGACATATGTTGCTTTTGTAATCAACATCCCAATTACAATAACAGTTGTTTACAAGCCCACAAGTATACTGAAACTCAAAACCACTGAGCTTGTAATCAACTGAGGATGCTGATGTAATAATTAAATATCGTCTAATTAAAAATAGGGTTTCGTGGAAATTTGTAGGTTTATTTCATTTGGTGATATATTTTGCTTATTTTTGAGTTTTGTTTAATCTAGTTTTTTTTTCCAATCAATAGGGTTTTGATTAGGTTGAATATGATAATGATAAGAAAATAGGTTGACTAAATTAATGATTGTATTGTAAAGTTACAGTTAAAAATCATTAGTATCCATTGTTAATATGTTTGCATAAACAACTTATTAGTTATTTTATTGACTCAACATTTGTCCTTCATAGATATAGTATAATTTAAAACGATTCAATAACTGTACAATTTACAACTCTACAACTTTAGACTATTTAAAAACTATTAAATATGTATTTTTTGCAGATATCCTTTTGAAAGGATAGATGGAAGAATCCGTGGCAACCTTCGGCAGGCTGCTATTGATAGATTTTGCCGCCCAGATTCTGATAGGTTTGTGTTCCTTCTCTGTACCAAAGCTGGAGGTCTTGGAATTAACCTTACTGCGGCTGATACAGTTATAATCTATGACAGTGATTGGAATCCTCAGAATGATTTACAGGTATTGTTATAGATAGAATTTTATACGATAATGCATATTTTCTTGTTTATTACTAATATATTAGTATATTTAATATTGGAATATAAATTGTGATCTATTCCTTTACAGGTAAAATAAATACTTTATTCTTGTGTCCTCGGAATCATAGCATACTCTCTTAGATTGATTAATCTGCTAATTTTATTTATGGCCCTTAACATTTAATAGATGATTCAGAAGAAGGGACTTTCAAAACAAAAATGATAAAAAGTTGGAATAAGGGAAGAGTTGTCTCATTCTAGAAACTAGAGCAAACCAGAACCGAAGTAAAGACATCCATTTTTTCTTTTAACTCTACATACCTGCCTTCAGGAGTCTAGTGCAACTTGTATCCTGATCGCATGGTATGTGTTAGGAACGACTCCTCTAAACTGCCTGGGTTCTTTCTTATTATCAAAACAGTGGTTCAACGTTTTATTAATTTTTTATTATTAACATAAGTTTATATCTATCTTTCTTTTGATTTTTATACAACACAAAAAGAATACACAGTTATAGAATGGTGGGATCAAAACACATTATTAACTCTAATACAAATATCCACAATTATATAAACAATGTTCAAAACTACATATACATCTCTAATACAAATATCCACAATCATATAAACATGTTCAAAACTGAATATGCATCAGACAAAACCCAGAAGTATTCCAACTATTATTACTTTTGTTTAATTGATATTACTGATATTACAAGTGCCTTTACATATCAATGCTTGCTCACCTCGAAGAGTCTCAAATTCAGCCAATCCCCTTTTGTCCTTCCGTCTATATTCAAGCTTCCTGGGCTGTCTTCCACCACGGCTAGCGACACAGCGCCGGCTGCTTATATATGTTTTATCGCTCGTGGTGTTCTACTTTCGATGCAAGTCAAGCATTTCTACACTTTTTTAATTCTTTCGCAATAGTTGGGCCACTCTTGAGTTTTGTATGATTATGTTATACTAAAATGAAATAATTATAAATTAACATTAAATTTAATATATTCCTAACACATGTGTGTCAATGAAGTCTAGTTAACTGACCCATACAGTACTCCAGGTCCTTCATCATCGATACCCTATAGGGCTCAGAAAGATTTAAGACCTGCACAATATCTAAGCAGGAAAATTGGAGTGCCCCATTTATTGTTTAATACAACAGCTATTTGAACTCATTTTGATATAAGCGATTTCCTTTTTTCAGTAATTCGAATGGTAACTTTTTTATAACTTTACATTTGTTAAACTTGTTTTACTTTTCAGGCCCAAGCTAGATGCCATCGTATCGGTCAGCAGAAGATGGTGAAAGTTTATAGATTGTTATGTCGCAACACCTACGAGAGAGAAATGTTTGATAAAGCTTCTTTAAAATTAGGACTTGACAAAGCCATTCTTCAAAGTATGAATACATCCCAAGGTGGCAAAGAAATCTGTAATAATAAACAGTTGTCTAAAAAGGAAATTGAAGACTTATTAAAGAAAGGTATGTTTTTGTTGTGTTTTTAAAATTATTAAAATGTATAAAGTATTATAATAGAGAAATTAAGTGACTGAAAAATAAATGGGTAAACTTAGTATTGTTGTTAATGGATTCTGGTGATAAAACAAACAAAATACTTAAACATTTAAAAACAGTAGTGGAATATTTTGTGAACACTGCTCACTAACTAACTAAAATGTAATTTCTACGTAAACTATAATCAGTCAAACTTATAACCTCAAATTTAGAATATATTTTACAAAGTTCTGTAAAAACACAGGCTATATCAAACTACAAAATAGAGGAAAAAGAGCAACTGTGTAAGAAATATTGTAAAATTATATATAATTATTCAGATTTCTTTCTGGCTTGTTAAAGGTGCATATGGTGCCATAATGGAAGAAGACAGTTCTGGAGATAAGTTTTGTGAAGAAGATATCGATCAGATCTTAGAAAGACGCACTCAGATTATTACTTTAGAATCTGAAAAAGGTTCCACCTTCTCAAAAGCAAGTTTCGCTTCATCTGGAATTCGTGCTGATATTGATATTGATGATCCTGACTTCTGGAAGAAATGGGCAAAGAAAGCCGATATTGATACTTCAGAACGTGGTGACAAGGTAAACTTTCAAAATAATTAAAAATTTTGCTTTAAATATACAAAACTAAAAATATTTATTATTGCTCTTTAATCAATTAAATATGGATTTTAGTTACATATTAAAAATTAACTGACTATTATTTAGAAATAAATGACTTACACTTGTTGTAAATAATATAAACCATATTTAAAAAAAAAATTTTTAGAATGAATTGGTGATATCAGAACCACGAAGGAGAACACAGATTAAGAGGTATGGACATGATGAAGCAGTAATGGATATGTCTGAACTAGAATCTTCTAGTGGTGGTGATGGAACAGATGAAGATACAGCAATAGGTGTTGGAAGAGGCAAAGGTAGTCGACGCAACAAACACAAGTTGAGCAAGAAGCATAAGCATAAGTACTTTGGTGAAGACTATGTACCTAGAGAGGGAGAGATTCCTTATGGAAGTTGGGCTCGCAGTGAATGTTTCAAAGTCGAACGAGGACTACTGACATTTGGGTAAGAATATATGATTTTTACAAATGTAACATACTTTTTGACATACATATACTAGAGAGAAAGTCATGAGATAGGTTAAAACATTTTTATGTTTAGTTTTTTTATGAAAATATTTGTTTGAGGTCTCCTGATATATAAAAATAGTTTTTTAGATGATGTCTTGTCTTCTTCAGTCCAAAGTTTTAAAAAAATTGGTACTTAAGTTTGGAACCCGCAAATAAGACCAAGACAGAATATTTCGGTTTTCTCAAAATTTGTAAAAAAATTGGTAAAATATAGCATCTCTTTACTTGAACAAAACTAGATGTTTGAGCTTAAATAAAGCAAAGTGGATGATTAAAACTGGTTAAATATGATTTACTCTTAGTCCAAAAGAGTTTACAGTAGAAGTAAGTAGGCGTAGGGTCTATTAAAATTTAAAAAAAAAAAAAAAAAAAAAAAAGAATTATCAAAAAGTTGATGTTAAATCTTATAAGAAATACATGGAAGAAAACTTGGTAATAAAGAAAAGAAACTTCCTTTTTTTGTCAAATACAAGTAGATATTTTTTATCAGTTACTATTTCACTTTATGGGTGTATGTATGAATAGTTAGTGCAATGTTTATGCACCACTTTTTAAACTCAGTTTTGGACATTTTGACCCATAAAATACATTCTTGAAGAATGATCTTTTCTTGGTGATTTTTTATTTTGTTTGTACAACAAATTCTTGAAAAAACAGCCTTGTCTTCATGGTTCACTGTATATAATAAATAAAAATACTTTAATCAATTCTATCGATATTTTAAACAAAAAATTTCAGATCAGCAAGATACAAAATGTAGTTAGGTTTATTTAGTTTTACATGTTTTGTTATATAATCAATAATTGTTGTTTAGATGGGGTCGATGGACAGATATATTGACACATAGTCAATTTCGTGAAGGATGGCGGGAAAGTGACATAGAAGATTGTGCTCGTGTTATTGTAAGTATTATATTTATTCATTCAACTATATACTATTTAAACACCAAATGAAAGACAACAAATCTATATTTTATTTGTACGGTACAAATATAAGATGACATTTAAATGTTATCATCCTCAGTTACCATATGCACAACTAGTTTAGTGCCAGGAAGTGTATATGTGCATGTAACAACTGAGGATGATGACTTGTCATTGAAATGTTATCATCCTCAGTTACCGTATGCACAACTAGTTTAGTGCCAGGAAGGGTATATGTGCATGTGACAACTGAGGATGATCACTTGTCATTGAAATGTCACCATCCTCAGTTACCATATGCACAACTAGTTTAGTGCCAGGAAGTGTATATGTGCATGTAACAACTGAGGATGATGACTTGTCATTGAAATGTCACCATCCTCAGTTACCATATGCACAACTAGTTTAGTGCCAGGAAGTGTATATGTGCATGTAACAACTGAGGATGATGACTTGTCATTGAAATGTCACCATCCTCAGTTACCATATGCACAACTAGTTTAGTGCCAGGAAGGGTATATGTGCATGTGACAACTGAGGATGATGACTTGTCATTTAAATGTTATCATCCTCAGTTACCATATGCACAACTAGTTTAGTGCCAGGAAGGGTATATGTGCATGTAACAACTGAGGATGATGACTTGTCATTGAAATGTCATACTGTATTTGTATTCTACAAATAAAGTGTTTATTGTGAAAAATTATGTTTTCTTTCATGTGATGATTGATGTTTCCATAAGTATAATTCATTATACTGCATATCATTTAAAATTTATATATTTTATTATAAATACTCTAATAACCCGAAATTGGTATTTATAAATAAATTTATTCAGGGTACCATGTCGTAAATCACCATACCCTGAATCCACCCTTTTGAAAATAAATCACCAAATAATTTTTAAAAAAATATATCAAAATTACCATAGACCTTAGTTCAATCATATATTCATAATCAATCATAAATTGTAAAAATACCATCCTAATCAAAGTAAATATTTATCTAAACAGCAATTTGTGTATATTATAAGTGACATGAAAATCAAAAGTGCAGTAATAATTGACATCCTGGTTACTATGGTTCACAAAAAATAAAAACAAGAACAGAAGCAGGTGACAACAATAAGGAAAATCAGACCTGAAGGCAAGTCAGGCTCCATTTTTGTTAGTGCTGTATAAAATTCAATTTAAAGATAAATCAAGAGGAAAATAATGACAAATATGGTAAAAATTTAATTATTAACTGTTTTGAGAAGAATTGTTGAGTCAAAAGTAAATTCAATATCTTTAAAAGAGTGTGAAATCTGCATCATAAGTTACCTACCTCATATTGGCCAATCTAAATATACTCCAAATTTGAACATTCCACAAACTGTGATTTTAGATATAAACATACTGTCTGACGAACACAAGAATGAACGCAACGTATGAGAGGTGAAGAGGGAACTGCACATGTACTGATCACATTTAGACTACTATACTAGTAAAGTCCCTTTAACTACTACCTTACTATTCGGTTAGAATATATCAGGTTGGGATTTTCCACAGCTGAGAGTGGTTATGCGTAAGCCTAGGCTATGTATGATTTCAGTCTAGATAGTTAATAAAGCATTCTTGTTTAAGAAAAGCATTCAAATTAGCAGTCGTAACTCATTTCGGAGAATTTATCGAGTCAAAACATTGAGTCAATGTTATTAATTAGAGTAGTAGTGAGATGTTCAGTATCAACTAAAATATTTGCTTATCCTCTGCATTCCTTGCACGTTCATTCTTACCGCAGCAGTATTGTAATATCATCCATACCACAACCTAATTGTATTACTGTTTCATCCTAGTCATCTATCCTTCATAATTATTTAGCTTTAGTATTTTCTGAACAACAATACCAGATATAAGCCTAAAGTTAAGTCATTGAACTCCAATTAACAGTGAAAGAGATATAATATAGACTGACTATATATATATATATATATAAAGATTTTAAATAATAAAAGCTAGCTGTGGCAAAACATACTGAAATATCTCAAAAGACAATTAAATCATTTGTATATATTTTGTAAAGTCAGAATACTTGAAAGTTCCTTTATTAATATTGTATTTTTTTTGTACAAAGGAAACTGTATAACAACCCATCAATTACTTAAAATGAAGTAAACAAGATATAATGGGTTGAGTAGGTAGTAGCTATAATCTACTACCTACTAGCTACTTTACTAGCTACTAGTCGCTAGTGAGTGTTTACATGAGTAGAGTTACTCGACTAGAAACTCTACTCTACCAACAACTCTACCCGTGTAAATCAGGCTTAGACGCTAGTGAGTGTTTACATGAGTAGAGTTACTCGATTAGAAACTCTTCTCTACCAACAACTCTACCCGTGTAAATCAGGCTTAACCCTCCAACTGGTGATCGACCACTTTTTGCCTAAAAGTGGTCGCTTCATTAGTCACGGCTCACTTCACCAACTAAAAAACACGTATTTTTCCATTCAACGTTACGCCCACTTAAAATTGTCTGATCACAATAAATAAAATACCGTTGGAAAGCTAATGTTCCATAGATGCATAATTATGCAAAAAAAATACCACAAAACGTTATAAATAATATTCCAAAAATTGGTGAAGTTCACGTATTTTTGTAGCGTAAAATCGTAAATTTCAACTCTGCGCCTTTTCGTAAAACGCGAAGCCATTTTCCCGATATCATTACAACTTTATTTTTCTGTCATTTAAGTCAACTAAAACACTGTTCCATAGATCATATGTTTCTCTTTCTAACCGTAGATTACAAATTATTCTGCGTCTCATAGATCCAGAGATATTCCTACTTGAACATAGAACAAACTTGACGAGACGAAATTCATTTGGCATTCGATGCATTTTACGAAAAGACGAAATTCATTTCTCTCTGATTTTAAAATTATTTTTCTTTACACTATGTTGTAGGGGAATTTCCATTCTCTAAGTTGGTACCACTCGATTTATTTATGGCTACTTAGAAGGTTTTGTTTTGATCTCGGAACATACGCAATTGTGCAACGTAAAAACTGTAACAAATGACGTAGCGCATATTGTTTTGGGGTTAGATATTTGTTATTTTGAAGTTTTGTGTATACAAATTGTATATAAATTGTGTATACAAGTTACAATATATATGTGTTTTTATATCTAAAGTTTATGTTTTTGAGTGATAGTTTAGTTTTTGAACGGTTCATATTTGGGATAACCTAAGCTAATATTGTAAGTCTAGCCTATATGCATATTTTCTTATATTTAGCGTTTTATATGATTATAAAAGTGAATATGTGTGTTATTCTTTGTAAAGTATATATTGTCTTAGTAAAATCTAATGATTTTGTCTTTGGCCTATCTTCAGATTGTTACTAGTGAGGCTAAATTGTGGAGGTTACAAACCTAACCTCAACCGTCAGAGTATCACTTTTTAGTCAAAATCGTTGTTTTTATTTAGAAAATATAACATATTATTATTTTTTTCCCCTAAATATATTCACAAATATATTAGAAATCTCAAGTAATGGTTGAAAAAATTGCAAAAAATATATTGGTATGTTTTTGATCACCATTTCTGTGAAATTTCTGCTCCGTTAATCTTAGATTTTTTGGTATTTGACCAAAAAACTCCAAATTTGATACATCTAACTTTTTTTTTCACTACACACCTACATTCTATGCACCTATCTAGACATAATGATATATAGAATTTCTGTATAAAATATATTTTACTATTTTTAATGTTTTTTGGAAAAAATAAAGAGAAAATTCAGTTTTTATGTAATATTTTTTTACATTTTTAAAATGTAATAAATTTATATATATTTTTTTTCCTAAATATATTCACAAATAATACACAACAATTGTGTATATATTTTAGAAATAGGTAGTAAGCTATTGATTTTGGGTGATATAGATTTTTCTGAAAAAAAGTTAATATCATTTTTGACATCTAACATACTTACTCCAAAACCGTTCCAAATTTTTTTTCTTTCTGAAAAATGATATCTTATAAGTTAGGTTTTGTATACAAATAATATATTTTATTAATTTTTAAACGAACGAAGAATTTTTAAGACAAATTAACATGCGCCAGATGGAGGGGTTAACCCTTTAAGGAGTGTAGCCGTGATATAAAAAGTAACAAAATGAGTAAGGCTGCTTTGTACATGTTTAAATTGCACAATAACAAAACTTCTTTTTCGGACTTCAGAATATGTGTTATCTGGCAATTACTAGAACGTAATTCCATGTCCTTGTGGGAATAAGCAGCCACTGCACCTGACGGTGCGTCATTTCACCCCTGGGACAGTCAAGAAGACAATAATGTATTTTTAAAGAATTATTTAAATTGTTTTGATTTTAATATAAAATAAGTAAAGGTAAAATGTTTTTCTATCAAATTACATTTTTTAATTATTTTATACTCCTTTACATGTTGGTTACCTTAAAATGTCTACTTCTTTGAGTATAGTTGTGTAGGCCGTTCCTGAACGGCTATTGTTTTCTTATATTTTATCATTTGGTTGTTGTGTATTTGTATATTTAGTATACTTTCAAATAAAATATTAAAAATTAATAAAGTTATAACAACTAATCTCAAACAACATCATGCTTTTTTTTAAATTTACCTTCTACACCACTTTTGAAACTACTATTTATAAAAACAGAAAAGAATGATACAAATTTCATTTATATCCATCAATAAACAAGAAAACGTTATTGGAACAGGTAGAGGCAAAACATCTCAATAGCTCAATATTGTAATAACACAAAATTATTATTATTTTTTTTTTTAGCCTAGTTGGGTCTTGCTCTAGCACGTTTACTTTAAAAATATAATGTTTAACTAATAACAACAACTCAATTGTTTAAATGACTCTTTATTCTCGGGTCTTACTAAGGTTTGGGCCCTTTTTTTTAAATGTGCAATTATTACAATTATTATGGACATATATCTTAAAATTTACAAATCAGCTTATACTATCAATATTAAAAGTTCTTAAGGTTCAATTTTTTGGTAATAATAAATCTATATATTTACTTAAGTCCAGTTCACCATTATTCACATGTAGTTCACCTCTGACATGTTTGTATTATTAAAATATTTACTTGTCTATAAAATCCTTCTTTTTTTTAAATTTCTGAACATACGAAAATTAACCTTGCCTCCATGAAATTTTTTATAGCACTCTCTTATTATTTTCTTCTAACAACCCGGGCTACAATGAAGTACCGCCATCATTGGTATATTTTCCGCGATCGGCTTTTCGTATGGCCGTGCATTCAAACATATCAAATAATATTTTTAAATGTCCTTCCATAGTCATTTTTAAATAGTATATTAATTTGTAGACATATCTGAAGTTAAAATTGTTTTTTAAAAAAGGTTTTAATTAATCCACATTCACTTTTTATGTATTTATGTTTTTATATATTCACTGCCTAGATTTCAACAATAGTTCTAACTTTCGCCGCCAGTTCGCACTGTTCCACTTTATTGTAATAATTAATTCGTTGTAAACAGAGTAAACACTAAAACTAACCTAATTTATTCTATTCAACCAGTTTGTTATTTAAATTAATTAATACACAATATACATTGAATTTGAATTAAAAATAATTATCTAAACATGAAATAAATTACAAAAGGATAATAAAACGTTCTTATTCAATCATTTTAGGTTATTAAGTAAAGTTACTGTTATTGTTTTTTGAAATGGAAGTAAGTTTTATTTAAATTAGCTGTAGTTATTATATTATGACTGTGCTTTATATTATTCATTTAAAATTTCCAAAATCTTTAAGTTAATTAAATTATTAGGCTAGGACGAATTTTGAAGTTATTACATTTAGGCTTTAACATTTTATCAACATATTTTATTAACCTTTAAATTGTGTGGCCTATCCAGTTTGACTGTTACAACTGTCCCTCAAATTTCTAATTTTTTATATATAATTGACAATTTTATAAAAAAAATTATAAATTTTATTTTTTCTTTAAGTAACATTTTTATCCTACGTTCACAATAGTTTATCATATCCTTCACAAATACAATGAAATAAAAAAAAAAAAACAACACTTAACAACTATACAATATTACTTTAACAACATATAAACACAGGAACAATAAGCAATTTATTTATATTATATTTCTGCCTATTGCAATCTCCCTTTAATTCATTGAACAAAACAAAATATCCTTCTAAACTATGCATCATTTTCATCCCTTTGATGATATCTCTTTAAACTGGAAATATGAAACATCCCTTTGATTTTATTTGTGTTATTTAATTCTGAGAGAATATAAGTAGCCTTACCCAGTTTCTCTTTGATGTTATAAGGTCCTGTGTAAATGGTAAATAATTTAGACATTTCTCCCTTAAATTGATGTGAATAACCCATTTCCTTTAGCAATACCTTTTCCCCTTCTTTCAATTCTATCATTTTATGTTTATCATTGAATACCCTATTTCTAATCATTCCTTTCTTTCTTATCCTATGTCTGGCCAATTCTACTTTAATTTCTAAATTTATATTTCTAGTCTCTATTCCATCCAAATTTAACTGTCGTTGCCAAAACCTTGGTGTCGTTTGGTTCAGTTGCAGTTCGTTTGGTGTATACCCAGTGGTATCATGTGGCAACTCGTTCAAACATTGGACTACTAGAGGTATAAATTCTGTCCATTCCCTGTGGTTTCTATTACAATATGTACGGAGGCATCTTCCTATTTCTTTATGTACCCTCTCTACCATGTTACTGTTCGGTCTTCTTACAGGGGAAAATATAGGTATTATATTTTGCTCTTCTAGCATCATTGTCCATTTCCTACTTTTAAATTGTGTCCCATGATCTGACTGGACCTTTCTTACATTTCCAAATCTTGTTAGATAGTCCTTTAATGCTTTTATTGCACTTGAAGTGGTTGCCTTTTTTATTCTGTAAGCTTGTACAAATTTAGTAAATGTATCCATGATGACAAATAGATACTTCATACCCCCTTTTCCAGTTGGTAGTGGTCCATAAAAATCCACTGCTAATTGATCTCTAGGTCCTCTGGTACTTATACTCTTCATTTCCCCACAACTCGTTTGGTTTGTTGTCTTACATTTTTGGCAAATATCACATACTCTAATTTCCCTCTTAATTATTTTGTTAAATTTTTTGAAAGTGAAGCTTTCCTGTAAAATCCTTATGCATTTACTTGCTCCAATATGCATATAATATTCATGGCATGCTATTATTAATCCTTTAATCAAATCTCTTGGTACAACAATCCTCCAACCATGTTTGCATCTTTTAATTAAAATTCCCCCTTGTAATTTATACTTATCCTGATAATTTTGAATGTTGTCTATAATTTGCCTTGTCTCTTTACTTCTTCTTTGCCATTGGCTTATATCCTTTAAATTTTCCATAAATTCATAATCTACAATCCTCTTTAATAAATTTACAACAATTTCTGGATTTTCATCTTTCCTTATACAGTACTATCATTCATGTCACATGGATTTCTGCTTAGAGTATCACTTACTATATTCTCTGTACCCTTACAATGTTCAATCTCGAAATCATATTCTTGGATGAGCAAAATCCATCTTGACAGTCTTGAACTTAGTAGTCTACATTTCTTTATAAACGTTAATGCCTGATGGTCGGTTATTATCTTAATTTTGTGTCCTAAAATGAGTGGTCTAGCCTTCTGCAAGCAAAACAGTATAGCTAACATCTCCTTTTCGGTGGTGAAGTAATTTACTTCTGCCCCTTTTAACGTCCTACTCATAAACATAATTGCCGCCTTTTCGCCATTCTCTTTGATTTGGTACAAGTGACCCCCTACTGCAAAATCACTGCTATCTGTCTGTAATATGAATGTTTTATTTGGATCTGGATGCTCTAAGACAACTGTATTTAAAAATCCCTCCTTTAAATTTTGAAATGCCTGCTCTTCTTTGTTGGTCCATATAAATTTATTTTTCTTTGAAGTTAAATGCAATAATGGTTTTACTAGATCTGAATATTTATCGACAAATTTGTTATAAAAGTTAGCCAGTCCAATAAATCCTTTGATCTGTTTATGATTTTTTGGTGATGGGAAGTTTCGAATCGCTCTAATCTTCTCATCATCTGCAGACAAACCTGTTGTTGTTAATTTGAATCCTAGGAAAGGTATTTCTTTTCTACAAAACAAAGACTTTTCAAATTTTATGGTCATATTTGCCTCTTTAAACTTTCTAAAAATTGTCTCTAAATGCACCAGGTGTTGTTCAAAGCTGTCTGACATACACACTAAATCGTCCACATACATCATAGTATAGTCTTCTGTTTCATCTTTCATTACTTGATGTAATCCTCTTATCAGAGCTGCTAATGATGTTGACAGACCGTATGGCGTTACCTTAAACTGATATACCCTTCCCCTATACTGGAAAGCTGTATATTTTCTTGAATTTACTTCTAACTCTATTTGCCAAAAACTATTGGTTAAGTCAATTGTACTCAACCATTCAGTAGCTCTTGCTTTGTTTAATATCTCATTAATTCCTCGGTTGCACTGATAATCAGGTATCATAATGTCATTTAAATGTCTTGCATCCAAACATAGCCGTACCTCATTGTTCTTTTTTATCACCACTACTATTGGATTGATATATGGGCTGTTGCTTTCCTCTATTATCCCCTGGTTCAACATATTTTCTATCTCTTTGTTTACTGCCTCTTGGTGCTTTATGGGTATTGGGTAACTTCGTTGATAAAAGGGTTTTTTGTCATTTATTTTAATTTGGTGTTTATAGCAATTACATTTTCCTGGAAGTTTCGAAAAGATATTTTTGTATTTCCTCAATAATCCACCTAACTGTTCTTTTTGATCAACATTTAATAAATCTAGGCCATTTAACATATCTACTATTTCCTTCTCTGCCAATTCTTCACTAGTGTTTGTATCCTTATTGTAACTACTCATGCCGTATCTATCATCATATTTCTCTTCAATAAATTTAGTTTGGTGCATATCTCCTATTACGTCATCCTCCACTTGACTCATCATTCTACATTTAATCCCATTACTTTCCCTATTATTAAACATCACTACTTCCTCTTCGCTATTATAATTAATCCTTATATTACCTTTATTAAAATCAATATCCATTCCTAATTCATTTATACTATCAGTCCCTATAATTATTTCCCTCAATAGATCTGGTACCACTAAACATTGTATGTTATATATTATTTTTCCTATTTGAATGCTCATCATTATAATTTTATTTATTTTCCGGCTCTTCTTCCCTGTAGCAGTTACAATATTTATCCCAACAACCGGCAATTCTTCCACCTTTCCTAGTTTTTTAAAATTTTGTTGTAGCCAATCCTGTTGTATACATGTAGCATTACTTCCTGTATCAATAAGACCTTTAACCTTCACTTCTCCAATCTTTAATTCTATTTCTGGATTACTTTTCTGGATATTTTTATTCTCATTCTCATCCACACTCCCATCCTTGTCACATCCTATTAAAAATTTTCTGTCACATAATATAGTTGTAATAATTTGTTTTTTACTGATCGGCCTAAACTTTCCTTCTTTTTGTTGCACTGAAAAATCTGATTTATTTTCTTCAAAACTTTGTATTTGGTTCTCCTTCTGGCCTACCCTTGACTGTTCAGTGCCTATTAGTTTAAAGATACATCATTAGTATTCCCTTGTTCTGTTTTGTTTTCCCTTCGTATTTCAATTGCGTTCACCCTCCTGTTATTTTCTTCCCCTCTTCGTTCTACACTTGGGTTAACTTGTCTGTTTTCTTGCTCCCTTCTAAAATATACCATATTTCTTTCCTGATTGTTTCCCTGTCTATAGTCTCTGTTAAAAGGTCGTTGGAAATTTGGTCGAATATTTTGATATTGGAAATTTGGTCTATTATTGCTATCACTTTGGTTTGGCCTCCTATAATTAATGTGTTGTCCTTCAAACTGTGGTCTACTTCTCCTTTGCATTAGATCTCTCCTGGCTGCTTCCTCATTTATCTCTTCAACGTCTACTTCATTTAAAAACCTCTCCATTCCTCGAATAGTATTAATATTCTGTACCCTTCTGGCATCCCTAATCTTTTCGTCGTAATGTCTTACTAATTTTTTAACAATTTCCTCCTCTGATGGCATTGGTATTAAATTCCTCATGGTTATTACCCTTTCAATAAAGTATTCAGTCCTATTTAGTTGACCTCCAACTCTATATTTTTCAATTTCCAACCTGTTCCTGATACCATTCTGAACTTCATCATTCCAATATTTTTCTAAAAATCTTTCTTGGAAATTTTCCAAGTCTTCTATGTCCTCCCTTGTAATTTGCCACCATCTAGCAGCATTTCCTTCCATAGATATGTCCATTATATCCTTAATGTCCACCTTTTCTCTACCTTCTCTTTCCCTTCTCTCTTGCATCTTCTCTACATATCTCTTCAACTTTCTTATATATTCAATTGGGTTTATTCCCCTTCCATTAAACTTAGGAATTGTAGTCTGAGCGTGGTTTTCATCATTAGCATAGTATATTACCTGAGTAGTTCTATTTTCCATACTATCCTTCTTATTTAATCTCTCCTCCGTTTCCTTCATTTTCTCTTCCATATTACTAGCTACCTTTTCAAAATTTTGTTTATTAATTTTAACCCTATTATTTAACTCTTCAATATTCTCCTTCTGTTCTTTTAATTCCTCTCCCAACATCTGAAAATTTTCCTCTACTTTCCTCCCAAATTTCTTATGATCTTCTATTATCCTCTCTTGTTTCTCCTCTATCTCTCTCTTAAACTCATCAAATTTATTATCAATCTTTCCCTCTAACTTTTCAAATTTTTTCTCAAATCCTTCCAATTTCTTCATCATTTCATTTTTATTCTCTTCATTTTTTGTTTCCATTCTTGACATTGTTTCCCTCATTACATCAAATTTGTTATCCTTCTCATCCATCTTCTTCATCATTTCTCTCAATAATTTCTCCATACCTGATTCTTCTTTATTCACTGTAACGAGTGTAACACCTCCTCTTTCTATTTCTATCTCCCTAACATTTTCTTCTACCTCAGAACATGGTACCCTATCTCTTTCATCCTGTCCTAACCTGTCCTGTCCTGAATATGGGGAACATTCATCAATTTCCTGAACCTCCAATATTTTAACCATTTGTCCTTCCTCCTGTACCATTCCCTTCTTAGGCCTATCCTGTTTCTTTTGATTCTCCAATTCTCTCTTTTTTTGTGTCTCTTTTGGGTTATCCCTTAATTCATAACGTCCTTGCTCTGACATTTTAATTATTTATTTTGTTTAAATTGAAATTTCTTTTAATTGAATAAGTTAATATTAAAAAATAATATATATTTAAAATTATTAAATATATATTATAAAACCTGAAATTGCTTATTGTTTAATTGCACATTTAATCGAGCCAGCACGTTGTGCGCCAATTTTGTAATAAGACACATTTATTATTATTTTTTTTTTTAGCCTAGTTGGGTCTTGCTCTAGCACGTTTACTTTAAAAATATAATGTTTAACTAATAACAACAACTCAATTGTTTAAATGACTCTTTATTCTCGGGTCTTACTAAGGTTTGGGCCCTTTTTTTTAAATGTGCAATTATTACAATTATTATGGACATATATCTTAAAATTTACAAATCAGCTTATACTATCAATATTAAAAGTTCTTAAGGTTCAATTTTTTGGTAATAATAAATCTATATATTTACTTAAGTCCAGTTCACCATTATTCACATGTAGTTCACCTCTGACATGTTTGTATTATTAAAATATTTACTTGTCTATAAAATCCTTCTTTTTTTTAAATTTCTGAACATACGAAAATTAACCTTGCCTCCATGAAATTTTTTATAGCACTCTCTTATTATTTTCTTCTAACAACCCGGGCTACAATGAAGTACCGCCATCATTGGTATATTTTCCGCGATCGGCTTTTCGTATGGCCGTGCATTCAAACATATCAAATAATATTTTTAAATGTCCTTCCATAGTCATTTTTAAATAGTATATTAATTTGTAGACATATCTGAAGTTAAAATTGTTTTTTAAAAAAGGTTTTAATTAATCCACATTCACTTTTTATGTATTTATGTTTTTATATATTCACTGCCTAGATTTCAACAATAGTTCTAACTTTCGCCGCCAGTTCGCACTGTTCCACTTTATTGTAATAATTAATTCGTTGTAAACAGAGTAAACACTAAAACTAACCTAATTTATTCTATTCAACCAGTTTGTTATTTAAATTAATTAATACACAATATACATTGAATTTGAATTAAAAATAATTATCTAAACATGAAATAAATTACAAAAGGATAATAAAACGTTCTTATTCAATCATTTTAGGTTATTAAGTAAAGTTACTGTTATTGTTTTTTGAAATGGAAGTAAGTTTTATTTAAATTAGCTGTAGTTATTATATTATGACTGTGCTTTATATTATTCATTTAAAATTTCCAAAATCTTTAAGTTAATTAAATTATTAGGCTAGGACGAATTTTGAAGTTATTACATTTAGGCTTTAACATTTTATCAACATATTTTATTAACCTTTAAATTGTGTGGCCTATCCAGTTTGACTGTTACAATATATAATAAACTATTCAACGGAAACTCTGGTTTGCAATAAACATTCATGTTTCATTGAGAAGAAGAATATGCTACTTTCCATATGTCAAATTATTTATAGACATTCTTTTTACTTGCAGATGCTTTTTTGCTTGAGGTATTACCGAGGAGATGATAAAATCCGCAGCTTTATTTGGGACCTTATTACACCTGTAGAAAATGGTGAAAGTAATTCTATTCCAAAAAACCATATGGGTAAGTTAAAGTTATGGTAGACCATTGGTAGACTATTCTTATATATCAAAATTTTTAATTTTTGTTTGTCTAAAATTCTTATATTATTTATAATAATTTTTGCTATATTATGTGTTTATATTTTGTATTTTTCTTAACTATTAAATACATTCAAATCATATTATATTATTAATTTGCAGTTTTATATAAAACTGGTGTTGATTTTAAATATTAAATCATTTACTAAACCTAATGTGCTCTAAATCTTTTGAAAATATTTTAAATTTTAATTTATATTTAGTAGTTCGATTCTATGACCTTTCATGTTCAAAATTTCTAACATACTGTTTAGGATTGGTCCTATCATTTAATGTTTGTGTATAATATATGTTCAATAATGGGGTTAATGATTAAAATTAATTGTTTTATTTAATCTGGTTTTGAATAACTTTTTTTAAAACAAGAAAAGCAATTCATGATTAATCCATAATGCTGTTATAGGCCTTCATTCACCAGTGCCAAGAGGAGGAGGTAAAAAAGCAAGAAAACTAAAACTTAAAGAAGGGCGGATACTTGGCATGGGTGGTAACGAATTAAATGATATGGTGGACCATTGGAGTAGGCATGAGAAGTATGATGGAGATCTGCTTTTGGAGAGTAACTATAGGAAGCATCTAGGTAGACATGCTAACAAGTGAGTAATTTTACTAGAAATTCATTTATTGAACAATAATTTTATAAGCACCATGTTCATATAATAACCTACTTATAATTTGCGGCTAACTACATTTTTTCTTGATTTTAATCTAGTATATTTAAATCATAATGAACCAATTTAATTGTATGTGACACGAATTTTATTTATGAATATAAAAAGATTTTTTACTGGATTGGTAATTTTTGGAATACAGTTTTGTACTTATGATAAATGTTTATTTTTATTACCTTATTGTTTTTAAGATTTTTCCAAAATTCTGAACTTTTGTTACAAAAATTAATTGAAATGACTAAACAGGGGTTGCAGACATCTTCTTTATAGTGAGAGGATGTTTCTATGAACCTATATTTTTCAATTTTTAACTTAAAGGTGTGGGAGGGCAGGGCGTAAATCAAAAATTTCAAATAGGTCATATGGTCATGTAACACATCATTTTTAAGGGCTTGATAAGACAGAAAAATAACACGAAGAAAATTTTATTGTGTTTTCACCATTAACTAAAATGGCAGCTGTTACTGTGATTATATTCAGATACTTTACTTACTTTTACTATGAGCTCAATCGAGTCACGTACCAATGGCTCGATGTCTCCTGTAAACCTCTTCTGCCAGTGTTCAATATTCATGATTTTTTAGGATATTTGCAAACTCTGTGTGAGTTGTAGTCAATTTAGTTTTTAGCCTATCTCTTTCAGCATTGGATGTGTTCAATAATTTTATGTTCCCTGCCACAAGCCAAACAACAAGGAAATTCAGCTAAGGGAAATCTATTCAGGTGTGCTATAGTGATAATATGCCCTGTTCTCATATGGACAGCAAATGTGACAGTTTTTAGATAGCTAAAAAGATAATTATATCTCCCCATTTTAGCTTTATTGTTTTTGAGAATCTTTTCCAAGTAGATGGTCTATTTTGGGGATGGGTCCATTAGGGATAACTCAAAATTTATAATAAGATGTTTGATCATATTTTAAAGGTCTTGATGAGACGAGACAAATGATATATATATATATATATATATATATATATATATATATATATATATATATATATATATAATGAAATTATGACAATCCAAACCAAATTATGAAATTAAACCTAATTGTATTAAGCGAATTTTGTATGGTTTTTCAAAAAAAGTTCTTTGTCATTTTTCTTGTTGCATCAAGCCTTTTTACCTAAATTCCAAAACTGAAAAATGTGGGTTAATAAAAGCAGTCCCTCGTCACAAAGAAATCTTTGTGCTATCCTAATTAATACCAAAGTTAGGGGAGGGGAAGGGAGTGTACATTTTATTTCCAGCCAGTCTGAATTTTAGTGGTCCAACTGAATTGTACTAAACTTATTACAGTTTTTAGTATAAAATAGTCTATGTTCACTGTTAGAAGTAAATAATACAAACAGCACTCTTTGTTACTTATATTGTTGCAGAGTATTACTGAGAGTGAGAATGCTTTATTACATTAAACATGAGATCATCGGAGATTTAGTTCAACACATCTCAGACGGGGCTCATGTTAGGTAATTTACTATCATTGATTTGTAGCTAGCTTGTTGCATGTGTGCTGCAACCTTACATAACATGGCTTCACTAAGCAACCTGTTCAATTCATTTTTAATTTGCATTGAGTTCTTGTCTCTGTGGTACATCACCTTCAGTACACTTTATTGAAACTGAAATCATTTATTTTGTATTATGATACCAGAGTTTTCATATTCTTTTTGTTATGGTCAAGTACAAATTTATTGGTACATTAAAGTCAAAATTTTATTATTGTGTGTGTAGTTTTAAAAATTTAGTTTGTCTACAAATATATATAAATTTCAACATTAATCTTTATGTGTAGGTTTTGAAATCAAATTTGAAGATGAAATAAGTTTTTTTTAATGAGGGAGAGAGATTCGGATTTGATGAGAAAGATATTAATTTTGAATGACTGTCGTCAAGCGTATGAAGTAAAAGGCCATAAGTCAATGAAAAGGCCTTTGAATGGTATATGGATGGCTCCAAGATGGAAAGGGCTGGAGTGTGTGAACCCAGATATAGAACATGTCCAACTCAAGGTTATTACTGTAGACTCCTTCATTCAGATAAGAACCTTATTTGGAGATAAAAGGATAGCCAAACTGCGTTGAAAATATTACAATCATTCACATTTCAGGCTTTGGGGCTGTTTTAAAGCATTAAATGATCTAGTAAGAGACAATGAGTTCATACTGAAATGGATATGTGGATGTTATTTAAGGTGACAACTTCGTGGTCTTGATCACCTAAATAAAAAAAGAAGAAAAAATCAGCCCTTGATTAGTGTTAGGTTTGGATGAAAACTAGATTTGTTCAAGAGAGACCTGATAAAAAAGATGAAAGATCTAATCTGAGACTAGATGAAGAAAGGTTTAGATCAGTTAGGATACTCGAGATTGCCATACCTGTACTTACTAAATCACTCCCTGGAGAGTGACGAAACTGATTTCTGGTCATGTTCGTATGGAGAATAATGAAACCGCTGATAGCTTGTTGCGAGCTGGTGCAAACTGTTGAAAGACCGTCTGAGGAACGATGTAACTGATAAATACAGGTCCTCGTTTACAATACAGGAGATTGGTTTTTTTATTTGTTCTGTTTTGTGTCTTCCGTAACGCAGATATTTTTAATCGTATTGGAACAAAAATGAAAACCTTCTCAAGGAGATGGACGCAAAACATCCATTTCATTTAAAATTATATTTTATTATCGAATAAGTTTTTGGACATATTGATTGAAGTAATATACTTGGAGCTATTCATAAAATCAAATTTTTGCTGATTGATATGAATAAAAATAGTCAAATTTTCAAATCATTGAATATGTTTTGAACCGATCCAATATGTAAATTCATCAGAGATGTGGGGATTTTTTTTTTTTTTTTATAAAATTTTTTGTTGATTTTGATAGAATTCCATTTCCATTATTACTGAGTTTGGGAACATGCCAATGTTAACACGTGATTTTTACTAAACTGAACAAATTTGTTTACATTCAGAGGCTAACGAGTTATGTATATTTTCGAAAATCTTATTAAATGAAAATGAACTATAAATACTGTAAATTTTTCAGTTTAGGTGCTGATTTAACATAGTGATTCTAAATTAAGCAAATATGTTTCATTTCTATATTAGTACTTACGTCAAGCAGCCTATTTTGGATATTTCCTTTGTTACAGCTGTTTCGGTACTATCATACCATCATCAGACAACAAAGCACTTTGAACATGTAAACATTAATACACAATGCACAAAACAGAATACGAATTAGTACTACCGAATTACCGTATCTGTCAAATTAAAAATAATGTTTATATGGCTACACCGTACTCTTGCTGTAGTTAAGTAATTACTGATGCAGTACGTTAGATCTTGTTGACTTTGATATTGTTATCTAGGATGGCTAGAGTGTCATACAAACAGTTGGATGTAAACTGTTTTTAGTCAATAAACTCTACACTAAAGTCTACTAGGTGTTCGTGCTATAACCATAAATACACTAACATTGAGGAAAATCTGGAAATACTTCACATATTAAATAAAGGCAGAACCATGGATGTTGTAGAGGAATATCAAATTTACAAACATTTCAAAGCCAACCCGGAAAGTTTATTGAATGAAAAAATACATTTTGCATCCAACTGTTTGTATGATACTTTAGCCATCCTGGATAACAATATCAAAGTCAACAAGATATAACGTATTGCATCAGTAAGTAGTTAACTACAGCAAGAGTAGGAAGTGGCCACATAAACACTATTTTAAATTTGACGTGTACGTTAATTCGATAGTACCAATTCGTATTCTGTTTTTGTGCAGTGTGTATTTAGTGTTTACATGTTCAAAGTGTTTTGTTGTCTGATGATGGTATGATAGTACCGAAACAGCTGTAACAAAGGAAATATCAAAAATAGACTGTTTGACGTAATTACCAATATAGAAATAATTACCAAAGCAGTCACAAGGCATTATGGAAATTATAAATATGTTTTCTCTGAAACTGAGTCTATTTTTATGTTCTCTTTTCAAAATAAATATGTTATATTAAATCAAACCAATTTATACACAATATTCTTGACATATCTAACAAAAATTATTGGAACATTAATTATTTTAATTTTGGTTGACTAAACTATTGTAGGACATTGTTCAATATTTATGTACTAAACATGTTAATATTAATCAGATTAAATCACATTGAGTAATCAAAATGTTAACCAATATATTGGTCTAGTATGTCAATTATTTTTAAGCTACATAAATATTTTATCATTTCAAAATTGTTTAAAATTTGCTGGATGTACCAAGAGAGAAGTCCTGTAATCATTAAGAATCACTTTTATTTTTATTATTTTCTCATGACATTTTAATATTTCATACTTTGGTTTTTATATTATTTATATTGTGTTCAATGATTTTTTTTTTCTGTGCCATTCCTAATTCCAACATCAGCTTTGTTTTTATCCTTGTTCATGCTGCTTTATATGTGGAAGAAAACTTTGGATTTTAAATTATTTTCAAATAGAAAACCATTATTTTGACTATGATCTTAAAATCAAATGTTCACAACAATAAAAATATCTTTAAAATGAAGGTTATAAACATAATTATTAAAACAAAAGGAAAAAATATAATCTATGCTTTTTTGTCTTTTATAAAAAACAATTTTTATTAAAAGTAAGAAACCATTATATGTTCATACATCCTCTAAAAACAAAAGGACAAAATTGCTCCAACAAAACATCAAACTACACTCTAAAATAACAATAGCATATAAATAATTGTAAACATTACTCAAAACTAGTTAAGCATTATAAACTTTAATAAAATCCATAGAAAAGAAAATGAAATAAATATTACAGAAATCTAAAGGAGCCCTGCAACATTAACATCTAAAGGAGCAACAATAACATTAAATTATTTTTAATCTTGTCATAAATCTTCAGGCAATACACAAACGAGAAACTAATATTCTATAAATTATATTTATTTTATTACTAACTAGTATATTATACAAAAATAGCTAGATCAAATTCAAAGCAGGTTCATATTCTTCCTAAAATTTGTTTAACATATTTTTTAATCCTTTGGTTTATTTAGAACCACTGGATTTCAGAATGCAATATTTTTGTTATTGATATGGATTAGTCAGGCGTTCGCTACTATTTGTATAAATATGATTTTAGACTATGTTGGATTTTTCATGTTGTGGGTTTATCACTTAAAAACAGGAGTTAATTTATACATGAAACATTATGTATTAGTTTTTCTATATATAAAAATGATAGCAAACATCCGAAAAATGATGGTAACCATATCAATAATATGAACAATCCATCATTAAAATCAGAATATTGTTTAGACTATTTTCATTTTGAAATTAATGCTGGTTAATTTTTATGTAAAATCAGTTTATCTTTTAATAAATAAATTGTTTTGAAGATCATGTTTGATTTATCCTAAATTAAGATAACTGTGTTTTTCTTTGTTATAAGTCATCTCTTGTGGGTAACTAGAAAATGTTCATCATTGGCCCAAGTACAATAATTACAATCCATTGCTTTGGAGTTTGTTTACTATTCATTCATTTAAAAAAAAAATCTTAAATCACATTATTTTACGAAGATATTACACTTAAGTCACAATTAACAATCAATCGATAAGATTAAAGACATAATAATATAATTTAATTAAACCATATGCTACATAAACTTATAATTTGTATTCATTTGCACTCAGCAATATATGATTATAGCTTTTACACTATTATATTGAACATATTGTTTTGTGTACATTATACCAGTCACATAAGCATGAGCAAGGAATGCATGACATCCTGTTCCTCCTTTGCCTTGGCATGCCTGGGTCCATTCCTCCGGCACATGACCATGTCTGCTGTGGTAACCACTGATTATAAGCACTTCCCTTCGCAGTGCCTTGCCGATATATCCACCCCATTGTGATCAGGCCCCTGTCCCTTGGTGGGATAGGGATGCAGACCGTAGCCTAGTGGTGGGCACCTACAAACATGGTTATGAAAGCTACCCTCAGATGCGAAGCGACCCAACCCTCAGCTTCCTCGCACGCTGTGGCCCCATGCCTGCTCGTAATGCTGCTACGTAAGTCCCCCTTTTTTTTTATTTTGCCTCATTTAACATTTTCCCTTTATACATATTATTTTATTTTATTAAATGATTTGGTGTTTTTAGTCTGGTTCAATGGCTAATCAAATCTCTTTTAAGTTAACATTAGTACTAATTTTCAGTGTTTGCTTGATTGGCAGGGTAAATTTGAATATTCACGGCTTTGGATTTTCATTTTTATGTTTCATAAGAGTTTATTCACAAATAAATATAGATGTAGATTGTAATTAAATTTGTTGATTGTATAGCTGTTGAATAGTATTAGTATTAGTTTAAATATTTAGCAATAGTTGTTTAATGTTATATTGTAAATGGTTATCTAAACGTTTAGCAATTTATGTTACTAAACAGTGAAATAGGGTTGAATGAGATAATTATATTATTCCAAAAGTATTCAGTAAGATTTAACAGGACACACATTCTACTTCCTTTTTTTTCTCTCTCTTTTTTTAAATATAACATTCCTGATTCTTTTAAATATTTTTAGATTTAAGTCTGAATTGTCTCATTAGAAATTAATTATTATCTGGCTGCAAACATCCAAGGGATGAATGTGTTGACAAAGCATTATTATTATTACCTGCTTACCTTGATTAGTTCCCAATTAATTTTTATATGATTCTGTCTGTATTAGGTCTATTTTCATAATCATGTTTTAATGAAGTTTATTTACCCCCTTATATTGTTTAACTTCCTGTTTATAAAATAATATCATTAGTTTGTGTGTGTGTGTGTGTGTGTGCGTGTGTGTGTGTGTGTGTGCGTGTGTGTGTGTGTGATTAAATTCTCATTCACATTTTGTTTAGGTGTTTTAATAACTCGATAATGAGAACTGTTTGTTTTCAACCTGCTCAAGGAGTATTTGTTATGAATTAATTTTTAGTAAAAATATGGCTGTGGTAGTTTTTTCTTGTAACTAAAATATGTTATTAGTGTTATAATACTCTAATTTATATTACTTTTCTAGAGTATTATATTTTTTTAAATTTATTATAAATAAAAAAATTATTTATATCATTAAATTTTTTAACAGAACAATAAAAGAAATATTAAATAAAAAAAATAAATGTTTTTTTTATATTCTTAAATTTATTTTTTTATATTCTTATCTCGGGGTATACTTGGGCTTCACAATTTACACAAAAATACATTTAAACAATAATCAGTTCATCTCACCATTATTCACAATGCTCCCCTTATATCTTCTTCTTGGTGATTGTTCAAAATAACAAATATTCAATATTATAATAGTTCACTTTTATTAGAGTGTTTTATTTTTCAATTGCATCATATATTTTTTTTTATCTTAACTTCAGATCCTCTTACTCACACACTAGAATCATTTTAAAAATTTTCTTCTTCCTTTAAATTGTTATTCTAAATCATATGATCCACTGTTGTTTTTCTCACATGGTCCCCCTGCACCTGCCTATCAAATTTTGCATTTCTGTATATAATACTTGAACAACCTCCCACAACTTTATATTTACAATTTCCATTTTACTTTTTATATCCAAACCTGAAGAAATTCAAAATATATATCTCGAATTGTTATACAATTTATATAAATGTTATAACAGTCCCCTAAATTTATAATTTTTTATAATATTTACAAATTTTATGAATAAATTATAAATTTACATAATAACATTTCTATTTCATTTATGCCTCTATTGCATTGGTAGTCCGGTATAATTAAATCATTTATGCATCTTGCATCTAAACATAGTCTTATTTCGTCGTTCTTTTTAATTACCACTACAATAGGGTTTATATAAGGGCTATTACTTTCTTCTATTATTTCTCTGTCTAACATATTCTGTATTTCTCTGTGTACTGCCTCCTGGTATTTTATTGGAATAGGGTAACTTTTTTGAAAAAATGGTTTATTTTGTGAAATTTGAATTTTGTGTTCATAACAGTTACACTTGCCTGGTAATTCCGAAAATATAGTTTTATATTTAAACAACAATTCTCCCAACTGCTCCTTTTGTGTATCATTCAACAATTCCAGATTATTTACCTCTGCTATAATTTGGTCTGCAGATAGAGTTCCATTACCATTTGAATTATATTTTAAGCCTATATCATAATTATTTATATCTTCATATTTCTTCCAACTATCATATCTATTCTCTTGTATCATTCCCACATCATTTCCTTCTTTAATTAAATCACACCTAACTCCATTACTCTCTGTACTATTCATTTCCAATACTTCATTTATATTATTATATTCCATTAATATCTTATTAGTATTAAAATCAAGCTTCATTTTCAATTCACATATACTGTCCATTCCAATTATAATTTCTCTTAATAATTCTGGTATTACCAAACATTGCATATGATATATTATTTTATTTAATTCTACTTTTAACATAACTATCTTCTCAACTCTTCTACTTTTTCTTCCTGTGGCTGTTAAAATATGAATTCCTGTCACTGGTAATTCTTCAATTCTACCAAATCTATGTATATTTTGCTTATACCATTCCTGTTGAATACATGTTGCATTGCTCCCTGTGTCCACTAATCCTTTAATTTTAATGTCCCCTATCTTTAAATTTATTTCTGGATTATTTTTTATATATCCATTTCCATTTTCTGTTTTCACCTCATCTTTGTCACATTCTGTTATAAAATTCCTGTCACATAATATTGTAGTAAGTATTATATCTTTATTTACATTAGGCCTATTATTTATTAATTCTACTTTTTCTTGTTTTTGCTTATTTTGCACTGAAAGATCTGTTTTCGAAATTTCTATTGCTTTATCTCTTAAATCTTCTAGGCCTATAGTTGATATTCCAGTGCCTATTAGTTTAAAGTTGGAATTGCATCGACTACAACTTCCTGTTTCTCTTCTGGTCTTGCCTGTATCATATTTATTTCCCTGTAATTTCTGTTCCCTTGATTTCTATTAAATTCTCGTTCTCTATTTGGCATATCCCTTTGAAATTGTACCATGCTTTGTCTTGGCTGACTATTTAAATTAAATCTTCTATCTCCATTTTGTCTCCCATATCCTTCTTTAGTTTGATTAGGCCTAAATTGAAATGCATTTCCTGTATATTGTGGTCTGTAGTTAAAATTTTTACTATTGTTTTGCTGTCCAAATCTATTAAAATTATTTTCTTTATTTTGATTATATTGTCCAAACTTATTTTCAGAGAATTTTGGTATAAATCTATTTTCTATTTCTATAGACTTAAATTTTCTTTTGGCTTCCTCACCATTTCTTATCAATTCATTTTTCTCCTCTATGTCCTCTTCATTTAAAAATCTCTCCATATCACGGATAGTAGTAATGTTTTGAACTTTTCGAGCATCTCTCACTTTATCATCATAATGTCTCGCTAATCTCCTAATAATCTCTTCTTCAGTTGGTGTCGGTGTTAAATTTCTCATTTGTATTACCTTTTCAATGAAATATTCTGCCCTATTTAGCATACCACCTGGTCTGAACTTTTCTACCTCTAGCCTACTCCTTATGCCATTTTGTACTTCATCATTCCAGTATTTTTCAAACATCCTCTCTTTTAAAGTTTCCAAATCATCAATTTCCTCCCTGACTATTTGCCACCATTTTGCAGCATTTCCTTCTAATGATATGTCCATAATGTCCTTAATACTCAAACTATCTCTCCCTTCTTTAATCCTTCTTTCCTGTATCTTACTTATGTATCGCTCTAAATTCCTAAAGTATTCTACTGGGTTTGAATTTCTTCCATTAAATTTAGGCATATTCAAATCAGTATTATTATTCTCACCAATATAAATTATTTGTGGTACACCTCCAAAAGTTTTAATTTTCTTTAAATTACCTTCAGTCTCATCTAACCTCTCCTTAACTTTATTTAAGTCTTGGCCTAATTCCTTATTTTTAGATTCAAATTTACTATCTAACATCTTAATGCTTTGATGTTGTTCTATAAATTTAGTTTCTATCTTTTTATAGTTTTCTTCCATGTCCCTTTCCAACTCATTTATGTTTTCATCCATTTGTACCTTAAATTCTCCCATATTCTCCATTATGTGTCCCTTAAATTCATTTAATCTCCCTTCCAATTTCTCATCTAATTTACACAATAATTCATCTTTGATTTGGTTAGAATTTTCTATTAATTTTGTGTTAAAATTTTTTAACTCTCCCTTAAATTCATTTTTTAATTCATTTTCTAATTTATTCATTTGATTTCCTAATTTATTATTCATTTGGTTCAAATCTTCTTTCAAATTACCCATAATACTAGTCTCCATTTTATTAAAACGTTGCATCATCATTTGAACTAACCTATTCATGTCTGATCCCTGTCCTTCGGTTAGGCCTACATTTTCATTTAAATTGATATTTTCCTCCTCCATCTGTCTGTCTTCAGTCACATCAATAATGTTCACCATTTCCCCTTGAGTTTCCTTTAAATTTTGCTTAGGCCTAGTTTGTTTTATTTGCAAATTCGATTCTATTTTACGTTGGGTTTCTTTTGGATTCTCTCTTAAAACATAATTTCCCTTATCTGCCATTTTATGGGTTTAAAAATTTGTTTAAAATTATAATTTAATATTAAAATATATATATCTCAAATTATTAAATATATATTACCTGAAATATTGCTTATTATTCTTAACATAACCAAATTTCATATCAAATAGAGCCAATACGTTGTGAGCCTTATTTATCATAAGAAATTTAATTTAATATAGTCTCCTTTTATTTATCGTGCCCCACGTTGTGGATGCCAAATTTATAATACTCTAATTTATATTACTTTTCTAGAGTATTATATTTTTTTAAATTTATTATAAATAAAAAAATTATTTATATCATTAAATTTTTTAACAGAACAATAAAAGAAATATTAAATAAAAAAAATAAATGTTTTTTTTATATTCTTAAATTTATTTTTTTATATTCTTATCTCGGGGTATACTTGGGCTTCACAATTTACACAAAAATACATTTAAACAATAATCAGTTCATCTCACCATTATTCACAATGTTCCCCTTATATCTTCTTCTTGGTGATTGTTCAAAATAACAAATATTCAATATTATAATAGTTCACTTTTATTAGAGTGTTTTATTTTTCAATTGCATCATATATTTTTTTTTATCTTAACTTCAGATCCTCTTACTCACACACTAGAATCATTTTAAAAATTTTCTTCTTCCTTTAAATTGTTATTCTAAATCATATGATCCACTGTTGTTTTTCTCACATGGTCCCCCTGCACCTGCCTATCAAATTTTGCATTTCTGTATATAATACTTGAACAACCTCCCACAACTTTATATTTACAATTTCCATTTTACTTTTTATATCCAAACCTGAAGAAATTCAAAATATATATCTCGAATTGTTATACAATTTATATAAATGTTATAGTGTAAATTTTTATTGGTCTTTATTTTTAAATTAATTTAACTTGTTAGTAATAAAACAACTGAGATGTACTGATCACTTGAACTGTCACCTTTATTTGGGGACAGTCAAGGTTATGAAGCCCCTTCTACTTCACCCATTAATACAATTTGAAAATTACAATTCTTATAAATTAATAATTAAACAAAAGGGTAAGCTATACAATCATAAGAAACAATTTCACATTTATCAATTACAAACAAAAACAAATTGCTAAATTAGAATGTAATTAAAAACTCATGAGACAAATACACTTTTACATCTTAAAACAACGTAACATTACAAACATGACATGAATAACAGAGTTGCACATTAAACACAAATAATGTAATTAAACATCCTCCAACTGTTAGATACATTTATGGCTTTGTAGATACATAAATTATGTGACTATATTCTAAAATTTCATTATTTTGTCCTTATTTTTGTAATATTTTTTCATTATCTGAACCAGGGGTCGGCAACCTTGTAAATGCCGCACAAGTAATTTTCTATAAAAATAGTGTGAAATATAGCAGGAAAACACTTAATTTCGATGAACTCAATAGTAACTATTGTACATGAAATGAAATATTTAATTTACTTGATTATATATATATATATATATATATATATATATATATATATATATAATGAAAGTCCAAAAAATTGTATGACTAAAACAACTTTATTGCTAAATTTAATGAGAAGTTAAGTGTTCCATCCTATTCACAAGCTTGTCCACATACTGTATGATTTTTTAAATTTGATACCTTGAATGAATTTTCCAGATAAACTTTCGTCAATCTACTTCTTGTTTTATTTTTAACAAAGTTCATTTTTAAAAGCAACTGTTCACAAACGTGTGCACTTCCAAAGAGACTCATCATTTTTAGAGTGTGCAAACTGATGTTGGAAAAATTATCCTTGTCCAAGAGTCCCATTTGCATGTTTCCCGGTAAATCATTTAACATTTACAGTGAAAGGCAGAGAAAGAAAGTCAATTAACTTTTCACTCTTCCTGAAGTCAAAGAACCTTTAAGAACTGAATTCTTCTTTTAGCTCCTCTAAAGCTGCAACACATTTATTTATATTAAAGCCCTCACTTATTGACAACTTTTCAAAATGAGTAGTTATATTCCATCAGTTGATTTTTCCACAGATCAAGCTTGCATTCAAATGATTTAAAACAGGCAAAGACATTGTGAATCAAGTTGTCTGGGTGTTGCATATTTTTGTTCAATATATTGAGATGCATTATAATGTCTGCACAAAGAGCTAAATCACTGATCCAAGTAGGATCATTAAATTCGTTCACTGTTTTTCTTTTTGTTTTGTATAAAAACTTATTGCATCTCTCAGTACAAACACCCTCTCTAACATTATCCCTCGGGAAAGCCATAAAACAACACCTTACAAAAGTAAAGCACATCTACATATTCTGAATTTATCTCTGCCATGACGTCTGAAACTGCCTATGTTTGAGTCCATAAGATTTTATAAAATTTACAGTTTTAACCACGACTTTCATATCGTTTTCTAAACCTATTGTCTTTGCACACAAGCTTTGTTGGTGTATAATACAATGATAGTTCATTAATAATGATCTCCCCCCCCCTCCCCTACTTAATTTTTTGAACCAAAGTAACAACTCATTTATTTTTCCCTACCATTACTGAAAATCTATTAGTGGCGATTCCAGCCAGATTTGTAAGATCAAGGTTGAACTTATCTATGACTTTCAAATATCAGTACCCTGTGTAGTTCCTTGCATTGGATAAAGACTCAAAAGCTTCTCAGTAATATTAAAATCATTAATAATTCCCCAAACCAAAATGACCTGTTGTGATGTGTCAGAAATATCTGTACTATTGTCAAGAGCAGGTGAATAATAAATAAATCTAGAGGCTTCTTCTTTAACTGGTAATGCCATCTCTGCCATGTCATCAATACGTCTCGAAATAGTTGATGCAGAGAGACTAACTTTAGAAAATGAAATTTTCTGTGATGTCATTTTCTGTGATGGACAAAGAATTTCAGCAGCAGATACCATCTGACAATTCTCCATCAAGCAGCAATCTTTTACAAATTCTCCATCCAAAAAAGGTTTGGACTCATAGTTGGCCTTTTTAAATGAAAATTGCTGATTTTTGAGCTTTTGTTTTAAATCTGACACTTTATCATTCCGAACTTTCCCTGAAAAGCGTTGAATTTTGAAGCATCTTTGGTTTTATAGTGCCGTTTCTTTTTGGTTTCAAGTTAATTCTTTCATCACAAAATTGATTCGTTGGACACTAAACACACTGGTTTCTGTTGAACTTCAACGATTAAGTAAGCATCAGTCCAACGCTCTTTGAAAATGCGAACTCATCACTCATTTTACGGTTTTTGCTAGAGCTACCCATGGTTCAGAACACAAACAGGTCAAAATGGTGTCCACAGAATGACAGCATGAGGTTGAACATCCAGTCAAGGTCAAATCAACCGATGTCTGTCGAACAAAACCTACTTATTCAGAATGCACATAGATTGCCGAATAACCCTGAATGCTCAACAGTCAGTAGCAGTATCACCAAATACAAAGTGTGTCGGTGGAGTGGCTCGGATTAAAGAAAATTCAACTGCACTTAAAATATAAAAATAAACACTACAAACGTTTGATTTTATCTATAATTTTGTTCTCTTTATTAACCAGTTTTCCGTGATAACCAGTTAATTTATGAACCAGTTACGGTTCATAATCAATATTATACTTGTCTGTCTTTCAAAATTTAGCATAGTTCTTTCTATACTCTTTCTGTTTATTCTATTTGACCATATAAACATATTTAAAATGTTTTTGGAAAATTAAAATTTGAGCCACAAATAAAAATCACTGGCAGCCCTCATGTTGCAGGTCCTTTATCCTAAATTTGAAAAGTATGGACTGTTTTTGTTGCTTTCAGAAAACAAATTATATATCATAAATGCTGAATAGTATATATATATATATATATATATATATATATATATATATATATATATATATATATCTCCTGAATGGTTGGCTCTCTGAGTGTTATTATCAGTTTTCATAAGAAGAGGAATGTAAACTCATCACAGAAGAATTAAGTTTATTGTATTTATTTATTTGGCCGATTTTGCTAAGTTATAGAACAAAAATTAGTTTGTTTCTGAACTACTTTCTAAAATGTGTGCGATGAAATTTTACAAACATTCACACAATGATTTATATTTGGATTGTACATATATTAAAAAACATCATATTTCTTTTGGAAATAATCCTTCCAAAAATTCGAATTAAGTGTATAACAATAGTAAATTTTAAACTTTTAAATTAAAGATAAATATTTTTAGGGATAACAAAATTGAAGGTGGGTTTGGAGCTAATAATTGCCTAAAATTAATTCAAAGTGAAATACATATTTTTGTTTTTCAAGCCCCAACTTTCTCCAAATTTTTATTTTCAAATAATGTTTTTAAATTTTAATTTTAGAATAGTTTTTTCGTAATTTGATACCATTCAACAATTTAAAAAAATGTAACTTCTAAGCCCATCCCAATTGTAATAATTAGCTTATGCTTCTTGCTAAACAATTATATAATTATTCAAATTATGTAATTTTCTTGGTATTTATATATTTTTTTATATCATTCTTGAACAAAATTTAAAAACATTTGTCTTATGATAGTGACGATAAGGACATGGCTAAACTAACAGATGATGAAGATGGTTCAGAACCTCCTGGAGGCCTCTGTGACGAACTTACTTCAGAGCCTGCAACACCTACTCCTACTCTTGGGGAAGATTCAGGCCTAACGCCTTCTGAAGAAGATCCTAATAAACCACAATGGCCATCCATGGTAGATTTAAACACAAGGTTGCGACGAGTTATTACATCTTATCAACGCAACTTCAAAAAAGAGGAGTTGAAACTCGCACAAAAAGCTAAGGTATTTTTACAGGTGGTGGAAACAACGTCTACTTTGAGAGCAGTAGATTTGTCTACTTTCATTTTTGAATATTGGTTTCTATTAGATAAATTTTAGCAAACATGAGAAGAGTAGAAGTTTAACTATGAATTTTCATCTGTAGTATTAATTATGTTTATTTTCTTTGAAACTTTAATCTCTCGTGAAATAATTCAGAGGATTTTTTTTATTAGTAGTTCAATTTTTCTAAAAATTTCTTCTTTCCAACTTTAATTTCATCCATTTAAACAGGGTTTAAAGTAAAATTTGAGTCTGTGTGTATGTACTGGTTGTCCCCCCTCTGAATTTTGTAGTAATGAACAGAAGAAAATGTGTATTGAAGAATTTTTATTGATTAAAGGAGCTAATTTTTTACAAATAGGTCTATCTCCGAAAATTGGGGTTTTTTAAGGGGGGGAGGGCAACTCAAAACTAGTAAATGGTATCAAGTGATACAATATTTGTAATTAATTATAGATTATAGAAAAATTGTACAAAGCGGAGGTTGCTATATTGCCACTATCTATAGAAGTTAAAAGTTGGGAGTACAGTAAACTTCCTGTAATCCGGCACGTTCGGGACTTGAAGCATGCCGGATTACAGGAAGTATATCGGAAAAACGGTAAAAAAAGATGTAATGGAATAAAAATAACAGTACCGTATGTTTTTTATTGGTTAAAGGATTACAAAATAATATGTACAGTACAGTAAAACACACTACAAACATTAAAAATAAAAATGTGGCTGTCTTTTCAATTTGAATAGGAGCAAGACGGTTGGTTTAAGTCCTTTGGGTTGTTCTGGTTGGAAGGAGGTACTATCTTAAACCACTCTCGAATGTCAACTTGCTTTTTAGTTTTTTCTCTCCGTTTTTTTATGAAATCATTTCTTATGACATGAAGTTTCATAATCTCTGCATCATTGAATGAACTGCTGCGTTCAGAAAACTTGATAAAAGTGTTTAATGCATCTGCTGCTTCATTCCATGTAATTTTGTTCGATTCGTCCACATCATCTTCTTCCGAATCAACTTCTTTGGGGGCTGTCGGGTTGATGACACTCTGAATTATAGCCTCATCCGTCATCGTTTCTTCCGTTGGCTCGTGGAAGTCTACCTCAACCCAGTCTATTATTTCTTCTCTATTCATATGTGACATGGGATTATCCACAGGCAAATCACTTAACACATTTTCTAGTTCATCGTCAGCTAATTCACTCTCACTTTCTACGCTTTCAACCATTACTTCAGGCCAAAGTTTACGCCATGACTTCTTTAAAGTTAGATCTTTTACTTCCTCCCAGGCCAAAGCGGTAGCAAAAAGAGCAACTTTTATAGAAAATTGTCCTTGGAAATCTTTTACCGATGCTGTAGGCGTGGCCAGTGAGCACGTGACTGCCGAGCGTACAGGATGTCGCCCGAGCCTACACGATATTGCCCGACGACGGCAGAAACGAAAGATTTTTCAACCAATTTTTTTTTTTTTTTTTTTTTTTAAAGTCGTGCCGGATTATCAAGCCGGACCGTAGGATGCCGGACTAGAGGAAGTTTACTGTACCTGTATTTTATAGTGAAGGTTTAAGTTAGAGTTAATAGGACACAAAACCTATTACGTTGAGGTTTTAGGAGACACACTTACCTTCGAAAGTGGTCCTCGGTATTACCTAGTAGTACACAAATAGAAAAACACAATAAAACACTAAAGTTTTGAAATATTTTGTAAACACTTCACTTTATCATTTAGTAGGGGGAATAAAAAAGAATAAATTGTTATAGTCTGGTTGTAGAGGATGAATCTGTGTTGAATCACAGATAAATGTTTTATTATTATTTTTGTTATTGTTATTATTCCATTTTTTAATTATATTATTTTTAAATAAAGCCTGTTGGGAGAGGAATAAGGATAATCATTCTACCAACAGCAGTCCAGGTTTTGTCGAGGTCAATAGATAGGTCTAACCAACAAACAAACCAAGCACCAAGATGAATGGCCACAATCATAATGTAAAAATCATGGATGTAGAGAAACCAATTGCTCAACATGCAGCAACCCACAACATTCCCATTTTTGATGACTGCTTCACGACAAAAATTATAAAATCACTCCCTTCAGAATGCAACCCCTCAGAATTAAGAAGATGGGAACTGTCCCTTCGGGCTTATAAAAAATTAATATAATTAAAAAATGAAATTATAACAATAAAAATAATAGTAAAACATTCGTCTGTGGATCAACACAGGTATATTGTCCGCTACCAGACTACAACAATATATTCTTTTTTTTATTCTCTACTGATGATAGCGTTTACGAAATATTTCAAAATTTATTATTATGTAAAGCACGTTTGGTGTTTTATTATGTTATTCTATTGGTGTATTACTAGGTAATACCAAGGTCCACTTTCCAAGGTAAGCCTTATACTGAAGTTTGAAAGGAGTTTGATTACAAAGGAAACAAGATCAGAATAGTATCAATGTAGTTTTTTTAAGGAAAATGAGGGAAGGGTCATAAGAAAATATGTTGTGTAACATTTCATTAAAAAACACTTTTTAACGTATAAAACAAAGCTACAAACCCATTTTTGTTAGTAGGACTTATTCAAAATGGCAGCTCTTAACATGACTGATACTACTAGCTGATCTAGTTTAGTAGCATAAATTTCATACAAGTGGTTATTTTAATAGAATCACTAAATTGTGTTTGCAGTTTTTCAGTTGTTTTTATGTTGAAAGAACTTTACAAAGAGATACTGTACTATGTATTTTTGTTTGAATTCCGCCTTCCCTAAATCATTATTTTAGGATATTAGAGTTTTGTTGGAAAGGACTACATTGTTTTCTTATTTAGCTGCCTAGATTGTAATCAATGTCATAATATTTTGAAATAGCGACAACATAGCAACCTTTGGTTTGTGCTTTTGTTTTTGTTTTTTTTTTTTGTTTTTTTCTTCTTCTTTTTTTTTTTTTTTTTCTTTTTTCCATCTTCTTGTTTCTGCTTTAATAATGTAGCCTATCATTAAACATAGTTATCATATAAAATTTTGTTTTGTTGCTCCCCAACAATACAGTTTACAAAGGAGGAGTGACTTTATACACTAATAATTAGCTTCTTTAATCCTATAAAGTTTCCTAATAGCATGTTTTTTATATTCACTCATTGAATCAAGAGGGGAGTTGAGACACTTAGTATAGATTCCAATCATGAAAGAATAATTAATGCTCTAATTACCAATATTGTATTCATGAAAAATCTATTATAAAAAATCAGTTTTTTTAATTCTTTTATTATTATGTTCATTACATGAAGGTTTGTAACATTTAAGAGTATCTTATGTACTTTGATTCCTACCTATTTAACGTGAAGTTGTGATTTTGAGAAGGTAATTGCTGAAGAATTTTTAAATAGTGTGAAAATTAATGTTCTTAAAAACTATGCTCGCAATACACTTCATCTTTAAAAATGTTCAAAAAATAATAAATTTCTTCCTTCTGTAGAATCTATTTTTTCATCAACGTATGATAATTTTAATATATTGGGCATCTTATCCACCAAATTTACTTTAGGGTTGTAAGACACTCACTTTTGGCAGGCGCAAAATTAATTACTATGTAGGTCTTTATAGTATTTTAATAAAGCAGAAATTTTCTCTTTAGTTTGACTTTTATTGTGGTTAATAAAATGCATTTCCAATAATAATAAAATGATTTAATCTTCTTATATATGTCGTAGTTTTTCCCTCAATATAATGAATATTCAATACAACATGAGTTTAATTTATTTTCAAATTGTACCATTGTGTATTAAACATAAAACATCCATGTCTTGCTGAACAAGAATAGACTGTAGCTGATTGTTCTCCTTCTGTAGGCAAAGGCTTTTTTAGTGATTGTTGTATGTTTGGGTTGTGCACATAGATTTCATTGCACCTAGTAGCCCTTTTTGTGGTCCTGCCAATGTGGTGTCTGCATGCTGCTCCCTACTTATTGTTATCATTTCATCTCATAAGCCCAGATTTATTAATTTTAATCCTAAATATGCTATTGCTATAATGATTTGAGAACAAATTAAATTATTCAGGGTTGCTACAATGAGGGAAAATTGGGAAATTGTTTAGGTCATGGAAATTCATTAGTAATTTTACCATTTTTGTTGATATCCGAAACTTTATGTCCAGCTATAATTTAAAGTCTGATTTTGTCACAGATACTGTTTCTTTGCAACTAGCTGGCACTGTGCATTTATTCGAACAATGGTATAGTTTTAACCTCCTAAGTAAGCTAATAAATTTATGTCAACTAAAAACATCTGGGAAACGTAAAAACTGTGTTATTTACGATTACTGTGGACCATTAACATTATACTTTTGGAGGTATACTTTAAATAAACTTTCTACGTTGTCTGACATCTATGGGTAGTTTTTGCGGAGTCTATGGACGTAGGAGTATTGATTGAAATATTCTATTTTATTCCTCATGGTGTATAATTGTCAATTAAGGCCTTTTACATATCGATTAGGCAACTCATTTGATTGCAAATTTGTATGTAATTAGAAAAGACCAAGACGCTAGTAGTTGTAATAAAGCACAATTTTAGAAATTCATTTTATTGGCGATTTATCTCAATAGTGAAAATGATTAGATCTCGTGTACAAAGTTAACAACTGTTAGATTTTACTCTGAATAAAATTATTTTCCAAGAAAACAGTTTGTTATTTCTCTAAATATTCTAATTTGGTTTCTGAGGTTAGGGTACCTAGAGAAATGATAAACTGTGTTTCGTTAACAACCAATTTTACATATTACATTATCTAACAGCTGATTATCTTGTGCTCAAATTTTACTGGGATATATTATATTGTTATTGCATTGGGTTACTATCGATTTTTAATATCTTGGCCAATAGAGAGAGTTCTTAAAATCGGGGTAAAACACTAAAGTTTTTACAATTTTATGTATGCTGCTGAGCTACACTGGAATTTAGGTAATAATGGTTTAGCTTAGTTTTTTAATGTTTTATATTGTTATTATTTTATAATTATAGCTACTGACAATTAGCAGAAGTGGTTTTGTAAGTTTGAAAGTAAATAAATGTATGAGGTGCAATTTTTACGAATTGTCCTTTTAAGTAAAAAGAAGATGTTAAAAGATAAAAATGATATAACCAAAAAAAAAAAAAAAAATCTACATATCTTCCATATTTTACAACAAAATCACTATTAACTTCCAAGTAGAGTACCATTTTAACAGCTTCCCTATTCTTTTTTCATAAAACTCCATCACCAGTTTCTTGGACCAGTCAGCAATGGCAGATTTTAGTTAATCATTTTCGAGTGTTAATAGATCTGGGCTATAGGGTGGGTAATTAAAAATTTTCCAGCGAAATTTTTGCACCAGTTTAACCTATTTGAGATCATGACTACCTTTATCATAAGAAACATTTGGATAATAAGCGACGTCTTGCATTATGTGACTCACCTACGTTTCACAGTAGCCTCACGATTAATAGTCATTCTATAGTCCGTTAAAGCAATCGATAAGATGCCTTTCTTATCTCAAAAAACAGTGGCCATTATTTTTGAGACAGAACATGCTTGCTTTAAACATGAGATAATGAGGGTCACCATTACATTGATTGCTGTTTTGACTCTACTTTTGTGTATATAAATCCAGGAGGAGATCATAAATCTAAAACTGTAGCAACCCTGATTATAATTATAAATCTTTTATTTCTCATTTTTTCTAAACAAAATTTAAAATGAATATATTGAAGGGGGTGAGGGCTAACATATATGAAATTTAAAAAAGTCAAAACTATTATTTAACCATAAATAAACAACATTAAATCAAAATTTGTTACACTCTAAGAATTTTTGTGAATTACCCAGCATAAATCTTGCACTGTTATGTATGTCATCCATTACAAAGATAATTTTGTTTAATATTTACTAAAATGATATTATTTTCTTTGTACATTATTCACAAATTTTTTATTGTACAATGTTTTGTATTCTTGTAACATTTCAATATTTTTAAATTAGTTTTAATTAAATAAGTTGTATTGTCGCTAATGAATGTCTCATTTTTATTTACATTGTGACCTGCATTTCGTATGTCTTATGTTTTTTTCAGTATTCTTTACTGTTCTCATTTGGCATAACCATCATACACTTTCATTCATGATTATTCATTATGTAATAGAGATAATTAAATATATTGTACGAGAGAAACTGTATGACGGTTCTGTTGAATATATTTTGCAATTATTTCAAACACTATTTTACCTCAGTCATGTTTTGTTTAGTAAAAAATATTATGTAATAGAAATGATGAATTAGGTTTTAAGTAAATACAGAACATGTCTTATGGATATTCAATACCAGGATGCAAAATAATCAGTCGACTGTTACCACTTTCTTTATCAAAATGTAAATATAAACTGATGTAATTATTGACGTAAATGTCCAAAATATAGTAGGAAACACAAATTTTAATATGTCAATTACTTAATAATATTAATATATCATAAGCTGGAAAAAATTGTGAAGTAGTTGAAAACCACAATCATCGTAATGATTTTCTGTTTTCTACTAATTATAATTTTCTTCAAAATTTGTAGTTGCATACATATCTTTAAACTTGGAAGTAAGGGCATCTGAAATAAGATCTTGAATATTGCACACAATTTTTTAGGTGCTGTAATATGCACATTCTGATGTTAAGAGGAAAACACTAGTTGCATGCTAAATTCCAGGCCATCACAGTTTTTTCTCTAAATATGGGTATAATTTAGTTTGGCCTATAATTTATTGATTTTATAATTAGTGTGTCATTAATAACGAATATAACGAAAATAATAATTTGGTCCTTTTTGAAAATTATACTAGTACTCTTTTGTGTTAATTTCACCAATTATTTGAAAAAAATACAACTTTGAATTAATTTTTTTACATAATTAAACATATTATTCAAATTTTACTTTTCTTAGCTTATAATTTTGTATTATCATTATAGGAAATAGTTTTCCTGACAACCCTTATAAACTTCTTTCGTTTCTTATAAACAGTGTATCAGTAATTTCAAATTCTTTTCAAATAAGTTAATAAATATATAAATTTTAAAGTTAAACTAAAGATCCCTGAAATAATTTCAGAGTTAAGCTAAAAATAGGCTACAGTATTTTGCACTATATAATGCATAGTTTGTAGAATTTGTTTCCAAGATAGTGTTTCTACTATCCATTTCACAGCACAATACTTGTATTCCATTTCTTCATCTTTTTTCTTTTAGTTCACAACCAGTTTTTATTTTATTGTAGTTTTAGTGGACAAATCTATTTTTAGTAATCTCTGATAAAAATTTAGATAATAGTATTAAAGTTGAAAATCAGTTAAAATTAGTAGTTCTTTGAATGAGGTAAAATAATGTTAGCTAGCTTGTTGTTGTGCATGTCGATGTAGGGGGTTTTGTGTTTTATTGTGTGTGTAGCAAGTGGAGCCGCATGCAGCCGCAGTAGATGCCATCAACGCACAGCTTGGCACCAACTGGGACTGGCATCAACTTGCAATGTATCTATGGGTCAGTACCTCACCTTCCTATTTCCTGCTTGTGTAGATATTGTTTTGTCCTATGCCATCTTTGGCATTATATTCAGTTAAAATGTGTTAACTTTGGAAGCAAACTAACAATTATAGTTTATTACATACAGCAAGGAAACTTGGAATTAAGTTAATCTTTCATAATTTTTGTTTTAATATACAGATTGTTCCATAAGTACTGTTCACCAGAAGAAATCCTAATTACGGAGTTCAGAAATTTTGTCATAAGAACACTTTTTGTATGTAATTTTATTTTTTGAAATGCTATATTTGCTTAATAATTTAATCAGTTTGTGATGTAAAGTTGCAAGGTGGAAAGTGATTTAACAAATTTTTAATGGCGCCATTTTAAGTGTTTTATTCTAAACGGACTGATTAGTAAATAAATCGACTATCTTGCATTCCTGCTTTTCATATTTGTAATGTTTAGGACTCCACGGGGTTCTTCTGGTGGATGAGTTTCCTAAAGAATAGAATATTTATGTGCTGTTTTCATTATATATAGTTTTATTTTAAACAAAATTTTATATGGTAGCTTACTAACTTTAAAAGTATACATTGTTTCTTCCTTTAGTGATAGGCTTTTTTCGTGTATATGCCAAATGGAGTTTAAACTTAAGTCATGAATTAGGGAACACATGTGATTATATATATATATATATATATATATATATATATATATATATATATATATATATGTAAAAGAAAAGGTTGAAATTTTGGATCACCTATTGGAAGTGTGAACGTTACAAAAGAATGAAAAGGTTTGTATGAAATTATTACATTACTGTAAGGGGTGAAGATTAAATATATTTGAAAATATGGAAACTATTCAAACTAAAATTAAAGGTCAAAACATTATAAATGAGGAAATAAATATTCAGGTTAGAGTTTAATAGTGCTCATAGCCTAATAGTTTAAATTTTGTATGTATAGGAGACACAGGCTTATCTTGGAAAGTGGTCTTTGGTATTACCCAATAGTACACAATTTTAGGTTCGAGTTTAATAGGGCACTTAGCCTATTAGTTTAGATTGGAGGCACATGCTTATCTTGGAAAGTGGTCCTTGGTATTACCTAGTAGTACACAAACTACAATTCAGTCTTCTTTTTACACTCTCCACTGATTGAGATAATGAATAGTCTTTATGAAATATTTCAAAACTTTAGTGTTTTCCTATTTGTGTACTATTACCAAGGACCACTTTCCAAGGTAAACCTGTGTCTCCTATCCATATAAATAAATAACCAGTCAGATATAATGTTTAACCCCTTAAGTGTTTATGTCGGTTTAAGCCGACGCTACAAATATCGATAAAAAGTGCCGCTGTCGGCTAAAGCCGACGCTCTTAACTTGCCCTATTCTATTTCGTTCTCTGTCGAAATATTACATTGTAGTTGCTAGTATTGCCGCTAGATAGTGTTGGCATGCTCTCTAGAGCATAACTTATAAAACTACCGCTTTATTTTTGTTCTCTTTGGATCCGCCGTGAACATTATATTTATAAGGAGTCGCGATATGTCCGCAAGGAGTAGCGATACCTGTGCAGCAAATGTGATGTTGGGCTGTGTGCTGCCCCATGTTTTAAAATATATCACACCCAAAAAAATTACTAAACATTAGTTAGAAACTGTAAACAATCTTTATTGTGTGTACTTTTATTTTTAACAATGGTTTTATTACATTTTACTTTTTTTTTAATTTTTAGGTAAATGTGTTTTTAATGTATTTGCAGAAAATTTTTAAATTATATTAAACATGACATTTATACTTTTGATGTTGCTTATAATTTCTTTTAATGCCTATTTTTTAACTTCCAAGTTAACAAACATTAAAATAATCAAATAAAAAAAATAGGCATTTTTGGGTTGATTTAGGCAAAAAAAAAAAAAAAAACACTTAAGGGGTTAACAATTTAACATTCCTAGGTAGAATAGATCTAAATTTTAAACTAACCTACGATTTCAACTAATCGTAGAAAAGAGTAGAGTCTGCAAAGATGTTAGGTTGGTTATATGTTAGACGATCTTCGAGGAACGAAACAGTTTGTAAATTACTTTTGAAAGTGAAGTTTATACTTATGTCACCTAAAGTTAAGACAATGTTAAGAACGGGAAAAGAATGTAAAATTAATTACTTAGATCTTGGCAGAAATATTGAATATCATGTAATATCTATCATTTAGGTGTAGTTTCCCGACATATTTCATGCTAGAATTCTGAAATAACCAGAATACAAATTTAAAGTGTGAAATGTCAGCTATTAATATATAAATCAATTTTATTTGTCAACTTTTTTGCTTTTTCTTCACTTTTCATGAGCAACTGTAATGAAGTCTCAAATGAAGAAGCTATCACAGGAAGGGTAATTGACTGATATTAGTTATAGGTTTAAATTCTGTGGAATAAAAATAAACTCTAAAGATCAAATATTTTATTATATTATCTACGCCTGTAAAATATGTCAACTATAGTTGCCTCAAATATTCTCATAAAAACTTATAATTTAGTATGTAAGGTTTTAGTGAAATTTATACATTTTAATTTTTGCATTTAATGATTTCGACTTTCTATCCATAAAAAAATATATATATATTTTCTGCCTTTGAACTCCCAAGTTAAGTTTATGTAAGACAAAATAACAGTAGAATGGATGTTTGTTGGGAATATACATTGAGGATTCTGATACTTGCTCAAAAGCAAGGAATGTATCAATCTGAATAGTACCTAATACTTTTTTTTCAGGGGGGAAATGCCTTAAGTTACTTTAAGTTACTATATAACTATTCTACATTCTGTTCAAATCACAAAATATTTCCTCCATCTTGCTCCTTTCTCTTTAATACCATATGTACGCAGCTATCTACTATATTCCATTTGTTGGTTGACTGAAACATCTGGTTTATCATACCATCATGTGTAATTGCTTCACCTAGTTTACATTGAAGTTGTTCTTTCTCGGTATTCCATGGTTTACAGTTGAAAATGGTGTGTTCAGTAAGCTTCCACATTATGTACACTCAGGTGATTGTAGAATTCCAAATCTATAGAGATATTCATTACAGTATCCTTGCCCGGGTGAGGTAAAAATTTGATTCACACTTGCATTATCCTTGATGTTTTTGAGAAGTATGCAGTTTCTAGTTACTTTCCTTTCAAATGGTTATCACCATTAGCCTTTACTGCCAAACAGCCTATACTTATATTGACCACAGAATTGCTTCTTGGGTTAGGCAGAGCTCTTCTAGTTTTTGTGACTCCTTCCAAAGGATTTTTTAGTGGCTACTGCATTGTCGTCATCAATGTGTGATTGGTCTCCTTTAGAATCCTTGAGACCTACTCTGGCCACCGGGGCTTTCACCCAATTGGAATCTTTTGGATTCACCTTTTGAGGTTCACTCACTTCCGTAAATTGATCACATATATTCATTTCGTTTAACTGGATTAAATTGAAGAAGAAGGAAATATGAAAACCCTGAGCCCTCGAGTACTCTAATAGTGTCTGGGTTGAAAAAAAAGTGGCCAAGAGAGGCAAGATAGTAAAAGAGAGGGAACTAACCAAAGACAAGATGAAGAGGGTTAGATCCATCATGGGTAGCCTTGGTTTTGGAGCACCACACTCACATGAAGTGTAATTTGTAGAGAAGAAGGGGGGAAGAATAAATCTTTATAATATTGATTTTATAAAGCATACTCGTAAGATTTTCATGGTTCTTCCTTTATTTAATATACAATTAATCCTCATATACAAATATTCAACCTACTAACTTTTGATGAGACGAACACAGCTCCAAAAATTTTAATAGTTTTACATAAAAGTTTTTGGATACTGGTGATTAATAGAATGTGAAAGTGTGTCACTTTCTTATGTGACAATCCTGTGATTTTATATTGAGGAGGGGGGGGGGTACTTTTTCAACTGGTCAGTTTATAGTACATACTCAGATCATGTAAGTATTGCTTGTGGTTTTTATTTCGATTTTGCTATAAAATTTATTACTGTATTTGAGTTTTTTACCATTAAGTTATTTTGTTAAAATTAAAGTCAATTTTTAATCAAGGGTGGAAAACGAAAAGATCATGAACATATAAAGAATGGTGCTAAAAGAAGAACAATCATAATCTTTTGAAAACTTAAAAAGAGGATGGATATAGCTAGAGCATATGAAATGAATAGCTAGTATATGATTATAAACGATAAAGTTTGTATTTTGGAGTATATTAAAATCTTTACCTATATTAATTATAATATATTATAAACTATTATCACCTATATTTTAAGTAAAGTATCAAAATTATGTTTTTTTGTTTTACATAATACTTGTTGATTTTTAACATGCTTGTAACAAAAGCGAATTATTACGTAATTTGAGAACTTGACTATGCACATTTCCAGATTTTGTTTTTTCTTTCTATATTGCTATATGTGTGGTGTGTATTAATTTCACCCTTCAGAGTCTCACTTATGGTGAGTATGGATGTGACAGTCTCGAAGTATCCTAGGTAGATCTACACCCTTCTTCATCTAGTATTGGGTTAGATTTTTTCCTTCATCTTTCCAATGTCTAGGGCTCAAAAGTTTTTATTTTATGCTCTTTTTATTTTTTTAAAAGTTGATGACTAGAGGTTTTTTTCATTTTAAATAAACCGGAGGGGGGGGGCATTCTTTAAACCGTGTTTTGAATATTCATCCATTTGTCTATTGTTTTATTCATTTGTTGGAGGAGATTTTGTAGTCTCTGTTTTATGTGAAAGAGTCGCTATTTAATTTTCGTCTTTGAAAAGTAAATCAATTGTAATGAGCTACACTTGTGGAAACTTCAATAACCAAATGAATAATAACACAATTTTCCACAAAAAATTCCACTAAGTCGTCATCTTCAGCTGCCACTTGCACACAGACCCGTCAGTAGGGTTTGGATGCATGTCACAGCTGAAGATGGTGACTTGGTGGAATTTTTTGTGGAAAATTGTGTTATTGTTCATTTGGTTATTGAAGTTTCCACAAGTGTATCTCATTACAATTGATTTACTTGTGTCTCTTATACGTCTTCTTGTATTTGTGTTGGACAAATAAAGTGAATTTTTGTGGAAAATTGTGTTTTCATTCATTTGTTTTTTGAAAAGTAGGTTAAGACTATTGGTACTGTGATGAGATATTTTGTAACCTCTTTTACAAAATATGTTTCTAGCTGATGATAGTTCTTAATCTTTTGTTCATCTAAGAATTTATCTACTAAGTAGATGTATCTGTTGAACTAGTTTTGTTTAATATTTCGCTATTTACAAAGCAAAATTTTATGGGATACCTAGTGCTCTGTGTGGGATATCGTGGGCTGCAAGTTTGTACAATTGTGAGTGGTTAGAGGTGATGTGTATACTACGGCATGATTGGGTATATTTAAAAGCTATATTTTTCTTTTTTTTTTTTCATATTAAGATTCTGTTCTGTTCAATTACAGGTGTAAGGGGGGGGGAGGGTAATATAAAAATAAATTATTTTATTGAGATTTGTGTTAAATTTGAAGATAGGGTGTTGTAGAACACTAAACTAAAATCATTTTTCGTTTACCAAAACTACACAATATTTCTTTCCACTATCAACAATTTTAACCAACTTTTCAATAGGCAAAAATATTGATCCTTCCACAGTTTGCGGTGTTTTACAATATCTTTTGCAACAACTGCATAAAATATCATTTTGTTCAAACTGTATAAACAGTACAATTTATTAAGATCCTACCTTACAATAACCTCAAATAAATTAACTCCACCTATGCAGACCACGCCTATTTTTATATAGAATAAAATCTGGAAATAATGCATAACTGACTGATTCATCAATGTCCATCCCAAATCCCTAGACGTAAAAACATGAAATTCAAAGAGCATATTCTTTCTAAAACGTAGACCCAATAAGAAGGGATTTTTCCAGATATACATGAAATTATCCCGTATACTTAGTCCATATATACTATACTGATATATATATATATATATATATATAATTGACTGAGGTCCTATATGATACTTCTATTTGGCATTTTGTCCTTACGTTTGATTGCAAGTTTGTTTTACAATTACTGCCAAACATCTCTACCAATCATTTGAATAAGATTATTTGCAACTTGGTCGAACGATATATGTATAAGTTTTTTTCCCCGTTTCAAAATAATCAAAACATTACTGACTGAGTGCTCTGATTAGGAATACAGCTAGTGCTCTGAAGTATGAAATATAAATGGTGTATATAAGGCATAAATAGTAATTATAAAAATAATTTTGGTCATATTTCTCACCCAGCTTTAATGTGAACATGCACGTTTCATCTTCAGCCCCGACCAGGGATTATATTCTGCTACCATCTTAGCTTCCATTATGTAGGTAGTGAGATTTTACTTTTTAAAACTAATAAATAAACAGTTGTTGTTTTATCCAAAGGAATATTAAAAATTCTTTTACCAAATATTATAAGATATACTAAAGATTTTGTGTAGCTGTTAACTAGCAATATTGAAGAATGAGGATTTGACCATTGTCTAAGACGATCAGTTTTACTTTATTTAATGAGTCTAATTAAGTTTGACAAACTTTTATTTAGTCTCTGTTAATTGTGCGTTTATGTGTTATTAAGTAAAGGGTAAAAATAAAATTTTATTTTATGACATGCTGATGATGCCTCCTATTGAGGTGTATTACCATATCTAAGAAGCATCTACATTTGATGGAAAATAAAAAAATATGTAGGATTGAATACAGTAATTTGTAAAGATAAAACTACTTTGGTATCATTATTTTTGTAAGTGAATATCTGGAATTATTTTGGTATAGTTTGAATTTGGGTAGGGGATTGCTAAACAATGTGTATTAATAATTTAAAAAATAGATTTGCATTTTGGTTGTTTACTAGCAACATGAGAAATCTAAAGCAGTATAAACTCATTATTGTTAATACAATACAGTATGTCATTGACTTATGAACTTTAATGTCTTCATAGTTTTCATTTGTAAGGTGAAGAAAAGGCAAAGTACTTTAAATGTCCATATTATTATCTATTGCCCATTACTTTTAGAGAACTACAATCCAGACAAATAAATGAACGATTTAAATTTTAATAATTATTTGGCTTTTAGGCTATATATACATATAATTTATTAATAATTTATAATTTATTTCACCTTTTAATAGCTGTATATATTCTAAACTGCAAACTTTATCTTTTACAATGATTGTAATAAATTCATTACATATCCCTGAGCTATATATGCCATCGTTTCTTCAAAACTAAAGCATTATAAAACTCGAATACAATAATAAATTGTTGGCAAAATAATTTAAATAAAAACCATACACAATACGAACAATTAAAGTATAAAAGCTCCACTAACTTATTGAAAACAATGTGCTTTCCTTAATCTCCATCTCCTAGTTATATGCCCGCACTTAAGCAAGTATCACATCTTTTTGTCCCGTGGTAATTGCCTACCAATTCCCTAAATTTCTTTATATCCTATGATTTTTACACTTCTGAAACTTGTTTGTATCATCAAAAGTGTGTAAGTTGTGGACTTGCTGTTATTATTTGTCTCAAATTGTGTACGTCTTTTATTTTCAGTAGTTGAAATACTACAGTACTACTTCAAAAGAGTAATACTACAACTTCAAACTTTAAAACTCATCAAAGGCAGATTTAAGTATATATAATAATTTAATAACTTCAACTTCAACCTCAAATCATATTTTTATTATTTAATTTTCTTAAGGTCATGATATTCTCGTATTCTTAATGTGTGTGTGTGTGTGTGTAAACGACTTTATAAATTATGAATATTTATTTACAGAAAGTGGAAAGAAGAGAAAAATTTGAACAAATTGTGCGTGAACGAGAGAGACAAAGACTGGAAGTCCATCAACGAAAATGGTCACGCAGAGAAGAGCAAGATTTTTATCGCACTATTTCTTCCTATGGAGTTGAATTTGATAGGTGATTTGATTTTTTTTCCCTTTAATATGCAGATTTATTTTTACTCTGGATAAATTATGTTTCTGTTTAATGATCATAATATTTGTTCTATCAATCCTGTCATATGTCTTTGAATTATGTTTAATATAAAGAGTCTAAGTTTTTGTGTTCACTAGAATTTTATCTATTATTTTTGAGATTGAGAAAATTTGTAGAATTCACAATTCATGAAATTACATTCTTACAGTCATAGATTATGATTTAACAATTTATTTTAAATCTTAATTGTTTACTAAATCAGAAATTGACTAATAGTTTATTGCTCACATTTTCCCATATTTATGATAGAAAAAATAATGCAAACTTAACTTTAAAATATTTTACTGTTTCCAAAATATTTCCATTTGGTTTAACCTTTTCGGAACTAACATACTCTAAACCCTACTTCATGCTCAGACTAGGTTATTTTATTTAGCTGTATTTATGTCACTTACCTTCATGCAGTCATTCTTTTCTATTATTTATCACTTTTCAAACTTTAGGAATAAATGTTGTTTTTAATAATTGAAAATTTAAATTTTTTTTGGGATTTCAGATTCTATTTCTTGTTGTTGATTATTGGAAGTAGATGCAGTTTCTTCACTAACAACAGAATCACTAAAACTAACCTCATTTCCACACGTGGTATCATCATTAAAACTATAACTAGAACAATCGCTATCAAATTCATCACCTGACTCTTCGTTTAGCAAAATTTAACTAATTTCACTGGAATACAATTTCCGCGATTTATCGACATATTTAGAAGAAATAAATCCTGAACTCGACTGCAAAGTATCGGCCATGTTTACTAACACTCTTCAACAAAACCTAGTAAACATGATTTTATTCTCTCTATTTTCTACTGTTAGCCGCCTCCTATCGATAGTGCAAATAGTTCATTTTAAAGCTAATAGATTGCAGTACATGTCAGTAAAAGAATTATATTAGTCACGTTAAAGTGATGATAGTACTCAAACGTTAAAGTTCTAAAACGTGTATACGCGACTGTAGTCTGTGTGGACAGTTTACTCCAGTCGCGTAAGCGCGTCGACAGTCCCGAAAAGGTTAAAATAGATTTTTAGATCTAAAATCAATGGTACCAAACAATATTTTAATCACAATAAGAATGAAAATATTTCTTAAATTGTAATGGATTTTCAACCTGCATTTCGTAATAATTTTTATAGTAAAATGTGTATCTAAATTATGTGTTACATGACCTTCTCCCCGATTGGAGAGGGCGAACTTGACATATATAAATGTCTTATAAGTTATTTGGGTCTGTAATTAATAGTTATCTGGAAAAATATGTGTAAAAAGTGTAAGATTGGGATTGATTTTAATAAAAAGCGCATATCAAGTTAGTTTTCATACATATACAAAGTAATTTTAGTAGTTGAAAACCAAAATATCAACTTCTGTGTTTTCATGAACTGAGGCATTCAGAAAAAATACTATTAATGATCTATCATCATTTGACAATAGATAGGAAAATTGACATAGAAACTAAAATGTATATCAGCTTCATGAGAAGCGTTAATATCAGAAAAATCTTACGATGTTATTAATAATTGAATAACCATTTATAATATTTATTATATTATGTAGGTATTACATAGCCAATCTATTTTTGTGTTTTATGTGTAGGCAAAGAAATAGATTTGAATGGAGCAAATTCAGAGCAATATCAAGATTGGATAAAAAATTTGATGAAACTTTGACTGAATATTATAGAGCATTTTGTGCCATGTGCAAAAGAGTGTGTTGTATGAAACTTAATGAAGAAGAAGGTAAATGTTTTTTTATTTATTTTATAAGATGTGTATTGAATTATAGTGATATATATTCGAGCGATAAAGCGCAAAAGACCATATCAATGATCATTTATGTATAGGCTTCGTAAAAATATATTAAATACCAATGACGAAGTCTCAAATCATATTTATTTTTAAAATTAAAAAATTAAAATTCTATTGTCATTAAATTTCTTTTTATTTCCATGAAAAGGGGAAATAATTGCATTTTCAAATCGAATGTATGTTAATGGAAACAAAACATTTGGCCTAAAAACATTAAAACATCTGCATTAACTGAGTGTACAAGTAACACCAGAAACAGGAAAGTATGCATATATGTTGAAACTAGCAGGTAGATAAAAAGTAGGCAGTTTATATACTACCTTTGTATAAGTACTACACACTTTATAGTATAGTACAACCTCGTTTATCCGGACTAATTGGGACCGGAAGTGATCCGGTTAATCAAAAATCCGGATAATCCGAAATTATAGAAAGATAAATAAAACAAAATATAAAATGATAACTTACCATTTATAATTTCCTTTTGGTTATGAAAAAACACAATATTTACACAGTCATTCAATTTACACAATACACGAAATTACACAATGTACTGTAAATCACGAAAAACATTTTAGTTACACACCTGAAATATTTTCACATGCTTTTAATTTACACAGGGTTTAGTTGTTATTTACAAAAAAAGTCATTTATCTTCCTCTGTTTTAATTCGGTGTGACGTTTATTTAAAGATTCGCCCCTGTCTATACGATTCAATGCGTCTAAATTTTGGGCCATTGTAAGCACATTACGTTTTCGTTTCGTCGCCATTTCCACGCACAAACGCTAACACACGAATATAATACTATTAACCATATCCGATCAAAAATGTAAAGAAACTAAACACTGCACAGCACGATATGGTAATGATGTATTGCGGTCGCTAGCACGTACCCGCCGGCGTAGACAATAGACAAGGTCACTGTCGTGCCACATCGGGGTAGGGGGATGGTGACGCAGAGGTCATTGCTACTCCGCTTTGTCTTTCCAGCGCATCAACAACCCGCCCTACTACCTCAAGGCCACACTGTAGTGTTGAGGAAATAATGTTTTTATCAACATTAATGTACTGTAATAGCAGATATTTCTTGTTGAAACTCCATATTCAAGGATAAAATAAAGCAAAAGCTTAAAGTTTCAAAATATTATAAATATTATTAAAAATATTATTCAAAATAATTATTAAAATATTTTGAAGCTTTAAGCTTTTGCTTTATTTTATCCTTGATTAAATTTTATATTTTTTGTTCCGGATAATCCGGACATCCGGTTGAACGAGGTCCGGATAAACGAGGTAGTACTGTAGTTAAAGTGTGCAACTCTTATATTCTGACACTTGATTTTAGAAAAACAATTTTGTTATTCTTGTATAATATTTCGTATGATAAATAAAGTATATTTCATTATTATTTAAAAATTAATGTTTCTTTCCTTTTCAGAATGCGTAGATTTATACGTTGAACCTTTACCAGAAGATAAGGCTAGGAGAACTTTAGAAAGAATTAATTTATTAAGCAAAATACGCGAAGAAGTGTTACCACATCATCACTTAGAGGACAGACTACGCCTCTGTCAAGTGTCAGCCGATGTCCCAGATTGGTGGATAGCTGGCAAACATGATAAGGACTTACTTATTGGAGTTGCAAAGTAAGTTCATTTTATACATATCTGCTTCTTCTTTTTTTTTTTTTTTAATGCACATTTATCATAGGTGGCTAAAAATGTCTCCCCACCCCCACTTCTTATTTGGACAATTTTTGTCATCGATTTGGGGCTAAATTTAGTTTATACTGTATCCCTTGTATTGCATTATGATGCTTTCAATCTTCAACAGCCATCTTGAATTCAAGTTAATGGTTTTTTAAATGGTAATACGATCATGCAACACATGATTAAATGTTGTTTATGTTCAATACCTATCTCCTACCTCTAACTATTCATGAAAATAGATCTGAAATTTTACTTCTTTTTAAATTAAAGGCATGTTTGTTTTAAACTATTTATAATACTTGATACTACATAAAATTTGGATGTAAATTCTATGATGGAACCTGTCTTTCATTAAGTACTTCTGTATAATTATACCATTCAAGTTGATATCATTTTCCAAATCATATACATCTTAAATTTTAATAATTACAAAATGATTTGGAGCTTTTATAATCTAAAACAGATCGCATCATTGAAATCAACATCTTATTTCAGTATTTATATGCCTATGACAAGATTTTAAAATATGATACTTATGATTTTTTAATTTTTTTAAATAGTTAATGAAAGAGACAAATAACAAAATATTGTGCCATTAATCCTAGCATTGAAAACCAATATTTAATCATGTCACGCGAGCATGCTTCCATTTTTTAAATGCTTCAAATCCAAAATTGTTGCCAAAAATTCTAAATGTAAAATTGAAGGATCATGAAAATTGTGAAATAAATTATGGAGAAGGGTAATTTTAAATTTTATTTCTGGAGTTTAACAGGGCTGATTTTCAGGTATTTTTTTCCCCAAAATAAATAGTTTTGATTATCTTTTATTAATATTGTGAGTTTATAGTTTCCACTAAAAGAAGTCAAGAGAAATTAAAGACTTGGATTTTCTCTTACGAGATTAAAAATTAATCTACCATATTATTAAACCTTTCAGGTGTTCTACATAAAATCCACTGAGTGTGTGTGTGTGTACGGCATGATCACTTTAGACTGAGGCATATAGCCTAAGATAGCTAATATCCTCAAACCGTCTTGCATATTTCTTCTAACAAAAAATAAACATTGATGGAAATTGTTGGACAATTATAGAAAAAATAATGTATCAACACCTCTCACCCATCATTGTCTTATAAAAAAAATAGTAAAAAACATAAAATAAAGATCCCTAGCCCTTGAATACATGTAGATGGATTTAGCCAAGACTATGTGGGAAAAGGTGTAGGTCTAGCTTGGGATTACCAAACCTATGTCAGCAGCCCCTTAGAGAGGAGGCATTCTAATTAACAAGATCTCTTCAAATAGTGTCTTGCATACAACCTTTTAATCTAAACTTGAATAAAAAAATGTAGGCTCCCCTCTCATCACAAATTATACAATATTGAGAGAGAAAAAACTTTTATCAAATTTTAAAAAATGAGTTCAATTTATTAATCAAGATTAAATACAGTGAATTTGTATTTTCACTAAAGCCTATAGATCACTAAGTAGTACCTGCCCCTAAGTTGGGGGAAGTCCATGAAAGGACACTTTAGGGAAAACTTTCATTCCATGATTTAAAAAAATGATATATCCTCGTCTTACCGGTGGGTGTAATCTGCCAAGTGTTATAATTAATTATGTTTATATCATTGCTTAAAACATGTTCAAATATTCTGAAGGATTTCTAATATTAGTAATTAGAGAAATAGTTGATTTACATACTTGATGAATATCAAGTTAAATTCTAAATAAGTTTTGTTATAATACATTCATTTATTGTTTTAGGCATGGCTTGGGACGAACAGATTTTTTCATTTTAAATGATCCAGAACTTTCATTCAGAGAGATAGTGCACAAAAATATGATGTCAGTGAAAAATGAAGGAATGGGAAGCAATCAAAAATTAGAAAGGCCAGAAGATATTCTCCGATTAGATCGTAATGAGATAGTTGTTAAACTAGAAAAAGGAGAAGGTACACTTAAGATTGAGAAAGTAGGTGTAAAACAAGAAACTGTAAATAATACGGAAAATAATGAAGTTGAAATAACACTAAAAACTGAAGTACCGGTTGATATAAAAGAAGAGAAAGTTGAAGAACCGAAATGTGTTCCTAAAGTTGAGGAGGATGTTGAAACAAAGATAAAAGAAGAATCTGTGATAAGTAATCTAAAGGAAAGCAGTTTAGAAATAACTGAAAAGAAACAAGAATGTGAGGTTAGTGCTGAAGAAGTAAAAGAAAATATTGTTCCACTTATTGCAGATACAAATATAGTTGATGATAAAAAAGATGAACCTATGGATGTAGATCAGAATAAGCATGTGAATGAAAATGTGGATGACAAGAACCATAAGACGGAAGATAATAATATTGTAGTAGAGTTTTCAAAGAAACCTGAACCAGAATCTACTACAGAAGAGGATGGAAAAACTAGTGAAAAACAATTTTTAGAAGAAAAGTGTAGTGAAAGTTTAGATACAACTATTATAGAAAATTGCCCTGAGCAAATGTTAAAAGATAAAAGTACTGCAGTGAATCCAACAAAAATTGACGACAGTGTAAAAAGTGATAAAGATGGTGATAAAAGGAGTGAATTAATTATAACGAATATTAGTGAATCTGTGAAAAGTGAAGTAGATAGAACCATGGTGAAAGAAGAAGTGAAAAGTGAGGTGAAGAGTAGTTTAGAAATTGTGAAAAGCACCATAACTAGTAATGCAGAGGCTGTGGATAGGTTTAAAGCCATGTTTCCAGAATTGGAAGTTATGCACAGATTACCAGAAATTGATACAACTGTCATTTCAGAAAAACATTCATCAAGAGAAGCTACTGTAGCACAGCTCCTGCAGCAGAGTTACCAGAACCCAATAAAATGGCCTAAAGTAAGTTTACACCTTCATTGTGTTATTTTATTGTTATTACCATAAAACAAATACAATTTTTTTCTATATTGTGTGTGTACGATGTAATATCAGAAGAGCTAGTAATAAATTATTTTGCTCCTGCCACAATACAAGCTGAAAGTACGGGACCATAAATCATTGTATTTTTAAAGTTAGATCAATATTCCAATTTCTTTAATAATTATGTCCCTGTATCTCATTATTGACTTCCAAACGAAGACTAATAAAAATTAGTTACTTCATTTGATTTGAAATTTATCACATGTTTTCCTATAATAGTGGAGAGTACAATTTTAAGCACTTTTTGATTTCCCAGGCTGAAGATTTTCCCTAGCTATACTGATTTGACTAAAGTTTGCTACATTAGTTTGATTTTTTTCCTCTTTTGAACAAAAATGTGTGTGCTTGATTATGTATATGCTTTAATTTGGTAAAATTTGATTAAACATTCTTTCCCACAATTTGCCGATGTAATTTCATTTTCTCTTCAGTATAGTCTACCTTCTATAATAGACTCTTTTTAGATCACACTTAAGAAGATCCCAAGGGAAAAAATAGCTTTTAACTTCAGGAAGGGAAGATTTAACTTTAAAGTATTGGTTTATGTAAACAAAATAATGATTCAGTGAAAATGTTCATAATTGTTATAAAAATAAATATATGGTGTTAATATTTAAAAAAACAATTATCCTATTGTTGATTGTTTCAAAGAATGTGTTTCTATCATTGAGTATGAACTCTACCTTTGTTTTCATTTTTAAAGAAAGAAATTTCTGTTTGAATTTAATGAGAAAAAAGGTAATTTTATATCTTTTGTCAATTGGTTAAGTTAATTTTTTTTTAAACTAGATAATGCAGAATGGAGTTACGTTAACTATTAACTAAATGAATAACATTGTGTTTTTTCAGGACCATGCATTGCAAGTGCGATTACAACATATAGTACACTGTGTTGAACATAAAGAATGGCCTGTAGGGCGAAACTTTTCTGCTTACTCCGGTGGGTCAGTGAGCACAGGTGTAGGATTATTAGGTGATGACCATGATACTCCAGATGCCACGTGTACTCCTACATCTACGCCTCGATCAGTTTCTGAAGGATCAGAAGTTATTACAATTACAACTGATCATTCAAGACAAACAGCACATTCATCTCAGAGTATGAAACGAAAGAGGCACATAGCAATTGATGTCGAAACAGAAAGAGGTACTTTATTTTTATTGAATAATATTCAAATGTGATAATTTGCTCATTACAATTTCCGCATGCAAGATTTTTTTTTTTACAAATCCCAAAACCATGGTAATTGTTGCCTCCCTTATTGGCCATTTTTAAGATATATGAGGTTGTTTAAAAGAAAAGACTATATCTTCAAGATTAGATATTATACATGTAAATGGAGTGCCATTTCATTTAAGGATACTCATTACCAGATGATACAGCCAACCTTAATCTTACATCTTATTAAATTGTAGATATAAACTGATGTAATAATTGGGAATTTGTTCACAACATCCAAATAATCATTTGTAGAAGTAATTAAAGACAACCAATTGTCTAAATAATTTTCTGATATCTTCGAATTATACATACCCGATTACTTCAAAATTTACCATTACGTAAATCCATCTTAAATTAAAAGTAAGGGTGCAGAAATACACAATTTTTAGGGACTAAAAACTATAGTAATTACATCATTCCAGTGTTTTAACTATGTGTGATAATATGTACAATTATATTTTGTATATAAAATAATGTCACTCATCTTGTTATTCAACTTCTAAGAGAGATGTAGTGGATTTAAATAAACCATTTTACTGAAAGCTGGCTGCTCATTTAAAAACCTTTACTTTTATAACAGAGTTAGTATTTGTACAAGGTGATTGAAATAAGAGTTGCAGCCGGTTTTCACTGAAACCATAAGAGTTACAAAAAACTTTGAATTGGTGATCTTTTGAAATTTGTTCCCTTATTAAATGATATTCTTTAAATGTTTATCACTATTTTTCCAGAGTATTATTTAAAATAAACTGCTTTTTAGACTGGTAAGATTTTAACAGTAGTAGTAGTAATGCTTGTTTTATTTATTTTTGGTATAAGTTAATAATAAGATTTTTTAAAATTTTTTTTAAATTTTTATAAAACATTAAAAACCTATTGTGAACTTTTCAAATAAAGAGTGAATCAACAAGTAAGGATAATGATTCGAATTTACCCCTAACCACAATCACTGGAAACTTTAAAATAAAACACAATTATTTGATTAATTGTTCTTTATTTATTTTTTCCACTAAATGCCCTGATGTACATTAATTTTATTTCATTAGTAGATATGTAAGTTTAGATTTAGTTTAGAAGCAAGACCCTCCGATGATGATAACCATGTTATCGAAATGTACATCAGGGCATTTAGTGGAAAAAATAAATAAAGAACAATTAATCAAATAATTGTGTTTTATTTTAAAGTTTCCAGTGATTGTTGTTAGGGGTAAATTCGAATCATTATTGTGAATTTCACCACAGTGCTCAACAAGATTGTAACAAGTAAGAACTTTGTTGGCTTAAATGTAGTGTATTTTTATGAACACTTTAAAAGTCTATATCTCTGCTATAAATGGCTATTAATTTTGTTTTAATGTCGGAAAAGAAGTTTTTTGTAAAATTTGTGGAGTTAAAATTCGTTATGAAATTATTATTAAATTTATTATTTGTTAAAATTTGACATAATTTATAACTATGTCAGGAATCAAAAATGTGGCTGTAAATGAAGCTAAACTTGTAAATAAACACCTGTATATGAAATATTAAAAAAATATTGTAATTTTTCCCAAGATATAAAAAAGTTTTATCATTTATTATTGTCAATGACGATGTAAAAAAAAAAAAAAAAAAAAAAAAAAAAATTAAAAAAAAAAAATCAAATTTATTGTTACTAGAAAAAATCGGTAGCTAAATAAATTAAGCCCATTTTGAAAAATTCCCTAAAATATAAATATTATTAAAATCAAACTTGTAAAATGCCATATTTGAGAGAAAAGTCTATATAATATTTGAAGTTAGTTTGTCCGGAATCAAAAAAGTTGTTGTTAGCCGAACTAAAATTTCTACATAAATTCATTGTATATCATACAAATGCATTTTGTAATTTTTCCCAGGATATAAAAAAATTTTATCACTTACCTGTCAATAACATTCTGTAAAGAAAAAATGATCACTTTAGTAAATTGATATTAGACAAAATCGGTTATTCAATATATAAACACAAAATGATGGGCTAGGCCTAAAACATAAAATACAAAAATAACTTCACTGAAATAATATTCACTTGAAACAATAAATTACATTTTATAAATTGAATTTACTACATATTTTCACAAAAATGTATGTATTGACTTGTATTCACTTACTAAATTCACAACTATACACTTACAAAATGAAAACTAAAATTCCACGCACTTGCTCAATGAATTTCTCAATAAATCGAGTACCTTGGAAAATATTACTCAGATTTAAAAGATGTAAATAGTACGATCAGAAAGTACGATGTAAATAGCTGAAATAATACCTTTTAATAAGTAAGAAGAAAAGAATATGAAATAACCATACATGTTTAAATCCCTCGAATACTCTAATGGCATCAGGGTCGGAAGTGAATAAGAGTTGGTCAAGAGAAGCCTGATACAAAAGATGAAAGAAAGTGAAAACCAATAACACACTTACAACATATGATTTAAAACTTTAATTTTTCATATTTTTAAAAAAATGTTATTTATTGCTACAAACACCATACATTAAAAAAAATAAAAAATCTATCTTCATTCCTATTGGTTGACAACATTTCTTTTTAAATTGTCTCTTTTCAAGATGAAGATGAATATGATTTTTTCAAAAAATATCTTTAAATGATCGCGAATTGTGTAATATAATTTAAATTTTAATTAGGGGGGGGGGAAAGGCAAACTACGGTGCATAATTAATATTAAAAAGATCCTTTAATGTATTTGATTGTAGTAAACTACAAAAAAATCTATGTTAAATCCAGCTTATATTTAAAAAAATATTTTAATTCATAAGTTTATGTAGTTCTAAATTAAGTTTACAATTAAACAATAACTGTAAACAATATTGGGCTGAAATTGAAGTCTTCTGTATAGTAAAAGAACATTTTCAGTGTATAGGTGAGGGGGGACAAAACTGTGTTTATTATCCATAAAATGGTGACCCTTTGATATAAACTTCAAGTTGAACAAATACAATTAGTTTGAATTACTCTCCTATATTGTTATTTATATATATATATATTTAAGGGAAATTGGTTGTTTTTGAATTTTAAAAATGTAAAGATAATGTATGTTGCATAATTTCCTTTGGGAGGGGGCGGGTAGAAAAAACAAGATACACAGGAAGTGACAGTAATTTTTCTCGCAGACATGTGAATTTAGGATGTGGAAAGGGTAGCTTATTGGCAACCCAATAACGAAACGCAAAAACCGATTTAATTCATTTGATGTTTCCTATTGAGACTGGAACAATATTTACCACATCATTATTGAAAGTATGTACAACAGAGGGAAAATAATTGGTATTTTTTGTTTGACGTTTATAGCTTTAAAACATTTTGTGTACTTAGAAATACTATAATAATTACAAAATTGACCACAGTTTTTATTAAAACACGGCAGTTAAACTATTTTTGTGGGATATGGGACCAACTCAAAATATATTTTAAAAATTAATGTTATCAATATGATTTTATTTATTTTTAAAATGTTGATTTATTTGATAAATGCTACAGTTTAAAATGAGATGTTTCGTGCCAAAATTGAATACCATGTAGTTATTATACTCGTTGCTACCATTACACTTGTTTGAGCTCAATAATTTTTGTCGTGTTATAAGTGTTCTTCCCCCCCTCTCTTCCTCCCACCATCCCCCTTCCCCCCTCCCTCTAATGTGACTCAGGAAGACTTGGTTTTAATAATCAACCATAAAATTTGCTCTTTCTAATAAATAATCAAATCTGCAAAAATATTTTAAAATTAATCAATAAACTTGGTACAGGCAGTCCTCGTTATAAGCGGTCCAGCTTTACGAGATTTCACGTTTATACTGTTTAAAAATGTTAAACGTTTCTTGAAAGATTTTGTATTTGAGTTGAGTTGCACTAAAGTTAAACAAAACTCCTTCAATTACTAAAATCCTTTTTGACATAAGCCTACTTGATTAATATCAATACTAAGCTGTAGTACAGTATATATGACGTTTTATTTGCTGCTATCGCACTAGGCTATAAATAGTCCCCATTATGTGGGGTTTCGTTTTACGCGGCACTTTGCCAGAACGCATCTACCTCTTATAACGGGGACTACTTGTAACAGATTTACGAGATAATAATCATTATTCTAATATCAATAAATTCGAAATTATTACGAAGAACATAATACTACCAACTTAAACCTTTTCTTATGTTATCTATTACTAGCACCAATACTATTGAATGCTGGAACCAGATGACATAATGAAACCAATCTGGATTAATACGACTTAACTTTCTTTTGTTATTTATTTATTTTAATTGCATATTTTTAATATTAAATGTTGAGCTTGACTTATGAGAAAAACTATACAGTACAACAAACACACAGAACACAATTCTCATAAAAAAATACGCCTAAGTTGTGGTTTGGTTGGTGTAGCTGGTTTATCACTGAAGAGGACGACCTTGTCGTTGAAACGCGTCTGATACTTAGGCGTATTTTTTATGAGAATTGTGTTCTGTGTGTTTGTAGTACTGCATATTTTTAAAGTTATAACGGATTATTAAAATTGAGAGTTATTTTGCATCTCGTCCATCCCACACTGTTTGTATCACACATGGATATATGATATTTCAACATAAATCATACTAATACAGCAATTGTATACACCACCACCACCCCCTCCCCATTTTATAGGACTATATGTATTGGAAATTTCCAGGATCTGAAAATTGGGATATGTACAGGTTTTTTTAAACATTAATTGTGATATAGATCATAAATTTCTATAAAGACAATTCAGACTAATAAATTTTTTTTTCTCTTGTTTATTTCCAGCAAAACTACATGCTTTGTTAAATAGCACGAACTTACAAATGTCTCATGCCATGAAAAATTCACCGGCTAGTGCGTGGGAAACCAATGATGAATCCTTATCAGAAGAATCAAGGTAAGAAGAAAATACTTAGCTAATAATAATTTAAGCTATTAGGTGTTAATTTTTCATTTTGTGGATCTGTTTGTACAGAAGGAGTCTTGTACATCATTGGTGTTAATACATAAAGTAGACTGGCACGCTGCACATAATGAGCTAAGGTTAACATAATGTTGGAAATAACTAAAGTTTCAGGTACATAGTGTTTTCTGTAACCTAACCGAGGCGTTTGACTGCCTAATTCGTAATATATGAAAAGTGGTTTCATTTATAAGGTGGAAAACTGTGGTGCCCCTCGAAGATCAATATTATGGTAACATCTTTCAATATGCTGATGATGAATCAATATACAGTATATGTTCAAAAGTAAAAAATGTAATCCAATTTATCAGTATTATTTCAAATGAACTTTCCGCTCTGAAGGCTGGTTTTCAATAAATGGATTCAATAACAAGGTTGTTTATTTAAAACTTATAAATCCAAAATTAAAGATTGGAAAACTAATGGAATTCTCATATTGATTTTACATTGAGAATCTTTAAAAAATCTACTAAGTTAAAATAATATTTTTATTAAGAATTTTCAGAAAAAGATTCTTCAAATTATTGTATTTTTTATTCTTGTTTAAAGATGAAAACCACACGATCATCATTATTATTATTTTTTAATAGAACCTTCGAAAATTCTTATTAGCTTTAGAATTAGAAATGAACAAGAGTTGGTCAAGAGAGACCTGGAAAGAAACATGAATGAGAGGGATCTATCTAGGGTTAAGCTAATACCAAAATTGACCAATTATTTCCGATACCAATCCTTTGAGATCAATACCTTCAATTCTGATACAAAGAGGGAGGTAATACAGAAAGGCCTTACAGAAGGAATAGAGAGAGAGAGAGTAAAGATGAAGCTAAGAATGGTCCTAATACCGAGACTATGGTGGTGGGGAGGTTATTAAAGAAAGAAAAGACCAATTGTTACCTTCATTTGCAATGACAAATTGGCATATATCTATGGGAATAAGACCATGGGCGTATCCAGCGAGCGGCAGGAGGGGCAGCTGCCCCCCCCCCCTGGTAGCAAAAAATAAATCTTTATTATACATTTTGTTGCTGGAATTTAATACAATTCTTGAAATAACTATTTTAATAATCAATTGTATATTGAATGACCATGGCTTGCCCCCCTCTAGTTTTGATCCTGGGTATGCCCTTGAATAAGACGATTAAATTTATATATATATATATATATATATATGATGTCCAGTTACGATTGTTGATGATTAGAGCTCTGAAGAATAAAGTTAGTTTAATAATTGTAATGGTTTATTATAGTGTCAAATTAACTCGGTTGCATTCAATTAAACTATCATTCAAGATTATGATTATTTTCAATAATCGGTGGTTAGCGAATTAGGCATGATTAGACCTCATTAAATGTTTTCAAACTTAGATAATGTTGTAAAACAAGAAATACAAGTACATGTATTAATTTATTATATAATGTTAAATTAACTCGTAATCAGTGATTAGTGATTACTGACATAGTACATAAGGGTCTCCACAAAGGTTCAAAATAAATATTGAAAATTCAACCTGACAAGTTGTATTAAATATTTAGATCCAGAGAAAAATATCTGTTCTATCCTCTTAAGAACTTTTTATTGTCATAAATATTGCTAGATTTTACAAATTGAAATAAAAATCAAACATGGCACACCCGCACGCTTGTGTCACTAAACAAAATATGAACTTCAAGTTCTGCCATTTAGAGTGAAAAAGTAAACCTAAAGGACTAGTTGCCTTTGAATAGAGTTTTGTTTCCTTTCAGTTAGACAGATTCATCAAAAAACTTGTCATATAATAAAAGTATTACTTTCTCATATATGCACAATATAAAGTAATGTATTTATATTTTATTGAATGAGTGTTTATTTGCTAGGCTTTTAGTACGATAATACTCGTTAACTGAAGAAAACAGAATTGCTTTCATAATCTGTGTAATTTAACTATATGACATTGACAGAAGAAAACTGTTAAATTTTTATCAGCGTAGCTTAATATTCTTTAAATTTATTCATTTTCAGAAATAATTAAGTATTGTTAAACTGGAAAATTATTGTATAGTTTTTATTAAATATTTTGTTAGGGGTTTTATTTTGCATATTTTATTCGTTTTCTTCTAATTTTTTAAAATAAAAAAAATAGTGTTGGCCTATGTTAAAATCGAATTGGTCATGTTTTATCAGTTTCTTGAAAATTATAAATGAAATATCATTTGCTATATCTATAGGCTTTAACAAATCCCACAAAAGTTTCTGGAATTATATCAGCAGAAAACTTAGGTAGGAAATGACAGCCATTTTCAGATTTCATTGTGTAGGCCCAACAGGTTTATTGCTAATGAAATGAAACCAAAATTAGATCTCGGTGTGTCGCATTTGTTCGTAAACTTGGTTAAAGTGTTATTAAATTTTTGGTTCACTTTTCCTCAAACCCATTTACAAGGTACGCCTAGAAAGTACACTGCTTTTATTTTAAATCATAATTAGATTAGGATTTGAATATTATACCTCGCCTAACATAATTTTCACTGTTTTAATTAATAATCTTGATTCGAAATCATTCAATATGATCATAAGATTTTTTATTCATATATTATTTAATTATAAAACGGAATCTAAAAAGGTCCCTAATAAAATAAATATAAAATGGCACAAGTATATTTATCCAATTTTATTTTATGTTGTGAAAAAAGCAATTTTTAGTGTTTGTATTCATTGTATAATGTTACGATTGTCTATTTCTTGTCCATAATTGATACATCTCCTCATGCCTCTCTTTAACACTTTACTCTCTGTATTGAATATTCTTCCTTCTTCCTGTACAACCACTGTTTTTTTCCACAATATTCTTTTTCCTGCAAGATACAATTTTTTATTATTTTTTTATTTAGGTCTTTCCAAATATAGTCCATAACTTAATAATCTTTTTAAAAAATAAAACAATTATTGATAAATTATTTGATGAGTTAAATCTGATATTTTCATTAACGTAGGTTACGTGTACAAGTGTTTGTGGATTCGCTATTTACATGTTAAATAATTTTTATTATTAGAATTAGATTCTCTCGAATCTCAATATGAGTGAAGAGTTAGGGTGAACTTGAGTATGGCTTTTTCTTATCCAATGGCAGTTTAGGTAATTAACCAATTACAAAAACTATCAATATCAGTATGTGCAGAGGAATAGAGATATCAATATATGAAGTAGAGAAATAGAAAGTGAGGAGTAATTCTATAGAGTATCTATTTTTAAGACCAGAAATTTTTTTTACTGATGCTATCTTCGGAATCCAAACTACTAAGATGTCTGTTTCCTAAGACTAATTTATATTACAGTTTGGTAGTTTCATTGGATTTACTAGTTATATGAACAGCCAACAGCAGTTATTAATTAAAAAATTAAACCAAATTGAAAATATAACAATATGCACTTGGTGAGGAGAGGGGTGCAGAACTCAAGTCTAGATCCAGCTTGGATAACTTGGGGTTACTACACCCATACTCGATATAAATGACCGCCTGATTATTGCAAATTCACCTAAAGTACTCGCATTATAAAAAAAATCTTGAATTTTAACTTTACCTTCTATTTATGATTATATGAACTGAATGCCAATTTGGATGCCTTTATGTATGGTCAAACACGTCCACAGCTATTATACAAAGAGGCAAAAACAAACTGAAGCATAAAATATATCGATTTAACATTTATAAATCGTCAACAAAATGTATAATTACTAGGTAAATCAGAGAGTAGAAGTGTTTTAATCATTGAAAGAATGTTTCACATCATAATGAATTATATTTTATAATAATTATACAGTGAGGACGTCTTCATTCGAACTCATGGTAGTCCGAATGGTCTATGTAGCATAATGAAGTTATGTTCGGAAAATTAACAGTAATAAAAAAATATTTGATGCCGCTGTAATAAAAGATTTATCGATTTTGTTCAAATTTTGGTAAAACGTGAAAGATTATGGACCAAAACCCGGGTCCAAATCACAAATTAAAAAAGAGTTTGATTTTGGAATAAATGTTAAAATAACAAACGAACCTTGTTTGCTGTCATTAAGCTCTAGTTTATTAAATTAGATTTATAGTAGGACAAGTTTGACAACTACCAAACTGATATTATTATCACGAAAAGTTTTGTTTGGTGGCTATTTTGTTTTCACTGTTTATTTTTCTTCAGAGCAATGAGGTTTACATGTTTGAAAATAAAATTTTATACCCCAATCTACATTTTTGTTTTGTTTTTCAGGAGGTCTACACCAGTAACTCCAAATCTACAGCCTCCACCAGCACACCAACATGCTCATCAAACTTCGCGGGTACTGTCAACGCCCTTTGACCTCAAGTTCCATGCACATTCTACTCCTAAACCTACACTTTCCCCAGCCAGTACTGTGATCCCTGGCACAGCCAGCACACTTACACCTATAGATCTTTCGTCTGGGTATGTAGGCAGTTGAATTTACTCCTATTTACATTTACTTAAGTTAACCTGTATACACTAGCTATATTTGCAGTCCGCAACAGTGGAAATCTGACTTTTTGTGTATATCCTTAATTTACCCAGTTCCCATTTGCTGAAACAACACTATTTAGAGTATTTAGTAAGCTCAGGGCACTATACTAATATATAAAATCTATATTTGATTTAACCTGATAAAGTAGAGGACATTTTAGGACCTAAAGTTATTTATTAAATGAAATTATTAATTTACTCGTACCTTTCGTGTTGTTATACATAAATTAAAATCATGGATATCTCATATTTTTGTTTTATTAAGTTCTGTAGGCATATATGATAGACAATTTTTCTTTCTTTAAAAATGCATTTTGGAGCAATATGTTTGATCAAAGAATAACCAACAAACCGAACCATTGATTCTCCCCCATCACTACCAATTGTTTTGGTACCTTAACTCATCTAGAGGTAACCATAACTAAATCAACTCAGTTACTGATAAAACGTGCTATCATTGAAAATGCGCACTAAATATGTTCAAAGTTCTGAATTTATTTATTTTTAATAGCAAAAGGTGGTTATAACACAGGAACTACTTTACTAATTTCAAACAAGTTTTCTCAATTACCCTTGGTGGCAAATATAAATCTAGAAACTACTGGATCAATTTGAATCCAACAAAGACTCAACCTGATCAGATATCGTAGCTACTTACGACAACAAAAATGCATGAAAATAAGATCGGCTGTTCTCAAGATACAAGCTTACAGATGAAGTTGTTCTAAATTTTATTAAACTGAGTGATAGACAAAAGCCACGAATTGGAAGTTATTTTGAAACTTACTCTTAATTGAGGTTAAACGATTTTTTTTTTTTTTTATAATAATACTTTTATTTCAATCAAAAGTTTCTAACATGGATCATCAGATTCAACATAAAATAAAATTGAGAAAAAAATTCATTATATAACATTTCATTATATAAATTGAGAAAAATGATAACAATATATGAGTTAAATCTTGAAAAAAGAATTGGAACTTCATAAGACATTACAAAATAAAATCTTATTATGGAACAACAAATAAATTGAAAATTATTCAAAGTTCAAACAAAACATAAACACAACAATATCAGAAAATTATAAAACAATAGCTGAGGCAAGTTTTATCACAATCTGTTTGTTGGGTAATGAAATATGTCACTTTATATTTAGTCTCTATAGTTTGATAGGCTATGAATAACACTTTTCATAATTATATGAATGAAAACCAAGATATAAGTATTTGACATACTTGACAGTATGTATTTGACAAGTATAAGTACTTGACAGCTAAATATTTATTTTCTGATAACCTAATCAGTTTGTATATCTAAAACAACTCATACATTTATTAACACAAGTCTTAATTCGGGGAGGGGTTTGTGCCGGCTTCACTCAAGTGGGTTGGAAAATGAAACTTTTTCTCGTACACAAATGAAATTAAATAGTCCGGCCTATGTCCCAATAATTATAACTAAATGGAATCAAAGTTATGGTATATTAAATAAAGAAAATAATGTTGAAAATGAGAATGAATGTGTGGATTAAAGTTCAAAAGTGCAACTCAATTAATTTATTTAGTCCTTGTAATCACTTCAATAATATCTATTTATATTACTGCCTCTTAGCCTCAAAGTTCAAACATATAAAATTGGATATTCGACTTAAACGTGAATGGTAATAAATGTCTGAAAAGGGATTGATCTCACCAGATTTTTAAACTTGGTTTTGCTATTTTCTTATTATTATCACTTGAAATCGACTTTGAAAGATTATTTTATTATACCACACTGTTTATTTTATCTTGAGGTACAATTCTTGGTAACATCTTGTTGGATTAAATGGCTGTATATGGATAATATGTTTTTCAAATTTGGAAACCGTCGGTTTTCATCCAGTCTTTTTCCAACAATGACAATTTCTTCTCTCTTCTTCCAAAATTAGCTTCACAGAAGTTTTTTGAGGATCCCGCCTCCTGTATCGCAAGTGCAAGTATGTGTGTGTAGCATAAATTAATGGAAAATGATTTTTTTTATTTTTTTTAAGAAACTTAATTGCTTATTTGAGAAACAGAGTTTTATGTGGGAAAAATATATTAAACATAACATGGATCAAATAACTTCTCTTATGTCGATGGTTTTTTGGATTTATATTAGGGATGGGTTGGTTCCATTATATTTTCGGTTCTCTGTTCCCGGTTCTAGAATCAGATCAATTCTCGATTCTGCCAGTTCCGGTTCTATTTAATATTCAAGGACTTTAACAAGAATTTGAGAGTAGAAATATAATATTTAATTTGAATACTGAAATGTATTTAAATAGGCTATGTACAGATAATTAAATAAAAGTATTCAACTAAGTTAAGTTATATTAAATATGGTTTTATTAGACCTACCAGACAACATAAGTATAAATAAATTTGGTTATACCCTAATCTAACCCTACTGATCTAAGTATAAACTAACTTTAAGAAATTTTGAAGTAGCCTACTGAAACTTTTTTAATTTTCATTTTAAGTTTTTGTTCAAGTACATTAACATTTTTACCCACTCAGGGTCTAGCTTGTTTCGTTTGGTGTCCACTATGTTTCCAGCAGTACTAAACAGTCTCTCTCTAAATACTGTTGCTGGTGGCACACATAAACACTTATTAATTAATTTTTTTAATCTTAAATATTGGCTATGTTCCCACCAATACTGTCCTACTTCCTTGGCACTGTTTTCAGGATTCATGAGGGGTTCAGCTAAATACTATTCCAGTTCATCATTCACGTTATTCTTGTGGGCATTATTAGAAAATGTTGTCAAAATGTTCTTATATTTGGTCCATATCTCTTTATCCGATTTAGTGTGGTTATCGATACTCTTACCACAATTTTCTTCACTATCAAGTAAACTTTTCCTATCAGATAAAAGTGTTCGTTTAGCAAAGTCCAATTTACTCTCACTTGAAAATGGTTTTTCTTTAAATCTAGGATCAAGAAGGATTCAGGTCCAAGGAAAATGTGATCTTCAATGTCCATGAGGAAAGCAGATCATTCTTTAGCCCTTGAAGTCCTAACTAGAACTTTTGGGTACACATGTTTCCATTTGATGAATTGACTTCTACTATGGGAATTGTCTGAAAATGCATATTCCTAAGTCAAAACTTAAATGCAGGTCTAAAAATAGTTCACAGTTAGGCTAATAAGTTCTTGCTTACATTTTCGTGATACAAAATTAATACCATATTTCAACTAGCCAGAATAAGAAAACATTATCTCAAAATGTGTTATCCACAAATTAAATAAAATGTATTGTGTGTATCCAGGCACACAATATATCTTTCGAATATTTTCTAATTATTTCTTGGAGTTTGAAAGTGTTATTCTTTGTTAATTAAATGAAATACTTTAATAACTTCCATAATTAAGTAGCCTGAAAATGTAAATATTGCTCACTTTAAGTTTTACCACGTACATAAATAAATAATGACTTCATAGTCAATTTCTATCAAATTTTAATACGGTAAGTTATAATGGTAAATGTTTACAATTCAAACCCAAGTTAGATTAATTTTTTTAATTTTAGTACACCTTAGTCATATAATAGGGTTTTTTTAGGAGCACATTTTTTCACCACAAAAATGACATTTCGAAGTCTACAATGCATGGGTTTGTATATAAAGGTCTGGTCAGGTGGCTATATATATATAACAAAATAAACAACAAAAATCAATAAAACAAAATTCTTATAAAAGTCATTCTCTCATCTAACAGTGTATAGGCTTAACTCCTCATAAAAAAAATATATATACCGCTATATATCCTTAAGTAATATATGTAGTACAAGAATAACGAGGGGGGGGGAAATGGGCCTGAATTGTAAACATTTACCATTATAATAAGCTTATTAGAAGAATATAGTTGATTTACTGCTCTCTTCTTCTATTAGGCCTACCACATAGTGCTTATTTTAACTCACCACAGAAATTGTAGATGATTCTTTGCTTAATTGCAGAGTTGCTGTATCAAAGACTTCAAGTATGTCAACACCAGCCTCTATTATTCTCTAGTCATACATTGTTAACATTTAATTCATCTACAGAACATTTAATTTCCCCATTTGAAGCAGCCATCACTAGTTTATTTTTTGTTCCAATAATCTTTGTAACATGTTGGAGCGTAGAATTCCATCTGGTAGATCGTCCTGTAATAATTTATGTTCAGGAATTCCCATTTGTTTCTGACATTTGTGCAAAAGTTTTGTATTTTTTGCAGAGTGTTTGAAGCTGCCTGCTAAGTTATTGTACTTTGAAATGAAAATGCTATTTTTGGTATTACCAAGGAACCCATCTTTGATGACCAATTGCAGAGTATGAGCAGTGCAAGACACATCATTAAATGTTGATATGTTTAGGGCAGCTTTAATATCTGGTCTGTTATCTTGTACAATCACCACCACTTTACCAGTAAGATTCCATTCTTTAACTTTTTCGATTGGGAACTACAGTAGGTTTTGTGCTGTATGACTAACTTCAGGAAGTGGTACAACTTCTAAGGATTTGTGTTGAATTTCTAAAAATGTTTCACAGCTTGTGCTAAAATAGTGCAAGTTGTCACCATGTAGTCATTACCACTAATGGATGTCCACATATCAGTGATAAAAGCCACATATTGCACCCTCCTTCAAGTCTTCTTTTACAGATTTACTTAACTCAAAATACATTACAGGGAATTGTAAAGTGTGGTTCAAGGTGTGACATCAAATTACAAAAACCTTTGTTTTCCACTATACTGAATGGCTGTAAATCTAAACATATCATTTATGCAATGAGCTTTGTAATTTGCTTTGAACGGGGATCAGTGTTTTAAAACTTAGAAATTTTGTCACACATTTCAAACAGGGTAGGTTGTTTTTTTTTCTTTTTTGTGGTCATATTACTTTTGGATAATGTATTGGGAAAATATCAGTGGATTTTAGTTGATCCTGGTGAAACACATTTATGATGATATAGATAATGACAACGTCAGTGGATGTACAAGATTATGTAGACATCGGAGACAAATAATTTGTTGAGGTAGAGGGGTTTAACAAATTAAAATCGGAACCAAGCCTAGAACTTGTGCAGTCATCTAGGGCTAAATCAGTTTATGTTATTAGTGATTGTGTGAAAGTAGTTTGAGGATTTAAGAATTTTGACATTAAGTCTTTAGATGAATCATTAGGCGATTCTTTAACTAACTATGGCATTTTGGACAACTTAGTTTGACCGTTAAACTTTTCCTTAGATTCAGATTTTATTTTATGTTATGTACTTTTAATAAATTTATTTTCATGGTTGATGTTGATTTAGAAACTCCTCTTGAAATCAGTTTTGAACATAAATTACATTTTGCAAAAAGTCCATCACTGTCAATGTCTATTATAAAATATTTCCATACTTTCGATGCCATTTCTGATGCACTACTGGGATTAAGTTTCCACTCATCACTAGTATCCTAACTAAACTAACTAAACTTAACATTAACTGACTGATGTGGTAACTAAAAACTAAAACAAAAATATTGTAATATTTAAAATATATTAATGAAACACTGCACAGAAATTGAATACTTTACAATAGCAGCGATAATAACTTAGTGTTAGTTGCAGTAACTGCAACTAACTTGGCTCGTTGTGTTCAGCTCAGCGTAGTCGGGAGGTGCTGAAATTGAATTTTCTGCGATTTCAATTATTGAAGTTCCAGTTATTTCCAAACTCTTCCAAGTAGTACGTTCGGAATCAAAACATCTATAATATTCCGAGCGCCAACGCAATCTTAGTCAGTCGAATATTATTACATAATAAACCGAATCGGATTCGGATTATTATGTAAACATTAAAAAGTTTTTTATTTTATTAGTAAACGTTCTCCCCAAAATTAGATGTTTTTAGCTTTTTGCTTTATTTTTTACTACATACCTTCCTGCATCATAATAATAAATTTTTTTTGATCATTGTTCACTTTTTCACCAAAAGAAACACTGCATTTGTCGATTTATAACACGAATTGTAGCAAATTTGTTGATTTTCAGCTTCAATTTTAGTCAGGTATATTTCCTTCCCTAACCTGACCTTCACGTAAATAAGTAACAAATGCCTATAAATAAGTCAATCAACATTAGGCATGGTTGGTACTTGGATGGGCGGTCGCTTGGGAACGGAACACCGCGTGCTGTATCTCGCAATGTACGTTAATACACTGAGAAGCTAACGCTGTGCGTTAATTCTCAGCTGTTTTCACTTTTTATCAACATTAGAAGTAGACATTACGGATTTGCTTAACCTATAAATATGTTCATAGAATACATTTTATTTTTAATTTCAATGCATTCAGTTTCTGAAACTCTTACGCGTTTTTCATATAGGCTTATCACGGATAGTGTATATGAAATATATTGACACTAGCAGTTTTTGACAGTTGCACTTAAATGGCGAAATATGTCTACTTGCCAAGTGATACATATGACAGAGAGCAGAGATATACACTGTAACCAGTTCACTTAGCCTTTTTTCTTTTGCAATTATTTTAATAATTTATTAATTTTAAAATAAATTAATTTTATTCGTAAACTCTTTATGAATAATCACAGAATTATTTATATATTGTTTGCCAAATTATTCACATCGACCAACAAAATTATTGTTATTTTAATGGAGTGTTTAGTTCTTGGTTCTGCGAAGAACCGATGGAATCGAGAACCGACCCCATCCCTAATTTATAGTAAATTTTGAGTGCCTCCTGGGATGTTTTGCCGACAAGTTTTTTTATTCAAAATTGTTAATGTAGTTGTGAATAGACGTAAAAAAAAATTAAAAACCCAATTTCTAAAATTTGTATTAGGGGAAAAAAAATTACGTATAAAGTCTAAAATAGTTGAAAGTTAGGCCTATTTTAAAAAATCACTAAAAATTGTAACATTAGCCAAATCACAACTTACTACTTACTACTGTATCATATTTTTTTTTTCCTTCAGAAATGTATGTAGATTTTATGTGTGTCGAAAAATTTTAGATGTAAAAATTTTGGAGTTATGTCAGGAATCAAAAAACTGCAATAATATAGGACTAGGCAAAAATTCCACATGAAATTTACAGTACAACCTTTAAAAAAAAAATTTTTTTCAAGTCAAAAGTTTTGTAATATAGATGTGGATAATATTTGGTAAAACGAAAATCAATTTATACAAACGAGCAGCAAACCAGTTAGAGGGTTAAATAAATAAGGTTAGAGTTTAATAGTGCACATAACCTATTATGTTTAGCTATTGAATGGTTGGAGACACAGACTTACTTTGGAAATGGTTTACCTTGTAGTAACAAATAAAAACACAATAAATTTGTCTAAACATATATAATTATGTATTAAAGAATTTTGTTTTCAAATTGGTTTTTGCCAATTTTATTAGGAATATGTTTTCTGAGTTTCATTTAAATTCAGTAATGAATTATTGTACAAAGGCAGACAAAAAGTGCTTTCTAGAATCTTAATTTGACCAAATGCCATATAATTAAGGAATCAATAACAAGTTTCCATCTTCTTTTTTTTCTTTTTTCTTTCTTTTTTCTTTTTTTTTGGTCATATGTACTGTGATTATTTTAATTTTAATCTTATCTTCTGATATTTCTACTTCTCATTACAAAGAAATATGTACATTTTAACCGTAGATACCACTTCAATAATTATTTATTTTCACGATTTCTGTAAATTGAAATAATTATATTTGAAATTTATAGGACAGATTAAGTGTTTCTTTTTAATTACAAACCTTGTTAGTTTTACATTTATTTGTATATCTTTAATAATACTATTAATTCATATAACAGGGATTCCTTAACATATTATTTCTTTATTTTTTTTTTAATTTTTTTTTTTTTTTGTTACTACCTTAAAGAATAAGAAAAGTACTATGTTTTGTTATACAAAATATAATATAACCTTGAAATATTTGTAACATTTTATGTATTTTAATGTAAAATAATAAAATTTTATGTTATAGAGTTTCAAAATCTAGTTCATCGGAGCCTATGGCTAGAGCATCCAGTTCAAAGGAAACGTCTACTGGTGTTGGTGTTGTTGAAGAAGCACAAGATTTCTCAATGCCTAACAAAAACAAACAACCTCAGCAGACTAAAAGCAAACTAGATGACATGCTCAGCAAATTGATGCAGAAGAAAAATTGTGTAAGTATTTTTTTGGGTTATAATTTTAGGTGTGTCCAACAACACTGAATTCCTGAAAAAGAGAAAATTTATTGTAAATGGTGAAAATTTTTATACACTTTTCTTTTGTCAAATTATATGAAAGAATACTAATTTGAATCTCGCTATTAACTATACATTTTTCTGATCAGAAATATTTGTAGGCAATGCTCCGATAACTTCAGATTCTCCCTATCCTGATTAGTGAACTGGCATTCTTCTATGTCCTTCTTCCTTTTTGTGATTGTGGATTGTCAGTTTTGTCTTTGTCTATAGTTATCAATAATGAGAGGTATCCCACGCTGAAATAGTTTTAATGTTGTAATTATGTCATTGAGATTTCACCCTTCTGTGTTTGATTGTTTTTGGCTATGATTAAAAGACGAAAATGTGACTTGGATTACATCTTTGTCACTAGAAGGTTTGACGTTGCAATGATTGTTGTTTCGTAAGTCAATTTTTAATGAATTAAGACAATTTTTGACTCAAAGAATATCTAGAAATATAGAAAAGTACTATACAAATATATGTAGTGTAACAGATAATAAAAATATACATAAATAATTATTTTACACTACCAAGAGTTCCTGCATAAATCGTTCCTCCAATTTAGAAGAAAAGTTAATGTATGAACGATAAAAATACGCGAGATAATGTGATTTTTTCCTTAAAAAAACTGAAAGTCATAACAAAACTCCAGGCTCTTGTATCCCCCCACTCTTCATCTTTTGCTGTTTTTCCTTGTTTAATGGCAAAAAACCTCTCGGTCATCAACACCTTATAATATATAAGAAGAAAAGAACATAAAATAAACATTCATGTTTAAATCCCTCGAATACTCTTAATGGTGTTGTAAGAGAACAAGAGTTGGTCAAGAGACACCTGATAGTAAAAATGATAGAACGTAAAAAGCGATAATACACTTACATACAACCTATGACATTAAACGTTTCTCTTTATATTTATGAGAAATGTTCATTACTACAAACACCATAGAATTTTTTTTTAATCACTTCTTCATTCATAATGGTTGACAACTTGTTTTATTTTAAATTATGTGTCTTTTCAAGACATTTGTGACTTTATCCAAAATATTTTAAAGTTATTTTGAATTATGTAAATATAATTTAAATTGTTTATTACCAAAAATTGTAAGGCATTCTATGTTACATAATTAATTTTAAAAGATTACTTTAACATTGTTTTGTAAGGGCCCATAAGATACTTAAAAAAAAAAAAAATCACTGTTAAATCTCATTTCACATTTTAATCCAAAATTTTACACAGTTTTAAATTTAGCTTTAAAAATAACAATAATTCTACTAGAAGATATCAGGATGATATTGCAGAGATGTATTCTTCTATTGATAGAAGGAATGGTTCGAGGGGCAGGAATCTACTAATTGTACATAAAATTATTACTGTTCATATAAACTTCAAATTGAACAATATAATTAGTTCTTGAATTACTCTCCTATATTGTTAGGTTAGAATTTAATAGGCCACATAGCCGTATTAGTTTAGATTTTGTATGGATAGGAGACACAAGCTTACCATGGAAAGTGATCCTCAGTATTGCCTAGTAGTACACAAATAGAAAAACACAAATTTTAACCTAAAAATCACAACAAACTTACATAAAAATTTGTTTAAACTATTCAGTTGTTGTAGAATATTGTTGTGAAGATAAATCTGTATCAACAAAACATAATAAATAATTCACAGTAAATTTTAAGGTAAAAAAATTTCAAAACTACAATTTCTATCACTAAACTGTACTAGACACTAAAAGACACCTTTAACCCTTCAACTGGTGCTCGACCACTTTTTGCCTTCAAAAGTGGTCGCAACATTAGTCATGGCTCACTTCACCAACTATAAAACACGTATTTTGCAATTCAACATTACGCCCACTTAGAATTGTCCTATCACAATAAATAAAATGCCTTTGGAAAGCTAATGTTCCGTAGATGCATAATCATGCAAAAAAAAATAAAAATACCACAACGTTATAAATAATATTCCAAAACTTGGTGAAGTTCGCATATTTTTGTTGCGTAAAATCGTAAATTTAAGCTCTGCGCCTTTTCGTAAAACACGACGCCATTTTTCCCGGTATGATTACAACTCTATTTATCTGTCATTTAAGTCAACTAAAACACTGTTCTATAGATCACATGTTTCTCTTTCTAACCGTAGATTACAAATTGTTCTGCATCTAACAGATCCAGAGATATATCTATTTGACCATAGAACAAACTTGACGAGGGGAAATTCATTTGGCATTCGGTGCAGTTTAGGAATAGACGTAATCTATTTTCTATGTTTTAAAAACTTATTTTTCTTTACAGTATGTTGTAGGGGTAATTTCATTCTATAAGTTGGTACCACTTGATATAGGCAAATACTTACTTGAAGGTTTTGTTTTGATCTCCAAACATAGCAATTGTGTGACGTAAAAACTGTAATATTAGGCATGGCGCATATTGTTTTGGGGTTAGATATTTGTTGTTTTGAAGGTTTGTGTATACAAATTGTATATAAATTGTGTATACAAGTTACAATATATGTGTTTTTATATCTAAAGTTTATGTTTTTGAGTGATAGTTTAGTTTGTGAACGGTTCTTATTTGTGATAACCTAGGCCAATATTGTAAGTATAACCTATATGCAAATTTTCATATATTTAGTGTTTTATATGATTATACAAGTGAATATGTGTGTTATTCTTTGTAAAGTATATTGTCTTAGTAAAATCTAATGATTTTGTCTTAGGCCTAGCTTTAGAAAGTTACTAATTACGCCTAAATGATCGAGGTGTCAACCTAACCTCAAGCGTCAGAGAATCACGATTTAAGGCAAAATCGTCATTTTTATTTTCAAAATGTAACAAATTATTATTTTTTCCCCCTAAATATATTACAAATCTCAAGTAATGGTAGAAAAATTCCGAAAAATGTATTAGTATGTTTTTGATTACCATTTTTGTGAAATTTCTGCTCCGTTACTCTTAGATTTTTTTGTATTTGACCAAAAACTCCAAATGTGATTCATCTAACATTTTTTTTTCACTACACACCTACATTCTATGCACCTTTCTGGACATAATGATATATAGTACTCTTGTATAAAATATATATTACTATATTTGGTAAAATATTGAAAGAAAAAATATCTTTTGACATTTATTGATCAAATATTTTTATTAATTTTTAAAATGTAACATTTTAATTTTTTTTCCTAAATATATTCAAAAATAATACACAAAAATTGTGTATATCTTAGAAAAAGGTAGTAAGCTATTGATTTTGGGTGATACAGGTTTTTCTGAAAAAAAGTTAATATCATTTTTGACATCTAACATACTTACTCCAAAACCGTTTCAATTTTTTTTATATATTTTTTTTTATTACATAGATGAATTCTATGCATCTTTCTGAGAAAAATGATATCTTATAAGTTAGGTTTTGTATACAAATAATATATTTTATTAATTTTTAAACGAACGAAGAATTTTTAAGACAAATTAACATGCGCCAGGAGGAGGGTTAAGAGCAATGTTAGTATTATGCAACATAGACTGCAGTGGACAGTCACCAGGCACTTAGTTGTAACTCGTTTCTCTTGTACATTCCATTCCAAATACCGTAGAACCTCTACGTAACGAACTTCTATATAACGAATTTTTTTTTAAAAAACAAATGAAATTCCATTTAAAAATGTTTCCATATAACGAAGGAAATCTTCCATATAACAAATTAAAATGTTCGAAAAAAAAATCCAAAAAGTAATTTTTATTATTAAAATTTATGTAATGGTGACAAGGAGAGGCGCCATAGAAGAACCCGCATCTGTCAGCAAGTTAGTATGAGTCACAGACAGCTTGCGGCTCCGGACTCCCCCTCTCTCTCTCCTCTCCTTGGTGGTAATGGCGGCGCTCTTCTGTATATCTGAATTCTGTATATCTAGATCTCTCAGTATAGACTGAGTTATCATTGAGAACAGAGCATTCGCGATGTCTAAACAGAAGGCTTTAAGTGAAGCAGATAAAATTAACATTTTAAAGGATGTCGAGCACGGATAAATAATCCAACAAAAATATGTATAATATGTAAAACAAATATTTAAGAATTTATTCTTTTTCTATTAGCAATTATTAAATTAGTTTTGTGATTTCTGGTTTTATTAATAAATATTATCCTATAAATATAATTTGTAATCCATATACAACTTTTTTTTTCTTTTTACAGCCCGTGGAAGAGCCTGTAGTAGGAAAAGAAAAAAAGCGAAGAAAATTGGATGAAATAGTTCTAGGATTATCAGCTGCAAAAGAACAACAAACAGAACCAAAGAAAAATATTAATGTCAGCTTACCAATGAGTAGTGTCAGCGTGACTGTAACAAAAACTGCTCCTCCAAGTCCACATCCTCCAACATCCAAAGCACAAGACAAACATATAGCTTCCTATCTAGCACAGGCTGAACAACACAATCTAATTCTCAAACAGCAACAACAATTACAACAACAGTTATTACAACAGCAACAAGCTATAAAAATGTCTCAACCTACATCAGCAGCTGCAGCTCAAGTACATCGTAAGACATATGAAGCTATGATTGCAGACATTAGCAAAGTTGCTGATTATTCTGCAAAAATCAGTTCTTATTCACACGAGGCTAAGGTAATCGTGTTTTTTTTTTAATTTATTACAAATTAACACTTTGGTACAAGAGCGAGTACTCGCTATGATCAAGTAACTGTATTTCAGTGTCCATATTTTATATCTTGGAATAAAAAAACAATTTACATGAAAAAAATTAATTTATAGTTATCATCATGGCAGAAAATTCAAAGAGTATTAATTTGTTATAAACAATTACATAAAAACATCAATACCTATATTATACTTGGGTCTTTTGCATTTTAAATGAGTGAATACAAAAACACACGCTTTTATGAAACCATATGAGACTGAAAAATATAATGTTTTTTGCATAAGGTAATTTTTCTCTATCCTTTCCTCGTTTATTCAAATTTGGTTTTGGGAGAATGATACAAATTTTTTAAATAGTAACCGTTTATAGATTTATACATCATTTTGAAGAGAATACTTATTACAGGGATAATGTGGAAGTTAGAATATTACGTTTTTCTAAAATAGCCCCTAATGCTTTTAATAGACTATGAACATCTGCTTTTTGCTTAAGCTTTAAAGAAATTTAACGTAGAAAACAGTAACTGCAAACCTAATTTTGTTTATTAGACTGTAAAATGGCGGCATGTAATATAAAATTGACGCTGCTTGTTTATCGTTCACTAATTAAGTAAAATTTAACTTTTTTACAAGTTAAATGGGGTTTCAAAGAGGTCCAACATGATATATATTTTTTAAATTTCCATTTTAAACCTCCTTTCCCCATAGCACTAAAATAGAATATTGTTTCACTGCGAGCCATGAAACCCTGCTAGCGACGACTACAAATGATTTTTCTTAATTTAGTTGCCTCTTTTATATTCAAACTTCTTTCATGTTGAAGTAAAGCAATAGCAAGTCTTAGATGTATTTTCAATTTCAGTTACTTGCCATTTTAGATATAGCTACCCTAGGGGTTTCTGATGGTTTTTCTTTGATCTGTATTCCCTTTGGAATGATGTTTCACGCTGTAGGATTACAGAATCATATTTTTTGTATTTGCTTGTTCAATACAAAATAAAACATATTTAAAGAGGACCTGAAACTTTTTGGAAACTTGGAATTTATAATTTTTTTTGACATATTTCAGAGCAGTGTAACATTGTTACGGTACAGGATTCAGGGGTACTTGACATTCTTTTCACAGACTGAGTTCATAGAGGAAAAAGAACATATTAGTCAGCAATAAAATTGTTCAATAAATTCCCTAACATTATTCAGGATTTGAATTTTAAGTCTTTCACACAGAAAACTGCTTAATTTTTCATTTATTTTATAAATATTCAAATGTGAAATAGCGATACACATCCACCATAGTCTCCAACTTCAACTTTGTTTAGATACATTGTTCATGTCTGTATTAAAAGAAATAGCGATACACATTCACCTTAGTCTCCAACTTCAACTTTGTTTAGATACATTGTTCATGTCTGTATTAAAAGAAATAGCGATACACATCCACCATAGTCTCCAACTTCAACTTTGTTTAGATACATTGTTCATGTCTGTATTAAAAGAAATAGCGATACACATTCACCTTAGTCTCCAACTTCAACTTTATTTAGATACATTGTTCATGTCTGTATTAAAAGAAATAGCGATACACATCCACCATAGTCTCCAACTTCAACTTTGTTTAGATACATTGTTCATGTCTGTATTAAAAGAAATAGCGATACACATTCACCATAGTCTCCTCCAACTTCAACTTTGTTTAGATACATTGTTCATGTCTGTATTAAAAGAAATTTTTTGGTTCTTTTATTTTTTAAGTTTTTTTCTATTTGGTCAGTTCAATACAGTTTATTAACAGTATTTTGATTGTCAAAGTTGGCATTATAAAAAAAAATAGTCTCTTCATACTTTAGCAATAAAACCTTGTTGAAATCTATAACTAGAATACTAAATTTCATATTTTGATTAGGTTAATAAATGGCTTGCTGAGCAGACAGCACTAATGCCTGAGCAACCTTTGGGGTCTGATTTTTTACCTCGTCGTCGAAGACCTAGAGTTGACCCCACACTCCTGGATTGGAAAAAACTAACGGGTGAAGAAAATGTTTCTGTTATCAACAGAATAACTGGAAAAAAGGTAATATTTATTCAGGACTAAAAACAGATTATGTTTAATATTAGTTACCCATCCTCATTAGTCATATGAACATATTGTACCTAGAAAAAGATACTAGTTTCCTGTTTTAGCTAGACAACATTTTAATCCTAGAATCTGTCAGTTCTTGCATGTTTTTCCTGCAGGGTGTTCAGCAACTGGGAATTCCTGGAAAAGCAGAAATTGTACAGGAATTTAATATTTATGAGAAACCGCATACACTGTACAAGGATTTTAAAGCTATCCTTGAGATAGAAATATATTTAATAGGCTATTTTCTTTGTCAAATTACATAAAAGAATACTATTTGAAAATCACTATTAATAATTTTCGTAATTTTATGCTTTGAATTCCTGAAAAAGTAAAAGGGGAAAAAATTGTTACAATTGCTAATCGTGAAAGAAAAAAGGAGTTTTGCTATCAACTGTCTCGGTAACATTATTCTGATCAGATATATTTGCAGGTGCAGAACCAATAACTTCCGAGTTCCGATATGTTCCCTATCGACTAGTAAAATGACCCTTTCCTAGCATGTAGATCTTATGTTTTGGTCTTATTGAATGTTGGAAGGGCGACACTTTTGTGAATGTAGATTGTAAGTTTTTTCTTGGTCTACAAATATCAAATACAGGACACTAAGTCAATATAATATCAAATCATTGCACTAAGTACTCATATTAAACATATATTAAATATAATTTTTGTGAGATCTTGTGTTCTTTTTTTTAATCTCAAAATTGTATGCATTTCGAAATTATTTTTTTAATTGAGCAATAACTGTAAAAGATATCAGGTTGAAATTGTAGATCTATATTCTTCTATAGTAAAGTAACACTATGGGTAGACGAAGAGCATGAATCTGTTTATTATTTGTAAAATGGGACTATTTGTTAACTTCAAATTGAACAATATAATAAAATTGTTCTTGAATTATTCTCATATATTGTTATTTATTTATTTGAGGGAAATTACTCATTTTGAAGCAAAAAATGTATGTATAGAAAAACATGTTGCATCATTTCACTTTTAGAAAGAACTCAAGAAAACAAAGAATACTCATTATAGGTATGAGAAGTCAAGAGGTAACGGAGGTAGCATATTGACAGACACCACCACCAAATACACATAATATCATTCATTTAACATTTGTAAACTTTTCTATTGACTGGAACTTTTTTTAAATACTACGCTTAAGATCAATGACCATCTGTTTTTTGTTACATTACTAAGTAAAATAGCAAGTTGTTATTGAAATTATGTATGATATGAGGGAGGGGGGATCATGATGGAGCATTATTTCTTTAAACATATATAGCTTTAAAATATGTTATTTACTTAAAATTTTACAATAAATAAAAATGTTACAGCTATTACAAAATTAATCACAGGTTCCCTCAAAACACAGCAGTTAAAATTATTTTTGTAAGCTATGAACCAACTTTGAAATATATTTTTTTAAATATTGTTAAGTGCTATCTTATAAAATGAGATGTTTCAAGACAAAATTAAAGACGCATAGTTATTATACTTGTTGCTATCGTTATAATAAAAACTGTACTAACCAAGCTCAATCATTTTGTCGTGCTAAACGTTTTACTCTGCCCTACTCCCCCTCTCTTTCTCAACCTGTATAACTCAGACTCTCAGGTGTATTTATCGAGAGCCTTATCTATAGTTTTAGTATTGATATTCTTCTTCTTGTTCAACACCTGCAGTGATCTACTTTTTATATTTATGATGATTATGATATTGCTATTTATTTACCTACCTAAAGTTCCCAAAAGTAAAATTTGCCCATGCTACATTTTGCAACTCTACACTCTATTCAACTACTCTGTAATTAATTTAACTGTAATTATATGAAAAATTCAATTAAAATTATTAAGACCATAAAAATTCATTTTGCATTTTCTCATTTCAGTATGGGTGCAAGAAAAACATCCCACTACATTTTGCTTGCTTTTTTACTTTAAAAATTAGCTGTGTTCAGAAGTATGAACATAATATAATATTCAAATTCCACAAAATCTCAGTTTTCTGGAATTTCGCAGTAAAAGAATTTTGTAATTTTTGACCTTCAAAATGCTGTGACTCCACAATTTTTCAATATAGAAAAGAAATTGTAAGTAAGTTAATTCTTTGACTTGGCAATTTTCAATTAAAAAAGTATTTTCCAATTTATCAAGAAAAACTAAAGATTTTAAACTTTTTATTCAAACTTCTGTAAATGTAGCTGATTTATAATGTAAAAAAAAAAATAATAATAAATAAATAATAATATAACTCTTTAGCTTCTACGGTGCTCTACGTTTTACATTTATGATGTTGCTATTTATTTATCTACATACAGTTCCCAAAGCTGAAATTTCCTCATACTACATTTTGTTACAACACTACGCTGCATTTATCTTTCGGTAATTACAAAAAGAATACAAATTCTATTCAAAGTTATTTGCGTGTAATGGCATTGGAATTTTTCCTCAGGTCACTAATTTTCTATTTGTCAATGGAAAACATAAGATTTTACACTTTTTTTTTTCAAACTTCTGTAAACACAGCTGATATGTTGTGGAAAAAATATGTATATAGTACACTCCTAGCTGTTTTCTAGCTCTATAGGCTCCCACACCGACCCCAAAAAAATACCCTTGCAATTTTCGAGCATTCAAAAAAAAGTTTACATATTGAGACAGTATATAATAGGGTCAATTTAGGTAGTAAATCATAATAAAAACAATCAGCTATAAAAGGAATATAGTATAAATAAGAATGTAAATACAGTTTTAAAATGATTTCTTTATAATTTTTAATTAGATTTGTATTTTTCGCCTAACTAACCTACAATCCGCAAAACTTTTATTAAAAATTTTTTTAAATTATTTTAATATAAGAAAACAAATTCTAGATAATTTTATGTTTTTAAAATTCAACGCCTTGAGTTTTTTAATAGCGTATATATTTACAGACTTAACAAGAAAATACAACTTTGAACTCTAACATTTAGGCCTTTACTGTTCCTATTATTTTTAAACCTTATTATTTTCTCCATTCTATCTAATGTGACTAGAAGAAGACTCAGCCTTTAAAAAAATCAATCCTGTTATTGGTAATAAATAATGAAATCTCCTTAAAAACAAATGTTTAATGCTCTGACCTTGACAATGGACTAACGAGATGATAATATTTATTCTATTTTCAATAAATTCGAATTTATTATGAGTTACATACAACTACCAATGTACTGCATAATAAATGCAACGAAAATAGAAAACTTTTAAGTTACATTAATACGATCTAACTATTCGTTAGTTATTTCATTGTTTATTCGTGCACTGAATAAACATATTTATTATATTTACATATTTTTAGAGTTGTAACAGATATTAAAATTAGAGGTATTTTGCGCCACGTGCATCCTCCATTTTTTGCATCACACATGGATATGATATTTCGACATAAATCATACTAGTACAACAATGTAATCAAATAACATTAATCTATCATAATTTATAAATACTATAAAATTCTGATTTCTGAAATATTATATTTTTAAAAGTTAAAAATTGTATTCTTGTGTATACAACCCCCTTCTCAGTTTATAGGACTCCTTACTAGATATTTCCAGAAAGTGCGGGGGGGGGGAATCATGAAATGTACGGAGACTTTTTAATTCCAATTGCCTGGATATCCTTTTGTGGTTTTGTAAAAACAATATTCTCAAATTAGGAAGAAATTTCATGAAAAAATGTATATTTTCATGAATGGTTGTTATATAATATATAATAAATATGTTACATCTTAACAATAAAATTTAATGTTTTTTACTAGCAATCAATGTAAATATATTATAACAAATCCAATTTTATATCCTTTCTTATTCAATACTTCTCAATTTTTTGTAATGGAGTGCAAATATACCTTGCCAATTACTTAGGTATTTTTTTGACATGCTGTAACAGTTTAAATATAACTCAATCATTAATAATTTTAATTTTTCAAAGCTGAAATCATTTAAAATGTTCAAACATCTGACTAAAACAAGATTTAACCACAATGAGTCAGCTACTCGATTCCTACTTCATGTCTTTTCGGGGGTAATACACTTAACTGTGAACATATTTGATTGTCTATTCCCTTTTAATATCAAGCAGTAAATGGCTATTCCATATCCCATAAAAAACTTCCCTTCTTTATCCATTTTCGAACAAAAATGTAAATAGCCTAAAACAATACAATTTTCTTATATTTTTATTTGTTTATTCTTGATTTGATCATACGCTGTTGTTTCCATCAATACAGCACAAAATCTAATTTTTTACTATGAAATGAATCTGGAGAGAAAAATCATAACACATTAATCATCACATATTTTGTTTGTTGCTTTTTCTTTTGTTATCTTTCTGCATGTAACAGTGTCGATAATCTATATAAGAATAAGAAATTGTCCAGAAAAGTATTTGATTGTGTAAAATTCAAACTTAACCTATTTGGTATTTTTTATTTATTTTTTACATGTGTAACATTTAAATTATATCAAATAAATCATAATATAATTTAATGTTATTAACAGTTTATTTTTATTTTCAGTTGACTGGTTCTAAAGCTCCACAGTTGAAGCGGCTTGCGCAGTGGTTATTGGAAAATCCAATGTTCGATGTTGATCCCAAGTGGGCAGAACTTGTCAAAGAAAGAGGGAATTTGCCTCATGATTTACAAAAACGTCTGCCACAGTCTGAAAGAAAGAAAGGACCTGGCCGACCACCACTACTTTCCAGTCCACCTGGCCAACAAAATCCTACAAGTCAAGCTTCATCACTTCCTACTTCCAATTTGCCTTTTCCTTCTCTTGCTTCAGCAGGTTTAGCAGGTATTAACCCATCTACTTTACTTTCCGGGCTTTCTTTGGGTGGTTTTGATCCAAAGAACAATCCTCTTCTCTTACCATTTGGTGGAATGCCAAACATGAGTGCTCTAGGTAGCATGAGTGGATTAGGCAATATGAATTTGACAAATTCCTTATTTGCAAACTTAGCCGGTTTAGGTCTTCCTTCGCTTGCTGGAATGGATTCATCTCTTACAGATCCTGTAACATCTTCAGCAGGATCTAGTAACTCGAAGGCCCCTAAGCCTCGTAAACCTGAAACATCAAACTCATCAAAAACGACGCCTGTATCATCAGCTTCTTCAAGTTTGCCATCATCTCTTCCTTTCTTTTTTCCAAATCCTAGCCTTTTGTATACACCTCTTGGTCTTGGTGGCCTCAATCCATTTTCTCTCCAGCCTGGATCACTCTCTTCAGCGTATGACAGTTTAGCTTTGTTAAATGGTGGCCTTGGTGTGAGTACTGCATCACAAGCGATTAGTTCACAAGGACGTCCTCATAAGACAACAGCTTCTACGTCGACAACAGCTGCAACTTCCTCTGCAACAACAACAATACCTACAGCAGCAGCTGGTGGAGTTCGCTCTTCATCTTCAAGTTCTAGCACGAAACAAAGATCATCAGCAACACCAACACAGTTTTTACTTCCTCATGACACTCACCTATTGGAAAGTTTGACACGAGCCACAGCAGCTGCTGCTGCTAGTAAATCCAGGCATCAAGACTCTCGCAGACTTGTTCCTCCTTCTCCTTCAGCATCGCCTTTGCCTTTTACATCCAAAACAAGAGATCAAGAAATGAAAGAAGCATTAGAAGCATTGAGTAAAAGTTCAGCGGAGTTATTCGCCAGAATTCCTCAAGACGATAGGTTATTAAAAAGGTCGAGAGACGAAGCTTTCACAGTTGCACCTGTAGATCTTGCAACAAAACAACCCAGTCCGAGTCCTCCTCCTGTTAAAAAAGTTAAAGAGTCACCAGTTCCGTCGCCCGCACCTAGTAAAGCATCAAATTGTTCTAGTGGTTTAGACCTGTCTAGCCATGGGATTGTTGAAGAACGAGAAAAAACCTTAACACCTGCACCTACAGAACCACAATTACCAGAGGAACCAGTTATTACAGAAAGACTGCCCATTATGGATGAATTAAGTACAGAACCTCATGAGAAAATAGAAGACTCCAATGCAGAAACCCAGGACACGTTAGAAGACGACCAGAATACAGAACTTGGTGTTGATATAGAATCATTGCTTCCTCCATCAACAGTAACAAAATCTGGACCAGAGGAATGCACTGAGGAATCATCAGGAAATAGTGGGAAAGGGAAAAAGCGACGTGGAAAGAAATCTCCAGGAGATGTTGTGCAACGTAAAATGTTAAGAAGTAGTGCAGGAAGAGCAGCCGCAGCCGCAGCAAGGGCCAGGGAAGAGCAACATTCCAACTAGACCTTTCCACCAATGTTGATAGCATTCGGCTTGCACTCGATGAGTGATCATTCCACAAAATTGTAGCAATGTCAATAGTTGGAGGTTTGTCTCATATTATTTAATCAATAAAATTTTACTTACATACCTTCTCAATACTATTTTATTTCGTTGTAAATATAAATCTATTAAATATCAGTTTGTTTGTTTTTTACCAAGGGTCGACATACTTTTCATAAATTTAAATTTTATATTTTGATTTCACAAAACAAAAACTAAATTATTTATAATGGTTTATATTTTATTTTTTAAATAATAAGGCAAACCTAATACTATACGCATTAGGGTATTTTCTTTCATAACAATTTTGTATGTAAAAGTTAAGAATTTAAAAAATTAATTATGTACATTACTTGAACCAAAGATTCTTAGCTTGAAGGGCAAAAATACATGTTTGGTTTTCTTTAAGAACATAACCAATAATGGGGTGTTTTGCTTTTTTTCTTTAAAGGTATTTCAAATTATATTTATCTTAATTTTTTAGTAATATATTTATAGTTATTGTAACAAAGTATTTATTGTAAATATATTTAAAAAAATATAATTTTTAAAACGCAAGCCGGATGTTATCTTGTGATTTGTGAATGGTGCATTGTACAGTGCTTGAGTGTTACGGTTGTTTTTTATTTTATATTTTAACTGTGATACATCACCCAGAACCAGGTTTTGTTTACTGTATTTTATTTCTTTTTTGTTTAACTAATCTTATTATCGAGTCGTGTTGTGTTGTTTCTACAAGGTATACTCGTAATATTTTTAATGTATTTTATAATGTATTGTTTTTCAATACCTGTTTGTGTGTTCATAGTCAGAATATTTTATTTCCATAGCGTTGACGACATGGTGTATGGTATAGGAACGGTTGAACAAGTCCGTAGTGTTAAACAGTATTTCTGCTACTCTTTGACCAGTATTTAATGCTGATTTCAATTACAAAGTATTTTTATGACGAACCTCTGGAAGGATAAAGTTATATATCCGTTACAATGGCAGCTCCTCGTTGCGAGCTTTTTACAATAATCTATGTATGTTAAAACTGTTTTTAAAAAAAACCACAATAGACTTTTTTTGTATATAGCTGTTATGAAGCTTAACTTGAATGCTAATCAACTTGTGTACAACTTGTAAAGTGGACCTAATATTGTATGTATAACCACGAGATGTGGAGGAGTAAAGTTGGAGAGTGTTTAGTTATATATGTAGCACTTTTGTATATACAGCTTAGAAAATTAGCTGTAGTCTTTAAGCTAAGGAAAGACTGCCGCGTTATTTATGGATCGTTACAACAAAAAAACAACAACAAAAATTAGTTTGCATTTAAAATTATACAACTTTGGTGCATTTTAGGTCTAAATCAGTGCCAGTGAATTTTGTACATCACATTTGAGAACTAAGACAAAAAATTAATAAACTGAAAAAAAAAACAATAAAAATACTGTATATTGTACCATAAGTTCAAATTTTTATCAAATCTCATTTTGTTCCTTTATTTGTATTTTAATCAGCTTGGTTTATGGTTATTTATAAAATTGTTTACTTCCAAATTAAAGAGAAAATAGGCTTTGCTTGTAATTAATTGTCGGTTAAAAAGGTATTATCAGAAGTGTCAAATCACTTCGAACATAAAATTATAATAATGTGAAGATATTAATGAATATTATGTAATGACATAATCATGTTTTTGTTAACATATTCTCCGCCTTTCCCCTCTCCTTTGACATTGGGTCCGTTCTCTTGTACAGGCACGTGAATAGTGCAGTTTTAAAAACTACCAACAATTGAAATATTTTTTAAAAAATTTAATAAATGATCTTATGCCCAAACTCTTGGTGATTGTGACTAGTAGGATGTATTGTGTATCAAAAGAAGTGTTCTTTTTTACATATTCAAACTTAGTAATTATATATTATATAGTAATAATTTTCTATAATAAAACCAAGTTTACGTTGTATTGATTGTGTATAGGTATTTTTTTAATCTGGAACCAAGATTTAAATTTCTTTACCACGATTATCATAGACCATACAAGTATCATAGAAAAAGGTATAGGACGTTGAAATAATATAGTTAATACAAAATTATCAATGTTATGTTTTTAATTTATCTATGCTTCTCCTGGTAAAGAAATAAGTTTCTCATTATTTTTAAATTTTTTTTATTTTTATTTATTTTTTTAATTAATGTAAATAATACCTATGCAATCGCTGAAAATAAAATCAGTTAAATTATCTGTGTGAATATTATTATCAAAGATTTGTTATTAAATTTGTATGTTCTTCATTGTGAAATAATTATTACATATTTTTTACAAACTGAATTCCTCTTGTAACTATTTCCTGACATATCCATAACAAACATTTTGAAACCAGAATTTAGCAAGGTAGATTTTCACAATTGAAGACATCTACATACATTTAATTAAGTTCAGTTTCATCTATTCAGTTTTGATTTAGGTTTACTGGTATGCAATAGGCCTAGTATTTTATTTTACACCTCTTGTTAAATAAAGCTTATTTTTTGTTACAAGTTTAAAAGTCATTAATTTTTTTATATTCCTCGATAATTTTTATCCATAGATATTTTTAGTGTGTTTTAGTTTCACCATGAATAAATGTATAAGCATGAATCATGTAAAAAGGAATACTTTTCATTAAGAATACAACAAATTATGTTTGATTATAAATAATTACTCATCATACTTTGAAACATCGATCCAAAATATGCTATTCGAAAACTAGTTTTATAGCATCTTATTGTTTTTTAAAGAACAAATTTTGATTGATAAATTACTTATATTTTTTCTTTTTTAGTAAACTAAATTATGTTGCCAATTTTTATCTAATTTAAACATGATAAGAGCTAAAGACATCTCACTTTTTATAAATCTAAGTTCAATTTGTAGAAACAATGATTTTTTTAAAATTCACTTTCTCTTTATTTGGGGATACTTGTTAATTTGATTTACAACTATTAAAATCGTTTATAAAAAGTGTAAATCTCAATTTTCAGTTACAAATCGATTTAATTTTTGTTTTCTCAACAACAATTTGGGAGGTCTGCTGAAAAATTATAGATCATTAAAAAGTTTTTACGCATATTTAAATATTAATTACTTGTTGCTTCAAATTATAGGAACAGTAATGCACATGAATTGTATTACCGGTTTAAGTACCTAACTGATCAACAATGCAGAATTCTTTAAATCGCCTCAATGAGTTAAATTGTATATGAGATTATTGTTTTGGTCTTATTTTATATTTACATTTTTTCTCCCGGGTTAAAATAATTTTGTTAAATCAATTTTTTATCTTGATTTGATGTAAGATTCTAAGACAACATGGTCTAAGACTTTATTATCAAGGTTTAACTCTTATTTTACCTTTTAAACTTTAAATTTTTTTTTATACTTATTTGAAACATCTTCAACTAATAGTAAAAGTAATTCTTTCCAAATGGGCCTAAAATTCCATTTATCAGAGAATTTTTATTTTTGAAGTTGTGATTAATAATTTTGTCTAATGTATATACAATTCCAAAAAAATGCATTATTTTAGGACCTATAGATAAAACATTGGGGGGGGGAGTTGCTGCTGTTTTGAAAAGTCAGCTGAATAAATAACTTTACCTGTATGAACAAGAGTTCATTTACAGCCCTACACAGGTTTGTAAAATATGGTAAATAGTGTTTACCAGACCAGAGCCTATCTTACTGCAGAAAGTTAAGTTCATATTCTAAAATTCAACCTTCAATGACAATGTTAACATTAAATAAAAGTAAGTTGAGATCATCTCTTCTCTAGATAAAAAGGGGGGAAGAAATGGAGTCTAGAAACTATTAAAATTTCCCCTGTCACCAGCAGTTGATTTTATCATTCTAAAATCCTTGCATATAAGTGTTCAGTCTTGGTTAACGTTACAAAATTATAAGTGCTAATGTCCAAAGCAGGAGGAATACATTGGTTCATTTATTCTTGCAATATAACCAGGTCCTCATGTAAGGCCCCTGATAACATTTTCTAGCTTATTGAAATGAAAACTTTTTTTGGTGCCTTGCGCAGATTCTGATATAGAATTTTATATGGCGGAATAAAAACGAAATCGTCACAGGACAATAGAGCTATGTATTATAATGTAGGACCCTCTTCAGTGCTGTTCATAATTTTCACTTGCTTAGCTTTGGTAGCAGATAAGAAAAACCCAGTCTGGTGCATAACATTGTCTACATTAGACGGCCAATAAATTAACAGAACTTAGTTCCTAAAATTTATCACTTTTCAATTGTAACTTTAAAATTAGGAAGTGGAAATAGTTTAATCAGACATACCAAATTTTAAACCAGAGGTAGCACCTATAAATAAACTGTGTTTTAGTTATTTATGTTACTATTTAGGGAAAACTCCAGTTTCATTCATCTCGTCCATTTGATTCTAGTTGTCCTATTTGATTTGCCACAACCACATGTCTCGCATTGGCGACAGATCAGCTACTAGTGCATAAATTTAAAATAAAAAGTCTGTGTATTCTTAAAAACCACAGGCTACTAATCTTGTTCTAAATAATGTTTCCCAATTTTCACCTATCTTTGTCTTAAATATCCACTTTGCATCTATTGTCAAGCTGTGTTGAGGCTTTTCTACCTCAATGCTAGTGTTATTATTTTACTTCACAGTTCTGTAATGTTAGTATCTTTAACCTGTAATTCTCCTTCTAAATTTTAACCATATAATTTTCCTTTTACATGACATTGTCATAATTTAATACTACATTGAAACTTATTTCAACCTTATTTTCATTTGGTTTAAAAATGCAGAATCTTCTTTTGTGGTCTCTGCATAACTTTAAAAAATGGTTTAAATTTCAAGTTCAATTTCTTTCGTGTTTATTTAGGTACATGAATATATGCTTCTGAACTGAAAACTTTTAATAGTCTAATATTATATAATCTTTATCAAACCATAACTGTTTCGATCTCTTGTTCCAGTTCTATTTAATATGTAAACTGTTGTAGTAGCTTTAAACACTGTTCGTATTTCTCTAGTGATCAGACTATTTTGTTCTGATGATATATACTTTCTCATGAATAATACGTAATCTTGAATGCACCTGTTTATTTTCTACACTAACAAACACAGTATTATGATCTGTGTGTAATACCTTAATTTTGTTTTCCTAAAACACAAGGTTCACAAAATAAACTAGTCATCAGATGTTATTTTCCCTCAGGTAGACAATTTAAAATATTCTTTTCATGGCGGATGATTTAGCGAACCATTTTCTCATGCCATGCCAGGGATACTAGGTAGCTTCATTGTCCACAAAAGCTGAAAATGATTTAATTGCTTTAAATTAAACCTCATACAATTTTCCAAATCTCACTGCAATATCTGACATTTCTTCACGATTAATAAATTGTTTGATATGTTGTGGTAATTCACCATACTATAGATAGACCCTTTATCAAGAGTAGAACCCACAGATCAAATTTAATTTCAGGAGAACAGTACTTTCTGCAATATATTTTTTTAATCACCATTTCGAGGTAGGACAATACAATACCAGCTACTTTAAAAATTTCACCATCACCAAATTTGACATATCTCTCTTCACTTAATATAATTATTATAACACGAATTTAGTTCTTTCTTACGACAACGATGTTCAAGCGCACCGCTGAGTATCTACTGGTAAGGCCACACTCTTGTCCAGCCTGCCCAATACCCATTGGCGTACTCGCTACAATGAAGCACCAATAGGAAAGGCTCGCTGCACATTGCCCAGCCTTGTCTAATGTTCATTTGCTTCAAACGTTCTCCAAAGTATTCCCTCAAATATTTTACTGTTGGGATCCAGCTTTGATTGGTTAATGTTAAAGGTCTTTGCCTACTAGGACAGTTACTGTACCGACATAGGCAAACATATTCTTTGTATCAAAATATCCATTAGTTAGACCGTACCGTAACAGACCAACACTGCAGCGTGCCATGACCATTCAGTCAACAATTTGTTGCAGGTGACGGCAGGCCCCGTGTATGATATGCAACGTTGTTAACCCGGTGCCCACTGCGTTGCTTTTCCGTTCTTAGTTTGCCTTGAAGGAACATATGCGTGTAATTGTATTGTGTTGTAATAAAAATGGAGGATGAACAACTCATAGAATATGTTCCTAAATACGAGTTTTTATACAAATTACAAAAAAAAGCTAATGTCAAGAAAAAGGTTACGTGGAAGGACATTAGAGATCAAATTAAATGAAACAAACTGGTGAGATTCATTTTCGTTTATTTCAATTTATTTACGGTAGAATATGACACCACAGTGACCACTGTTAAATTTATTTATTTTTATTGTTACAAATGCAGCCACTTGATCTTCAGTCGTTTGTAAGAAGCCCGGTAATTGCGTACTTCAAAAGCGGAAGTGACAGCATTGCCCCCTTGACGTCATAGGTTGTTAAACTGTACACGAGACGCTGATTCCGTAAAAGCTACATTTTCTCCGATAAAGTTGTACATAATGCAAGTGGTTAAAACTATTTTTTCTGCATATTCTGATTTCAAATTCATGCGTCTATATAATTTCGAAATTTTTGACTTAAAATGCCGAAAGCGTTTTCAACAACACGTCTTTCCCACCCAGGCGATATTTTCTTAAGGTCAGTAATTGACTGTTGTGATGGATAAAGTCGTAATAGATTATTTTTTTTAAAGGAAACGCTTCGTCACCTAATATTATACCACATGGTGCAATCACATTTGTCCCAAGGAAGTTTTTGCGAACCGGAATATTAAACTTATCAACATCACTATCTTTGCCAAAAGCATCAACGTTTACAGCTTTAAAATTTTAACTCGAATCATAATTCAATTGCCAATGATGTTCTGGCCACACTACTTGTTCAATACTGATCTTGGAACATATTTACATGTGCTGGACACGAGCGTGGCCTCGTATCCTTTTCACAAGTGTCACGAACCGAGAAAAGTCGAAGTCAATACAATTAAAGCTTCTGTTTAGTATTTCTAGGCATATCTGAAATTAATTTCTTTTAAATTTAAAACAGTCTTTCTTTAAATGACCTAATAATTTATTACCATAATTACAAAACGAACAGCTTTTTAGAGTAAATTTAATTTGTAACAATTTGTTTTTACATGGCTTAGTTTTCCACACTCAAAATACTTTTCTTCATTAAGCCTATTGAGCATATTTCCTGAAAACTTAACTATGATCTACCTCCACCTCCAGTCAAAAAACAAAAAATGGACCTAAAAGAAGTTAAACCCACATGTAAATACGTAATTGTTCTCTTTCCCTTTTAATACTATGTTTCAGTGAACTACCTGTTATGTAAGTAAATCAGTATCTTCAATAAAGTTTTTTTTCTTTCATCTCCGTTCTTTAAACTTGTGTACTGTATATTTTTATTTTGTGCCCATTGACAATTTATTGAATAAAAGATAATAATTAATAAAAAAATCAAAGACAACTAATTTTTAAAAGGTTGAAAAGTAACTTTAAAGTAAATGAAATTATTAAAAGATTGATGTACAATACATGGTATTTTAAAGAATATATTGCCCCTCTAAAGATCGATAAATATAGGAAAAACAAAAACGCTCGTTTTCTGAAAACGCCACTTTTTAGTTTATAAACTTCAAAAATTCATAGCTCAGTCAATTGTTGAGATATTTCAATGTTTTTTTTTTTACCAAAACACTCACAATTTATAGTTGTTTCCATTTATACCAATAACTCATTTTCACCTAGGTGAAGTTAAGGTCCCTTTTCCCTTTGCCGGTCACATATATAGCTTGTAAAAAACATTCCAAATGTTTCTTCATGTGTTCACTTGCATAGTAAAACTCTATAGAATCGAGTTCATTGTCCTCAACAACTAATTATCTTTTGATCAGCTGGCTTCATTGGAGTCTGACATACATTTTTTTTTCTCCTGCGTCAGGCTTGAGACCACGCTTGAGAAGATCTACGAAATATAGGTATCGCTTGTAAAAAAAAAAAAAAAAAAAAAAAGTTCCGAATGATACCGTTTTATAATTGGACCATTTGATGCAGGAAGGGCGCAAGTGACCAATATTGGCAACTTGGGTTTTTTCAAAAATCAGCTGTAAGAATATAAACGCATCGTTTGGTGCAGAATATACATATCTTTCATTTGCATCAATAGTGTAATATTGTCGGTCATGTAGCGCCGTATGGTGAAAGTAAGCAACTTGTGTCCTTTCTGCAGCAAACAGACTATACTCGTGCATGCGCCTACCGTATTGTTATGGCAGCTGTTCTTTTTTCTTTGCTGTCTTGTTTTGTTGATGTTACGTTTGATTGTAGTTGAAGAGATGTTCTAATCAAGTCATTTAATAATCAAGTTCTTTAAAATGTTATCAAAAAACAGTTCTGATGAAAGTGAGCCAAATTTAAATGTAGTAAAGCCGATGAAAAGAAAAGGTGTTGTTAATAGTGATCTGTACAAACGAAATGTGATTAAAAAAGCAAGAGTGATGGGAACTGAGTAAACAAACTATGTGTTGGGAATACAGTAACAGCTAGGTCTACTGGTAATGCCTGTAAGTGTAAACTTAAGTGTTTTACAAAGTTTAAAGATGCTGACTATATAGATATTTTAAATGGTTTTTCTTCCTTCAAAGACAAAGACGGTCAAGACTTTTTGCAAGGCCAATAGAAAGAAGTGACGTTAAAAAGAGACGTAAATCTGACGATATATCTAGTACTAGTGGGTCTGAAACTCAATCTGAGGCTAGTTTTACTATGACCAACAAGAGAAACAACTCTTTCAGATATTTTGTACAGTATGACGGCAAACGTGTTGTAAGGCTATGCAAACCTCTAACTCAAAACATTATTCCAATAGACAGACGTGGAAAAATTAGGAGTGGCAATGCCATTCCTGGCGATGTTTGCCAAAAATTTCATGACCATGTAAATTCTTAACCTAAAAAAATGACTCACTACGGGAGTAATAAAAAACAGTATCCAGATGCTCGTCTGAATTTAAAAATTATATAATTAAAACTAACCTGGGTGTAAGGGCAAAGTTTCTTACCACTTTTACAGAGAATAATTTCGTAAAAATTTTGACTTAAAATTCGGTCGCCCTCAGATGGACGTGTGCATTACTTGTGAGAGTTTGAAGTTTAAGTTGAAAGATAAAACTCTCAATGATAACGCCAAGAGAGTTGTTGCTGCGGAGCTCATCTTCCATTAAAAGGCAAGCAAACAAGTTTTATAAAAAAATGGAAGAATACTCCGAAACTGACCCATCCACATTGGTAATTTCATTTGATTACATGCAAAACTTACCACTACCCGAAATACCAATGCAAGATATTTTCTACCTTTGCCAGCTATGGGTTTATCTCTTCTGTGTGCATGACATGAAAAGTGATAAAGCTATTATATATACATATCACGAAAGCCATTGCAAAAAAATCCCCAGCTGGAGTTTGTAGGTTGCTAACGAAAGAAATCACACAAGATATGAAAAAACTGGTAGTTTTTTCAGATTCTTGTGGTGGACAAAACCGCAACCATACTATTTACCAGTACTTATGCAGTTTAACAGATAGGGGAGTTTCGAACAAGTAACCCACTACTTCCCTATTCGTGGGCACTCATTCTTGCCATACGATCGAGATTTCGGTGTAGTAAAACGGTGAGTGAAAAAAGTGGATCTAATATACACTTCTGAACAATACAGTGAGTTGTTTGAAAAGCAACAACAATCAAAAATTTGTAAGTAAAACCATTGATTCAAGTACTATTTTTAGCTACAAAACCTGGTGGCTTGAACATTACAAAAAACCATGTTTTTCGTGGAAACATCAAACAGAGGTGTTGACAGTGATTTAAGTAAACATAGTTTCAACTTCAAAAAATGGAACCTACGACCACCTGATCCTCCTGCAAATGCCTCTTATCCAGATGGAAAAGTTGCAATAAACATTCAAATAATAAATTACCTGAAGAAACTAAGCCGTACTTGGTTGGGTACGAGAGTTTCTACAACGAGATTTTTGAATGGCTTACATGCAAAAGAGAAACAGATGATGCTTAAATCTAATCTGAAAATAACCTAAAATATGTATTTTAATGTTTTTTATGTTAAAATAAAATACGGATTTATTATAAAATAAGTTTTTAATAGTTTTATTTTTCCTTCGGTCTGTTTTTATGAAACATAATTTTTACAGAAAATATCGTTTGATGCTGAAAGGTCATAAGTCGCACACACTTTTATTAAATAAACTTATGAAATCTCAAATAATTACCAAGTTATGTTTTTATTCATTCTATGCTTATTAGTTTGCAATATAAATATGTTTAAAAATTAAAAAACAAAACAAAAAAAACAATTAAAACAATTCTGTTTTTTTTAATTCTTGAAAAGTTTTGATTTTGTCACTTACGCCCTTTCTTCATCAAATGATTCAATTATTGTTGCCTCCATAATATTGTTTAGATAGTTTCAAATTAAAAATACGATCGATGAAATTTCAATACGATTTCAGAATATGCAATCGTTTTATAGTTCGGTCGTTCGTTCTTTGCACTTGCAAATATCACATTCTGGCAACGTTGCTTCGTTGGCTCCGTTTCCAGATGTAGTCTAACAATAAAGTATCGGTTTTTGAGTTATCATTTAACCTCCTCAGACCCAGCGTAACCATGGGGTTACAATCTTTTTCTATTTATATACATAGTACTGTGCATAGTGACTAGTCCTAATAGTTACCACAGGATCCACAAGATTATAGCACTTGTCAGACATATCTCTTGGCTGCCTGTTTCTCTTGTTTTTATTCTCCATAACCTAGCAAAGATGGCGGACCGTGACTTGCGCAATCTTCCTACGTTTACACAAAGTAAGTAATATCTAATAAATATAAATTTCTATTATATCGTATTTATAAAAAAATAGGTGATATCTAGAAACACTAGAGATTGTGTTGCTCTAGTTTTGATTACTCTAAGTTACTTGTCTTGTTTACAACATTGGCTTAAAATTTGTTGTAACCTGAAGTTTACATTGGGTTTCTGTCTCTTCATTTTCTATACTATGGACTACTGAATCTTGCATTAAAACTGCTACTGCCTTTTTTTACATGTGTGTAAAAATAATTTACCAGGTTATTATTATTTTATTTTTATTTTCAGGGACTTTGGTAGAGTTTGTAGACCGATTTGGCCTCAGCGAGCTGTCAGAGATTGAGGATTTTTCCGAAGACGAGGACGCAGATCCTACATGGCATCTACCTCCCCCTCCTCGTATAGAAATTTTGTTTGAAGAAGAGCAGCGTAGGCGTACTTCCGACGATGATGAAGATGAGCCGAGACTTATTTTTGCCAATTGTAAAGATGAGCCTCCGCCTATTGTCGACGACGATGTTGGACCTCAGAGTTGACTTGGTATATCATCTTTTGTCAAAAGAAGAAGTTCAAGACAATGAAGAAGCTGTTGATGACTCTGGACCTCGAGCACATAAAAGGAAGATGCTAATGCCCAGTGATGCTCTTCGAACATCTCCCTCGTCCGGACATCTTTCTGAGTGGCCAGAGAATGGGAAGCCTTCCCGGTGTCGACTTCCAGGTTGTGATTCGCCGAAATCTAGAATTAGATGTTCTTCATGTAAGGTCTATTTGTGCCTCAATGCAAATAGAAATTGTTTTAAATTGTTCCATAAACTTTGATTCAATACATGTAAAAACAGTAAATGGTTTTCTATGGCAGCCTAAGTTTTTTTATAATTTGAGGCCCAATGTAACCTGTAGGTTACATGATTTTTTTTTCATGTAAATGTACAAAATAAAATATTTTCAAAAATTTAATGTTCTTTGTGATTTTTTTGGTACTTACGTATTAACGCCACCGCAGCAGAAGTTGCTAATGCGCATGCGCCAATATTTGCTTATTTTGCGATATAATTATATATCACGACAGGTTTGGCCAGGTAGCTATATATAAACACAGCTATATATAAACATCTGGCCAAACCTTTCGTAAGTTTATTGAAGTTAATAATTTGAAATTAGATCATGGATAAACATGAGCTTTAAAAGTGAAGTGCCGCCAATCTACGCCTAAAATTTTTGCGACAAATCATAAAATGAAAGTATATTAATCTCAAAGCTGAAAAAAATGGAATTCTGCTTCCCTTAAACCAGTTTGCTCTTTATTGGCGCATGCACATTAGCGCAACTTCTGCTGCGGTGGCGTTAATACGTAAGTACCATTTTTTTTTAACCAAAAAATTTACAATTGATTAAAAATATTTCAGGTTAACCCATGGGTCTGAGTAGGTTAAGCAATGATAATTATTATTATCCCAAACTGGTACACATTTTGGAGGATGATATTTTACTTAGAAAACCTAACACATATGTTTCAGACAGAAAGTGATAAAACATACACTACTATAATTTGTTAGATATAAAGAAAAGAATTTCTGAAATAGAAACTAATAATTCCTATGAAATTGACGTGTTAATTATTCTTACTAGGAATAATAGTAAATATTATTAATTTGTACTAAGAAATTATTATTATTTTGATCATACCGTTATCTTAATAATTGAAAATAATAGTTTAATTGAAAAATAATAATGATATAAGTTCATTAGGATTATTATTGTTCTTATTTTGTAAATTGATAGGAAAATAATATATGTGTATATAATTTATATTACAGTGAATAGTGACTTGTGAGTTAAAGTAGTTCTGCTTCCTAAATATAACCCTTTGTTCTATTCTGCCAATTGGCGAAAATCACTGCTGCTGGAAGCATTTCTTTCTTCGACGTTAAAAATGGCTGATACCAAGTTGTACGATGTATTAGGTGTGGGTAAAAGTGCTTCAGATTTAGAAATAAAAAAGGTATTTATATGTTTACCTGTTCTTGAATATTATATATACTAGTAGATATTTTATTTTTTTAACTCTTTAGTAAGTGATGCAATAAATATGTTGTTTTGGGAATGACAGTGTCCATGTTTGTATCCCCACTTTACCTGCTGTAAGGTCGATGTCACAATTATTCATCAAGGCCAGTAATAAAGACTATCAAGACATATTTTATAATGGTTAAATCTAAATGTGAATACAACATTGTTTTTTTTCTCCATTCCCATACTAAACTTTCATGACCCTACTCCTTTTTTTTTATAAACTGTTGACTTCCTTGTATATTGACTACAATTAAGAAAAAAGTTCCCTTAGGGCCTAGGTCTGAAAATTAAAATGTGTTTTTAGTTGTAATTTTGATTTATATTAATAGAAAAGGTAAATGTCCAGTTGATACCCTGTTGCGATTTAATGTATAGCAATTTTATGAAATCATGTTTTACATACCTCATTATGAAACAATTGGATCATCCTTAAGCAGGGAAGACCATTTTCAAGTATGAAAATCCATTATTTCTGTCTAAAATAAGCAATTTAAAAGTGTGCATTCAATGATCAGAATACATGATGAGGATGAGCCTATTCGCCTAGGTTTCATAAGTCAAGAATAGCTAATAGAATAGCGTGTCATTAAAAGTGTCATAATAGTTTACATTCCTCATTATGAAACAATTGGATTTGTTTCCCTTAAGCTGGGAAGACCTTTATCAAGTATGAAAATTCATTATTTCTGTCTAAAATAAGCAGTTTAAAAGTTTGCATTCAATGATCAGAATACAGGAAGAGGATGAGCCTATGCGTCTATGTTATATAATTCAAGAATAGCATGTCATTAAAAGTATCTTATAACAGATATGTATTACTACGCTATATAATCTCAGAGTTATATCAACTAGATCTCTGGAAATAAATGTATATATGTGGTTCCTCTATCAACATTGCTACTTTGTGCGGATAAACATAAACATCGAGTGATGAGAGACTCAATATATTCACAATCATTGCCATATAAATTACCAAAAACAGATACCTTAACCTAATATGTCTAGGATTTTATACTTTTAATTTGCTCATTTTAGACAGAAATAATAGATTTTCATACTTGAAAAGGGTCTTCCAGCCTAAGGATGATTCAATTGTTTAATAATGAGGTTTGTAAAACAGGATTTCATGATATTTGTATATTAAATCCCAACACAGTATCAACTGGACATTTACCAATAGAAATTAAATTGTTAGTTATTGCAGATCCAAAGTATAATATTTATACATCCCAGCGGTAAATATGGAGTTTACATGCCAGTTAAATTAAGTAGCGAAAAATCATGATATCATTTACTACCCTTTTACCTTAATTTGAAAGAATTAGATCATATTTGGGTAAATATGTAGTGTTCCTAACCTTGAGATTTACTAGCAAAATTTATGCAATTCGTTTTGGTAATTGTTTATAAAGAAAGTTACCGTACTGCTTTTTTGAGATTTTTTTTTTTTTAACATGTTCTACATACCTTATTTCTTTAATAATAAAATTACTTTTAAACATAGAGCTAATTTTTTTTACCGAAAAATCGCAATTTCATAACTACAGAATTCAATGCATTTATACGTCACAGAAATCAAGCAATATCGAGCGCAGTTGGTACTTGGATGGGTGACTGCTTGAGAAATAACACAAAATTTCTTCTTTTTTTACAATTTTTACCTTACAAGGTCAGGTAAGGTGGCTCTCTCTCTCTCTCTCTCTCTCTATATATATATATATATATATATATACTAAATTATACAGCGTAGTTTTATTAACATGTGAAATATATTTTAATGCGCATGCATCCAACGAGATATTTCACTATGTGTAATCTATGAAACCTAGACGCATAGCATGATTGTGAACTTTAGAATATCATGATATCTTGAATATCGCTTATTTGTAACTGAAATAATATGTTGTGAAACATAAAACGTCTACGACATAATAACCTAACCTCCACCCTACTTCCGGTGGTTCGGCCTATCAACGTAGGACCACGTCAATGACCTAGGTGAAAGCGGCTAACGGTACACATACTTGTCTTTGGGAAACGGGTAGGTTGAATATGGTAATGGCAGCAACAATTTTTACAGAAAACAATAATATCTTAAAACTCCTTAAAATATAAACATAACATGTGTATAATAACAACAAAATTTAGTGAACCAAAAAGCATGATATGACAGTGATATTAATAATGCATAAACCAAAAACAAACAAAAATTTATAAATTTACAGATAACAATATATCTTAAAGTACTTCAATACAAATCTGAATTAAAACAAAAAACTACATTAAGAACAAAAATAATAACGTACATTAAAACAAAAACCTAGAATAAGCATTAAACAAAAAACTACATCAAGAACAAAAAGTAACATGCACATTTAAACAAAAACTATATTGAATCAATAAACCTAACATAACGTCAGAATTTACCTAGGTTTTAACAAAGAGAATAAACTTGAAGTAGGAATAGGGCCCTTATCTGAGTTAAGTAATAAGTCACTATCAGTTTTAGTAATGAAAATGCTTTCATAGCTATTAAGCAACTTATGTGAATTACACTCTTAACCATTTTCACATTTTCTATTCCCAATTCATGGTTCGTTTGAAGTATGTGCTTGGCCACACTAGATTCCTCTGACCTATTGTACTTAATATGAGCAATGACTACATAAATACTATAAGACACGACATAGGATAGGGAAATAGTCTACGCTTTACGGGTGCTGTTCGTCACAAGTTTGACACACAGCTATCAAAAAGCGCTAGCAGCAGGTGCTTGACTGTACGCATCCCACTTGGTTGAGACTGTACAACTGTTGACCTCTCTCTCACAAACCTTCTCAATTACTTCCGTCAGCATAGTCAGTGTTGTCAGTTCGTGCGCTGAGATAAGCGATTCTTGACCTTCCCTCGCATCTCTGGTCCCATATGTGGCATCAGTGCGTTTTCTCTTACCCGCCTGAAACATTGTTTGACCGTAGAGCCACCTAGCGCCAGTCACATCAACTTCAGATTCTCTAGCAGAGCGACAGCTCCGCACCCTAGCGGGTATTGGACAACTCAAGAATAAGCGTAGAATATTTAACATGGCCATGTCGTGTCTTATAGTATTTATGTAGTCATTGATATGAGCTACATGTTCTGAACATCTGGTTACAATTTTTCTCTTTGTTTGGCCTAGATACAAAGGTTATTTGATATTTCCTTAAATACTAATTAGCAGTTGATTTGATTGAACAATGTATTTGAAGCACTTTCTTTTGTAGGCAGTTATTTAGTATTCATTGGATTTCAACTTACACTCAAATTCATGTTTCATGTGTTTTCAACCATGGATCCGAGCCAAACATGTAATACATCAAATTAAAAATAATTTTTTATGCTACATCTTTCATCTGAACTTTTTTCTAATGTACAAGGGATTTTGTAAACACTTGATTTAAATTTTTTTTTCCACCAAAAAAAAAAAAAAAAAAAAAAAAAAAAAAAATAGAAAAGTTTCAATATTTCTTTAATTACTACTTAACAGTTGACTTAACCAAAATAATGGATATGACAAAATTTGAAGCACACATGAAGAGCTTTAGTTTAAAAAAGAGTACAGTAATGAAATCAGATGAATAGTTCTTGAGATACAGTTTTTTTAACTCAACATTGCCCACCATTTTTATTAGCTACCACTTTGAGATGGCAATCATGGTTTTTTTACATCCTAATAAAACTATCTAACCATGGTGAAAAGGAAACTTGGTATGTACCCCTAAATTATACCGAAATGTTGGCTGCCCCATGGACTAATTATGTTGTTAAATCATATAGAATAACTTCTTTATATTCCTGAATAAATAAAAAAATAAAAAAAGTGATTGTAGAATCGTTAATGCCATACATATTTTTACACACACACACACACAACTAATAGTCTACTCTACACATCTGGAAATGGGGGATTTATTAGTAAATGGGGGTTATAAAGTAATAGATTTTTAATAAATGTTTGGATCAAATTAATAACAAAAGTATTTAGTAATGTTTATTAGTAAATCATTAGTAGGGTTATCAAGAAATATATCGGCCATGGATTGTGGTGGAGAAATAAATTTGATACTCTGATACAAGGAAACCTCCAATCATTCGGAGGTTTTCCCATAAAGTAAAAATTTAGCTACAGCTTTTCTTCATAAAATATCAACATAATATTATCTATCTTGATTTTCTTTTTAAAACCATAAACATTGAGATATATATCCAAACGACACAATATAGCTAGACTTTTATAATGCAAACATAAACTATTAACAAGTTAAATATTTTTTTACTTACTTTATGAATATTAACTACTACTGATACATGTCTACTTGGTTTTAATGAATTTCAATCCATTATTTATACTTTCAAATTATAAAAAAGTCTTTAAATATTTTGGAACAAAATTTTGTCTAATAGGATATTAACTTCTTGATTCAATCTAACTTGATTAATTTAACATAAGCTCTAAGAATTATACATATTTATTTAATGTATAATATTGTATATAGTTACTAGTAATAATAAAATTTATTTAATTAAAGTGTTTTCTTATTATAATTCAAAATAGGCCTATTATTTGTAAAAGGTGTGATAAATTTTGAAGAGATAAAAAGATTGTTACAACATATTGTAAAATTTCAGTGATAGATCTTTAATATTTAATTGTTTAATTATTATGACAATATCTCCACACAATAATTGTTTTTTATATAACTGAGATTATTACATTTATTTAAATGTTAATACAGTACATTCTTCATGGTAACATTTTGTTTTGTTTGGTAAAAAGATTTCCTCTTATATCTAGAGATCCACCAATTTTTATGAAACTTATGCCAAATTATATGAAATCCGAAAATACTATATAATCTATGGAAAAAAAAACTTTAAAAATCAAGAAAGGGATGATATTTTACCTAAATTGATACTTCATAAATGCCTTATTATAAGATAGTGATGCATTGAATTGATTTCTATAGAATTTGTGTTAATTTATAGGTCTAACTGTATAATACATGTCAAAACAATCACTATAGTCATAAAAAGATCTTTAATGTTGAAAAAAATAGGTCTTTCTTTTTGGGCATGTTCATCCATTGGTAAGATTTTCATCAGGTTTGAGTAAAGTTATTAAATGTCTCACTGAAATTTGTAGTAAATTTTAGGGCGGGCTTTTTTCAGAACACAAATTTTTACAGCCCCAAAAATCTAATTTTATTCCGATTCTATTAACCTCGCCTTTTCAATTTGTATTTTTTAAATATTGTAGATTATACCTTCAATATTGACCATCGAAATTTGGTGATGGCTTTAATTACTCAAAGAGAAGATTTTTATTAGGAACTTTTTTTTTACTTTCAAAGTACTGTTGCTTTCCTCCTAAATGTGAAGAGAAGGTTAAAAGCTAAATTTCATATGTAATTAAAGTAACTCGTGTAGTAAATAAAAGAACAACATTCAACATGTTATCAATAAATTGTAAATTGTATTTTTTAATTTTGTTTAAAACTATGGCAATCTAACCTAACACTATATTATCTAGTTCCACACTCCCAGAAAATTAATCTATTGTGGAGGAAATAGTTCATTTCTATATTAGACTTTTAAATGGTATATCGTTGGTATTAAAAACAAACAAAAATTCATATGAAAAAAACTATTTTATTGTTCAGAAATTTAAAAAATATTCCTATCAAGAATGTGATATATTTTTTTAATGCGTTTGTAGAGCAAATTTAACATTTGATATGCTTGGGATTGCATGATATAATAGGCTACTAAGTAGGCCTATGGTGTTATACTAAACTAATTAGTCATCTTGGTTATCACACGCTAGTTTAATGTTTCCTTGTAAGCGTTAATAGTTTATCTAATTGTTTATTATCCTAACTCATATTTTTAATCATTTGCTAGATAACATAGATAATTTTGAGGTTTCTTGTATTTTGAACGTAAATGGACTTTAAAATTTGTACAGTCATCCACAATAATTCTGTAATTATAAATTCTATTTTTAAGTTAGATATCATTGAAATATTTTTAGCATTATACTAAACACTATTAATATTGCAAAATCATTAACTCATTCAGGCTTACAACTACAACCTTTAATTCATAATCTGATTTGTGGTAAATTATAACATTCCTAAAATCATTCCTATTTTTTTAAAACTTAAATAGCAAAAAAGTTTAATTTGTATTAATAAACCAAGTTAATTAATTACTCTTGTAAATTGTGTAAAGTATACTGTGTGATTTTGATCACACAAAAATTAAATATTCTGTTGCAGAGGAGACTACAAAAGTGAAAGTTAGTCATTTAAAAGGAATGTCTAAAATAATATAAGTAGCCTATATGGATAATTATTATTGATCCAACAAGGAAATTTGTTTTATATAATACAATTTATATTTATTTATTAATATTATATGAATTATACCTATTAGCAATTCTATTTGGTTAGCCTTTTCTTTTTCTTTTGTAAATATTAAATGAATATTTAATTTATCACAATATGAATGTTTCTTTGATTTCGTTAGTCCAATTCAATTCTTCTGAGCATAAACAAATTTTAAGAATCTTAACAACTAATACAATTAACATATGCCTACTTAAACTAAATGAATGGTTAATTTGTGAAATATGGTGATAATGAGATGAATACAATCAATATGAATGTCCTTTCGAAATTTTAAATAATCAATCAATGGGTAAGTTTGATCACCAAATAAAACACATACTTCATTTGTAGACATGGCACACTCATCAGCACTTTGGTGATACAAATTTCACTCCTTTTTTTTAATGATTATTGATTGATCATTGGATTCAATTTTTAATAAAACTATCAATCTTTTTTTTTTTAATTCTGTTGTCCATGCCTTCTTGTTATCAACCCCCAAACCGGCCTTTACAAATGGAAATTATTATGATGATGTATGATATGAATGATTTTATGTTAATGAATTATATGGTATGAATTATGATTATTTAAAATTGTATTTTTCTGAGATGAGGTTTTATCCTTTTATTTATAACTGTGAATTTCGTATCATCACACTAATATAACAGCTCTATAATTTGCTATTATCTCTAAGTGGGAATGTTACTACCATAGCTTAAACTACCGCCTTTTAAACTTGATTTCATCTTATAGTATTTGTGCTTAAGAGAGATCTATGACAAATAAACCAAGTTTAGACCTTATGTAAATATATATATTAAGTAAGGGATATATATATATATATATATATATATATATACATATATTAAGTAAGGGATTATATATCCCTTTAAAGGGATATAGTATTTTTGTATATCCCTTAAAGGTTTAGTAAACATATTTTAATATACCAAAATAAAAATTTCAGGCTACCACAATGGAATTTAATACAAATATTGTTTAAAATAATTTACAAAATCTAAGATGGAATCCATGTTTTATTTTCCATTTTTTTACTGAGATTTTTGGTGACTAATGGTTTTGTTTGGTTAGTATTTGATTGTGAATGAGTGTATGAGAAAATATGTGCAATGTTTATTACAACATGTAATACATAGACACCGAATATCATACCATACATTTATTATGGGTTTATAACATACAAAATAAATATTTGGTTCATATAAAGTATAATCTTACTTTTTTTTACATATAATAATTATTTATAAATGAAAACGTTTCAAAATATATTTATTTACTGTTTGATCAATTTAAATAAAATATTGTGTATTGTTATTGTTACAGGCGTATCGCAAGCTTGCCAAAGAATTCCATCCTGACAAAAATCCAGAAGCTGGAGATAAATTTAAGGAAATCTCATTTGCTTATGAAATTTTGTCAGACTCAAAGAAACGTGCTACCTATGATAAGTTTGGGCTAAAAGCATTGCAAGAAGGTGGTCATGATGGTCCCGGATTCGGCCATGATGATTTCTTTTCACATTTTATGCGAGGTGGGTTTTTCGGCGGTATGGGAGGAATGGGTAGTATGCGATCGTGCAGACGTGGTGAAGACACTGTTCATCCATTAAAGTAAGCTAATTATATTTTTATATTATAATCTTGTTTGAATTAATTATTTGTTTAATTATATACTATACACATATGATTTACCATTTAAAAAATATTCAATGGTATAAAAAAAGACGTGAAAAATAAAATCTCCCCAATATGGCATACAATTGAATGTAAGTTTATAAAAAGTAACATAATTGCTTCTTATTCAAATACATAATAAACCAAATATATTAGTGTAAATAAGGGTTATATTGATCTTCCTCCATTTACCTAAAAACAACTGAATATGACATAAGTTATCTATCCAAGTTTCTCCCCAGTTGTTACAATTCTTCAGTATAATTGATTTCATTTACACTTTTTGTTACTTGACATGAACATCTAAGTTATTAGTTTCCAAACAAAAGGTGATACATGAAACTGTTTGTCTGTCTGTACTGTACAAATTTTGCAATCGATGTCAATCTTACTCCACGATAAGTTAGACTAGAAATTTTAAACATAGCTCAGAACTGGATGACAATGTAATATGAACTCACTTCCTTGTCTGTCTGTTTGTAACTTGAGTTGGCAAAACATTAACCTTCAATGCACTAAAAGAACAGATGAATCGGTACTATAGTAAGAAAGTAGTTAAAGTTAGCGCATTAACCAGTATAGCGGCACAACTTGTTAGTCGAACAATGCTGCATGCACACATTATTTAAATTGCCAGTTGAGAAGGACAGAAAAATGGTAGGAAATTAGGGACCACTCACTGGTAACTATTTGAAGATCTTGTGAAATCAGTGGAAGGACATTGAATTTCTGTTCGTTGATGAGATTTCCATGTTTCCATACAAAATGTTATCATGATCGATTTTAGATTGTGACAACTGAAAAAGAAGGAAAATGAACCATTCAGGAGAACCAACATTATGGTTTTTGGAGATTTGTTTCAGTTGCCTCCTATCCGAGGACCTCAGGCATTCCAACAGTCTGAAATGTCCCACATGCTCTGAATAATATCATCAAGATGTTTAAAATCGATTGCAAAATTTCACATACACAATACTAAAAAAAAAATTAAACCACATTTTTAAAACTAATTAAAAAGTATAAATAATTTCTCATAGCTCCATACAGATTCCTAACCCCATCCTGAAAATTTGTGATTGTGAATTTTTAATAGCTATGAATTTTAGTAGAAATATTTGTAAGATTTAAAACGAAAAACATGGGGCGCATGAAATAGATAATATAAGATTATCTCCATCTATTAAATTAGTAGGTACTTCTTGACCTCCAATAGGAATTTTGAGATTTTTCTCAATGACAGCTGCTCCCTACACTCCTTACGATTATATAATCTATTGCATGCATCCCACATTTTTCGTTTTAAATCTTTCAAGTATTATCATAGCTATTAAAAATTCACAATCACAAATTTTCAGGACAATTTGTATGGGATTGGTTTTTATTTAAACCATAAAAACTTTTGAGAACCACAATATTAAATTAAAATCTTCATTTATTAACTTTAATAATTTGGAAATACTTTTTCCTCTGTAGAAGAAAGTATTATTGGTAAACGCTGTTATTTCCTCCATTGAATTTACTTTTTCATAAATTATATATATTTATGGAATAATATATATATATATATATATATATATATATATATATATATATATATATAAGAGCAGGTATAAGAGCTCTCTATGACATACTGAAACAGAATACAGGTACATAACTGTAAAAGTCCTAACTTAGGGAAACCACAATTAAAGTAACTATGTTAGAAAAATATATGATACTTTAACCTTTAGAACTTTACACATTGGAACTCGTTGACTTCTTTTTTCCTTTTGATCTGAATTCTCTTAATTCTGATTTCTTGTTCATCTAAACAGCCTTTTTAATCAGCCTGTAAATTTAGTTACAGTTTATCTAGGAGCTAGAAGGTGTTTCTGCGGACTTTGGCCTAGGCTTACTTTCACTTTAATCTGGAGTCAATACGGTATCACTAATATGTGTAATCGCTTCTAACTTTATGTGTAGGTTTATGTTCGGTTTCATCTGAATGTTGTGTTAGTTTGCTTTGTATGTTTCATCCTACTCTATTTTGCATTTAACTTGGTCTAATATCTTATTATTGTTTCTCAAATTTAAACATATAGTACTAAGATCAGTTATGGCCAAGTGCCAAACATTTGCATTACTAATTAGATTAGTTGTTCTAAAGAAAGCATGATCAATACAAGAAAAGTGAATCACCTTTTACTCTTGTAAGCTTTTCAATTAAAGACTTGGGCATATTTGAAGTCATAACAAAGGATATTCTTTAGTTAAATGTAATTTTTTACATTAAGTCACTATTAATTTCACATAATACAACTTAATTACTACTATTAATAGATTTGAATTTGTTTTTAAACTCTGATAAGATTTCCAAACTCAATGTCTGTATACAACCAGAATCGCAAACTCGGTATTTTCAGTTTTTCTATTTATTGGATTTGTTCACAATCTGTTGAAGATAAAGTCCACAAAGCAGCACTATATATTAACTATATAACAAAACATATATATTTGGATCAACTGTTACTAATATTTTATTTATTATGAGAATATATATGAACAAATATCATAAAATTCAAAATTATTAAAAACCAAGTAAAATTCAGGTTATCTGAGATTTATAAGCTATAAAATATTATTTTAAATTGTTCAAATTTATTAATTCGAATCGCAAAGTTATTTTCGTTCATATCATTAATATTTTCTTTGTGGTTGTGGCTGCTCCAATATTATTTATCATTGTCTATTTCAGTTTATATAAAATATACACATATAGAGTCTTATCTCGGGATAGGGGATGGTACTGGCTTTTTCCCAGGGTGGAGAATGGTAAGAAACACATTTATTAATTCAGATTTAAGGCAAATCAACTAGGGGCTAAGTTCTAAACAATTAAACTAAATAGTGTTCAATAAAGAGTTCAATTAACGTGTATGAAATGGTAATGTGATTTCGAAATGGATAAGTCAAATTAAGAGAATTAAAATTGTTCTCATAAATTCAATTGTCTATAACCCATAAAAAAAAAAAAATCACAATCAAAAGTTTTACTGGTTTACTTGTATTTAGAATCAAAATGTACGTGTGGAAATGAATATCATAAAATAAAATGATTTCACCAGTATACCAGGTTCAGTTTTCTATATATTCTTCCTGTTGTATCTTGACTTATCATAGAAAAAACTGTTACCAAAAAACAACACACTATTTAAAATCTCTTCTGACAAACTAATCTGGATGAAATTGAAAGGTGATCCGGCCAAATCTGTTTTTTTCTTTCTTGCTTTTCAAGTACATCTGATCTGCTTCAAGGCTTCCTCAACAATCCCTTTTTTCTCTTCCTTTCCCCATATCAAGTTATCCAGTGCTTGGAACTTATCCCTCTGAATTAAATGTGATTTTGGCTTGTATGACGATTATTCTTCTATGGGTATGAATAGATGTAATAAATTTTGATATAATATTTTAGAATAGGAAATTCAAATTTTTTAATTTTTATTAATTCTATAACTTTTCTAATAATACTATAATTAATTATCTAATTTGCATATTTCTTTGAGCTTGTTAAGCAGAAGAACTAATTGAAACGTACGAAATTACAAGGACCAATCGGAAAGTGTGCTGATAGATAGGTGTGGCATTACATCACAAATTTAAAGTAATGTCCGATCTCTTTCTTATAAAACACAACAAACACCGACTTTATATTGTATAATTGTACATATGTATTTAAGATTTTGTGCGAAATAATTTGGATATAGAAATATATGGTATGTTGAAGAATATTATCCCTTTTTTACAATGAGTAATTTTTATGCCGGTTTTGAAATTGATATTACCGTGTTATAAAATGGGTTTGTGAATTGTGATTAACTTTTCTAGATAGATGGATTTGCATGAAAAAATTTTGTGGTAGAAAACGTAGTGCTATATATGGGAAACGTGTAGATTTTGAATTTTCCTAAGAAATGAATTAAAATTAGGCAATTTGCTAGTATGGTACTTTCCTTGGCTACCGCTATGTGTTGGGGTAGTTCTTTGGTTTAAACTTCAAGACTCTGTAAAAGAATGTTTGATATATTTTATTTATGACTCATTTCGAATTATTACAACAAGTCTGGAACAAATATAGTTACCCCCCCCAGGCCCTACCTTTACTATCCATCACAATTAATAAACAAATAATAGTCACCAATATTTACCATTCTACTTTCACTATTATCAATCCATGCGTCAGTTAACACAATAACAGGTGGTAATGTACTTTTACTTTACACTAAACAAATCATTCATTTAGTAAAATACTTTTTACGTTTTAGCCAAAATAATTCTTAGCAAAATCGTTTGTGACTAAACTGTCATTTACAATAATTTCAATAGGTGAGAAGTTAAAAAAACAGAAACAATTTTTTAAAAATATATTTAATCTTCTTAAAAACGATCTCTAACCTATGATGTCAAATCATTCACTTTACTAATAAAAATCACGGAATCACCCCCTCTGCCCTTATCATAAATTTGCCTGCTATATATTATCCATAAGTATTTATACCATTTTATTCTTTTCATCATCCTTGCTCCTGTAAACAAACTGTCCCTACTCTTAACATAAAATTATACAGTATATATTGGTGTGTCTCTGATGAGCCTAAGTTCTCGTGTGGATAGATCTCTTTTAATCCTACAATTTTGTAGTAGTCCTGCATCATTCCTATGGACTAACATGATAACTATAACATGAGGTTCTCGATTTTCCTCCAACTTAGGTAGACGTCAGTCGTTGACTCTTCAATTAAATAGTTCAAAACACTTCGATAGATTAATAGTTTGAAAAAAAATTTCTTGTACATCCTGTATTTCCAGCATCTGTATCGTCGTTCCAGCTCCACCATATTTCTTATCTTCTAAAAAAAAGGTTTCTAAAAGACCATTGGTTTTGAGATGTACATTTTTCTTCTTAATTTTTACAATTATTCTGATTTATTCTTCTATTCTTTTATTACTTTGATTCATAGATGTTATAACTCTGTTCCAGAGATTTACCCAGATTGTCCTAAACTCTTTCTTCATATATTTGCCTTGGCATATTTCTTGTACCTGTAAAAGCCCCATTTTTTCTTTTCTAAAATGTTTGTTTTTTGGAATTAAATTGTCTCTTGAAAAGATTTTTTTTTTAAATTTAAAGATATAAAATCATATCAAAAGCTGTTGTATTGTTAAGACAGAACAACATTGTTGTAGATTCAGACTAAGGGAAAACCATTTGCAAAGTAAACTCAAACCAGAATAGCAAATAGCAGAAATTAAAAAATGGCACAAATAATTCTTAAATGAATATTCATTGAAATTACAATCCATGAGGCTACACCTACATTACGTCTAATTTTTTAATATATTGAGTGATGAGTATATGGAGCAAAGTAGTTTCCAACAATAATTTTGTAAAAATTAATGGCTTGGCAACTGTATACTTACAATATTAATCTATTTTTGCTCCTGACATCCGTCTATTATGATAAACATGATTTTATAATTTAATTTAAAATGAACTGTAAATATTATTAATTGCAAAGTGCGACAAATTATTTTATGTTTTGTATTTATTTTAATAAATACAGCAGGCCTAAATAGTATAAATTGTATAGTTTTGTTTATGCCTAGATGTTCAAAAATTAGATCTGAAAAAGTTGTATTTTTCTTCATTCTCTCATACTTCTGTTATTTTTTCAAAGAATAGAAGGATGGTTATATAAAATTTGATTTGAAATTGAGATGGTTGATTTTGTTTGTTTTCACAATCAAATTATTAAGGTGGGAGGGAGAAAAAGAAGGAAGGTACAAAAAGATATTATCTGAAAATAAGTTTTTTTTATGTATTTAATTTGATAACTATAGTAATATTAATGATTATCGTTATTTACTTTTCAGAGTTTCTTTAGAAGATTTATATAATGGCAAAACCGCCAAACTTCAGCTTAGTAAAAATATTATCTGCAGCACTTGCAATGGGTAAGTAAAATAATATACTGTATTAATTATCCTTTGTTTAAAATATACAAGTATCTGTGTTTGGGGAGGTTCATCATAAATATTATATGATTGAAACTAAAATTTAATATTTTTACAAAATCATTTTTATTTTAGAAATAAACTTAGGAAGAAAAAAAAAATTTTACTCAAAATTGAAAATGTCATTTGAATTTTAAAAATAAGTCTGTTTACAGGAAAGGTTCAAAATATGATAAGGTGTACACTTGCCGTACGTGCCGAGGATGTGGTATTAAAGTAACATACAGACAGCTTGGACCGGGAATGTCACAGCAAATACAATCCAGATGTCCTGATTGCCAAGGAGAAGGTGTGTGTGTGATTACTATTCTCCGTTCCATGTGTAGTTATTACATTACAGTGAGGCTGTAATATTTCACGCCTACAAACATTGCCTAAAATAAACAAAACCGGTATAGAAAACTGTATGAATCATGAAAGAAAAGTATAACAATATGATTATGTCAAAACATATTGTAACCCAGTAACATGGATTGTATTAATCTTTTCTAGTTGTATATTGTGTATCCAAAGTTTAGATTTGTACATGCACATTTGTGGGTCAATTTAAAAAAAAAAAAAATTGTTTTTTACTCCGTAGCTGTTGGTTGAATAAATCATTTACTTTTTAGTATTCTATTCTTTAAGATTTATATTCATACAAAAATGACAAAGTAATATATAAAAAAAATTAAGTTTGTAGGTAAGCCCCCAGATTATTGGAATTAATATATAAATATATATCTTTTTAAGGTATCTATAACTGTTTTGTTTGGATGTATGCTATGACCAGTTTACTATGACCCGCGTGCTATGAGTGTTTTGCCTACAGAGACATAGAGACATCACCAGGCTTTGCTCATTAACATATTACATAATTTTTACCACCATTGTTTGTGTGGTAATAAAAAATTAATAATGTGCAAAGCCTGATGATGTTTATGTGTTGAAGTAATGACCGTAGCATATTTCCAAACAAAGGATTTCATATCATTTCTTTTATTTAGCTGTTGACAAAATATTACAATTGTATAGCCATGGTTATTGTATACGAAAAACTTATTTAAAATTTAAATAATAATAATAATAATGTATTAAATTATGTAATTCACAATACATCTATAACTTAAAATTACTCAACACTCAATCATAACACCAACCAGTGACTCATAATAGCAAACAAATAATAAAACTGCAAACTTATATTGACAATAGCTTATATAGATAAAACAGAATGTGTGGGCTATGCCTGTCAGTAGTATACAAAATATCAGAGTACACAACAACAATATATATATATATATATATATATGTAGAGAGAGAGAGAGAGAGAGAGAGAGAGAGAGAGAGAGAGAGAGAGAGAGAGAGAGAGAGAGAGAGAGAGAGAGAGAGAGAGAGAGAGAGAGATAGAGACAAAACAATCGATGAATAGATTCTACAATACAATAAAAATGCAACTGGCAATATCCCATAATTCAACACAACAAAGCTCCAAAACAACCAACAAGGATTCGGGTACAGTTTTCCCAGACTTTTGTACCCCTATTTGTTATTAAACAGACATTTTTAAAGGTATTTATCCAATGTGCATCTCGAAAATCAAGTGCCTTTTAGGATCTTATTTTAGAAGAAATATGGCACGGAGTTGGAACGAGGATACAGATCCTGGAAATACAGGATGTACAAGAAAATTTTTTTTTCAAACTATTAATGAATAGCAAAGAGTTTTGAACTATTTCATTGAAGAGTCAACGACTGATGTCTGTCTTAGTTTAGCGAAAAACCGAGACTTTTTTCATGTTATAGTTATGTTTGTCCATATGAATGATGCAGACCTACTACAAAATCATAGGGTTAAAAGAGATCTATCCTAGGTTAATCTTGGACACACCGATATATACATACATAATTTTATGTTAAAAGTAGGGACAGGTTGTTTATAGGAGCAATGATGGTGAAAAGAATAAAATGGTATAAATACTTATGGCTAACATATAACAGACAAATTTATGATAAGGACAGGGGGTGATTCATTGATTGTTATTAATAAAGTGATATATTACAGATTTTGATACGTAATCATATTTACTATGCTTAAAGGGAAAAATGTGATTTTTAGCGTGTAAAAACATGTTAAAATTCTTGATTTTGTTTAATTTTTATAGATTACAAACTATAAGAGTTAGAAAGATTTGTAAAGAATAGTTTGAAAGATGAAGAATCATTGTATAGAACAGTATTACTGTAGATTTGTTAAACAGAATTATGGACTTGTCAAAATTAGACAAAGAAGACATAAATTTGTGTTTCACAACTGCACAGTTTTTTTTTACTTATTTGCCGTGAAATAGACAAACTTTACCAATTCATTAAATATTATTTATAATGTTTTATAGTATTTTTCTTTGCATGATAATGCATCTATGGAACATTAGCTTTCGAACAGTATTTTATTTATTGCCGTAGGGTGTTTTGTTTAAGAGTTTTCTTATTTAAGTTATTTTAACTGTTTTCTTTACAAAAGTCATTTTACTATATTTTACATGATTTTTCTTTATTTTATTAATACATTTATTAAGTCTTAGCTTCTGAAAATAAAAAGTTCCATTTACTTAATTGTTCATGTTAAAAATATATAATTCAATTATACGCTCATACCAAGTTGTAATTTTCACTGATTCTACTTTAAAGTTCAAAGTTTAAAACTGAATTATACAATGGGCATCGATCGTAGCTCTTGAAGATCAAGCGATCGGCTTATGATGGAGTTCGAGCATTCTTAAAACAGAACCACTCATCTCGGAGACCCATTTGATAGTAGTCCGTATTTTTGATATCTGGGATCATGCATCTCCCCACTACACAATTTCCTTCTATCTGTTTTCTTATTGGTGAATACAGCACACTCTAATTTCTGACAAAACTATTTCCAATTATTTTACAAAATACTGTATAATATTTTCTTAATTTCATTAGACATACTAAATTACTTAATTTTATTACAATTATGAAATCTTAAACTAACATATCTCATAAATTTCCAATTGTTTTTACTTCACACACATAGTCCTGTTAGTTTAACAACTCTGAAATCCCGTCCGTCCGTCTATATTCAACTTCAGAATTATAGTTTTTTGTCTTTGAACGCTATCCATGCAATAAAATATTTTATAATTTCATGACATTTATTGATTAATCATGTTATTTGCAACTATTCAATTTCTCCCAATGAAATGTATCTCGATATAAAAATCTTACAATTGTGAACGTTAGAATGTACATAAGGTAGAATAAACATAACTATACAGTCTTTGTGTTGTTTGTGTTTTATCGTGAATTTGGGGATTTGCTTCATCTTTTTTATTTGTTAACTCTCATTTTACATTTTTATTATAAATTCTTAAAAGCTTGATTTTTTTATGGAGCAGTTGTTTGTGAATATTTGTACAGATAGCAAACCTTGTTTAAAAAGTACTATTTAATAAAGTTTCTTTCTTTAATCAAATGATGTAATTAATATCCTTTTACAATTTGATATTAAGGTATTAGATTTATTTTATCATAAACTTGTAATTAAAAAGTTAATTTGAACCTATAGAACTATATAGACATCATGCCAGTGTGTATACAAATTATTTTAAAATTGTTTATTGGAATATGATAATAAAATATTTATTATAATAATTATGTTACAGGTGAAGTTATCGCTGAATCTGACAAATGTCAAACCTGTCGTGGAAAGAAAGTTACTAACGAGACAAAGATTCTTGAAGTGCATGTTGACAAGGGAATGCGTGAACAACAAAAAATATATTTCCGTGGAGAAGGCGATCAACAGGTAGATGAAAACAAACCATGGAAATCAATTTATCATAAGTATTATTTTCAATGACTTGGATTTACTCACAAAATATTTGTATAGCCATAATTGGCATTTTCATATAAGCCATTTTATAATGTTAATAGTTTTTAACATTATAGGCTATTACTAATTTTATGTTAAGATATTTAATTATACTTGATTCCTGATTTTCTTATTTTATGATTAAAGTGTAATTATTCAATTAATAATGAAATTCATTATTTAAAAAAAAATAATAATTCAGGCATAACCTTTTATACTTCATCTACGGCTTTCACCAAGTTTTATAATTACAGTAGAGTCCCGCAAACTCAGCGTAATGTGGACCGGAAGTGTGCCGAGTTTGTGAAATGCCGGGTTATCGGGAATAAGGGCAAAAAATAAATTGTAGTAATTGAAACACCAAAGCGGCGGTGATATCAAACGACTTTGTCGATAGCGGTATCCCATTGTCGGCAGTGTAAAAACACCGCGGCACCAAAGCGGCGGCGATATCAAACGACTGTCGATAGCGGTATCCCATTGTCGGCGACGTAAAAACACCGCGGCACCAAAGCGGCGGCGATATCAAACGACTTTGTCGATAGCGGTATCCCATTGTCAGCGGCATAATAACACCGCGGCATTGGCATCCGTCGATATAGCAGACATACACCTGCAAAAACGTTTGATGGGCCGCTTTTTTTCCACGAATCAATTTAGTATACATTATGGAAAATATAACATTTCTTTTCAGTTTTCTTTGACATGTACACACAGTATATACAGTAAATAAAAATGAGCGAGTTACGAAAACGGAAGCGTGTGTTGGTTTCGTTTGAGACGTGGTTAAATGTGTTCAAAAGACTTGACAGTGGGGAATCTGTAAAAAAGCTTTGTGACGAGTTTAACGTGGGAAAAGTACCATCAACGATTCGAGCGATCGAAGTTAATGCCCGCTTTGGGATCTGCCGAACTTTTATGAACATCGCTGTTTTTAGAAATATATATTTTTTCTCGTCGGGGTCGCCGAGTAATCCGGACTGCCGGGTTATCGAGTGCCGAGTTTGCGAGACTCTACTGTATGAACAATCATGTTCTATTTACTATGATTTTAAAATTAATTGATAATGATGTGTAGTTGATATTATTGATATATTTTATTCAGACCATCATTGGTGTATCTAACCCCCCCCCCATTTTAAAGTTGTTTATTTTATGCCCATTAAACTAATGATATCAGCTGATATGAGTAGGTAACCTATCCAACACCAGCAACTGGTATCGAACCTACATAAGCGTTGATGGTTTACTAGTTCGAACTATGGCGAGATAAACCATATAACCTAATAAACCATAAACCATAACCTGATGTATTCCCAATAATCAAAACAATGTTTGGGAACATCTTTCAAAAACAAACCTAAAAAACGACATTCAAATATTTACAGTATTAAACATAAATGACAGTCAAGACAAAATATCTCTAAATGTAAGAATTAGTTAATAGAGACAAAAGAACACACAATTAGTACTAGTAGATCTAGATAAATCTAAAATAACAGGAGATATTTGATCAAAAACTTATAAATTCAATTGCGAAGAGTGAAAAGATAATATACCCGAGGAAAAAACTTATATAAACAAAAAATAATTGAAATCTCATAAATATGTAAAGGTAATGGACAATCCTATCAGTCAAATCTGTGTAATAGAAATCAGGCCATTATGGCTTGCATTAATACAAACTAAATTTTTAAAAGGAAAAATTAAATTCCTCTACTTTAACAAGGCTAAATTTTTTCGGTAAATATTACATGCTAACCTATTGAAAGAATGGACACAAGGTTGTTCATCTGAATCAAATCATCATGTAACCATGCTGTGTTCATATAACCCCAGTTTATTTATTTATCTGTTCAACTTGGTGTTGCAATTCCTTGTGTTTTGTAGCTCTGTTACTTTACGTTTATGTGATATAGTATTAGTTATTTTGACTACTCAGGTCTAGCTTTAGCCCTAGGTTCCTTATACTATAGGTATCTACCAACCAAGAATTTCTGGGAAATGCCAGGAATTTGATTAAAAATCTGGTAAAATCGTGTTTTGAGAGACTATATTAATCAGAACAATATATGACTAAGTTATTCGTTTTTTAAACAAGTACATTGTCGTAGTAGAACAAAAGAATATTCACAAACTTTCGGTCATTATAAAATTGTTAGCCCATTATATACCAACGGTTGCAATTCAGCTCGGTTGTGTTGCAATGTTTTGGTAAGAGGAAAAATGTGTGAGATGTGAATGGCATTTGACACACACTTGTTTTATCACATGCCTTTATTCATAATATTTATACGCAAATTTTTATTATCAGGAATGATCTTTATTATATTTATATGTTCCTTTATAAAACATAGTTAATATTAAAAGAAAAGATACAAAGGATTTAATTTAATTCTTAGAAAAGTCGGATAAAAAAGTGATGATTTATTTTTAATGTTGGTCAAGAACATTTTGTTTTTTGAAGATTAATATAAAATCGAGCAAATATATATTTTTTAAATTTGAAAACAATTTTTTTAGTTAAAAATCTGTTACAAAATTAGTTGGGAAAAGTGATCCGTGATCCCAAACTACGATGGAATGAACATATTCAGTATCTGCAAAGACAATGCTCAAAGAGACTCGACGTCTTGAAAGTCATCTCTAGTAGGACTTAGGAAGCAGATACTCCTATCCTTCGGCAATTCTATCTAGCTTATATAAGAACAAAAATTACATACTGTTGTGAAGTTTGGAGTGATGCTGCCACCAGCCACACTATCTGTAATTCAGAATTGTGCACTGAGAATATGTTTAGGATGCTGCAGAACCACAAGTATCTCTGCCATGGAGATAGAAGTGGGAATGGAGCCTGTAGACCTATATATCTCAAAACGTGCATGGAATAAGTATCAAACAATACAATCTCTTCCTCAGAACCACCCAGCACAAAATCTTGAGAAGACCACAGTAATTAAACAATCCTTTCATGATATTACAACAAAACTAAATGCTCAGATAAGTTCAAAATCACCAGAAAAAATACCAACCATAACATGTGCTCTGTCATGGTTATATAGAAAGATAAACATTGTACTAGATATACCTGGAATTAGTAAAAAAAAGACATTATAATGAAAATCCTGGTAGCAACTACGAAATATATTTTCGAGAAATATAAGGATCACGTCTTGATTTTTACTAATGGATCTGTCAAGGAAAACTTTGAAAAAGCGGGTGCTGCATATTATGAATTAAAATTCAAGAATCAAGATCAATTTCAATCCCACTCCACATATAGTACAGATACAGAACCTATGGCTATCAATGTTGCTCTAATTCACTGCATGTCGATATCTGCAAATAAAATATCTTTCATGACTAAAGAGCTGCATTGAAACTGATGAAAGATAATAATACACACAACTATACCCAACGTACAACAGAAATACACACAATCCTAAGAAAACATGCTAACGAAGACCTCAGCTTTCAGTGGTCACCTGGTCACTGTGGTTTACATGAAAACGAAGAAGCAGACAAACTGGCGAATTCGTCTTGTGAACTGCAACTTGCTCCACCAGCCAAACAATCCTTAGCCGTATGCATTGCATATGGAAAGAGAAAGTTCAATAAATTCTGGATATAATACTGGGAAACATCAATTAGCGGATGCCACCTGTTTGAAATTCAACCTACACCAACAGATAAATCACTTTACTATGGAATTCCTCGATCGGTAACTACCTTTGCTGTCCAGAGCAAGAACAGGATATCTAGCAACTCAGTACCACTTGAAGAGCTTCAACCTGATGACTCAGCATTGTGTATCACTTGTGGGAAGGAAGAGAAGACCAACGAGCATATCTTGCTTTACTTTTGTTATCCAAACATGGCAAGAAACACACTCAGAAGGGAATTAAAGCCTGATGTCACACTGCCACACATTCTAAACTATCGGAATTACTGGCCCGTGGTTAAGGCGGCCTATTAGAGACACCAAGCCATTGGAAACACTTTTAATTGCTCATATACAATAATAATAATAAGTTGTAAAAGTCTCTTGCCAAATAGTACACCTAGGCTACATTGAATGTAAAAATAATCTTTACCCCTGTTCCTTGTTCTTCAAACAACAATATATTGACATTCAAAATGTTAATAAATAAACGAAACCCAGGTGAGGTGATACATCTGAGTTGAATGAATCTTGCACACATTGTTTAATATTTAAACAGGGCGAGAGTATAACTAAACAGAAATTAATAGCTAATAGTTAACTGAGGATGGAATTAATTGCACACAGTACTGTCTGTTTTTACTTTCTAATTTATATGTACATAGTATAGAGAAGGTTATGTGATGGGTCAGAAAATCGATGTTGAGTGTTTTGCGTATATGTCCATTTTAAGATCTGAATCTATAAAAGTGCTTTTTAGGATGATATCTATCATCAGTGCTGTGTATGCCTAATGTGCAGACTGATAATTTGCATAACTCGTGGTATTTGTTTTACAACTTAAAATTTGATAGCTACCATAAGGAAAAAACTCAAAATGACATTTTTATCAAAATCAGTTTTAATAATTTTGATCAAATGAATGAATGAATATTGTATTGCTCCTTTTATACATCTTATAACTAAAGAACAAGAAAGATCTAAAGTATAAAGATAATACAAGGAAACAATTGAACTACCTTGATAAGAAATAATGTTTCGAATTGTTATTTCCTTGAAATCTGAATGGTATCAACCTGTGAGCACTTATTTTAATAAATTCACTATTGATATTAATGCTATAAACTCTGAAATTATAGATTTTGGTGGTGAAGTTTAAAATAAAATTTGCTTCAAAACCGAATGTAAATTTTTCTAAAAATTTAGTCAGGCGTTGTCAGATCAATCGACCCAACTAATTGCAATAAAATTTTAATGAAATTTGTAGATTTATGTTAAGCATGATGTAAAAGAAAATGACAAAATAAATCCCTGGCTGCTGATGTCCAGAGTTCATCTTAATTTTTTGTGTACTTGTGCTCCGGTTTTGTGTATGGAAGTAAGAAAAGTTTGTGTATTGTTTGTGCAGTGTAAATGTGATTAAACATAACCTTGTTGAAACCTGCTGTTATGTTTTTAAGAGTTTAACTATGCAAAATAGGTATAAATCCATATACTTTTTTTGTCCTATACAAAATCTTGATGAATTTAAATTGTGTAACAAACTAAAAATTCTTATTTAAGATTTTGCTTGTTTGGTTGTGTAGCCGGATTTGGAGCCTGGTGATGTGATAATTGTATTGCAATTAAAACCACATGAAAGATTCCAACGATCTGGAGATGATCTTTTCATGACACAATCCATTTCTTTAACGGAAGCTCTATGTGGGTTTTCTTTAGTTGTTAAGCATCTAGATGGCCGTGATTTACTCATGACACATCCTGCTGGACAAGTTGTCAAACCAGGTAAATTTCACTTTAATGTTTGAAGGTAAAATAAATACAATAGATTTAGTGATGGAGCTGGGAATATATTCAACATATTCAATGTATCTATTTGTAGCATTGATATTCAATCTTGTGTTGATGCTCTTGGAAAATCTCTTTATAAATTATGACGTAGTAATATTGGGGGTGAAATTCAATATTCATTATTTGAAACTAAGTGAAATCAAATCCAAATAAAAAATCGCAAAACCTTTTTAAAGTTGTGTAAAGATTTAAACTGTTGGACTTTGTATTTCTCCTTCATTTAAAGTCTTAAATAGCTATGTTGTAACATTACTATTAGAGAAAAAATCTACTTCCATTTTCTTTTTTTCTTTCTAAAAAAGATTCTCAAATTTGGTAAAATTTAGACAAATGTGTGACTGTTAGATTTTATAATCAGGTAATAACAGACTTTCTATTTTCAGATTTCTTTAGTTTAAAGCAATATTGTGTTATTTTTTAATTCATATTTTACTAATCAAACCAATTACATGTTATAGGCTTAATGGATGTTTAAATAAAAGAAAGGAAGTGTAATTTTAGAAGTTGTCATAGTAAAAATATAATCACTCCTAATAATATAAATTTTACTCCGGATATAAAGTATAAAGGTAGTTTACTTATTACTAACTCTCTGCCCTGAAGATATTGGTACTAAGCAATATAATATGAATATTTGTATGTAAAAACTAGATCATGTTTTTTTATCTAATTTTATTTATGATGTAATTTTCATTACACTTAGTAAGCAGATTTATTCCCATTGTTTTTATGTATTGCAGGTGATATTAAAGGAATCCAAGAAGAAGGAATGCCACACTATAAAAACCCTTTTGTTAGAGGAAATATGTACATTAAATTTGATGTTACATTTCCAGAAAATCATTTCACTAATGAAAACAAACTAAAGGTATTGTTTATTTGATAATGTCTCTTAAATACATATGATTGTTACTTGAAGATTCTAATAAAAGAAGGCTTCCTTCTTGTGTTTATAATACTAGCAAAGGGTACTGTGATGACTGTATATATGGTTAGACTAGCAAAGGGTACTGTGATGACTGTGTATATGGTTAGACTAGCAAAGGGTACTGTGATGACTGTATATATATGGTTAGACTAGCAAAGGGTGCTGTGATGACTGTGTATATGGTTAGACTAGCAAATGGTACTGTGCTGACTGTGTATATGGTTAGACTAGCAAAGGGTACTGTGATGACTGTGTATATATGGTTAGACTAGCAAAGGGGACTGTGATGACTGTGTATATGGTTAGACTAGCAAAGGGTACTGTGATGACTGTGTATATGGTTAGACTAGCAAATGGTACTGTGATGACTGTGTATATGGTTAGACTAGCAAAGGGTACTGTGATGACTGTGTATATATGGTTAGACTAGCAAAGGGTACTGTGATGACTGTATATATGGTTAGACTAGCAAAGGGTACTGTGATGACTGTGTATATGGTTAGACTAGCAAATGGTACTGTGATGACTGTGTATATATGGTTAGACTAGCAAAGGGTACTGTGATGACTGTGTATATGGTTAGACTAGCAAATGGTACTGTGATGACTGTGTATATGGTTAGACTAGCAAAGGGTACTGTGATGACTGTGTATATGGTTAGACTAGCAAAGGGTACTGTGATGACTGTATATATGGTTAGACTAGCAAAGGGTACTGTGATGACTGTGTATATATGGTTAGACTAGCAAAGGGTACTGTGATGACTGTATATATGGTTAGACTAGCAAAGGGTACTGTGATGACTGTGTATATGGTTAGACTAGCAAATGGTACTGTGATGACTGTGTATATATGGTTAGACTAGCAAAGGGTACTGTGATGACTGTGTATATGGTTAGACTAGCAAATGGTACTGTGATGACTGTGTATATGGTTAGACTAGCAAAGGGTACTGTGATGACTGTGTATATATGGTTAGACTAGCAAAGGGTACTGTGATGACTGTATATATGGTTAGACTAGCAAAGGGTACTGTGATGACTGTGTATATGGTTAGACTAGCAAATGGTACTGTGATGACTGTGTATATATGGTTAGACTAGCAAAGGGTACTGTGATGACTGTGTATATGGTTAGACTAGCAAAGGGTACTGTGATGACTGTGTATATATGGTTAGACTAGCAAAGGGTACTGTGATGACTGTATATATGGTTAGACTAGCAAAGGGTACTGTGATGACTGTGTATATGGTTAGACTAGCAAATGGTACTGTGATGACTGTGTATATATGGTTAGACTAGCAAAGGGTACTGTGATGACTGTGTATATGGTTAGACTAGCAAAGGGTGCTGTGATGACTGTGTATATGGTTAGACTAGCAAATGGTACTGTGATGACTGTGTATATGGTTAGACTAGCAAAGGGTACTGTGATGACTGTATATATATGGTTAGACTAGCAAAGGGTGCTGTGATGACTGTGTATATGGTTAGACTAGCAAATGGTACTGTGATGACTGTGTATATGGTTAGACTAGCAAAGGGTACTGTGATGACTGTGTATATATGGTTAGACTAGCAAAGGGTACTGTGATGACTGTGTATATGGTTAGACTAGCAAATGGTACTGTGATGACTGTGTATATGGTTAGACTAGCAAATGGTACTGTGATGACTGTGTATATGGTTAGACTAGCAAAGGGTACTGTGATGACTGTGTATATATGGTTAGACTAGCAAAGGGTGCTGTGATGACTGTGTATATGGTTAGACTAGCAAATGGTACTGTGATGACTGTGTATATGGTTAGACTAGCAAAGGGTACTGTGATGACTGTGTATATATGGTTAGACTAGCAAATGGTACTGTGATGACTGTGTATATGGTTAGACTAGCAAAGGGTACTGTGATGACTGTGTATATATGGTTAGACTAGCAAAGGGTGCTGTGATGACTGTGTATATGGTTAGACTAGCAAATGGTACTGTGATGACTGTGTATATGGTTAGACTAGCAAATGGTACTGTGATGACTGTGTATATGGTTAGACTAGCAAATGGTACTGTGATGACTGTGTATATGGTTAGACTAGCAAAGGGTACTGTGATGACTGTATATATATGGTTAGACTAGCAAAGGGTGCTGTGATGACTGTGTATATGGTTAGACTAGCAAATGGTACTGTGATGACTGTGTATATGGTTAGACTAGCAAAGGGTACTGTGATGACTGTGTATATATGGTTAGACTAGCAAATGGTACTGTGATGACTGTGTATATGGTTAGACTAGCAAATGGTACTGTGATGACTGTGTATATGGTTAGACTAGCAAATGGTACTGTGATGACTGTGTATATGGTTAGACTAGCAAAGGGTACTGTGATGACTGTGTATATATGGTTAGACTAGCAAAGGGTGCTGTGATGACTGTATATATGGTTAGACTAGCAAAGGGTACTGTGATGACTGTGTATATGGTTAGACTAGCAAAGGGTACTGTGATGACTGTATATATATGGTTAGACTAGCAAAGGGTACTGTGATGACTGTGTATATGGTTAGACTAGCAAATGGTACTGTGATGACCGTGTATATGGTTAGACTAGCAAAGGGGACTGTGACGATCGTGTATATGGTTAGACTAGCAAAGGGTACTGTGACAACCTATATCCTTGGACTACAATAAATTTAAATGTAAATGGAAGTGTCTAAGCCAAATCTAAGAAAATGTGGTTTTGAAGTTTTGGTCTGAAGGCTTATATAAGGCTTCAAAATTCACATTTTGTACTGCTCTTAGAATTATTTCATCAAGTGTTACATAATGTCACAAAACTCACTTGGATTGTGCTGAATAATGTCTAAACACTGTTTCGAAATGGTCGAATGATTTTGTTTTTCGTCACCTATGAGCAAAGGTAACACTCATCTTGCCGATAGTTTTCTCGTATCAAATTTGCATGCATGATATTAGAAATATGTTCATCTGATATGTTTAACATCTTAGCTATCTTGTGTATCTTCACTTGGTAGTAACACAATATCATGAATTTTATTGATTATCTCTTCAGTTGTAAGTTGTAATCTCATTTGGACATCCTAGGTGCTCAGCGTTAAAATTCACTGAACAACTTGTGAACTATTCCATGTGACAAAGCAAAGTCCTCATCATTTTTTACCTTTTTTCTTTTGATTCAGTTTCCTTGGCTTTTCTATGCAAAAAGTACTCCTTTATTATGAGCACATGGAATTCATTTTTTCATTGCAGTAAAGAAACACAAACTTCTCCGTTTTTGAGGACCTTCGGTCATTAGTATATATCTTACATAAAATTTAGATTTTTATATTGTTTTAACATTGGAATATAAATTCTTAAATCAAAAGTTTCCTCAAAAATAACTAAAGTTAACTTATTTATCAAGCCACAATTAATTATAGTACATATTATTTATAAAAATATTAAAGACATAATTAACAAAAACATGTCTTGTTGATTTACCAAAGGAACTGGAGATGTTGCTCCCACCTAGACCTGACGTAAAGATTCCGTCAGGTGATGATGTTGAAGACGTAGATTTGCAAGATTATGACCCTAATGAACGAAGGGGTGATGGTGCTCGAGGTGAGGCTTATGAGGATGAAGAAATGCATGTTGGACCTGGTCTTCAATGTGCTCACCAGTGAGAACAGCCCGTACAGCTTGGTATCAACCACGTGAAGCAACAATTAATCAATAGTTATTATTGTATGTACATTTTATTCATCTTTTATAATTATATTTTGCTTGTTAAATCAAGTTGTGACATATATAATTGGTTAAAGTTTTTCTTTTTTTAGTATATTGTGTCTGTTTTTTTCAGTTAAAACTCTTATTTATTCCATTAAATTTAAGCATAACAATTGACAACCTCATTGTAAGCACGTAATTGCTTGTATGTATGGTAGCCCTTAAACCTTACATTCTTGTTCTAATAACTCTGATAAAGATAGGAACTTATACAAAGAAAAGTATTATGAAAATAAAATTATTTATCTTGGCTAATAATTGTTTAACATCAATCCATTCTACCAGTACCAGACTTCCTTTATTCATAAATCTAACTTTTAGTTTTCTTTTTAATTTATCATCTAGACAATAAAAATAAATAAAGTTTAGTAGTGTTCTCATTTTATTATTTATGTAGTTTGTGTAGAAAATTTTATTTTATTCTTTTTTATCTGTGTTGATATATGTATGAAACATAATTTTAAATTGTTTAAAAAAATTGGAAATAGCATCACTTAAGTTATAACAGTAAATTGTGCTATGCTAACAAACCATTTTTTAACCATTAACCATAGATACTGTTAAAATTCATTGCTTTTTCATCATTCATTACTGTAAAATATTTTAACACTGTTCATTTAAAATGGGTAATTTTTGACTGTGATATTTCTTTTTAGATAATTATTCCTAGATGTAGGCTTTACTTAGAATTCTTTTAAGAAGGGCATAAATTATTATGCTATATTTCATTTGTATAATTTATATTAATATAATTATATAAAATTTATAATTGATTTCTGGAGTTTTAAATTTCCATACTAGCTTTTTCTGTTTTTGGTCTATGAGATTTTTTTATTTTGTCTCTTTTATTCAATGTTATATTGTCATTAATAATTCTGGTACAACCTTGTAACAACTTATACATTTTGCAATTTGGTAAATATAATTTTGTTCAATTTGTGAAACGGTACTCAAATATATTTTATATACATATTACAAAAAGGCAGAAGTTAATTCAAGAACACATTTCACTTTTGGTAAAGCAACTACAATTTTGCATTAGTTTTTTTTTTTTTTTTTTTTTTTTTGTGTTACTGAAAAGTTAATGCCAAATATTTATCACACAATGAAAAAGAAATGCCAGGTTTTTATCTAATTGGGTGAAAAATATCTATAGAATTTTTTTAAATCTGCATTTAAAAGAATGATTATGTAGACCACTGAAAGAAGAGATTTGTGAACACATAATGAACATACATCTAGGCTTTTGAACAATAGAGACAATACTTAAATGATAGATATTTTAAAAAGGATTTAACCTTGGATATGTCTGAAATGAAAAAGCAGAAACAAAAGATGTTCACAAAAGTTATGGAAAAGTTTCATCTTAACTTGAAAGAAATAGTTTTCCATTAGATTTGTCTATTTATTTACTGTTATTATCTGAGCTTTGTTTCTTACGGACTTATAAAATGTAGAGTTAGTTTTCTACCTTTTATATACTGTACCAATATGTATTTTGTCCTTATGCTTCTATTTTATATGTGGTTGTGAATAAAAAAGCTGAATTAGTTCAAGACCAGTATTTCATTACTGTTGGTACTCTCTCAAACTGTGCGAAAGTAAAATATAGTTTAATTATTGTAGCTCGTGCATCACTGAAAATGGTGACATTGAAATGAGTTTGAATAAATAAACCTACTATTTGTGAGAATTTTTATTCTATTAATAATTAAACGTCATAGACCTTACTAATTATTTAACCTTAGGCCTATCTACAACATCATTTAATTATAGCTTCAAGGATATATTGCATATCTCTAGTCCTAGAAAAAATATAAGACGAATCTTTGGATTGTCCCACATTTTGCAGTGCAGAAGAAGAAGATGGTAAAGAACTGAGGGAAGTGTTAAAATTTGAAAAGAGGGTTTATTTTTCACATCTAATTATAAATCTGAATTTTGTGCGAGTCATCTTAATAAGTCATAATGTCTCAGATATGCATTGTTTGATAAGGTTCTTTATATAAAAATTTCATCTTAAAAATAGACAAAAAAATTGTTGTGGTTACGGTGATAAAAACCACATTCTTACAAAAATAGCATAAGAAGTGAACAAGAGGGTTCTAACTGGAGACTTAGTGTTGGTAGGTACAGCTGGGGTACCTTATGGTTGCCACCCTCATTATAAGTAAACCCCAAGTAATGGTATATATTTTTGTTTTGTTTTATTATTGTCATAAAGTAAACAAAATGGTCATAACTAAAACCCTCAAGTTTAAAAAATTAATGTTAAGTAAAGTAACTACAAATTTATAGTTTTATTTTTAATAAATAATTTTAAATGGTGTAATTTCATATTTTATAGGTGTCACCAAACATGAGAAGAAGGATATTTTACTGTGGGCACATCGATTCTCAAAACAACCATCAATATTTTATTTTAGGCTCTTTTAATAAATTTAGAATTAATTTAATTGGTAGTTTGGTTTTTACACATAATGTATTACCATTCACAAATTAATGCCTTTTGCTTTTGTGTTTTTGAAATTGCTCAACTTTAATTTTAGCTGAGGTACATTGAGATGATGGAAAATTTTACTTATCAGGATTTTTTTTTTTTTTTACTTCCCTTTCAAGTGGCCTACAGTATGAAATGTAAGTTGTAAAGAAAGAACACGATGAATATGATCTATTAATCTTCTTTATTTATGTGGACCTGGAGCAGTAAATGTTATGGGCAATAATTGTTGGCATCTTGTACAATAATCTACCTTGTAAATTTAAAATAAAATTTTAACAATTTTATTTAATCAAATTATAGTTTGTTATATCCTAAAAGAAAATGTGATTTTAGTTTTAGATTTAATTTACCTCTTAAGTGCTGCATATAATAAATGCTACATGCATTATTCTTTATTTTTGTGTCTAACTCTAACCTAAAATATTTTGCAAATTTTTTGTCATACTGTCTCTAGTGTAGCCTATGTACTTTTAATAATTGATTTTGTTTCTCTTTGATTCTTTCCTTTAAATTACAGTTGACAAATTTATTTGGTATGGTTCCAACTTGATCCTTGTTTTAAAAAGGTTGGATGAAGTTACTAGTTTTTTGAAGTTCTTATTTGTATAAGTTTTTTTTATATATATACATATAGCTAAATGTTTAAAGTAGGTATTAAAAAAATTGAATGTTTTTAATAATTATTAAATATTTGGGCACATTCCAATCAACAATGTCAAGAAAAGAGGGTGTGTCATCTTCTGAGAAAATGTAAAATTATAAATACCTGCGCTGTGTATTATGAAATCTTCCGATTAATTAAAAAGTTCTCCATCTTTTTATTATACAGTATATTGAAATAAATAACTTTGAGAATTTATTAATTTTCGTTAAACTTCTAAGTACATTTTTGTTTGCGTTTTTTTTACTAATATGGTAACTATAAATAAGTAAACATAAATTATTTCATAATTGGTAATAAAGTTGTAACAATAGAAAATGAGTTTCATTCATTACCCCACCTTTACATATGTTTAGAAATGTATTAAGAGATACATCATTAAGTATCAACTGGGTACTTTATGATAAATATCTATTAAATAACGAGCGTGATGCAATAACTTAACCTTTATTTATATGGGTCACAATTCTAATGCTTGACTCTTCAATATGGTTCCCTTCCACTGGTTGAAGGAAGATGTGGAACATATCAGTTTCCGCTATCCGTTTCAACACATCTGTTTTCTTCTTTACTGCATTAACTGACTCAAAATAGGTTCTATTAACCATAGATTTCATTGCAGAGAATAGAAAAAAATCACAATGCCAAGTCTTGGTGAATATGAAGGTTGTTGTCACCAAATAGTGGTGTGTATGCTGGTACATTATTCTGATGAATAATGAAACCATTTTATCCCAATTCTGTTAGTATTTTTTTCAGCTTTGTCAAAACTTCCTTATAATAACACTGGTTTACCGATGTGGCTACTAATAGAATTATACTCTTGTTGAAAAAAACATTGAGTATGGCTTTGAATATGAGCTTCTTTTGATACGAGCTTTTTTCATTCTTAGTGATGTTTTCCAATGCATTGACTGTCGTGTCTGAACCATATTGGAAGGTTTAATCATAAATGAGAGTTTTTTAAAGATTGTTTGAGTTGGCACAATTTCTTTGTGGTGTTCATTCTTGATATGGTGTGAGAACTGTAGGTACCATCTTAGTACAAACTTTTTTCATATTGTCCTCCAATTGTCAGTGCAGCTATCATTCGGGCGCTGAGGTTGAGCTGACAGTCTTCTAAAACAATCTGGCTAATTTTATCTACATTTTATTCAGTTTTAAAAATGGAAGCGTGTTCATCTTTTATATTCTAACATTCTTCACCGAATTCTTTCTCGGAAATATTTGAGAACGTTCCATATATTTGGAATATTCCATTGGTTTTAAAGAAAATTTTACTAAAAGTTAAAATTGACACATTGCTCATTTTTTTAATTTGGTATTATTCCGGCCCTAAATGATGGCTCAAAATCAACCTCAAGAATGTTGATTGATCTTTGTCATGCTTTCAGGCACACCTAAGGTCTTTGCCAAAGAGCTCACACTTTCTCTAAGTGATAAAAACACAATCTTATTACTTAATAGAATAGATGCACTTTGTGTTTGTAGTGAAGCACATGAGGCAACATTAGTCTAGTCTCATCTCTACATTTAGTCCGGTTTTGTTTTCAAAAAGTGACCAAAACTAGGCCTTACAGATGAAATGAGATTCTCGAGTATTATGTTCTTTCATGTGTTACCACTTAAACGTCCATCAGCTGTAGAGGCTATTAAAATCTTGCTTAATGATCATTACATGGTGAAGAGCGACCTTCAGTTAGGTATTTCACCAGCTAGTACTTTCGCCATTGTCTATGAAATTCTTAGTTGTCTATTATAATGGCCAAAAATATAGCTACACTTGCCTTTGTCCCAGGTATATTTCAAAGAATTGCAATGGCTGTCTTACATTATAGTGACCGTACGCTAGGCACTCAAAGTATTGCATACTTGGATGATTGGCTATGTGTCTGAGATGACAGTGACAAGCTCTTGCATATCCCAGATTTGCTAAATGACCTAGAATTACTATCAACCCACTTAAATCAAGTTCTTATTCCTACACAGAGGTTGGTATACTTTAGATTTGTCATTGATACACATCTTATGTCTATCAAATTGACAGTCAAAGCTTACAACCGTCTAATTGAACAACTTCTCTTCAAGACTAGGGCCTCATCCCAAGATCACCAGCATATTGCAGGCTATTCCAATTGGATCCTAAACAATTTAGGATACCTCTTATTCATGAGTAGCGACATCTTGAATGGTAACGCAAATTGGCTTCTAGCCGCCAGTAGGAACTTGGATTTTCTAGCGCTTCATAGGCTAGACTTCGTTAAGAATTTCATTCATATTCATGTTGAAGCAACACCTCTCTCTATTGTGGCTATCGATATTTACAGTAATGAAATCTTCCCCCAGGATGTTGCAATGGGGCATGGTAAAACATCCTAATAGTCATATCATAATGCTTTATACATATAATGCTACCACATTATACTGTTTAAAAAGGGCAAAGGTGCGCTCTCTTATGTCCCGCGCTGGAAGGAACTAGGTATCTTGCACCTCCAGCTAAGACCCAAAGAAGGCTCTGACGAATACTGGTGATTATTGCCTACACTACCAAAAAGACGACGCCAGATAAGACACCCAATACATATTTCATACTTCAACACCCCACACAGGTCTACACTATTTCGATGTCAAAGAGAGAATATACACTATATGAGTAGAAGTTATAATTTATTGTTTAATGTTAATGATTGTCAAAAGAATAAAATATGAAAAGTGGACACCCCTTTAGGGTGATCCGGGGTATACATTCTCGGCCCATAGCCTCTGGAGCTGTATTCCGTTACCACCCCTCACATCTAAAATCCATATGCTCTGGCTGCGGTTATATATATATGGGGTGAGCAGTAGGCATCGACACACAAAACCAAAACAGGCAGGGTCAGGCTATAATATATCGTAATTTCCAATAGATATAATAAACCTAAAATGTGAACTTATACAAGGTTTATAGTATTTAATATATAGGTACTAAATAAGTATATAAATATTGTGTTCATTTGAGCTTTCATGAAATATTTTAACATGACTGTTTAACTGACATGTGGCTCAATGTAAGAACTGGCTCATAATCTTTTATGTGAACTCTTTTTAAAAGTATCACAATTGATTCAGTATCTTGTTCATCATGTGCAGATTTTGTGTTCTTTTTTTTTCTTTAAAGTCCTCTTTTTTCCCCCTAACCTCAGTGCTCAAAATGAAAATGAACTGCCCATCCTTGGCCTTTTCAACATCCATAATTACAATTAAGAAAATCTTAGTATCTTCTTTAGCTAAGACCATGGCTTCATTCACAATCTACTCTGTAACCCCTCTCTTCCATTCTTTAATTTGCATAGCTCTAAGGCTTGCAATCATCGGCCATTCATCTTGGTGGCTCTAAAACTTTTTATGTCCCAGTATAGAAGAATACTAGTTATCGTGTTGAGAGGCTATAGTGATTTTAAAATACATATATATATATATATATATATATTATGATTTTTGTGTAAAATCTCATCTGGGACACATTTTATATAGGCCCTACATATAATATGAACTCCAAAAACTTCTAGGTATGAGGAATTGTTAAATGAAAGGAAACCCAAACTTTCACAACAATTTTCAAGGTTGGAAAACAAAATTAGAAAACTGGGTTTGTAGTGGACAACTATATCTTCATTGAAGAGAGTAATGAAAATCAATGTAGCTGATCAAGATTGAATTGAACGAATCTACTGGGTATATTATACATTTAAAAACTACATGTGTTTTAGTATTTATCTCCATCCGAGGGAGGGGTATCACACACATTTATTTTAATGAGAGAAATTTGGTGTCCTTCCTAGAAATACATAGAATGTTTACTCTTCACATACACATGTAATGTACCTATTTTATACCCTTTTCAATCATCCAATATTGTGCGTTTATGGTGTACTTGTACTATTAGAGCTTGGGTAGCCTTTGAATCTGACAAGAGTTTTCTTTACCAAAAACTTAGTCTATTCATGATTTCTGTTGTACTGTAAATCTATATCTGCAGGCCATGGTAAAGTTGTTTAAAGAAAGTGGACCGTGCAGATTAGCTGCACCTAATAAGAGGGAGTTGGTATCCCTTGCGGCCCCCGTTCAAACACAACACAAACATATCATCCATATAGATATACAGCCAGTTCACCTATATACTTTTCTTTAATTTCATCTTTACTTAAAGTATTATATATGCACCTATTGAGAGGAGGTTAGCATCCCTTGTGGAACCTGAGCTATACAGGAGTAGAAAAATAAGTCATCTTCCCTGAATATACACACACATACAACACTGATATATTTTTTCCATTTTTTAGAGGCTGTTGCACAATTTGATTCACTGGAGATACATAAACACTCTACATCTATGTATAGGGATTAGTTTTTTGACCATGCAGAGCTGTAGCGCATCTGGGAGTTTTTACCAGAAAAAGCGTGACAATCTTTGAATGATGTGAGCTTGCTCTACCAAATATGTATGCACGGTTTCTATTCAGTAGCCAGCCACTTCGGTCCTTGGTCAGGAAGTGTTCACGATGGGGGAGATGTTGGACCCTCCCTCTCCAGTTGCGGGTCTGGACTGATGCCCATCCAGTCTGGTTAAAGAGGATACTCTGAGGTTTGGGAATGATCCAAGGGTGTACCCATTCCCGGAGTCTCATCTGCAACCGCTCATCACGATGCACTGATTAACTCATGCATGTCCTCTACTAAAAATAACGTCAACTCAGGTTGTGATAAGAAACAACTATCAGCATCATCCAAAGAGTCTGTTTTCAAAGCCAAGAAAAGAAATTTGGGCGTAAGGATTCAAGAACCTACTCCCAGATTTCTTATTGTTCGAAACCATGTTGAGGGGTCAGATCTATCAGAGCTATCACTGGTGCTGCTGGTAATGTTTCCGTTCAATTCGAAAACTCTGAAATGGTACTTCATTGAATCAGAGTGACTGATAAACAGAGTCACTGTTAAAAATGTAGTCCTTTTCAATGTAGAAAACGTCTCTGTTGAACCTCACAAAGGTTTAAATTCATGTAATAAAGATGTTATTTCCTACCGTGACCTCTTTAATGAGGGGTCTGGAGGAAATATTGAAAGAACTTAACGAACAATACGTTATTAATGTTGAACGTATTTATAGAACTAAAAATGGTGAGAGAAAACCAACCGGTTCTATTATTCTAACTTATGGAACTCCAATTCTTCCTGAGCGAATGTATGCTGGTTTCTACAGTCTAATTGTTAGATCTTACATTCCAAATCCAAGGCATTGTTTCCGATGCCAAGGATTTGGACATGTTAGCAAAACACGCTCTAAAGAGGAAATGTGAAGCATTAAAGGGCACAAAAGTGAAGGATGTAATAGCGATGCAAATTGTAATAGCAAAAATGTCGACAAGACCACTACATCCATCAGTTCCGTGGTGGAACGACGAATGTAGTGACACTCTTCATTTACATCGTAAAGCGCTAAGGAAGTTTAATCGAAGATCTACTTTCGAAAAATATAAAATTCTACGAGCCAAAGCACGTCGAGTGTTTAGGCAGAGTAGAAACGAATCATGGCTCAGTACATTGGTGAGTACCTAACCACATCCTCATCAACGGTGTGGAAGAAATTGCATTCTTTTTGTGATCCTTCGGCTTCTGCTCCCTTATTGGGACTTAAGCAGGAGGATGGAGCTTTGAGTACAAATAAGTATGAAATTGCTCAAAAAAATACAATCTTTGGATTTTTGAGTTATTAGTACCACGAGGTTCTATGTGTTCATAGTTTCATTCTGAGCTGACTCCCAAAAGTGCAGCACCATTCTAGCCTATTTAATAACCAAAGTTTCATGTATTTGTAAAACATCCTTGCAGTAACAAGGTTGTAAGTGGCACATGGAACTTTGTGTGTCTAATCAAAACAATAAGGTTGAGTTACACAGTACTATGTTTCATACAACCTTATAATACTATGTTAATGGTATGAATGTTTCATGGTTCTACATGAAAACATTATTATAGTCAATCAGCTGATTTAAAATTGGTGGTAAACAATTAATTACTTATACATTGTATGTAAAGAATAGTTTGGTTTTGTGTTACTATTGTTGCTTGTCACAAAAATACAGACATTGAATAATAATAATATATGAGTCAATGTGGCAAAAATGATTCAAATATTATAATTGAAATTGGGAAATCTGCACCACAGGCAAAGGATAAACATTTAGTTACCGTAACTGATGTTCACACTGAGACAGAATTTACCCTAAATGAAGATATTGATGCAGAGGTGGTGAGTATGGTGAATATTGGTGAGAAGGAGATTGAAGAAGATACCCAAAGCAATGATGGTGATTGTATGTATTAAGAAAACATTAATACGCAAAAGGAAAAGAAATCCAGATTCATGGAAATGTAATCAAAGAAAAAAGAAATGCCAGGCAGATGAAGAATACATCTTCTATTAAAAATAAAGTTGTTCCAGTTAAAAGTATAAATGACAAGAAAGATTGTGAGAGAAGATGCAAATTAACATGTAAAAGAAAAATTACTGAAGAGGAACGGAATAACATATTTTTGGCTTATTACAAGCTAACTAACAATGAAAAAAGACATTTTTTTGTTGAACACAACTGAGTGTAATAAGGTAAAAAGACATCGGACCAGACAAATCTGATTCTAATTCAAGAAAAAAGAATTCTTTCAATTATTTGTTTTAATGTGCATAGCAAGAGGGTGCTAGTTTTATTACCTAGCTACTTTGGTAATAAGCCAAAACCCATTTACAATATACATTTATTGAAAGATGCAGTCAGTAATACAGCAAATGGAATAAAAACAGGAAAACAAATAAAGAAAGTTATTTCTGAAGAAGCAAAGGAAGAGGTAAGACAACATATTTTGTCATTCCCAAAAATTGAAAGTCATTATCACAAAAAGAGAATACCTCGAATCACATTTAACTTTAAATTCAATGTATCTAATGTACTCTGAAATTCAAGCTTCAAAAGGAAAAGAACCTGTAAAACTTCATTTGTCTAGTCAAATTTTTAACACTGAATTTATTTATATTTTCATATGCCCAAGAAAGATCATTATGACTTATGCGAGGAAATTAAACTGGGGGAATAAAGAGGGTAATTTTAAAGGGGGTAATTTAACATCAGAATTTGAACATAAGTATGATAAACATATAAATGATAAGGGTGTAATGAGAACTGAGCATGAAAAAGACAGAAATGACATTAGAGATAAGCATATTTTATGTTTTGATTTTATGTTCTAATACGTGTCCCAAAACAGAAATAAGTAACTTTTACTACAAAAGGCAGAATTCAAGAGCTACTAATTCCCAAAGTATCTTCTGTTATTGATAAGCTTAGTGAACAGAAGAAAAAATGTTTCAGGGCAATGTTCAGGTGGCTGTCTCAAGTAATCAAGTAATATTTTAGATTAAAATATTTCATTGGAATAACAAGGTTCTATTTGATTTAAAAAAAAAAAAAAATTAGAAATGCTTTTAAAAATAAAGTAGGAACTATGCTGCTAAAGGTTATAACTATGGATGCTAAAGGTTCTGGTGAAAACAAAATAATGTATTATTTTTAAATTGTCACTGAAACAACATACCAATCTTAAGCTTATTATATCTCAGAAACATGATTTTGTGACATAGAACCTTGTAATTCTAGGCTAACGCAATGTTAACTAGTTTTAGTGTTAATGATTTTATATTATTTATTAATTTTGTTTTTTGTTGTTATGTTTAGGACATTTTTTCAATAACTCAAAATTTATGGGTAGCTGCCGTAAAAAAAAAAAAAAAAAAAACACACAAAATTATGATTTTCTCAAATTTGGCTATGATTTTCATCAAATTTTGCTCAAGCATAGTCTCTAAGAATCCAGACAAATCCTTTTAGTAGCTATCTTTAAAAAAATACTGGTTTGTGAGTTATTGGTAAAAAACCAAAAAATCTGCCATTGTAATGTTATAAAATATGTAATTTTTCAAAATGAACTCCGATTTTGTTCAAATTTTATAGAAATGTGAATATTAATGACTCAAAGTCAATATTACAATTCAGGAATAATTTTCAAAACAATAACGTAGTAATTTTTGCGTAATTTTTTACTACCGTCATTAAAAGATTGTTTTAATAAAATCCCTAAGGACATGTTTATAGGCACAAGTGAAGCAAATTTAGACCCTTATTTAATTATGTAAACATTTTCCCAAAGATGGGGTTCATTTTATTTTTTCATTTACAAATACCGAACTGACATTTTTTGTGATTATTAGTTTACATTATTTTAAATTTGATTTTGAAGATTAGGGAGTGAGAAAGTTTGTGCAATGATTATGCACCATTCATTTACTGTACTTACATAATAACAAGTTGTCATCAAAACTAGGTTGATTGTGTATTTTTTCATCTCAGTTTTTGATGTGTGTCCATTCCTCATGAGTATACTTAATTAGTCTCTGGATCAGATAATTTATTGTAAGATTCCCTAAATTCAATTTGTATTAGCAGTTAACATTCTCAATTTTTACACTTACAAACTTTCGTGGAACATTTTGTGGTTTTTGTTTGTTTTTTTGTCGAAATAAATCGTAAAAAACTATTGATGTTGGTATGTGTCAAATCTGCTATAAATTCTACAGTTAGAATGGCTGAACTAATTTTCATGTCAAATACATTAATGTGTTTCTTTATTACACTATAAAGCACATTTTTTTATTTGGCCAAACAGTTTTTGGTTAAAACATGAGTTACTTCCATAACACTGATGGCTAAAGCGATTTTTATATGATTTTAAATATTCAATTCTTTTAGTTGCTTTGTTATTACATCATACTACATAGCCTGATTTTTGAATTATGACTTTTTGTGTTGGAACTTTAACATTTTATATACAGGGTCCGGTAGAAATAACACCCCATTTTGGAAAGTAAACAAAACAGGCAGTAGGTTAATGGTAAAAAATGTAATTATATAATCTAAAAAATCTGTTGCTATTTATTTCACATACGGTTATTAATTTTTGAAAATTATATCGTCCATATGCCGACCTTCACTGTCTATACCTGTTTGCAACCTCAACTTGAAGTTCCACAACACTCGCCTGGCCATTTCTGGTAGTATTGGAGTGATTTCTTGTTGGATAATAGTTTTCAAATCATCAATGGTTCTGAGTTTCTTTTTATAAACTTGAGCCTTCAGATGTCCCCTCTAGATAAAATCACATGCTGCAAGATAGAATGATTGTGCAAGCAATAGGATGTCACCTTACATGTGTTAGAGTAATTGTTTGACCTTTTTCCTAAAAAAAAATGCACCTACTCCAAATTCAGCAATGGCACACCAAATCGTAATATGCTCAGAATGTAGAGGATGCTTATGTAACTGGAGTGGATTATTTTCTCCCTAATATCTAAAATATCTAAAATTTTGTTTATTTACACAACCTGATAAATGAAAATGGGCTTCATCACTTGACAGCATAATAGAGTTCACTAAACATTTTCAACACTAGCCTGCAAAAAGTGACATGGTTAATCCAGTTACACTCATGTAGCTCCTTTACGACCATCATTTTGTATGTATGAAACTGTAATTCCACATGTAAAATCCTCCTTACACTCAGATTACTAGTTTCTAATGCAGCAGCATGTTTAATAGGTGACCATCATGAAGATTGTGTAAATGATTATCTTACAGCTTGGATGGTTTTTAATGTTAGAACACTTCATGGTTTACTAAGTGGTTTCTTCTTTAAAGCAATACCTGTACCTCTCAAATTTGATAACCATAACAATATGTCTTCTTATCAGATACTGCACCAATGCCTTATTATGTCTATGCACATTAAAGTGTTTACGAAATAATTGTTGTGTAGCAAAATCATCCAATTTAGGATGTCTTGGAGAGAAAAGATATAGTCCTAAGCACCTTTTTGCATATACAGTAGAGAACATATTTTTTTTGACAATATGTTATACAATACAATAGTCCACAGAATGCGAGAGCGTGAAGTGAAGCCTACTGTCTCCATGCTATGTTGACTCCATGCTTTGGCGCAGACGTATCCTTTCTATCTTACAGAGTGAATTGCTTGAAATTGCCCTCCTGGCAGAAATCAACCAATCGGAAACATACATCCAAGTCTATGTAGATGACATAGCAATCTTGGCAAAATGATACTGTCTCAAAATGACACTGTCTCGTACATCATGAATAATAATCTGAGATTTGTTGAAACCTTGTTTGTGGAGGAAGGCCTCAAAGTTAATTTGAAGAAAACTACCATTGTTTCCTTCACTAATAAAAGGAACTGCCTAAGGTAGATTTACCCTGGGAAATATTCGACTGAGAATGTCCGTCTCAGACAAATCCTAGATCAAAGGCTGATGTGGAATACAGATCTAGTAAATGCGATATATAATGTGAAATGGCACACCTGACATCAAAACGGTTTATCGTCAAAACACTTTTTATAAGTTTTAAGCCACTTCGGGGATTAAGCTTCCTATAGCCTTATGGCTCTATGAAATGATCAACAGACCCCAAATTACATACACTGCTGTAGTTTGGTGGACTAAATCCTACCAAATTGTAGCTGGCAACAAATTGGCAAATTTACAGAGACTCGCATGCCTATGTATTGCTGGAGCCTTTATAAGCAGCCTTGAGTAGCGCTGGAGGTAATCCTTGGACTACTGCCTCTACATAGCTATTTAATGTTGGGGAATAAAATCTTGACCACTGTTCCTCTCAGGCCTAGTGAGTACGATCCTGAGATGCCTAGCTAGATCTAAAACTTTTTTCATATAGTACATCCAAGTTAGATCCCTCTCTTTCATCTTTCCTATCCGGTCTCTCTTTACCAACTCTAGTTCTCATTGTCTGATATGAGCTCTCTTTCCTTGGACTTGTCTGAAATTAATTCCTCACTTGCTACTACGTCGAAATTTGGGCTAGAACTAGAGGAGTGAACTGCTTCAGGTTGAATTCCTTCCTCAACATTATTATCTGTGCTTAAAATATTGCAACTACTTACAAATCGATCCATTGAACCACTAATTTTCATTTAATAGATTTCCCAGGATTATTTCCTTTTTCTTTTAGAATTTCGCAACTAATACTTTCATCCAATGTCTCTTTCCCTTTTACTACTACCTGACATTTCAGTTTAATAATATTAAAAACTATTTCACAAACAAAATTAAATAGTTTTCACAGGAACACATAACACAAACTCTAAACATAACCTATAAATTATTGTTAGTGGCTGTGAAAGCCATCCGAAGTGAGTCAGTTGACAGCTTCGATAGACACTGTTGCCAATACAATACTTCAATTATCCCTAAGTTAATACCCACACCCGTAAAACGCATTAGAATAAAATAAACTTGTAATAAACTGTGGAAATAGTTATGCAGTATCATCTCACAGTTGTCACCTCACATCCTTCATTTGTTTTTATGGGGAAAATCAGAATGGATACTTTTTGAACAAAATCTTTTATACTAGAATCTTTACCTCTGAGATTTGGATTGAAAAAGGACGATCATGTGGACTCTATGAGATGCCACTCTTCCAATACTTGCTCATACCAGTACTCTCAGTAATAGTATAACCACTACTCCATAGAAATGATAGTACTATATAATTCTATTTATTTCTATAAGTTTAATATTTAACTCTATTGTAAGTCATCTATTTTGATTCCTGTGTAACTTCACACGAATTTTTGGAAAGTCAATCCAGGAAAAAAGTTTTGATATTTTTGTATGCTTAATACAGAGCAATTTTTGGAAGAGAGTGGCATCTCACAGAGTCCACTTGTTACAATTCCTCTCTTGTCATCTTGAAAATCAAAAGTAAAGTTAAAAGGGTTCACATATAAGTTCTTTTTTTCACTTTCTCTTAAATACATGGTATGACATTATATGATGAGTTAAAAACATATGAAGAGTTTTTCACGGGTATGTACATTTTGAGATCCCCTGAGCCTAAAGACCTGGTTTTTAGAATGATGTCTGTCATCTATGCAGTGATCTACAGCCGAAACAAGTTGACTGATTATGATCAAATTTGGTATGTGAGCATATTTTTGCCATATTATCTAGACATGTTTTTCATTTTCTTTGATAAAACAAATTTTGAAGTTAACTGCCAAAACTTAAATATTCTAATTTCTTAAAATCAGCTGTAATGATATTTATCAACTTTCTTAAACTGTAACCCATAGTGAAGTAAAGATTATAAAGTCCATCTCAGGGATGACACTTAATAGAGATGGAAGGAGTGTTGGGAAGTACATGAGCGCAAAACTTTAAGAATAAAAAACTTTTTGGCAACGATTTAGTGTAAAGAACTCATACAAATTAAGTTAAATCTAATCTAGGTTTTAGAAATATTGTTGTAATCATTTACCAAGGCGTGTGAAGTGAAGTAAAGATTATAAAGTCCATCTCAAGCATGACACTTGATTGCGATGGAGGAGTGTTGGGAAGTACATAAGAGCAAAACTTTATTTTGTCTTTGACAACCTAACAGCTGTCAGCCATATCTTTAAGTTTAAACACAAGGTCAATTATTCACACCAACATAGCGTACATTCATAGTATATAATGTTAAGTATTTTGTATCCCAGTATGGAATTTCGTATCGAATTTGTAATGTTACTTTTTTCTTTCCCCTCATTATTTCTCGTCAAATTGTAGAATATGTAAATTATTATCACAGATGTCCATGGTGTTTAAAAAAGAGTATCAAGAATTCAAGAGCTTATTCCTCACATCAAAACCAATAAAAAAGTTTATATAAACATACTTTCTAAAATGGTGTGTTTTCTATCTAACCGCCATTTTGTGTTTTGTAGTAAAACGTAATAATTATATTAATTTTATATTTTGAATGAGAGCAGACGCTTTGAAGAGCTCTTCTATTTTTTCCATACAGATCTTGTTTTCTATTACGTTTTTTGTAAAATATATTTCCATTGAAAACAAAATGATTCATTATTCTTTCTTACTACCGGTACTAATTTTATTCTGACCTAATCTTGGGTTTTGCAGGCAATTACCAAGAATTATTGTTTTCAGTTTCTTTTTAATAACTCGTATATCCTTTAAGCAACAGAAAGAATAAAATCGATTTTGTTTACCATTAAAGGAAAATGTTTTGTCTCTTGTTAATAATTTGTAAACTTTATGGTTTTTGAGATATTCAAAGTTCAAAAATTTAAATAGCCGCCATTTTTAAATTAGTAAAGGCAATCAGTTGATTATTTTTCTAAAATTGGGTCTTTATAACACTAAGTAGCATGCAAAATTTCAACTCCATATCATTTATTGTTAAAAAGATATGATTTTCTTGTACAAAATGGCAGCTAGGTAGAAAACTAAGTTTAATATATTTATATAAACTTTTTCATTGCTTTTAATATGACGAATAAGCTCCTGAGTTTCTGAAACTTTTTTTACAACACTATATATATATAACAATTCATAAAATTAATTATCTTTTTCAATATTTATTAACTTTCTCAGAAAAATTTATATGATGGGCAAACAAACAGATATAGAGTTTTTCAGACATACTCATTTTAAGGTCCCTTAATTACAAAAAGTGGTTTTTGGAATGATATCCTGACAACTTTTTCCAAGTAGTATTGCACAGACTAAACACGTGAACCCGATTTTAATCAAATTTGATGTATGGGTATATTGGCCATATCTCAGGATTTTTTAATAACTGAAAATTTGGAGGTAGCTGTAAAAGAGAAAAAAACAAAATTACAATTTTCTAAAAATCAGCTCCAACGGTTTGATCAAGTTTTGGTCAAGTGTAGTCTCTACAAAACTTTAAAAAATGTATTGGACGCCTTGTCTCAAACAATGGCAGCTAGTGAGTTATTGGTAAAAAACATTTTTTAGTACAGTTTTTAAAATTATTGTAGTATCAATAAAAATAAAGTAAAACAGTTGTAATAGATATGTTTATAGCAAAACTCCAAAACAATTAGTGCTGATTTTTAAAATTATGTGATTATATTTGTTTGTTATAACTCTATTATTTTTTAAGAAAACACATTTTAGCATCAAATGATGCAGATTTCAAAGTTGTACAACATGAAGTGTGAGACGTCACACGGATTAAAATTTATTTTTTTAAATCATCCTTAATTTTGAAATTTTTTCTACCAATTTTATATCAATATAAAAAAAAATTGCAACTTCAGAGTGTTAAGTACATATACAAAGATTTTTATATAGGCATTATTATAAACCAAAAAGGTAGGAAATTTCTTTTCTGGCTAGGATCAGTAGAATTCATATTCTTTAGTATCAAGTTTCTAAGTAGCAAACCTAGTGTCCAATATAGCCACACCCTTTTGGTTTGGCAACAACACACAAGTTGGTAACAACAACGAGTTGCAGTGACAAAAATGGACCTGGTTTTAACAGTGATATTTGGTTAATTCTAATTTTTAATTATGAAGAATGCTAAATAAGAACGCTGTATCCTATTCCAATTAAAATAAAAATTCTTGGCATCCAGTTAGATATGGTAACACAATGGGACACGGATTTCTTATATTTATTTGCTAGTATGATGAACTTAACTTTTAAATTAATTGTCACCTTTTTAGATCACCACTTGGATAAAATGAGTTCTTATAAAAGTCATAGGTCCTAGATAAGAAAAAAAGTTAACAGAAACCCTTTCACAGTCAGCCATTTTGAAATGTAAGTTATAAATGCAGTATAAATAAGCTATGCCCACAATGTTACATGGGTAAATTGATAAGCTCAAAAAAGTGTTTTGCCATTTTAAAATTTACTGATCAATTTTGCTGTTTAACAAACTTGACTAATGGTTTATAAAGTCAAGCTTACATACCAAACTTGAGCTAAATCGGGCCAAAATTATGAGCTCTACTTATACACATAAATACAGTGAAGTCAAATTACTCCAATGGGTGGAAGTAGTGATCTCTGATAGTGCCATTTCCATGAGGGATATTGCAAATGTTACCATCTCAAATGGTAATGGGAAAGTTTTGTTTGAGATTCGGAGAAAGACCAAAACTTGTGTATTAAAAATATTAGTGGTTTCAAAATTAATATAACATTAGAGTTAGATGAGGATGTAACTAATTGTAAAAATGGGCTCCTAGGCCATCAATCAGATTAGAGTTTCATGATTTTTTTTTCTTTACTTGTCTACATTTTATTGCTGAGAGCATTCTATACTTTGATTATGTAATACATCATAAGCTATTTAAATATTATTTAAAAAGTTATAGTTGAAAGAAAATACAAATAGATCTGTAGCCAATTTCAAACCCTTTCTGTGGCCTCCTAATCTCTTAAGTCATTCAATTAATATTTACTTTAATCAACACATATAGAACCTTAAAACTAGACCAAAGATTAGAAATACCACATCAGACATATGACACTATCTTCTTGATAAGCTGTCTCCTTTATGCCTTTATCTAAAGCAAAGAATTCACAGATCCAGGCCAGTGGCATAAAATATGAATTCGCACTTATAGACTGTAATGGTGGATTTTTATCAATGAAACATTTGATGAAAGCTGTCGCAACTACTCGTATTTATCAAGTGACCTATTGTACTCTCTATTTCTCTATAATATTCAATTTTAGTTATATAGAATTAAAAACTAGAGTTATATGGTTACCTTGAAAATTAGAGATATTACTTTTAATCTTACATAAAATGTATACAAAAAATATAGAAAAAAGACATACATAAATGTGAAAGATACAACTACGAAAATAAATTGTGTATACTAGAATTGATATTTTAATAAAGTGTTCTTAAAATAATGGTACACTTCTTAGTAAAACTTTTTTTTTATTCATTTCAACTAAGTAACCTTGTGGGAAATTTTAATCACCAAATGAGAGAAAACACACAACAAACACTTTATTAGCAACAATATGACGATTTATGATTATAATAAGCCAACTGAAGATGATTTATTGAAAAGTTGTCTTGTGGATAGTGAATTGTTTTAATGCGTGTGTGTGTTTTCTCACATTTGGGATTTTTTTGTATGCTTAGAACTCTTGAAGTTTAATTTTCATTTTTAACAGACCTATGGACAATGTTAGTTCCTTTGTTTAAGGCATACTAAAACGAATCCCCTAAGGAGCTCACGTATTAGTACTATACATAGTGGGTATGGGTTTGGCAATCCTGAAGTATTTAGCTGGATCCTACACCTTTCTACATGTAGATTTGGGATCTCTCTCTTTCATCTTACCTGTCAGACCCCTCTTAACCAACTCTTGTTCTCTTCTGACCCTAATGCTATTAGAGTATCCGAGCGTTAAAGGGTTAGAGGTCTTTATTTTATACTCTTTTCTCCTTCTATTTTTTTTAAGGTGATGAGATTTTATTTCCCTTTAAACAACAACAAAAAACAATACTGAAACAAAACTGATCCATGCAGCTGTTTCCAATCTTAACACTTTCTTATCACATGTAAAGATAAACTAATAATATAGACAGAAATTTGTTCATGAACATCCAAATTATCATTTTTAAAAGACATAAATTTTAATTAATTATAAATAACCTACCGCCTACTTGTGTTTTTTTTAACACTACGACAGTATCAGCTATTCAGCCATTTTCAAGTATGATTTAAACATGCACAAATTTGACTCAATTTATAGTTTAAGAGTGTGACTATTAGACCCATTGTCTTAATACTTATTGTGTGGTTTTAATTTATGATAATAGCCAGATCCCGAAATCTAAAACACGCTTGAAAATGGTTGAAATCAGAAACAACTGTAGTATTGAAAAACACAAGTACACTATTGGGCGATGGTAAATCAGTTATAATGAATTATTATCAATGGTCAGAATAGTAATAACAACAATTTTAAAAAAATTCTATACTTATGAATGAATAAGAAGGAAAACAGTTTAAGTTAAAGTATCTAAAAACAGCCAATCGTCTAATGGCTTATTGATTTATGTGAATTATAAATTGGAGTTTCCTTCAAAATTTGCCATTATATACATGTGTCTAGAAACAAATTGTTTGGCTATCATCATGGTATTATCCAGCACCAACATACAATGCAATACAAGCAGATCCTCTAAATATAATGCCCTAAAGTTGGTTTCTTGGGCCTTGTAGGAAATTTAATTGGTTAACCAAGGTGGGTTACCCAATAGGATCTAATATACTAATTTTTTTATGGAAGCATACACAATCATGTTTAACTTATATTCTTCAATACTCATAATAGGTATCCTACTTTACATCTTCACATAGGTAGCAGTTTAACCGTTCAAAGCACCACATTTACAACCTCTATAACTATAAGAAACTGATGTGAGCTTGGTATTACTGAAGATGTATGCACGATTTCCATTCAGAAACTAACCACTTCACTCTTTGACCAGGAAGTCTTTGATGTTTAGAAAGGATCATAACCTTCATTCTGCAAGTAGAGAGGACCTGGAATGATGTCTTTCAGGCTGGTAACAAAGCATATATTCTGATATTTTGAGCTCAAAATGTACTTGAGTGTAGTAATTGTTAAGAATAATCCTGGTATGTGTCATTTTTGAATTAACTCTTTGGACTCTTCAGCCTAAAATATTTTTTTACGTTCTTCCACATATTAACATATTTAAGTTTAGTTTTAAATCCTTTGAGAGGATTAGAACGTACTTTGCTAGATTATCTTCTTCTCCCTCCAGCAACTCACACTTCAAAAATATGTCTTCTCCAGTGTCAGTGTACTAACCTCACAGCCTACATTTCAAACTGTCATGAGCTATAACCAAGGTGTTTAGGTGTTTCTGAATGCCTCATGTTACAAATCATATTGATAGATCTTTGCCAGTGAGGCCTTTTCAGTAATTAAGGATCGACCAGGCACACAACATCTGGTTGAGGGTTGATAGTTAACTAAGGTCTAGCAGCATTCCCACACAGTAAAGGTGATCATTCATTTGAACTTACAACCTTAATTTTCGCTTGACTGTCTGATCTGACTATTATACATTATTTGGTATGTCTTCTTGCTAAGTTGTGCACATTTCAATTGATTGATTTGCTGTAAATTCCAACTCCTGTTCCATCAGTGGTTCAAAATTCGTCCAGATAAAACTGTGTATAGTTGGAATGTGTAGATCTGTCCTTTCCTGCTGTCTTATCTTTTTAAGATATTCACTCTAAAGGGTAAGAACCATGAAACCTTCTTACAAATGTAGTCTCATGATCAGTCGGAGAGAAGTTGGATAAAAGTAATTTTTCTTCACTATCTATAGTACAATCTAAACTGATGTCCCCGTACTCAAAGAGTAGTAGGATTTGGTAAATATTTAAAAAAAATTTACCAAATCCTGATGATCCTAACTCTAAAGAGACAGTTAAAAATCATACCAATGTAAGTATATAATTAACCCATTCATAATTCCAGTTAGAAATTATAAAAAGCTAATTTTAAAAGAAGAAATTGTTTTTGTTTTTCCAGACTTAAAAAACAGTAATTACAAAAACATAAAATGATCGCTAGGGTTTCCAGTAACTCAGAAGGTAGCTTATGTAACATAGTTTGTGTAACAGGAGGTAGCTTATGTTATTGCTTTATAATAACAGAAAATCAAATTTAAATAATTTTATCTTGGATATTTTTAAATATGTTACCGTTTATCAAAAAGAAACTACCTTCCTCCTCTCCAAATTAGTGATGTAAAAGTGGTAGAGTGACACCTCATTTTAAAAAAACTTTTGAACTATTCTCATAATTTTTTTTCAATCTAAGACCATAATTAATTTCAGATCTCAGCTGGATTGCCAAACATGTATTTCTTTTGAGAAATATACCATACCCTTATCAACCTTTACTGAACATTAAAAAAAACATATATATTTAATTTTAAACTTGTTATAAATTTTCCTAAAAGTAAATTGTATTTGATTGAAAACAAATTTAAGCAATGGATGTAAAGGTTATTTATTATTTTTAAATGTTTACCAATTATTCATGAACTCTAATTTCCTTTTTGTTCCAGGTTTGGATTATAAATTTTCACATTGGACTAAAATTCTATCGATTAAAGGTAATTTTGAAAAGTTACAGTATACCTTTCAAAAAAGTTCTATAAACTTTTTTACCAGTAACTTCCAAAACAATATTTTTAGGGAAATTGTAATTTGTTCGAGTTGGGTCCATTGGAGCTTTTTCCTTATTTTGAAACAAATTCAGTCAAAGTTGTTAGGCCAAGCTGTAACTCGGTGCACATATTACAAGGAGACTTAATTCCAAAAAAACACTTTTTTTTTAGTTTCAGCTGGCCTCAAAATGAATATTACTATGAAAAATTAAAAACTATTTGAGTTGTATCTCTAAACTGTCTCTGTACTATGTACATAACAGAAAGGAATAAAGACATTCAACTTGTGTATTCTCTTTACAATAGCTACATAAAATTGAAATGTACATAAATATATGACAAGAGAAGGATCAAATGGAAAATAAAATATATCGTGTTCTCAGTGGTATATAGGAGAATGTCAAATTAAAATATCAATTCTCAGAGGCTCATCTATAATGATTAAAACGTGGCAATCCTGAAGGATCTAGATTGATCTACACCTTTTTCAAGTAGTCTTGAGTTAGATCCCTCTCTTTCATCTTCCTATCAAGTCTCTCATGACCAGTTTTTGTTCTTTTCTGACCTTGACACTATTAGAGTATTCGAGGGTTAGGTGATTTTATTTTATGCTCTTTTATTCCTTTTTTGTTATACCGCGATGATGACTAAGAGGTTTTTTTCCTTTCAACGTCAAGAAAAAATTTAATATAAGTTTTAGAGGCCTTTTGAGTTCATGATTTCTGTCTGTCTCTCTGTATAATCCATGGTGTGAGCAAAAACGTGTGGAATTGATTTTGATGCAATGTAATAAATAGGTTTTGTTATTTTTTAATAACTCAAAATTTTGGATTACTAGTTATAAAACGTAAATCAAAATTATGAACAAATAGTCTAATTTATCAAAATCAAAATTAGAACATCGATTGCGTTTAAATTATGTAAAATGTGAAAATGAACAACCCAAACCAGTGTGCTAAATCACACATAAATAAAAATTACAGTTAACAATTCAGTTTAAATCCAATACAATTTACGCTTAGGAAGAATTTATGGCAGGAGCAGAAAAAAAAAGGCTGTATTTACATAAATAAATATCTTTCCAATTTTACAATATAATTTATAGAAATTTTAAGGAGGACTCTTCTACACCAACTTATCTCCTTAAGGGGGAAAACTTGATAATAAAGAAAATTACATTTTTCTTTCTCACATAATATAATTAGTATGAAATTTATTTTGGAGGAGATGGCAACCAATATTATTTTTGATTAGTAAATTGTTTTTATGGAAAGTTAGTGCAATATTTATACATCATTTATTTATGTATCTACATGATTATAACCTCAATCTTGATATTATTATATTTACCGACCATTAAATTCTACAAAGTGAAATATAATATTCATTTAAGAAGAAACTACCAAAACACTTACTTATACCATGTTTAAAATTTCCCTACATTTTTCACATCATATTCAGCAAATAATAAAATCAACATTTAAAAAAAATTTAACCAGAATTCCGATCAATAGTCTTAAAATAGCTCTGAGAAATAATCCTTGAATTTTTCTATATTTGAGGTTATGTTTTAAATAAATTATGGATAGTTTATTGTTTTTTTTACCGAAACTCACAAAGCGACAATTTTAAGGAGATGGCTACCAATGAATCTTATTAAAGTCCTTAGAGGCTACATTTTAGCAAAATTTTATCTTAAAAAATATAAATCATGTTTAGATAATATAGCAGTTCCCACAAATTTTGAGTAATTTGAAAAAAATATCTTGAGATAAATTTTATTATAATCGAGCCACTCATTTGAGCATTGCACATAATTTAAAAAAAGCCAGTTTTCAGGCTCGGAGAACGTCAATGTGCCAAAAACAACAAAATAAAATCGTATTCTATCATATCGGTCTATCAGCTGTGTATGGGTAGTATAAAAATGTAGAGGCAGTCTTCATGAATGTTCAGTTTATTGCACGGACCACTTTTATACGAAGCCACTTTAGAGTTAGGTTTGTAAAGAAATTATTCCTCCTGGTAGTCTGGTACATCCCCTCTCCCCTCTCCTAAAGGGGATTAAACGTTGATGAATAGTGCGGACAGGACTGCGGGTCTATTCATGACCCTGAGGCGAAGGGGACTCGGTCCCTTGTTACAACGTAGACCTAGCGTAGTACAGTACACAATTTCTTTGTTACTTTTTACTTTTCCACTTCTATGTTGTACAGTGACGTAATGGTTAAAAATGTAGATTCAATTGAAATGACCTACTTCACTTTGGAAACTTCAATAGCTAAATGAAAGAAAAGACAATTTTTCACAATAAACACTATTCATTCATTTGGTGAAAAATGTCGATAATTGAGTTTTATTTAAATTGAGTTCCAAAAACTAGTTAAGGAAGGATTTCTATTTGTGCAGTGCTATAGAATACAAACGAATAGACCGACTTTAGTTAAACACTGGCATATTTAGGCCATTTACCTAGGTGTTTATTTTCTTTTTTTTTTTTTGATAGTTAAAAATTGAGGAATAGCTACCATAAATTCAAAATTCTGATATCTTCAAAATCTCTCTAACATTTTGATTAAATTTTCCTAAAATGTAACCTCTAAAGACTCGCACAAACTGTATTCTTTATTTTGTATTCGTTATCAATTATAAAAGAAAAATAAACTGAGGAGTAAAAGTTGGAATGTATCAACGACGGTTTGCAAAAAATTAGTCGAAATTGTTGGCGAGGATTTAGAGATGTTAAACGTTTACGACGCCACATGCACTGTTGATTTTATCTTTTTAACAGATAATTCCCAAAATGGTAGACTATTTTTGACAAGATGATGAAGATTGCGTTTGGTTTGGGACAGGGACCAGCCTATATTTGATTAAAACCATTAAATCCAATTTTGAGAAATTCGGAATTTTCGATTTTGATCTTATCTTCGATCTGCATTGGTTTAATTTTAATCTTAGGTTTAATATGGTGTACCTTTAGAAATATAAATAGGGGTCAACCATACTGACCTCTCGAAATAATGGAGGAGACTTGAGAAAAGGACATTCAGAGCGGCCAATAGAGTTAATTACAACTATAATAAAAAATCCACAGATACGGTCTCCAAAGAAACTAGTTGAGATCCATTGAAGCGCTAGTTGCACCATGATGATAGAAGTAGCTTTGCATCTGCTAAATATCATCAAGTTGTTCCACAAATTCCACGAAAATGTTAGACAAACATCTTTACAAATGAAAATCTGTCCAACACCAACACCAACAATCTTATGATTTTACATACAGTACAACCAATAGGTTTACTTTATATGAGAAAAAAATTAGACGAAATTCCGTCCTGAGTACGACGTTAAACTGTCTCTTCAGGGTTTTATATTCTGAACTGTAATGATTTTACATAGAACCAATAGGTTTACTTTATATGAGAAAAAAATTAGACGAAATTCCGTCCTGAGTACGACGTTAAACTGTCTCTTCAGGGTTTTATATTCTGAACTGTTATGATTTTACATACAAAAAATAGGTTTACTTTATATGAGAAAAAAATTAGACGAAATTCCGTCCTGAGTACGACGTTAAACTGTCTCTTCAGGGTTTTATATTCTGAACTGTTATGATTTTACATAGAACCAGTAGGTTTACTTTATATGAGAAAAAAATTAAACGAAATTCCGTCCTGAGTACGACGTTAAACTGTCTCTTCAGGGTTTTATATTCTGAACTGTTATGATTTTACATACAACCAATAGGTTTACTTTATATGAGAAAAAAATTAGACAAAATTCCGTCCTGAGTACGACGTTAAACTGTCTCTTCAGGGTTTTATATTCTGAACTGTTATGATTTTACATACAACCAATAGGTTTACTTTATATGAGAAAAAAATTAAACGAAATTCCGTCCTGAGTACGACGTTAAACTGTCTCTTCAGGGTTTTATATTCTGAACTGTTATGATTTTACATACAACCAATAGGTTTACTTTATATGAGAAAAAAATTAGACGAAATTCCGTCCTGAGTACGACGTTAAACTGTCTCTTCAGGGTTTTATATTCTGAACTGTTATGATTTTACATAGAACCAATAGGTTTACTTTATATGAGAAAAAAATTAAACGAAATTCCGTCCTGAGTACGACGTTAAACTGTCTCTTCAGGGTTTTATATTCTGAACTGTTATGATTTTACATACAACCAATAGGTTTACTTTATATGAGAAAAAAATTAGACAAAATTCCGTCCTGAGTACGACGTTAAACTGTCTCTTCAGGGTTTTATATTCTGAACTGTTATGATTTTACATACAACCAATAGGTTTACTTTATATGAGAAAAAAATTAAACGAAATTCCGTCCTGAGTACGACGTTAAACTGTCTCTTCAGGGTTTTATATTCTGAACTGTTATGATTTTACATACAACCAATAGGTTTACTTTATATGAGAAAAAAATTAGACGAAATTCCGTCCTGAGTACGACGTTAAACTGTCTCTTCAGGGTTTTATATTCTGAACTGTTATGATTTTACATAGAACCAATAGGTTTACTTTATATGAGAAAAAAATTAAACGAAATTCCGTCCTGAGTACGACGTTAAACTGTCTCTTCAGGGTTTTATATTCTGAACTGTTATGATTTTACATACAACCAATAGGTTTACTTTATATGAGAAAAAAATTAGACGAAATTCCGTCCTGAGTACGACGTTAAACTGTCTCTTCAGGGTTTTATATTCTGAACTGTTATGATTTTACATACAACCAATAGGTTTACTTTATATGAGAAAAAAATTAAACGAAATTCCGTCCTGAGTACGACGTTAAACTGTCTCTTCAGGGTTTTATATTCTGAACTGTTATGATTTTACATACAACCAATAGGTTTACTTTATATGAGAAAAAAATAGACAAAATTCAGTCCTGAGTACGACGTTAAACTGTCTCTTCAGGGTTTTATATTCTGAACTGTTATGATTTTACATACAACCAATAGGTTTACTTAATATGAGAAAAAAATTAGACGAAATTCCGTCCTGAGTACGACGTTAAACTGTCTCTTCAGGGTTTTATATTCTGAACTGTTATGATTTTACATACAGTACAACCAATAGGTTTACTTTATATGAGAAAAAAATAGACAAAATTCAGTCCTGAGTACGACGTTAAACTGTCTCTTCAGGGTTTTATATTCTGAACTGTTATGATTTTACATACAACCAATAGGTTTACTTTATATGAGAAAAAAATAGACAAAATTCAGTCCTGAGTACGACGTTAAACTGTCTCTTCAGGGTTTTATATTCTGAACTGTTATGATTTTACATACAACCAATAGGTTTACTTTATATGAGAAAAAAATAGACAAAATTCAGTCCTGAGTACGACGTTAAACTGTCTCTTCAGGGTTTTATATTATGAACTGTTATGATTTTACATACAACCAATAGGTTTACTTTATATGAGAAAAAAATTAGACGAAATTCCGTCCTGAGTACGACGTTAAACTGTCTCTTCAGGGTTTTATATTCTGAACTGTTATGATTTTACATACAACCAATAGGTTTACTTTATATGAGAAAAAAATTAGACGAAATTCCGTCCTGAGTACGACGTTAAACTGTCTCTTCAGGGTTTTATATTCTGAACTGTTATGATTTTACATACAACCAATAGGTTTACTTTATATGAGAAAAAAATTAGACGAAATTCCGTCCTGAGTACGACGTTAAACTGTCTCTTCAGGGTTTTATATTCTGAACTGTTATGATTTTACATACAACCAATAGGTTTACTTTATATGAGAAAAAAATAGACAAAATTCAGTCCTGAGTACGACGTTAAACTGTCTCTTCAGGGTTTTATATTCTGAACTGTTATGATTTTACATACAACCAATAGGTTTACTTTATATGAGAAAAAAATTAAACGAAATTCCGTCCTGAGTACGACGTTAAACTGTCTCTTCAGGGTTTTATATTCTGAACTGTTATGATTTTACATACAACCAATAGGTTTACTTTATATGAGAAAAAAATTAAACGAAATTCCGTCCTGAGTACGACGTTAAACTGTCTCTTCAGGGTTTTATATTCTGAACTGTTATGATTTTACATACAACCAATAGGTTTACTTTATATGAGAAAAAATTAGACGAAAGTCCGTCCTGAGTACGACGTTAAACTGTCTCTTCAGGGTTTTATATTCTGAACTGTTATGATTTTACATACAACCAATAGGTTTACTTTATATAAGGAAAAATTAGACGAAATTCCGTCCTGAGTACGACGTTAAACTGTCTCTTCAGGGTTTTATATTCTGAACTGTTATGATTTTACATACAACCAATAGGTTTACTTTATATGAGAAAAAAATTAGACAAAAGTCCGTCCTGAGTACGACGTTAAACTGTCTCTTCAGGGTTTTATATTCTGAACTGTTATGATTTTACATACAACCAATAGGTTTACTTTATATGAGAAAAAAATTAGACAAAATTCCGTCCTGAGTACGACGTTAAACTGTCTCTTCAGGGTTTTATATTCTGAACTGTTATGATTTTACATACAACCAATAGGTTTACTTTATATGAGAAAAAAATTAGACGAAATTCCGTCCTGAGTACGACGTTAAACTGTCTCTTCAGGGTTTTATATTCTGAACTGTTATGATTTTACATACAACCAATAGGTTTACTTTATATGAGAAAAAAATTAGACGAAATTCCGTCCTGAGTACGACGTTAAACTGTCTCTTCAGGGTTTTATATTCTGAACTGTTATGATTTTACATACAACCAATAGGTTTACTTTATATGAGAAAAAAATTAGACAAAATTCCGTCCTGAGTACGACGTTAAACTGTCTCTTCAGGGTTTTATATTCTGAACTGTTATGATTTTACATACAACCAATAGGTTTACTTTATATGAGAAAAAAATTAGACAAAATTCCGTCCTGAGTACGACGTTAAACTGTCTCTTCAGGGTTTTATATTCTGAACTGTTATGATTTTACATACAACCAATAGGTTTACATTATATGAGAAAAAAATTAGACGAAATTCCGTCCTGAGTACGACGTTAAACTGTCTCTTCAGGGTTTTATATTCTGAACTGTTATGATTTTACATACAACCAATAGGTTTACTTTATATGAGAAAAAAATTAGACGAAATTCCGTCCTGAGTACGACGTTAAACTGTCTCTTCAGGGTTTTATATTCTGAACTGTTATGATTTTACATACAACCAATAGGTTTACTTTATATAAGGAAAAATTAGACGAAATTCCGTCCTGAGTACGACGTTAAACTGTCTCTTCAGGGTTTTATATTCTGAACTGTTATGATTTTACATACAACCAATAGGTTTACTTTATATGAGAAAAAAATTAGACGAAATTCCGTCCTGAGTACGACGTTAAACTGTCTCTTCAGGGTTTTATATTCTGAACTGTTATGATTTTACATACAACCAATAGGTTTACTTTATATAAGGAAAAATTAGACGAAATTCCGTCCTGAGTACGACGTTAAACTGTCTCTTCAGGGTTTTATATTCTGAACTGTTATGATTTTACATACAACCAATAGGTTTACTTTATATGAGAAAAAATTAGACGAAAGTCCGTCTTGAGTACGACGTTAAACTGTCTCTTCAGGGTTTTATATTCTGAACTGTTATGATTTTACATACAACCAATAGGTTTACTTTATATGAGAAAAAAATTAGACGAAATTCCGTCCTGAGTACGACGTTAAACTGTCTCTTCAGGATTTTATATTCTGAACTGTTATGATTTTACATACAACCAATAGGTTTACTTTATATGAGAAAAAAATTAGACGAAATTCCGTCCTGAGTACGACGTTAAACTGTCTCTTCAGGGTTTTATATTCTGAACTGTTATGATTTTACATACAACCAATAGGTTTACTTTATATGAGAAAAAAATTAGACAAAAGTCCGTCCTGAGTACGACGTTAAACTGTCTCTTCAGGGTTTTATATTCTGAACTGTTATGATTTTACATACAACCAATAGGTTTACTTTATATGAGAAAAAAATTAGACGAAATTCCGTCCTGAGTACGACGTTAAACTGTCTCTTCAGGGTTTTATATTCTGAACTGTTATGATTTTACATACAACCAATAGGTTTACTTTATATGAGAAAAAAATTAAACGAAATTCCGTCCTGAGTACGACGTTAAACTGTCTCTTCAGGGTTTTATATTCTGAACTGTTATGATTTTACATAGAACCAATAGGTTTACTTTATATGAGAAAAAAATTTAGACGAAATTCCGTCCTGAGTACGACGTTAAACTGTCTCTTCAGGGTTTTATATTCTGAACTGTTATGATTTTACATACAACCAATAGGTTTACTTTATATGAGAAAAAAATTAGACGAAATTCCGTCCTGAGTACGACGTTAAACTGTCTCTTCAGGGTTTTATATTCTGAACTGTTATGATTTTACATACAACCAATAGGTTTACTTTATATAAGGAAAAATTAGACGAAATTCCGTCCTGAGTACGACGTTAAACTGTCTCTTCAGGGTTTTATATTCTGAACTGTTATGATTTTACATACAACCAATAGGTTTACTTTATATGAGAAAAAAATTAGACGAAATTCCGTCCTGAGTACGACGTTAAACTGTCTCTTCAGGGTTTTATATTCTGAACTGTTATGATTTTACATACAACCAATAGGTTTACTTTATATGAGGAAAAAATTAGACGAAATTCCGTCCTGAGTACGACGTAAACTGTCTCTTCAGGGTTTTATATTCTGAACTGTTATGATTTTACATACAACCAATAGATTTACTTTATATGAGAAAAAATTAGACGAAAGTCCGTCCTGAGTACGACGTTAAACTGTCTCTTCAGGGTTTTATATTCTGAACTGTTATGATTTTACATACAACCAATAGGTTTACTTTATATAAGGAAAAAATAGACGAAATTCCGTCCTGAGTACGACGTTAAACTGTCTCTTCAGGGTTTTATATTCTGAACTGTTATGATTTTACATACAACCAATAGGTTTACTTTATATGAGGAAAAAATTAGACGAAATTCCGTCCTGAGTACGACGTTAAACTGTCTCTTCAGGGTTTTATATTCTGAACTGTTATGATTTTACATACAACCAATAGGTTTACTTTATATGAGAAAAAATTAGACGAAAGTCCGTCCTGAGTACGACGTTAAACTGTCTCTTCAGGGTTTTATATTCTGAACTGTTATGATTTTACATACAACCAATAGGTTTACTTTATATAAGGAAAAATTAGACGAAATTCCGTCCTGAGTACGACGTTAAACTGTCTCTTCAGGGTTTTATATTCTGAACTGTTATGATTTTACATACAACCAATAGGTTTACTTTATATGAGAAAAAAATTAGACAAAATTCCGTCCTGAGTACGACGTTAAACTGTCTCTTCAGGGTTTTATATTCTGAACTGTTATGATTTTACATACAACCAATAGGTTTACTTTATATGAGAAAAAAATTAGACAAAATTCCGTCCTGAGTACGACGTTAAACTGTCTCTTCAGGGTTTTATATTCTGAACTGTTATGATTTTACATACAACCAATAGGTTTACATTATATGAGAAAAAAATTAGACGAAATTCCGTCCTGAGTACGACGTTAAACTGTCTCTTCAGGGTTTTATATTCTGAACTGTTATGATTTTACATACAACCAATAGGTTTACTTTATATGAGAAAAAAATTAGACGAAATTCCGTCCTGAGTACGACGTTAAACTGTCTCTTCAGGGTTTTATATTCTGAACTGTTATGATTTTACATACAACCAATAGGTTTACTTTATATAAGGAAAAATTAGACGAAATTCCGTCCTGAGTACGACGTTAAACTGTCTCTTCAGGGTTTTATATTCTGAACTGTTATGATTTTACATACAACCAATAGGTTTACTTTATATGAGAAAAAAATTAGACGAAATTCCGTCCTGAGTACGACGTTAAACTGTCTCTTCAGGGTTTTATATTCTGAACTGTTATGATTTTACATACAACCAATAGGTTTACTTTATATAAGGAAAAATTAGACGAAATTCCGTCCTGAGTACGACGTTAAACTGTCTCTTCAGGGTTTTATATTCTGAACTGTTATGATTTTACATACAACCAATAGGTTTACTTTATATGAGAAAAAATTAGACGAAAGTCCGTCTTGAGTACGACGTTAAACTGTCTCTTCAGGGTTTTATATTCTGAACTGTTATGATTTTACATACAACCAATAGGTTTACTTTATATGAGAAAAAAATTAGACGAAATTCCGTCCTGAGTACGACGTTAAACTGTCTCTTCAGGATTTTATATTCTGAACTGTTATGATTTTACATACAACCAATAGGTTTACTTTATATGAGAAAAAAATTAGACGAAATTCCGTCCTGAGTACGACGTTAAACTGTCTCTTCAGGGTTTTATATTCTGAACTGTTATGATTTTACATACAACCAATAGGTTTACTTTATATGAGAAAAAAATTAGACAAAAGTCCGTCCTGAGTACGACGTTAAACTGTCTCTTCAGGGTTTTATATTCTGAACTGTTATGATTTTACATACAACCAATAGGTTTACTTTATATGAGAAAAAAATTAGACGAAATTCCGTCCTGAGTACGACGTTAAACTGTCTCTTCAGGGTTTTATATTCTGAACTGTTATGATTTTACATACAACCAATAGGTTTACTTTATATGAGAAAAAAATTAAACGAAATTCCGTCCTGAGTACGACGTTAAACTGTCTCTTCAGGGTTTTATATTCTGAACTGTTATGATTTTACATAGAACCAATAGGTTTACTTTATATGAGAAAAAAATTTAGACGAAATTCCGTCCTGAGTACGACGTTAAACTGTCTCTTCAGGGTTTTATATTCTGAACTGTTATGATTTTACATACAACCAATAGGTTTACTTTATATGAGAAAAAAATTAGACGAAATTCCGTCCTGAGTACGACGTTAAACTGTCTCTTCAGGGTTTTATATTCTGAACTGTTATGATTTTACATACAACCAATAGGTTTACTTTATATAAGGAAAAATTAGACGAAATTCCGTCCTGAGTACGACGTTAAACTGTCTCTTCAGGGTTTTATATTCTGAACTGTTATGATTTTACATACAACCAATAGGTTTACTTTATATGAGAAAAAAATTAGACGAAATTCCGTCCTGAGTACGACGTTAAACTGTCTCTTCAGGGTTTTATATTCTGAACTGTTATGATTTTACATACAACCAATAGGTTTACTTTATATGAGGAAAAAATTAGACGAAATTCCGTCCTGAGTACGACGTAAACTGTCTCTTCAGGGTTTTATATTCTGAACTGTTATGATTTTACATACAACCAATAGGTTTACTTTATATGAGAAAAAATTAGACGAAAGTCCGTCCTGAGTACGACGTTAAACTGTCTCTTCAGGGTTTTATATTCTGAACTGTTATGATTTTACATACAACCAATAGGTTTACTTTATATAAGGAAAAAATAGACGAAATTCCGTCCTGAGTACGACGTTAAACTGTCTCTTCAGGGTTTTATATTCTGAACTGTTATGATTTTACATACAACTAATAGGTTTACTTTATATGAGAAAAAAATTAGACAAAAGTCCGTCCTGAGTACGACGTTAAACTGTCTCTTCAGGGTTTTATATTCTGAACTGTTATGATTTTACATACAACCAATAGGTTTACTTTATATGAGAAAAAAATTAGACAAAATTCCGTCCTGAGTACGACGTTAAACTGTCTCTTCAGGGTTTTATATTCTGAACTGTTATGATTTTACATACAACCAATAGGTTTACTTTATATGAGAAAAAAATTAGACGAAATTCCGTCCTGAGTACGACGTTAAACTGTCTCTTCAGGGTTTTATATTCTGAACTGTTATGATTTTACATACAACCAATAGGTTTACTTTATATGAGAAAAAAATTAGACGAAATTCCGTCCTGAGTACGACGTTAAACTGTCTCTTCAGGGTTTTATATTCTGAACTGTTATGATTTTACATACAACCAATAGGTTTACTTTATATGAGGAAAAAATTAGACGAAATTCCGTCCTGAGTACGACGTTAAACTGTCTCTTCAGGGTTTTATATTCTGAACTGTTATGATTTTACATACAACCAATAGGTTTACTTTATATGAGAAAAAATTAGACGAAAGTCCGTCCTGAGTACGACGTTAAACTGTCTCTTCAGGGTTTTATATTCTGAACTGTTATGATTTTACATACAACCAATAGGTTTACTTTATATAAGGAAAAATTAGACGAAATTCCGTCCTGAGTACGACGTTAAACTGTCTCTTCAGGGTTTTATATTCTGAACTGTTATGATTTTACATACAACCAATAGGTTTACTTTATATGAGAAAAAAATTAGACAAAAGTCCGTCCTGAGTACGACGTTAAACTGTCTCTTCAGGGTTTTATATTCTGAACTGTTATGATTTTACATACAACCAATAGGTTTACTTTATATGAGAAAAAAATTAGACAAAATTCCGTCCTGAGTACGACGTTAAACTGTCTCTTCAGGGTTTTATATTCTGAACTGTTATGATTTTACATACAACCAATAGGTTTACTTTATATAAGGAAAAATTAGACGAAATTCCGTCCTGAGTACGACGTTAAACTGTCTCTTCAGGGTTTTATATTCTGAACTGTTATGATTTTACATACAACCAATAGGTTTACTTTATATGAGAAAAAAATTAGACGAAATTCCGTCCTGAGTACGACGTTAAACTGTCTCTTCAGGGTTTTATATTCTGAACTGTTATGATTTTACATACAACCAATAGGTTTACTTTATATGAGGAAAAAATTAGACGAAATTCCGTCCTGAGTACGACGTTAAACTGTCTCTTCAGGGTTTTATATTCTGAACTGTTATGATTTTACATACAACCAATAGGTTTACTTTATATGAGAAAAAATTAGACGAAAGTCCGTCCTGAGTACGACGTTAAACTGTCTCTTCAGGGTTTTATATTCTGAACTGTTATGATTTTACATACAACCAATAGGTTTACTTTATATAAGGAAAAATTAGACGAAATTCCGTCCTGAGTACGACGTTAAACTGTCTCTTCAGGGTTTTATATTCTGAACTGTTATGATTTTACATACAACCAATAGGTTTACTTTATATGAGAAAAAAATTAGACAAAAGTCCGTCCTGAGTACGACGTTAAACTGTCTCTTCAGGGTTTTATATTCTGAACTGTTATGATTTTACATACAACCAATAGGTTTACTTTATATGAGAAAAAAATTAGACAAAATTCCGTCCTGAGTACGACGTTAAACTGTCTCTTCAGGGTTTTATATTCTGAACTGTTATGATTTTACATACAACCAATAGGTTTACTTTATATGAGAAAAAAATTAGACGAAATTCCGTCCTGAGTACGACGTTAAACTGTCTCTTCAGGGTTTTATATTCTGAACTGTTATGATTTTACATACAACCAATAGGTTTACTTTATATGAGAAAAAAATTAGACGAAATTCCGTCCTGAGTACGACGTTAAACTGTCTCTTCAGGGTTTTATATTCTGAACTGTTATGATTTTACATACAACCAATAGGTTTACTTTATATGAGGAAAAAATTAGACGAAATTCCGTCCTGAGTACGACGTTAAACTGTCTCTTCAGGGTTTTATATTCTGAACTGTTATGATTTTACATACAACCAATAGGTTTACTTTATATGAGAAAAAATTAGACGAAAGTCCGTCCTGAGTACGACGTTAAACTGTCTCTTCAGGGTTTTATATTCTGAACTGTTATGATTTTACATACAACCAATAGGTTTACTTTATATAAGGAAAAATTAGACGAAATTCCGTCCTGAGTACGACGTTAAACTGTCTCTTCAGGGTTTTATATTCTGAACTGTTATGATTTTACATACAACCAATAGGTTTACTTTATATGAGAAAAAAATTAGACAAAATTCCGTCCTGAGTACGACGTTAAACTGTCTCTTCAGGGTTTTATATTCTGAACTGTTATGATTTTACATACAACCAATAGGTTTACTTTATATGAGAAAAAAATTAGACGAAATTCCGTCCTGAGTACGACGTTAAACTGTCTCTTCAGGGTTTTATATTCTGAACTGTTATGATTTTACATACAACCAATAGGTTTACTTTATATGAGAAAAAAATTAGACGAAATTCCGTCCTGAGTACGACGTTAAACTGTCTCTTCAGGGTTTTATATTCTGAACTGTTATGATTTTACATACAACCAATAGGTTTACTTTATATAAGGAAAAATTAGACGAAATTCCGTCCTGAGTACGACGTTAAACTATCTCTTCAGGGTTTTATATTCTGAACTGTTATGATTTTACATACAACCAATAGGTTTACTTTATATGAGAAAAAAATTAGACGAAATTCCGTCCTGAGTACGACGTTAAACTGTCTCTTCAGGGTTTTATATTCTGAACTGTTATGATTTTACATACAACCAATAGGTTTACTTTATATGAGAAAAAAATTAGACGAAATTCCGTCCTGAGTACGACGTTAAACTGTCTCTTCAGGGTTTTATATTCTGAACTGTTATGATTTTACATACAACCAATAGGTTTACTTTATATAAGGAAAAATTAGACGAAATTCCGTCCTGAGTACGACGTTAAACTATCTCTTCAGGGTTTTATATTCTGAACTGTTATGATTTTACATACAACCAATAGGTTTACTTTATATGAGAAAAAAATTAGACGAAATTCCGTCCTGAGTACGACGTTAAACTGTGTCTTCAGGGTTTTATATTCTGAACTGTTATGATTTTACATACAACCAATAGGTTTACTTTATATGAGAAAAAAATTAGACGAAATTCCGTCCTGAGTACGACGTTAAACTGTCTCTTCAGGGTTTTATATTCTGAACTGTTATGATTTTACATAGAACCAATAGGTTTACTTTATATGAGAAAAAATTAGACGAAATTCCGTCCTGAGTACGACGTTAAACTGTCTCTTCAGGGTTTTATATTCTGAACTGTTATGATTTTACATACAACCAATAGGTTTACTTTATATGAGAAAAAAATTAGACAAAAGCCCGTCCTGAGTACGACGTTAAACTGTCTCTTCAGGGTTTTATATTCTGAACTGTTATGATTTTACATACAACCAATAGGTTTACTTTATATGAGAAAAAAATTAGACAAAGGTCCGTCCTGAGTACGACGTTAAACTGTCTCTTCAGGGTTTTATATTCTGAACTGTTATGATTTTACATACAACCAATAGGTTTACTTTATATGAGAAAAAATTTAGACAAAATTCCGTCCTGAGTACGACGGTAAACTGTCTCTTCAGGGTTTTATATTCTGAACTGTTATGATTTTACATACAACCAATAGGTTTACTTTAAATAAGGAAAAATTAGACGAAATTCCGTCCTGAGTACGACGTTAAACTGTCTCTTCAGGGTTTTATATTCTGAACTGTTATGATTTTACATACAACCAATAGGTTTACTTTATATGAGAAAAAAATTAGACAAAAGTCCGTCCTGAGTACGACGTTAAACTGTCTCTTCAGGGTTTTATATTCTGAACTGTTATGATTTTACATAGAACCAATAGGTTTACTTTATATGAGAAAAAAAATTAGACAAAAGTCCGTCCTGAGTACGACGTTAAACTGTCTCTTCAGGGTTTTATATTCTGAACTGTTATGATTTTACATACAACCAATAGGTTTACTTTATATGAGAAAAAAATTAGACAAAGGTCCGTCCTGAGTACGTCGTTAAACTGTCTCTTCAGGGTTTTATATTCTGAACTGTTATGATTTTACATACAACCAATAGGTTTACTTTATATGAGAAAAAAAATAGACAAAAGTCCGTCCTGAGTACGACGTTAAACTGTCTCTTCAGGGTTTTATATTCTGAACTGTTATGATTTTACATACAACCAATAGGTTTACTTTATATGAGAAAAAAAATTAGACAAAATTCCGTCCTGAGTACGACGTTAAACTGTCTCTTCAGGGTTTTATATTCTGAACTGTTATGATTTTACATACAACCAATAGGTTTACTTTATATGAGAAAAAAATTAGACAAAATTCCGTCCTGAGTACGACGTTAAACTGTCTCTTCAGGGTTTTATATTCTGAACTGTTATGATTTTACATACAACCAATAGGTTTACTTTATATGAGAAAAAAAATTAGACAAAATTCCGTCCTGAGTACGACGTTAAACTGTCTCTTCAGGGTTTTATATTCTGAACTGTTATGATTTTACATACAACCAATAGGTTTACTTTATATGAGAAAAAAAATTAAACGAAATTCCGTCCTGAGTACGACGTTAAACTGTCTCTTCAGGGTTTTATATTCTGAACTGTTATGATTTTACATACAACCAATAGGTTTACTTTATATGAGAAAAAAAATTAGACAAAATTCCGTCCCGAGTACGACGTTAAACTGTCTCTTCAGGGTTTTATATTCTGAGCTGTTATGATTTTACATACAACCAATAGGTTTACTTTATATGAGAAAAAAAATTAGACAAAATTCCGTCCTGAGTACGACGTTAAACTGTCTCTTCAGGGTTTTATATTCTGAACTGTTATGATTTTACATACAACCAATAGGTTTACTTTATATGAGAAAAAAATTAGACAAAATTCCGTCCTGAGTACGACGTTAAACTGTCTCTTCAGGGTTTTATATTCTGAACTGTTATGATTTTACATACAACCAATAGGTTTACTTTATATGAGAAAAAAAATTAGACAAAATTCCGTCCCGAGTACGACGTTAAACTGTCTCGTCAGGGTTTTATATTCTGAACTGTTATGATTTTACATAGAACCAATAGGTTTACTTTACTTATATGAATAAAAAAATTAGACAAAATTCCGTCCCGAGTACGACGTTAAACTGTCTCTTCAGGGTTTTATATTCTGAACTGTAATGATTTTACATAGAACCAATAGGTTTACTTTACTTATATGAATAAAAAAATTAGACAAAATTCCGTCCCGAGTACGACGTTAAACTGTCTCTTCAGGGTTTTATATTCTGAACTGTTATGATTTTACATACAACCAATAGGTTTACTTTATATGAGAAAAAAAATTAGACAAAACTCCGTCCCGAGTACGACGTTAAACTGTCTCTTCAGGGTTTTATATTCTGAGCTGTTATGATTTTACATAGAACCAATAGGTTTACTTTATATGAGAAAAAAAATTAGACAAAATTCCGTCCCGAGTACGACGTTAAACTGTCTCTTCAGGGTTTTATATTCTGAGCTGTTATGATTTTACATAGAACCAATAGGTTTACTTTATATGAGAAAAAAAATTAGACAAAATTCCGTCCCGAGTACGACGTTAAACTGTCTCGTCAGGGTTTTATATTCTGAACTGTTATGATTTTACATAGAACCAATAGGTTTACTTTACTTATATGAATAAAAAAATTAGACAAAATTCCGTCCCGAGTACGACGTTAAACTGTCTCTTCAGGGTTTTATATTCTGAACTGTAATGATTTTACATACAACCAATAGGTTTACTTTACTTATATGAATAAAAAAATTAGACAAAATTCCGTCCCGAGTACGACGTTAAACTGTCTCTTCAGGGTTTTATATTCTGAACTGTTATGATTTTACATACAACCAATAGGTTTACTTTATATGAGAAAAAAAATTAGACAAAAGTCCGTCCTGAGTACGACGTTAAACTGTCTCTTCAGGGTTTTATATTCTGAACTGTTATGATTTTACATACAACCAATAGGTTTACTTTATATGAGAAAAAAAATTAGACAAAAGTCCGTCCTGAGTACGACGTTAAACTGTCTCTTCAGGGTTTTATATTCTGAACTGTTATGATTTTACATACAACCAATAGGTTTACTTTATATGAGAAAAAAAATTAGACAAAAGTCCGTCCTGAGTACGACGTTAAACTGTCTCTTCAGGGTTTTATATTCTGAACTGTTATGATTTTACATACAACCAATAGGTTTACTTTATATGAGAAAAAAAATTAGACAAAAGTCCGTCCTGAGTACGACGTTAAACTGTCTCTTCAGGGTTTTATATTCTGAACTGTTATGATTTTACATACAACCAATAGGTTTACTTTATATGAGAAAAAAAATTAGACAAAAGTCCGTCCTGAGTACGACGTTAAACTGTCTCTTCAGGGTTTTATATTCTGAACTGTTATGATTTTACATAGAACCAATAGGTTTACTTTATATGAGAAAAAAATTAGACAAAATTCCGTCCCGAGTACGACGTTAAACTGTCTCTTCAGGGTTTTATATTCTGAGCTGTTATGATTTTACATAGAACCAATAGGTTTACTTTATATGAGAAAAAAAATTAGACAAAAGTCCGTCCTGAGTACGACGTTAAACTGTCTCTTCAGGGTTTTATATTCTAAACTGTTATGATTTTACATACAACCAATAGGTTTACTTTATATGAGAAAAAAATTAGACAAAATTCCGTCCCGAGTACGACGTTAAACTGTCTCTTCAGGGTTTTATATTCTGAACTGTTATGATTTTACATACAACCAATAGGTTTACTTTATATGAGAAAAAAATTAGACAAAATTCCGTCCCGAGTACGACGTTAAACTGTCTCTTCAGGGTTTTATATTCTGAGCTGTTATGATTTTACATAGAACCAATAGGTTTACTTTATATGAGAAAAAAAATTAGACAAAAGTCCGTCCTGAGTACGACGTTAAACTGTCTCTTCAGGGTTTTATATTCTAAACTGTTATGATTTTACATACAACCAATAGGTTTACTTTATATGAGAAAAAAAATTAGACAAAATTCCGTCCTGAGTACGACGTTAAACTGTCTCTTCAGGGTTTTATATTCTGAGCTGTTATGATTTTACATACAACCAATAGGTTTACTTTATATGAGAAAAAAAATTAGACAAAATTCCGTCCCGAGTACGACGTTAAACTGTCTCGTCAGGGTTTTATATTCTGAACTGTTTTGATTTTACATAGAACCAATAGGTTTACTTTACTTATATGAATAAAAAAATTAGACAAAATTCCGTCCCGAGTACGACGTTAAACTGTCTCTTCAGGGTTTTATATTCTGAACTGTAATGATTTTACATACAACCAATAGGTTTACTTTACTTATATGAATAAAAAAATTAGACAAAATTCCGTCCCGAGTACGACGTTAAACTGTCTCTTCAGGGTTTTATATTCTGAACTGTTATGATTTTACATACAACCAATAGGTTTACTTTATATGAGAAAAAAATTAGACAAAATTCCGTCCCGAGTACGACGTTAAACTGTCTCTTCAGGGTTTTATATTCTGAGCTGTTATGATTTTACATAGAACCAATAGGTTTACTTTATATGAGAAAAAAAATTAGACAAAAGTCCGTCCTGAGTACGACGTTAAACTGTCTCTTCAGGGTTTTATATTCTAAACTGTTATGATTTTACATACAACCAATAGGTTTACTTTATATGAGAAAAAAAATTAGACAAAATTCCGTCCTGAGTACGACGTTAAACTGTCTCTTCAGGGTTTTATATTCTGAGCTGTTATGATTTTACATACAACCAATAGGTTTACTTTATATGAGAAAAAAAATTAGACAAAATTCCGTCCCGAGTACGACGTTAAACTGTCTCGTCAGGGTTTTATATTCTGAACTGTTTTGATTTTACATAGAACCAATAGGTTTACTTTACTTATATGAATAAAAAAATTAGACAAAATTCCGTCCCGAGTACGACGTTAAACTGTCTCTTCAGGGTTTTATATTCTGAACTGTAATGATTTTACATACAACCAATAGGTTTACTTTACTTATATGAATAAAAAAATTAGACAAAATTCCGTCCCGAGTACGACGTTAAACTGTCTCTTCAGGGTTTTATATTCTGAACTGTTATGATTTTACATACAACCAATAGGTTTACTTTATATGAGAAAAAAAATTAGACAAAAGTCCGTCCTGAGTACGACGTTAAACTGTCTCTTCAGGGTTTTATATTCTGAACTGTTATGATTTTACATACAACCAATAGGTTTACTTTATATGAGAAAAAAAATTAGACAAAAGTCCGTCCTGAGTACGACGTTAAACTGTCTCTTCAGGGTTTTATATTCTGAACTGTTATGATTTTACATACAACCAATAGGTTTACTTTATATGAGAAAAAAAATTAGACAAAAGTCCGTCCTGAGTACGACGTTAAACTGTCTCTTCAGGGTTTTATATTCTGAACTGTTATGATTTTACATAGAACCAATAGGTTTACTTTATATGAGAAAAAATTAGACAAAATTCCGTCCCGAGTACGACGTTAAACTGTCTCTTCAGGGTTTTATATTCTGAGCTGTTATGATTTTACATACAACCAATAGGTTTACTTTATATGAGAAAAAAAATTAGACAAAAGTCCGTCCTGAGTACGACGTTAAACTGTCTCTTCAGGGTTTTATATTCTGAACTGTTATGATTTTACATACAACCAATAGGTTTACTTTATATGAGAAAAAAAATTAGACAAAAGTCCGTCCTGAGTACGACGTTAAACTGTCTCTTCAGGGTTTTATATTCTGAACTGTTATGATTTTACATAGAACCAATAGGTTTACTTTATATGAGAAAAAAATTAGACAAAATTCCGTCCCGAGTACGACGTTAAACTGTCTCTTCAGGGTTTTATATTCTGAACTGTTATGATTTTACATACAACCAATAGGTTTACTTTATATGAGAAAAAAAATTAGACAAAAGTCCGTCCTGAGTACGACGTTAAACTGTCTCTTCAGGGTTTTATATTCTGAACTGTTATGATTTTACATACAACCAATAGGTTTACTTTATATGAGAAAAAAAATTAGACAAAAGTCCGTCCTGAGTACGACGTTAAACTGTCTCTTCAGGGTTTTATATTCTGAACTGTTATGATTTTACATACAACCAATAGGTTTACTTTATATGAGAAAAAAAATTAGACAAAAGTCCGTCCTGAGTACGACGTTAAACTGTCTCTTCAGGGTTTTATATTCTGAACTGTTATGATTTTACATAGAACCAATAGGTTTACTTTATATGAGAAAAAAAATTAGACAAAAGTCCGTCCTGAGTACGACGTTAAACTGTCTCTTCAGGGTTTTATATTCTAAACTGTTATGATTTTACATACAACCAATAGGTTTACTTTATATGAGAAAAAAAATTAGACAAAAGTCCGTCCTGAGTACGACGTTAAACTGTCTCTTCAGGGTTTTATATTCTGAACTGTTATGATTTTACATAGAACCAATAGGTTTACTTTATATGAGAAAAAAAATTAGACAAAAGTCCGTCCTGAGTACGACGTTAAACTGTCTCTTCAGGGTTTTATATTCTGAACTGTTATGATTTTACATACAACCAATAGGTTTACTTTATATGAGAAAAAAAATTAGACAAAAGTCCGTCCTGAGTACGACGTTAAACTGTCTCTTCAGGGTTTTATATTCTGAACTGTTATGATTTTACATACAACCAATAGGTTTACTTTATATGAGAAAAAAAATTAGACAAAAGTCCGTCCTGAGTACGACGTTAAACTGTCTCTTCAGGGTTTTATATTCTGAACTGTTATGATTTTACATACAACCAATAGGTTTACTTTATATGAGAAAAAAAATTAGACAAAAGTCCGTCCTGAGTACGACGTTAAACTGTCTCTTCAGGGTTTTATATTCTGAACTGTTATGATTTTACATAGAACCAATAGGTTTACTTTATATGAGAAAAAAATTAGACAAAATTCCGTCCCGAGTACGACGTTAAACTGTCTCTTCAGGGTTTTATATTCTGAGCTGTTATGATTTTACATAGAACCAATAGGTTTACTTTATATGAGAAAAAAAATTAGACAAAAGTCCGTCCTGAGTACGACGTTAAACTGTCTCTTCAGGGTTTTATATTCTAAACTGTTATGATTTTACATACAACCAATAGGTTTACTTTATATGAGAAAAAAATTAGACAAAATTCCGTCCCGAGTACGACGTTAAACTGTCTCTTCAGGGTTTTATATTCTGAACTGTTATGATTTTACATACAACCAATAGGTTTACTTTATATGAGAAAAAAATTAGACAAAATTCCGTCCCGAGTACGACGTTAAACTGTCTCTTCAGGGTTTTATATTCTGAGCTGTTATGATTTTACATAGAACCAATAGGTTTACTTTATATGAGAAAAAAAATTAGACAAAAGTCCGTCCTGAGTACGACGTTAAACTGTCTCTTCAGGGTTTTATATTCTAAACTGTTATGATTTTACATACAACCAATAGGTTTACTTTATATGAGAAAAAAAATTAGACAAAATTCCGTCCTGAGTACGACGTTAAACTGTCTCTTCAGGGTTTTATATTCTGAGCTGTTATGATTTTACATACAACCAATAGGTTTACTTTATATGAGAAAAAAAATTAGACAAAATTCCGTCCCGAGTACGACGTTAAACTGTCTCGTCAGGGTTTTATATTCTGAACTGTTTTGATTTTACATAGAACCAATAGGTTTACTTTACTTATATGAATAAAAAAATTAGACAAAATTCCGTCCCGAGTACGACGTTAAACTGTCTCTTCAGGGTTTTATATTCTGAACTGTAATGATTTTACATACAACCAATAGGTTTACTTTACTTATATGAATAAAAAAATTAGACAAAATTCCGTCCCGAGTACGACGTTAAACTGTCTCTTCAGGGTTTTATATTCTGAACTGTTATGATTTTACATACAACCAATAGGTTTACTTTATATGAGAAAAAAATTAGACAAAATTCCGTCCCGAGTACGACGTTAAACTGTCTCTTCAGGGTTTTATATTCTGAGCTGTTATGATTTTACATAGAACCAATAGGTTTACTTTATATGAGAAAAAAAATTAGACAAAAGTCCGTCCTGAGTACGACGTTAAACTGTCTCTTCAGGGTTTTATATTCTAAACTGTTATGATTTTACATAGAACCAATAGGTTTACTTTACTTATATGAATAAAAAAATTAGACAAAATTCCGTCCCGAGTACGACGTTAAACTGTCTCGTCAGGGTTTTATATTCTGAACTGTTTTGATTTTACATAGAACCAATAGGTTTACTTTACTTATATGAATAAAAAAATTAGACAAAATTCCGTCCCGAGTACGACGTTAAACTGTCTCTTCAGGGTTTTATATTCTGAACTGTAATGATTTTACATACAACCAATAGGTTTACTTTACTTATATGAATAAAAAAATTAGACAAAATTCCGTCCCGAGTACGACGTTAAACTGTCTCTTCAGGGTTTTATATTCTGAACTGTTATGATTTTACATACAACCAATAGGTTTACTTTATATGAGAAAAAAAATTAGACAAAAGTCCGTCCCGAGTACGACGTTAAACTGTCTCTTCAGGGTTTTATATTCTGAGCTGTTATGATTTTACATAGAACCAATAGGTTTACTTTATATGAGAAAAAAAATTAGACAAAAGTCCGTCCTGAGTACGACGTTAAACTGTCTCTTCAGGGTTTTATATTCTAAACTGTTATGATTTTACATAGAACCAATAGGTTTACTTTACTTATATGAATAAAAAAATTAGACAAAATTCCGTCCCGAGTACGACGTTAAACTGTCTCGTCAGGGTTTTATATTCTGAACTGTTTTGATTTTACATAGAACCAATAGGTTTACTTTACTTATATGAATAAAAAAATTAGACAAAATTCCGTCCCGAGTACGACGTTAAACTGTCTCTTCAGGGTTTTATATTCTGAACTGTAATGATTTTACATACAACCAATAGGTTTACTTTACTTATATGAATAAAAAAATTAGACAAAATTCCGTCCCGAGTACGACGTTAAACTGTCTCTTCAGGGTTTTATATTCTGAACTGTTATGATTTTACATACAACCAATAGGTTTACTTTATATGAGAAAAAAATTAGACAAAATTCCGTCCCGAGTACGACGTTAAACTGTCTCTTCAGGGTTTTATATTCTGAGCTGTTATGATTTTACATAGAACCAATAGGTTTACTTTATATGAGAAAAAAAATTAGACAAAAGTCCGTCCTGAGTACGACGTTAAACTGTCTCTTCAGGGTTTTATATTCTAAACTGTTATGATTTTACATAGAACCAATAGGTTTACTTTACTTATATGAATAAAAAAATTAGACAAAATTCCGTCCCGAGTACGACGTTAAACTGTCTCGTCAGGGTTTTATATTCTGAACTGTTTTGATTTTACATAGAACCAATAGGTTTACTTTACTTATATGAATAAAAAAATTAGACAAAATTCCGTCCCGAGTACGACGTTAAACTGTCTCTTCAGGGTTTTATATTCTGAACTGTAATGATTTTACATACAACCAATAGGTTTACTTTACTTATATGAATAAAAAAATTAGACAAAATTCCGTCCCGAGTACGACGTTAAACTGTCTCTTCAGGGTTTTATATTCTGAACTGTTATGATTTTACATACAACCAATAGGTTTACTTTATATGAGAAAAAAAATTAGACAAAAGTCCGTCCTGAGTACGACGTTAAACTGTCTCTTCAGGGTTTTATATTCTGAACTGTTATGATTTTACATACAACCAATAGGTTTACTTTATATGAGAAAAAAAATTAGACAAAAGTCCGTCCTGAGTACGACGTTAAACTGTCTCTTCAGGGTTTTATATTCTGAACTGTTATGATTTTACATACAACCAATAGGTTTACTTTATATGAGAAAAAAAATTAGACAAAAGTCCGTCCTGAGTACGACGTTAAACTGTCTCTTCAGGGTTTTATATTCTGAACTGTTATGATTTTACATAGAACCAATAGGTTTACTTTATATGAGAAAAAAATTAGACAAAATTCCGTCCCGAGTACGACGTTAAACTGTCTCTTCAGGGTTTTATATTCTGAGCTGTTATGATTTTACATACAACCAATAGGTTTACTTTATATGAGAAAAAAAATTAGACAAAAGTCCGTCCTGAGTACGACGTTAAACTGTCTCTTCAGGGTTTTATATTCTGAACTGTTATGATTTTACATACAACCAATAGGTTTACTTTATATGAGAAAAAAAATTAGACAAAAGTCCGTCCTGAGTACGACGTTAAACTGTCTCTTCAGGGTTTTATATTCTGAACTGTTATGATTTTACATAGAACCAATAGGTTTACTTTATATGAGAAAAAAATTAGACAAAATTCCGTCCCGAGTACGACGTTAAACTGTCTCTTCAGGGTTTTATATTCTGAACTGTTATGATTTTACATACAACCAATAGGTTTACTTTATATGAGAAAAAAAATTAGACAAAAGTCCGTCCCGAGTACGACGTTAAACTGTCTCTTCAGGGTTTTATATTCTGAGCTGTTATGATTTTACATACAACCAATAGGTTTACTTTATATGAGAAAAAAAATTAGACAAAAGTCCGTCCTGAGTACGACGTTAAACTGTCTCTTCAGGGTTTTATATTCTGAACTGTTATGATTTTACATACAACCAATAGGTTTACTTTATATGAGAAAAAAAATTAGACAAAAGTCCGTCCTGAGTACGACGTTAAACTGTCTCTTCAGGGTTTTATATTCTGAACTGTTATGATTTTACATACAACCAATAGGTTTACTTTATATGAGAAAAAAAATTAGACAAAAGTCCGTCCTGAGTACGACGTTAAACTGTCTCTTCAGGGTTTTATATTCTGAACTGTTATGATTTTACATAGAACCAATAGGTTTACTTTATATGAGAAAAAAAATTAGACAAAAGTCCGTCCTGAGTACGACGTTAAACTGTCTCTTCAGGGTTTTATATTCTAAACTGTTATGATTTTACATACAACCAATAGGTTTACTTTATATGAGAAAAAAAATTAGACAAAAGTCCGTCCTGAGTACGACGTTAAACTGTCTCTTCAGGGTTTTATATTCTGAACTGTTATGATTTTACATAGAACCAATAGGTTTACTTTATATGAGAAAAAAAATTAGACAAAATTCCGTCCCGAGTACGACGTTAAACTGTCTCTTCAGGGTTTTATATTCTGAGCTGTTATGATTTTACATACAACCAATAGGTTTACTTTATATGAGAAAAAAAATTAGACAAAATTCCGTCCTGAGTACGACGTTAAACTGTCTCTTCAGGGTTTTATATTCTGAACTGTTATGATTTTACATACAACCAATAGGTTTACTTTATATGAGAAAAAAATTAGACAAAATTCCGTCCTGAGTACGACGTTAAACTGTCTCTTCAGGGTTTTATATTCTGAACTGTTATGATTTTACATACAACCAATAGGTTTACTTTATATGAGAAAAAAAATTAGACAAAATTCCGTCCCGAGTACGACGTTAAACTGTCTCGTCAGGGTTTTATATTCTGAACTGTTATGATTTTACATAGAACCAATAGGTTTACTTTACTTATATGAATAAAAAAATTAGACAAAATTCCGTCCCGAGTACGACGTTAAACTGTCTCTTCAGGGTTTTATATTCTGAACTGTAATGATTTTACATAGAACCAATAGGTTTACTTTACTTATATGAATAAAAAAATTAGACAAAATTCCGTCCCGAGTACGACGTTAAACTGTCTCTTCAGGGTTTTATATTCTGAACTGTTATGATTTTACATACAACCAATAGGTTTACTTTATATGAGAAAAAAAATTAGACAAAATTCCGTCCCGAGTACGACGTTAAACTGTCTCTTCAGGGTTTTATATTCTGAGCTGTTATGATTTTACATAGAACCAATAGGTTTACTTTATATGAGAAAAAAAATTAGACAAAATTCCGTCCCGAGTACGACGTTAAACTGTCTCTTCAGGGTTTTATATTCTGAGCTGTTATGATTTTACATAGAACCAATAGGTTTACTTTATATGAGAAAAAAAATTAGACAAAATTCCGTCCCGAGTACGACGTTAAACTGTCTCGTCAGGGTTTTATATTCTGAACTGTTATGATTTTACATAGAACCAATAGGTTTACTTTACTTATATGAATAAAAAAATTAGACAAAATTCCGTCCCGAGTACGACGTTAAACTGTCTCTTCAGGGTTTTATATTCTGAACTGTAATGATTTTACATACAACCAATAGGTTTACTTTACTTATATGAATAAAAAAATTAGACAAAATTCCGTCCCGAGTACGACGTTAAACTGTCTCTTCAGGGTTTTATATTCTGAACTGTTATGATTTTACATACAACCAATAGGTTTACTTTATATGAGAAAAAAAATTAGACAAAAGTCCGTCCTGAGTACGACGTTAAACTGTCTCTTCAGGGTTTTATATTCTGAACTGTTATGATTTTACATACAACCAATAGGTTTACTTTATATGAGAAAAAAAATTAGACAAAAGTCCGTCCTGAGTACGACGTTAAACTGTCTCTTCAGGGTTTTATATTCTGAACTGTTATGATTTTACATACAACCAATAGGTTTACTTTATATGAGAAAAAAAATTAGACAAAAGTCCGTCCTGAGTACGACGTTAAACTGTCTCTTCAGGGTTTTATATTCTGAACTGTTATGATTTTACATACAACCAATAGGTTTACTTTATATGAGAAAAAAAATTAGACAAAAGTCCGTCCTGAGTACGACGTTAAACTGTCTCTTCAGGGTTTTATATTCTGAACTGTTATGATTTTACATACAACCAATAGGTTTACTTTATATGAGAAAAAAAATTAGACAAAAGTCCGTCCTGAGTACGACGTTAAACTGTCTCTTCAGGGTTTTATATTCTGAACTGTTATGATTTTACATAGAACCAATAGGTTTACTTTATATGAGAAAAAAATTAGACAAAATTCCGTCCCGAGTACGACGTTAAACTGTCTCTTCAGGGTTTTATATTCTGAGCTGTTATGATTTTACATAGAACCAATAGGTTTACTTTATATGAGAAAAAAAATTAGACAAAAGTCCGTCCTGAGTACGACGTTAAACTGTCTCTTCAGGGTTTTATATTCTAAACTGTTATGATTTTACATACAACCAATAGGTTTACTTTATATGAGAAAAAAATTAGACAAAATTCCGTCCCGAGTACGACGTTAAACTGTCTCTTCAGGGTTTTATATTCTGAACTGTTATGATTTTACATACAACCAATAGGTTTACTTTATATGAGAAAAAAATTAGACAAAATTCCGTCCCGAGTACGACGTTAAACTGTCTCTTCAGGGTTTTATATTCTGAGCTGTTATGATTTTACATAGAACCAATAGGTTTACTTTATATGAGAAAAAAAATTAGACAAAAGTCCGTCCTGAGTACGACGTTAAACTGTCTCTTCAGGGTTTTATATTCTAAACTGTTATGATTTTACATACAACCAATAGGTTTACTTTATATGAGAAAAAAAATTAGACAAAATTCCGTCCTGAGTACGACGTTAAACTGTCTCTTCAGGGTTTTATATTCTGAGCTGTTATGATTTTACATACAACCAATAGGTTTACTTTATATGAGAAAAAAAATTAGACAAAATTCCGTCCCGAGTACGACGTTAAACTGTCTCGTCAGGGTTTTATATTCTGAACTGTTTTGATTTTACATAGAACCAATAGGTTTACTTTACTTATATGAATAAAAAAATTAGACAAAATTCCGTCCCGAGTACGACGTTAAACTGTCTCTTCAGGGTTTTATATTCTGAACTGTAATGATTTTACATACAACCAATAGGTTTACTTTACTTATATGAATAAAAAAATTAGACAAAATTCCGTCCCGAGTACGACGTTAAACTGTCTCTTCAGGGTTTTATATTCTGAACTGTTATGATTTTACATACAACCAATAGGTTTACTTTATATGAGAAAAAAATTAGACAAAATTCCGTCCCGAGTACGACGTTAAACTGTCTCTTCAGGGTTTTATATTCTGAGCTGTTATGATTTTACATAGAACCAATAGGTTTACTTTATATGAGAAAAAAAATTAGACAAAAGTCCGTCCTGAGTACGACGTTAAACTGTCTCTTCAGGGTTTTATATTCTAAACTGTTATGATTTTACATACAACCAATAGGTTTACTTTATATGAGAAAAAAAATTAGACAAAATTCCGTCCTGAGTACGACGTTAAACTGTCTCTTCAGGGTTTTATATTCTGAGCTGTTATGATTTTACATACAACCAATAGGTTTACTTTATATGAGAAAAAAAATTAGACAAAATTCCGTCCCGAGTACGACGTTAAACTGTCTCGTCAGGGTTTTATATTCTGAACTGTTTTGATTTTACATAGAACCAATAGGTTTACTTTACTTATATGAATAAAAAAATTAGACAAAATTCCGTCCCGAGTACGACGTTAAACTGTCTCTTCAGGGTTTTATATTCTGAACTGTAATGATTTTACATACAACCAATAGGTTTACTTTACTTATATGAATAAAAAAATTAGACAAAATTCCGTCCCGAGTACGACGTTAAACTGTCTCTTCAGGGTTTTATATTCTGAACTGTTATGATTTTACATACAACCAATAGGTTTACTTTATATGAGAAAAAAAATTAGACAAAAGTCCGTCCTGAGTACGACGTTAAACTGTCTCTTCAGGGTTTTATATTCTGAACTGTTATGATTTTACATACAACCAATAGGTTTACTTTATATGAGAAAAAAAATTAGACAAAAGTCCGTCCTGAGTACGACGTTAAACTGTCTCTTCAGGGTTTTATATTCTGAACTGTTATGATTTTACATACAACCAATAGGTTTACTTTATATGAGAAAAAAAATTAGACAAAAGTCCGTCCTGAGTACGACGTTAAACTGTCTCTTCAGGGTTTTATATTCTGAACTGTTATGATTTTACATAGAACCAATAGGTTTACTTTATATGAGAAAAAATTAGACAAAATTCCGTCCCGAGTACGACGTTAAACTGTCTCTTCAGGGTTTTATATTCTGAGCTGTTATGATTTTACATACAACCAATAGGTTTACTTTATATGAGAAAAAAAATTAGACAAAAGTCCGTCCTGAGTACGACGTTAAACTGTCTCTTCAGGGTTTTATATTCTGAACTGTTATGATTTTACATACAACCAATAGGTTTACTTTATATGAGAAAAAAAATTAGACAAAAGTCCGTCCTGAGTACGACGTTAAACTGTCTCTTCAGGGTTTTATATTCTGAACTGTTATGATTTTACATAGAACCAATAGGTTTACTTTATATGAGAAAAAAATTAGACAAAATTCCGTCCCGAGTACGACGTTAAACTGTCTCTTCAGGGTTTTATATTCTGAACTGTTATGATTTTACATACAACCAATAGGTTTACTTTATATGAGAAAAAAAATTAGACAAAAGTCCGTCCTGAGTACGACGTTAAACTGTCTCTTCAGGGTTTTATATTCTGAACTGTTATGATTTTACATACAACCAATAGGTTTACTTTATATGAGAAAAAAAATTAGACAAAAGTCCGTCCTGAGTACGACGTTAAACTGTCTCTTCAGGGTTTTATATTCTGAACTGTTATGATTTTACATACAACCAATAGGTTTACTTTATATGAGAAAAAAAATTAGACAAAAGTCCGTCCTGAGTACGACGTTAAACTGTCTCTTCAGGGTTTTATATTCTGAACTGTTATGATTTTACATAGAACCAATAGGTTTACTTTATATGAGAAAAAAAATTAGACAAAAGTCCGTCCTGAGTACGACGTTAAACTGTCTCTTCAGGGTTTTATATTCTAAACTGTTATGATTTTACATACAACCAATAGGTTTACTTTATATGAGAAAAAAAATTAGACAAAAGTCCGTCCTGAGTACGACGTTAAACTGTCTCTTCAGGGTTTTATATTCTGAACTGTTATGATTTTACATAGAACCAATAGGTTTACTTTATATGAGAAAAAAAATTAGACAAAAGTCCGTCCTGAGTACGACGTTAAACTGTCTCTTCAGGGTTTTATATTCTGAACTGTTATGATTTTACATACAACCAATAGGTTTACTTTATATGAGAAAAAAAATTAGACAAAAGTCCGTCCTGAGTACGACGTTAAACTGTCTCTTCAGGGTTTTATATTCTGAACTGTTATGATTTTACATACAACCAATAGGTTTACTTTATATGAGAAAAAAAATTAGACAAAAGTCCGTCCTGAGTACGACGTTAAACTGTCTCTTCAGGGTTTTATATTCTGAACTGTTATGATTTTACATACAACCAATAGGTTTACTTTATATGAGAAAAAAAATTAGACAAAAGTCCGTCCTGAGTACGACGTTAAACTGTCTCTTCAGGGTTTTATATTCTGAACTGTTATGATTTTACATAGAACCAATAGGTTTACTTTATATGAGAAAAAAATTAGACAAAATTCCGTCCCGAGTACGACGTTAAACTGTCTCTTCAGGGTTTTATATTCTGAGCTGTTATGATTTTACATAGAACCAATAGGTTTACTTTATATGAGAAAAAAAATTAGACAAAAGTCCGTCCTGAGTACGACGTTAAACTGTCTCTTCAGGGTTTTATATTCTAAACTGTTATGATTTTACATACAACCAATAGGTTTACTTTATATGAGAAAAAAATTAGACAAAATTCCGTCCCGAGTACGACGTTAAACTGTCTCTTCAGGGTTTTATATTCTGAACTGTTATGATTTTACATACAACCAATAGGTTTACTTTATATGAGAAAAAAATTAGACAAAATTCCGTCCCGAGTACGACGTTAAACTGTCTCTTCAGGGTTTTATATTCTGAGCTGTTATGATTTTACATAGAACCAATAGGTTTACTTTATATGAGAAAAAAAATTAGACAAAAGTCCGTCCTGAGTACGACGTTAAACTGTCTCTTCAGGGTTTTATATTCTAAACTGTTATGATTTTACATACAACCAATAGGTTTACTTTATATGAGAAAAAAAATTAGACAAAATTCCGTCCTGAGTACGACGTTAAACTGTCTCTTCAGGGTTTTATATTCTGAGCTGTTATGATTTTACATACAACCAATAGGTTTACTTTATATGAGAAAAAAAATTAGACAAAATTCCGTCCCGAGTACGACGTTAAACTGTCTCGTCAGGGTTTTATATTCTGAACTGTTTTGATTTTACATAGAACCAATAGGTTTACTTTACTTATATGAATAAAAAAATTAGACAAAATTCCGTCCCGAGTACGACGTTAAACTGTCTCTTCAGGGTTTTATATTCTGAACTGTAATGATTTTACATACAACCAATAGGTTTACTTTACTTATATGAATAAAAAAATTAGACAAAATTCCGTCCCGAGTACGACGTTAAACTGTCTCTTCAGGGTTTTATATTCTGAACTGTTATGATTTTACATACAACCAATAGGTTTACTTTATATGAGAAAAAAATTAGACAAAATTCCGTCCCGAGTACGACGTTAAACTGTCTCTTCAGGGTTTTATATTCTGAGCTGTTATGATTTTACATAGAACCAATAGGTTTACTTTATATGAGAAAAAAAATTAGACAAAAGTCCGTCCTGAGTACGACGTTAAACTGTCTCTTCAGGGTTTTATATTCTAAACTGTTATGATTTTACATAGAACCAATAGGTTTACTTTACTTATATGAATAAAAAAATTAGACAAAATTCCGTCCCGAGTACGACGTTAAACTGTCTCGTCAGGGTTTTATATTCTGAACTGTTTTGATTTTACATAGAACCAATAGGTTTACTTTACTTATATGAATAAAAAAATTAGACAAAATTCCGTCCCGAGTACGACGTTAAACTGTCTCTTCAGGGTTTTATATTCTGAACTGTAATGATTTTACATACAACCAATAGGTTTACTTTACTTATATGAATAAAAAAATTAGACAAAATTCCGTCCCGAGTACGACGTTAAACTGTCTCTTCAGGGTTTTATATTCTGAACTGTTATGATTTTACATACAACCAATAGGTTTACTTTATATGAGAAAAAAAATTAGACAAAAGTCCGTCCCGAGTACGACGTTAAACTGTCTCTTCAGGGTTTTATATTCTGAGCTGTTATGATTTTACATAGAACCAATAGGTTTACTTTATATGAGAAAAAAAATTAGACAAAAGTCCGTCCTGAGTACGACGTTAAACTGTCTCTTCAGGGTTTTATATTCTAAACTGTTATGATTTTACATAGAACCAATAGGTTTACTTTACTTATATGAATAAAAAAATTAGACAAAATTCCGTCCCGAGTACGACGTTAAACTGTCTCGTCAGGGTTTTATATTCTGAACTGTTTTGATTTTACATAGAACCAATAGGTTTACTTTACTTATATGAATAAAAAAATTAGACAAAATTCCGTCCCGAGTACGACGTTAAACTGTCTCTTCAGGGTTTTATATTCTGAACTGTAATGATTTTACATACAACCAATAGGTTTACTTTACTTATATGAATAAAAAAATTAGACAAAATTCCGTCCCGAGTACGACGTTAAACTGTCTCTTCAGGGTTTTATATTCTGAACTGTTATGATTTTACATACAACCAATAGGTTTACTTTATATGAGAAAAAAATTAGACAAAATTCCGTCCCGAGTACGACGTTAAACTGTCTCTTCAGGGTTTTATATTCTGAGCTGTTATGATTTTACATAGAACCAATAGGTTTACTTTATATGAGAAAAAAAATTAGACAAAAGTCCGTCCTGAGTACGACGTTAAACTGTCTCTTCAGGGTTTTATATTCTAAACTGTTATGATTTTACATAGAACCAATAGGTTTACTTTACTTATATGAATAAAAAAATTAGACAAAATTCCGTCCCGAGTACGACGTTAAACTGTCTCGTCAGGGTTTTATATTCTGAACTGTTTTGATTTTACATAGAACCAATAGGTTTACTTTACTTATATGAATAAAAAAATTAGACAAAATTCCGTCCCGAGTACGACGTTAAACTGTCTCTTCAGGGTTTTATATTCTGAACTGTAATGATTTTACATACAACCAATAGGTTTACTTTACTTATATGAATAAAAAAATTAGACAAAATTCCGTCCCGAGTACGACGTTAAACTGTCTCTTCAGGGTTTTATATTCTGAACTGTTATGATTTTACATACAACCAATAGGTTTACTTTATATGAGAAAAAAAATTAGACAAAAGTCCGTCCTGAGTACGACGTTAAACTGTCTCTTCAGGGTTTTATATTCTGAACTGTTATGATTTTACATACAACCAATAGGTTTACTTTATATGAGAAAAAAAATTAGACAAAAGTCCGTCCTGAGTACGACGTTAAACTGTCTCTTCAGGGTTTTATATTCTGAACTGTTATGATTTTACATACAACCAATAGGTTTACTTTATATGAGAAAAAAAATTAGACAAAAGTCCGTCCTGAGTACGACGTTAAACTGTCTCTTCAGGGTTTTATATTCTGAACTGTTATGATTTTACATAGAACCAATAGGTTTACTTTATATGAGAAAAAAATTAGACAAAATTCCGTCCCGAGTACGACGTTAAACTGTCTCTTCAGGGTTTTATATTCTGAGCTGTTATGATTTTACATACAACCAATAGGTTTACTTTATATGAGAAAAAAAATTAGACAAAAGTCCGTCCTGAGTACGACGTTAAACTGTCTCTTCAGGGTTTTATATTCTGAACTGTTATGATTTTACATACAACCAATAGGTTTACTTTATATGAGAAAAAAAATTAGACAAAAGTCCGTCCTGAGTACGACGTTAAACTGTCTCTTCAGGGTTTTATATTCTGAACTGTTATGATTTTACATAGAACCAATAGGTTTACTTTATATGAGAAAAAAATTAGACAAAATTCCGTCCCGAGTACGACGTTAAACTGTCTCTTCAGGGTTTTATATTCTGAACTGTTATGATTTTACATACAACCAATAGGTTTACTTTATATGAGAAAAAAAATTAGACAAAAGTCCGTCCCGAGTACGACGTTAAACTGTCTCTTCAGGGTTTTATATTCTGAGCTGTTATGATTTTACATACAACCAATAGGTTTACTTTATATGAGAAAAAAAATTAGACAAAAGTCCGTCCTGAGTACGACGTTAAACTGTCTCTTCAGGGTTTTATATTCTGAACTGTTATGATTTTACATACAACCAATAGGTTTACTTTATATGAGAAAAAAAATTAGACAAAAGTCCGTCCTGAGTACGACGTTAAACTGTCTCTTCAGGGTTTTATATTCTGAACTGTTATGATTTTACATACAACCAATAGGTTTACTTTATATGAGAAAAAAAATTAGACAAAAGTCCGTCCTGAGTACGACGTTAAACTGTCTCTTCAGGGTTTTATATTCTGAACTGTTATGATTTTACATAGAACCAATAGGTTTACTTTATATGAGAAAAAAAATTAGACAAAAGTCCGTCCTGAGTACGACGTTAAACTGTCTCTTCAGGGTTTTATATTCTAAACTGTTATGATTTTACATACAACCAATAGGTTTACTTTATATGAGAAAAAAAATTAGACAAAAGTCCGTCCTGAGTACGACGTTAAACTGTCTCTTCAGGGTTTTATATTCTGAACTGTTATGATTTTACATAGAACCAATAGGTTTACTTTATATGAGAAAAAAAATTAGACAAAAGTCCGTCCTGAGTACGACGTTAAACTGTCTCTTCAGGGTTTTATATTCTGAACTGTTATGATTTTACATAGAACCAATAGGTTTACTTTATATGAGAAAAAAATAAACAAAATTCCGTCCCGAGTACGACGTTAAACTGTCTCTTCAGGGTTTTATATTCTGAACTGTTATGATTTTACATACAACCAATAGGTTTACTTTATATGAGAAAAAAAATTAGACAAAATTCCGTCCTGAGTACGACGTTAAACTGTCTCTTCAGGGTTTTATATTCTGAGCTGTTATGATTTTACATAGAACCAATAGGTTTACTTTACTTACATGAATAAAAAAATTAGACAAAATTCCGTCCTGAGTACGACGTTAAACTGTCTCTTCAGGGTTTTATATTCTGAACTGTTATGATTTTACATACAACCAATAGGTTTACTTTATATGAGAAAAAAAATTAGACAAAATTCCGTCCTGAGTACGACGTTAAACTGTCTCTTCAGGGTTTTATATTCTGAACTGTATTGATAATGGCTGTGCTAATGGGTCTTGTCTCCGGATGATTGGCTGGATCCCTTGGAGCAAGCCGACATAAGAATTGTGGTGTAAAAAATGTCCTCAGAGCACATAATGTTCTCTATTTCCATATTGTTGTCTGATTAAAAGCAATGTATTTACTTGGATTCATCGTAGTTCGAAATGGGCAACTTGATGTGAATTCGTGGATGATCATCAGAAAAGTCAACAAAGGGCGATTAGTAGGCTACAAGTGATATGGATTAAGCCTACGTTAGTAGAGAAAACCATTGGGGGGGGGGTGTCAAAAAACCATCGCTCTAATAATCACCTAGATAGAAAACTAAAGGGATGGGGCTTCAGCTTCTGTTCGAAAACACAACAGTTAACACGATAAAGTATCTTTTACTGAGCAGACAGAACGTTAGGCTGACAATATGTCTACTACTAGACACTGTTCAAGTGATACCACCTAGGGTTAGTAGAAAGAGGAGTCTGTTAGTTGTGCTTCTACCGAATGGAAAAGGCAAAATACTTTCTGTGCGAGTGTGAGGTGTTGATGGATGGAGACAGCGAAATTAGCATTTGTGGAGATTGATATTTAAAGGATGCTGTTCCTCATGGATTTCGTAAAGGATCTTGAAAAAATATGGGTCGCAGTTAAGTGCTAATGAAAATATAAATGAAGCGTTTTCCACCCGCAGATCATTGGGGTCTGTCAATTTGTATTTGTAATTTCCTCATTCACTTTTACAGCTTCATGTCTAATATTTTTGTTTCGACCCTTTGTCTTGCGGACCCCCTCCTCCCCTATAAACCCCCAATCGAGTTTTTGAAATCATGTAGAAGGTATGAGAATAGGCAATTCTTAGGGACCAACAGAGTTAATACCGTCAAAAATAGATTAATATTAATATCTTCCTCAAAGATAAGACTTGTCAGCACACTTTGGTAATATTTGTTCTTGTCAAGATAAAAAACATCTTTCAACTTTCCCGTTGTACGCTCTGTGATTACATACAGATTCTACATTGCAATAGGAAGAAAGTCGAATGCGGTCGTCGTCGTCGGTAGCTATTTAATAGGGTAAACCTGATTATTTGCACACCCTAACTGCATTGTAATGTTCATTGCAATAAACATAGATATTATAATTACATATTGTTGTATTAATTGCATTATACTTTACATATTCCATAAGGAATACACAATGTAACAGTTTTTGTTTATAAAAACAAAACCTATGTGTTTTAAACTATATCAATACTTTGGTGAATAATACAAACGTTTTAAGTAGGAAATTAATTTAACCTAACGTTCTTATAACGATATGAATTTGTACTGAAGATAAATGAATCATAACAACAATTTTATAATATAATAAAGTCGAGATATGACAAATTTACACATCTAGTTTATTCAGTAATGGGAAGGGCATTACACCCCCGTAATCGTATGAGCACCACGTTATTCAGAGAACAATATCTTATCCTCTACATTTTATTTTTGATAGATCTTATCAGACCAGAGAAGTTGATATCATGTCAGTCCTTAACAACTAAAATGACAGTCCTGAGCTCTCAATATCTCGTACATCCTCAGTGCTACAGCCCAGTCCGAGCCCCGAATATCTAAAATAAATCTTCTCCACTTGTCCTTCCCTGGCGTCACCAACTCGACACAACGAGTCTCACCACCTCTCCACCAACCTGGTCCAACAGTCTTTTACGAGGTCTTCCTTTCTTTGTCTTACCCATTGGTGTGTAATTAAATATCCTTTTTGATCAATCATTCTCTGCAGATGCCCAGCCCATCGCAGTCTGTTAACTCATTTTATTTTACTCTATTATCAAACTGCAACAAAAACTCAACTCTTTCTTCAGAAGTCCACATCGATTACATGAAGGTAGATCTTTCTTTCATGTGATTAAGAGATGCTATTTAGTGTAGTGCACAATGGCTGAGGATATCATAATTTTCTCATCCTTTCTTCATAGTACTATAATAAATCACCTTCTTCTTCTACATTCATCGATTCTGTTTAGAAAGATCTTCAATTGTCTAAGTATATTTTGTCTTTCCTCTTGCGTAAGTACATGTAAACGGTCTCTTAATCATGATCTTGTAGGTTTATCTTGAGACTATCAAAGCTGATTCAAAACCTTAAAAAGGATTTCATGAACCCATTCTTGTCAACTTATTTGGAGCAACTAGATTTCAAGAGCACTACAATGTTTACAAATAGATTTAACTCCTTTGACTTCGACTTCAACATCGACATTTCTACATAGACTTACTTCTTTCATTCTATTTTTTCTACTGGACTTTGTTGTTTATTTATTACCCTTTACCGTCTTAGACTTTTCCCGATGTGATTTCTTCAGTTTGACTTCATACTTTTATTTACTTCCACTTTGACTTCCAAATCTTCGAATTGACCTTCATCAACTTCTTCGACTCCGACTGTAGTTTGACTCCTTCGTCTTGATTTGGCTTGTGTGGTTGGCTGGCTTTCTGACTAGCTGGTAGACGGGTGCAGATACCAGAATTACCTAGAAGTACTTAGAAGTACTAGTAGATGCAGAATCGGTCTAGATTCAGATACCGATACCGACGCTGACTTGATTGCAAATGCAACCGCTAACGTAGACTCTGACACAATTCTCAATGAAGATGGCGACGAGGTCATGGACGTCGATGTCGAACTCAGCTGATAAGCTCACAAGTCTGGAGCGAAAAGAACGTAGTTACATTATCGTGTTTTGGCAATTATTCGTGAATGGCTATTTTCTTTTACTTACGATTTAAATATTTAACGATTTCAATAATTTATCTTCATATTTGACCGAACTTTGAATGAAATCAATAAAGCTAGTTTTGAGATATTAGGTCTTTTATAACAGCCCCATGGATGATTTTGCTTTTTTACAGAAAACTCACTAATCAGTATTTTGGGTAAGATGGAAACCAATACGTTTCGTTAAGGTCCCTAAAAACTATATTTTATAAAAAAAATATTAGAGTTTATTTTTTAGAAAATCGGAATGTCGTGATTTTTATTTATGGCAGATTCCCCAAATTTTGACTCGCGATATATCCAAAATAGGTCGACAACACAAATGTTTGGGTTGTATAACACTCCATAAACAACAGACGGTCGTTATTATTTTTTTTGGGTTTAGGGGCATCAAATCGAAATTATACGTGATAAACATAATATAAAGTTTCTACGTTGAAAAAGTTAAAACAATGATGGTGTTTTATTGAATACGTTAAAAACATGGAGTGAACAGCTGATTAAAACTGAAAATATTTTGAAATACACACCCATACTCGTTCATTCTATTTAGCTAGTATCTACAATTTCCTGTCAAGTATGAGATCAAACCTATCTTCCAACAACTTCTTGGAATAAAGATAAATTAGTTCAGTGGTTAACAGAAAAGCAAATTCCTACTGACAAGTCTTTACTGAAGAAAGAACTCCTGCAACTGGCGTACAAGAAACAACCAAAATATAAAAAATATGTGATTGACGAAAAAGCCAAACTACGGAATAAAACAGTTTTAAGGTTACCTCAATACCATTGTGAACTTAACCCAATTGAGCTGATTTGGGGGCAGATTAAAGGTTATGTGGCTGCAAATAATCAAACTTTTAAACTAAATTAAGTTAAACGATATTAGATGAAGGCCTTCTGAAAGTGACAAAAGAGAATTGGGCACAGTGTGTCGAACATGTGAAGAAGGAAGAAAACAAATTATGGAGGCTGGATGACATAATTGAAAATATGGAAGAAGAAAAATGCAGAATTTATTATCAACTTAGGGAATGACAGTAGTGGCAGTGAGGACTCGGTAATGGTGGAGGAATTGCCATTGAGCGAGTAAAAGAATAAAGACTGATGGGTTTTAAAGAGTGACCCCCGATAAGGTGGAAGAGATTGACGTGTTTCTTCGGGAGCTTTTCACTAACATTCCACCGGTCATTAAAACACAACCCCGTCGCGCGCATAAGGGCCGCTTGTGAATCGGCCTGAACCTGACGTCAGTGCCTTAGTGGCGGCGCCACTCGTTTCTTCATTTTAAGTTCAATTTTGTATTTTTTTATCTCGTTGTCCTATAGAGTAGGCCTAATTTTCAATGAAATATTTACACCCTTTTCAATGCTCCTGTGTATTTATAAATGAATTCATTGAATTCTATAAAAGTTACCCTAGTAAAGTCAAAAGTACAACGTATAATTCTTAGGTCATCCTCGTATAGTTACATTTTACAACGTGTTTTTACTCCTTGCTTGACTGTGCAAGCATAACTGGATAAAACTTTATCTGTGGACCAGCCAGCCTACTCATATCTTGAAGTTCCTTTGATGTGGAACTTGAGTGCAATAATTGTTTTCTACAGACTATTTTATCACACGTTTCAGTTTAAGTTACATTTGTATTGTACATTTGTTGGCTCCCCATGTACTTGGCACTAAGTACTTTTGTCAGATGTAGAAATAGATTTGATTTGTTAACATATACACGTGTAAGTTTTCCGTTCTAAATTGACATGCCTCTATAGGCATCAAAACTTTGCGTCCTTTTCAGTTAAAACGCAGTGCTCAATACTCGTTTTAATATTTAAAGTCTACACTTTACAATCGTTTGAGATCATTTTGAGAAAATTAGTTTTGGCCTTAAAGCCTTACAACTTTTATGTTGTCGAAAAAATAAAGAATTATGAAATAATCATAAAACGTGTATTTGTTTTAACAATATTATTTTAGAATTACTCAATTACAAAAGGTACAAAATGAGTAGGTAGCCTATTCTTAATCTCAAGGTTCAAAAATTCAACCTCTTCCTTGACTATTTTTACAACACTTTTGGGTCCACATAAACTTACTTTCTGGACGTACTTCGTAAATAGGGTTTAAAACTATAAAAACTTAATCTAAACAATTAGGATATTTCTTATCTTTAAAAAAATAAAAGGTCTTTGATAGAAGTTTATAAAGTGATGGGTGAATATGATAAAAAAATGGTGATGGATTATGTTTTAAAAAATGGTATTTATGTTTAAGGTATTGCTTAAAAGTTCTTTCGTTCACAGTTTCGAGTTTGTTATTATGCCTTTAATGATTTTTGAGAGAGTTCCAATTTTGGCAGTATATAATCTTGAAGAATTGGGTCTGAAAAGCGAATTTACAATGTTGAATCAATTCATCGAGCGACAAATAAAGTTATATATTCCACTCACAAATGGTTCTAAGGTATCATATTAACATAAAATACTTTGAAGTTTTTGATTCAGTAGACTTTCGTTCAACACTGAATCTTCCTCTACCTAAAAGATTCATTCTCTTTGAATGTCTTAAATAGAATGTCCAAAAACCACTTTTTCTTCTTCATTTTTCACCCAAGTGATAGTTATTCTTTCTATTTTTTTTAACTCGTAACTAATAATATAAATTCTATTATTGTTCATATTGGACAAATTATATTATATGGTGATACAAAATATAAATGATATTTTGATGAAATGGGTTATGTTTTTAGTTGGTGATAATGAATATGTTTAATTGGGTAATTTTCTTGTTATTCATGTACGGTATCGTTGAACCACGTAAATCAGTCCCTTCGTTTGTGCTGCGGGAGACGACATTCAAACCTAAATCCAACACTTTTTTTGAATCCAGGATTTTTTCAAAACGGATATTGAAAAAGTCGAAATAGATATTTTTATTTATCATCACCATTATCTATACTATTTACAGGTGATAAAAATTAATATGCAACATAATGTAGCAGTTTAAATAATTTAATAATGTAGCAAATTAGAGTCAAGTGAAAACTTTCGATCGGTATTGGTTCGTGGATAGGATAGCTCAATTGGAAGAGCATTATCGCGTAAAACCAAAGGTCTTGAATTCAATACTCAATCTTTGATCGTATATTGCAATTTAGTTAATAAGTCATATTTACTATTCATTTATATATAGTTATCCGTTTTCCAATAGATCATATTTATTTATTTCATAATTTCGCTATTCTAAGGGTTTAAAACCAGGTCAACTTGCTGACTTGTACAAATGTAGTAATAGGTCTAATAATGGGGGGAGGGGTGTCATACTTCTTTAGAGAGTTTATTAATTACATCTTTATTAAAGTACGTTTGTCTGTCGATTTTGTTATGAACACACTAAATATCAACAGGGACTTCCAACTGTTGAATGAAATTTTATTTACATTCACTTCTACCCTACTTACAGAGGAAAAGGGGGTGAGGGTTTGATCTATATATTTTAAGAGACAATCTTAATACCGGAATACTCGATGTGGAAGAGGTATAGAGATTTTTTAGTGATATAAATAAAGAGATGGATAAGATATAATATAACTGATATTTTTAACATACCGTAATAAAATTATTTTATGGACGACACAATTATTTTACAAATTCGATATTTATTGGGGTCTCGGATATTGTCTCCTAATTTGCCGCGGCTAGCCCTTTTGAGTAGTAGTTTTTACAGTTATAATTATAATACAAAGTTTATCTTTTTTTATAGTTCTAGGGATTCTACACAGATAATAACACAATTTACAAAATCTTACACTAATTTCTTACATCTAAACAATTGATACTTAATTTTAAATGGGTGTCTTAAGTGATGAATTTCATGAAATGATTAAGGTGTGAAATACAAATTGGATGATGGGATTATTTTATTATTTGATCGATGTATTAACGGTTTATGAAATGTTCACTGTTATTTGATTTTAGAGTTTTGTTATTTATAATTTTTGGCAAGATCGTTGTTAAAATATGTGAATTTCTTTAAGCTGATACAGCTTTTTCTGAAGTAAAAGTTATTATGCTCGTCACTCACCAAAATGATGTGAAATTCTTTGACGCAGTTTTAATGATACTTAATTTAAAGTGTTACTGGGGGGGGATCACTTTTATTTCCCTTCTTTTTGATATTGTTGGATTCAAAACCTTATATGTCCTCCTGCTTTTAGTCTTCCAACCCAAGTGTTCCTTTCTCCTCCTTGCTCCAACAATGATATCAAAATCCTTTCACCTTTTATTCTTCCCTTTTTGTAGCAACCTCTTTTCTTATTTCTCCTTCTTCACTTGTTTATTATTCGAACTGTGGTGAAACCGTGGCCTGCCAACTGAGCTATGTCGCACCCAGAAGAATACCAATCTAATCTCATACTTTTAAACGAGCAATTCTTATATATTTGTAAATTCTTTAAAACGGGCCTAAGGATTTGTTAAAAAAGTTGAGGAACTAGTGTGTGAAATTTAGGCCTTGACTTCAGTAAGACTCAGTTGGAGTTATATACTAAAATTATTACAATATTATATTTACTTTCTTCTCTCAACTGTATGTAACTTCCATTTACCATAAGGAGCAATTCTTGTTTATGGTCCTTATTTATATTAATACAATTTATCTTCAAAATGGCCCAAAACTTTTGGGAAAAATAATCTAGGGGGTATCTACTCAATTTTAATTCTTTTAATAGCTATCAGAACGTTTCAATAATTTTAATACCGACTTTCTTTTCACCTAACTATATGTACCTTCTATTGATCATAAAAACGAGCAATTCTGGTATATTTATACAGTTTATCATGAAAATGGACACACTTTGGAAAGACACAACTGGCAACTCGAGGAAGAGATTAATGTAATTGGCATAAAAATTTGGTTGGGCTGGAAAGAATTTTACCACTGCACTTCCTCGAATATTTTAGAATTGTGTCTGAAACTAAAAGTTACCAAAATAATAATGAAAAGCTATAATAATTTAGTTATGAAAATGCAGCTTTTGAAAAATAATAATTCAATTATTTGTAAAAGTTTTTTTGTCCTCCTAAATAACTAATTTTTAAAGTGTAAAAACATTCCAGAATTTCTGAAGACAAAACAATAAAAAACTGTTACAAAGCATGATCTGATAATTGACTTTTTAAATATACAGTTATTTTGTGTATATCAATTTGTTCCGCTTAGTCATACGAAATCTTCTCCACATTTTTAAGGTTATGTTACTTGTCTATTTATGCTTGTCTTTGCCAAGCAAATTATTACGTAATAGCTAAGATTTAAAACACTTAACTCTAATCCGTGTTTATATTAAATTAATAATTCTAATAGTAACAATTTATTTACATGTTATACAACTTTTCACGTAGGTTCTGCCCTTTTTAAAAATATTTAATTAATTAAAAGAAATTCACCATTTTGTTTTACAACTTCAAAAACTGAATTGATGGCGTAAGAAAAAACTGTAATATGTAGCATTTATGTGTTTAATAATTTATTGTTTCCACTAATTATAATTCTATAAAATCAAACTCTAAACAAAACTAAAACTTTCAAAACAGCTCTATTTGATATCAGCTGATTAAAAGTTGAATATTTACAACAACAGCTAGTTAAAAATATCTTCATAAACATGAGAAATTTGATTGGTTAATAATATCAGCTGATTGGCAGTTAAATATTTATTACATGCAACAACAGCTGGGAATATTAAAATAAGCAAGGAAGTTTGATTGGGGCAGATGATTTTCAACGTTTAATATTTTTCTCATCTTGCTTTCGGATTCAGGAAGCACTGTGCAAAATGTCGTACTTCAATGTCAACCGGAAGTATATCAAAAATATCTAGAAGTAACCACGGACAGACAGTCTCTTTTACAGATTTTAAAATATATATGTGTTGGTATTATAAATATAGGAAACATAAATAGGACTTAACAATGTTAATAATTTTACATTTGGTTATTTTTTTCTTCAAAAATTATGTTGGTAAAAGATTACAACAGAACACATGATGAGCCTAACAACATTTGGAATATTATTCCATTTCTATTACTAAACATTCTAACGTGAAATAAACAATTAACGATAGATACAAATGTGTACTCGAGTGAACATCTTTTAAATATTTAAACGTGTTGGATGAGTGAAGTGGATGGAATGGTTCTTTGTCCACAAGTTCTGCATTGAGCCTGCGTCCCTCATCAACATCAATAAAGAGTCTGTGGGCCGGCTGGTAGATAGAGACCTCCTACTGCCGTGACGCAATCCATAGCACTGTGCTGGCAACCAAGCCCTACTGCCAGTCTACTAACTGATATGGACGACACCGGTTGCAGAAGGAAGCCTTATCTATTTAAGGTAATGTTAAGACAAGCAATTTACACTCTAATACTTTCATACTTTAATGTTTATTATGTAAATGTTTCTTTATAGATAACGATTTAGTACTGATGAACCATTTAGCATTTGGTATTTCGTGGTCATCCAGTTTACAATTAATTATTTAAGGTTAGGCCTACTTTAAATTAATTATCTTGTGTTAAGTTTTCTACACTTGTTTATTTACGATTGTTGGTTTTAATATTAAAGATTACTCTTATCGGTAATGATTATCGTGTGTTATTTTCTGATGTCTCGTGTCGTGAGGTCATCCATCGTCTAAGATGTATTTCCGTCTTTGAATTGTAATTCTTTCCGATGAATAAATACATAAACTTATACAGTTAGACATCCGCGTAGTATCTAACGAATACATCTAGTCTGATTTTAAATAGTGAAACACAATTTTTCTGAAATCTTAACCAACTGACTATTTTTTTTATTATAAAAAACTGATAAGAGAAGAATTATTAAAACCGAGTCAGGATGTCAAGAAGTTGTGAGTGTTGAGTGGGGGGAATGTGACTACAGTGTAACGACGTTAGATGGCAGCACCAAGCACTGTGAGGTTTGATAAGACGATGTGGATGTCATTTGGAAATGGGTTGCGGTTAGGACGGTCAAGGGCAATGTTAGGAGGGGAACTGGACGTCGAGCCAACAAATGTCACCCCTCTGAAGCCAACACTGCTGCCATATTGATTTTCCCCTGTGTTGGTAGAACCTCTTGTACTGCTCACGCCCAACTTTAACAGTGACGCCATGTTCTTGTAATCCTCTGCAATCGTGTTATCAAAAGACTATTCTTCTTATTGTTTAGGGTGGGTGTTTAGTAATATCAAATTCTTTCATTTCATTAACACCGTTATGTTTTTTTTTAAATACAAACTTAGGGTGGAGAGATAATTGTCGATGATAAAAAAGATTTATTAGATAGAAATTGTGGTTTCCTGTTGTAGAAAAAGTTAATTTTGTCGTAGCGTCAATTACATCCTTCCGCCTAAGATATTCACTCGTGTATCTCTTAAACCGCTCCACTGATTTTAATGAAACTTAGTATTCCAATGTATTTTTAGTCGAATATTTGACAGTTGATATTATTTTTAAAATATCTCAAAACCTTAAAAACATATTTATGCGTTAAGAAAATGTATAAAATTGAATGGTAAAAAGGACTTGGGAATTTTCTCCTCTACGCAACAGCAGAATGACGTGGCGCTTTTTGTTGCAATGTGTAGAAAATAGCTTGCAAGAACTCTTACTTCTGGCAATTAATTTTAGACATATGTTAGCATCGTAAAATTTTGAAGACCTCTAATTTATAATTTTTAGAAATTAGAAAATAATTAAGATTTTCTAACACGTTACTTCAAGTTGAGTAGTGTTTATCTTCTGTTCATTTAAAAAATATTATTTGGGAATACTGTATTGACAATTTAAAATTTGTATTTTATACAAATTATAGTTTTGGATGTTTATGATCAAATTCCCGCATATTTTGATTGAGTTAAAATATTCGAATGGTTACGAAATAGTTATATATTTTATATTTATATAATATATTTATTATATAAATATAAATAATATTAAAATAATTATTTTATTATAATTTATATAAAATAATATAATTTTTTATATATAATATATTATATATTTTTAAACCGATACTCCCGAATCAAAATTTTGGGAAAGATGGCAATGTATAGATTTCTTAGGGGTTCTTAAATGGTAATTTTTTGTAAAATTTAATGTAGTTGATTTTGAGAAAATTTAAATTTTTAGTTTTTGGTCGTAATTTTGAGTTCTAAAAGAATAATCCTTCGAGATACACCAAATTTTATCGAAATCGGTTCCCTGGTTGGGGCTCTAGAGAGACGACGACCAACATCAGCTGAAACAACTTTTTTCTGCTCAGAGGGCCTCAAATGGATATTTCCGTTTATTTGAGTCTTTGACGATACATTTTAAGAAAATTTTATCGAAATCGGTTTAGCTGAAATTTTGAGTTTTGGTCGTGTAGCAACTACCTCCAAAAGTTTCAGTTAAAGAAAAATGAAAAAAAAACCGTCTCGAGATATGGATGACCAAAATTTCCTCTTTTTATACAAAAATTGATAAATTATCGGTTTGGACTTTGTATAGCATTCCACAGACTATATTTGAAAAACAAACATTATTTAAAATACATTCTTTTGGGAGTTCAGGTCCTCCCAAACTGATATTTCCGCAAAAAACTCTTGGATTGTTTTTATCTATGGATTAAATACAAAAGCCAAGTCGGATTATAAGGGTTTGTGCTTTTCTGTATGTTAACTACACCTTCTGTATTCATTGTTCTAACAGGCATTAAAGTAAAGGTGAAAATATATTGGACTCGTAAAGTTTAAGACGAAACGAGAAGGCTGACTTTTGTACCTTGCCCCAGTTTGAGTAGAATGTTTATCGTTCAAGAATTGTTACTAGGCATAACAAAATTAATGTTTATGCGTTTTGTTTTGGTCCCTAGAACCCCCAGTGGTTCACTGTAGTGAGGAAGTACGGGTTTGGAAATCCCAAGGGATGTAGCTGGATTTACAACTTTTTCATTTAGTCCTGGGTTAGATCCCTCTCTTATACCTTTCCTATAACGTCTTTCTCTCTGGACCAACTCTTATTCTTTTCGGCCCCAGACAGTATTCGAGGTTTTAGGATTTTAATTTTATATTATCAGGCTATGATGACCGATGGGGGGGGGGGTAGATTCGCGTTAAAACGACGGTGGGGAGGTGCTTTAAAGCATACATTTCGACAAAATTTGATTAAAATCGTATATTGAGTTTTGCTCCCCCTCTAAAATGTTTAGCTTATTAGATTGAGTTATGTATGAGCGTATGAAAAAATCTGTACGCCTTTTATAAGAGAAGGGAAAATAGATGCAATGCAGTAGCACAGTTAGGGTTTCAGATATGGTCACGGAATTCCAATAACTAAGATTAAACAAGAGTTAGACTGTCCAATTAAGAGTTAGGCCCAAGACGGAGAGCTTGAGGCAGAAGTAAACAATATAATGATTATGCATGACATTATACCACGGCAGTTTGCTTGCTATTGATTGTAGTAGCAACAGATAAGCTATTTGTTTCACATCAATTTTATGAGAAAATGTCGGTAAAATAATTATCAGAACAATAGGAACAATTTTGTTATCTTAACAGTTTTAACGTTTTAGCCGTTGAAATAATGGAAATGGAGTTAAGCGGACTCGAGGCGTTACTAAGTTCTTCAGGGAGGGAAATTCTGATAATTGCAGCACCCACGCTGTTAGTAGGCGGACTTAAACACCAAATTATTAAAAATAAATATTGTTTGAATGTCGTTGGTTCTTGAAGATTGATTTGTACTAAATATTGTTTTTAGTTTCTCACATATTCGTAGTATAAAGTATGTTGTGGGTTAAACTCGATGTCGAAGATTTTGCAGGTTTGTGCATTTTCTCTCTGAATCCAAAAAACTGCGTTTTGTTTTAAAATGTCTGTAGTTTGTAATCTGTGCAGTAGTCTACAACCTAAACTGGTGGACCGATTGAAATGCAATTTAATATGTGCGCATATTGGCCGTATCTTGGATGTGTTGTATATTTTGTTGACGACCTAAACTTGTGGAAACTGCCCCTAAAAACATAATTACGGTTTTCTCAAAATCGGCTGTAACCATTGTGATTAAATTTTGTACAAGACATCTATGGACCCATACAAAACGTATCTCTCCAAAAATACCCTTTCGATAGTGAAACATTTTTAAAATAGGCCATGGGAAAGTTATAAAATACGTAATTACGTTCAACGGCTCTACCGATTTCATTCAAATTTTTGCGACATGTGAAGTTTAATAACCTAAACATTACCTAACCGCAAGTTTTAAGATATCGTGGCTCAGGTAAATAAAAAAAATAAAAAATCCTGATCGCCGTTATTGAAAGTTTGATTTTAGTGAAAAGCGATTTTTCTTAGGCCTAGGCCTACTTAAATATATAAATACGTTTTCAAAGACTTTCATTATTCATTTTCACTTTTGTGTATGTTTTTATGCCCACCAAGATGGTTTAATTAATTTTTATTTTCTGTATGGATTAAAAAAATGTAGTACAACGAAATTACTCCCCTTCCTCAATATATCTTTTTATTACACACGTTTCTTTAGTTTGCTTTCACGGCTGTCTGTCATCAAATCTGGGAAGATCTATTTGAGACACTTCTTGTTGATAAAAAAAATTTCAACTTTGTATAGATGTTGATCTCGGATGACAATACAATAATTCATTGTTATATACACATTATGTTTATGGTGGTGAAAACGCATGCGCAGTAGGTTCGTATGTGTAGTATACATATGCAGCAGGTAATGAGTCTACACATGCGCAGTATATATTTTCCTTTTAAACAATACAAACATATACGATGAATATTTAAGTAGAAATACATTAATTAGAGTCTACACATTAAATATAATATATAAAAGTTATAATGAGGAAGAAAAGAAATAAAAAGAAATAATGAGGATGAAAAGGGAGAAGGAAAATTAGGTAAAGCCAGTTTTAAGGTTGCCAGCTTGTGATGAGAGCAACTGCAAAGATCACATAAGGCACTTAAGTTTACTAAAAAAGCATCATTAAATTTGATTATGTTGCAAATAGAATCAGTGGGTACGTGTGTATATTGTTGTTAGATATTATGTGTTTTGTGGGTGTATATGTGTGAGCGCGCGCTCGTGCTGGTGAGTTACTTTTTAACAGAGACCTAACATTACAAATTTTGGGTATTGACAAAAAAATTAATTAAATTATAGCGGTAAAATAAAGAATCGACATCATCTATGTTTAGGACCCACTGCTTGGGTTTTTTTTTGCAAAATTCTGGGAACTTACACACAACATTAGAGTTTCTGATAAGCTATTGAATAATTTGGGTGCAATAAAATAATAAAAATTGATAAAGCAAGTTTTATTAGCTCGATGAATTGGAGCCTAACCTAACCTAACCCAAGACTTAATGAAAAGTGTGTAGATACGGCTAGGTTATTAATTTTAATTTTTTTTAATGTAGTGAGGATAAAACTCGGCCTCTTAATGACGGCGGTGAAGGTTAAATTTTTGTGTTTTTACCCATTATTTCTAACCTGTTATATTGTTTTTACTTATGGGTTTCGTTAGGTTAGGTTAGGTTAGGTTATGATTTTGGTTTGTGTCATTAATTTCTAAAATTCACTGAAATTTGAACGAAATCTGTAGAGCCCATTTTGTCTATGGAAATATGGCGAGTAATATGTTTTGTTTAGATTAAAAAAATTGATTTAAATCACTTGAATTTTTACAAAATTACGTAATTTTCTATTTTAATGACAGCTATCCCAAATTTTGAGTTATCGAAAAATGATTAAACAAGTTCAAAATATCCCCACATATCAAATTTTATTAAAATCTGCCCATGTGGGGATGTTGAATGAGTGATAATACATACGACAGATGTATATCATTTAAAGACCACTTGACTCAGGTGGGGGGGGGGGAGGTTCAAACAGTTATATTCTCAATAAACACGACATCAATTTTTTAACTCGTCCATAACTTTCTATGCTTACTTATATGTAAGAGAGTAAAGTAATGAGAAACCCAAATTTTCCTTTAATTCACTAATTTTAGAGTTACGGTACGGTTTAGAGGTTGTTCACGAAACATTATTATTTTGACCCAAGGAACTTATTTCCAAAGTTTACCACACTGATCATGAATCATTCTGTACACTTTAAACTGTTTATGCTGAACTTTGGTGGGCCTAGTCATTTGACCTTGCATTGTATCTTTGTGGTCCCTACAGCATCTCACAATCTGTATACAATGTATTGTGTCTGACATGTTCATCTCAATAGCTTCTTATCATATTATGATAAAATTAGGACTGGTCGAAGTTGTTTGTATGTAAGTCACACTATTTAAGGGTGGCAATACCACAGTTATAAAACACAAAGTAACTTGGGGCTCCATTTCTAACTTACAAAGTATGCAACGACAAATGGTTTTTTTCATAAATACATTACAAAACTTTAGTATATCCTGAAAAGAAAAATAGAAAATTTTATTGTATGATATATATATATATATATATACGTTTTGGCTTCACATTTTTTGATACATGACATATTAACTCAAAATTTATACACCTAACATTTTTTTATTACAAACATTTTTTGCACCTTTCTCTAAAAAACAGTATATTAAAAGTTGGGTTTTTGATAATATTACTAGTCTACTTTTAGTGAATTAAAAAAAATAGTTTAATAAATGCACAATTATTATGGCTTGCCATTCTGGTAAATTCTACTTCTCAGTTCTATGATTATTTGTCAAAAAACAAAAATTAACTTAGACTCTAGAAAAACCTAGATGAAAATACGACACAAAAATGAATTTAGACCCTAGAAAACGATGGATGAAAACACTACACAAAATGAACTTAGATTCTAGAAACAAATTAGATGAAAACACGATACAAAAATGACCTTAGACCCTAGAAAACGCTCGATGAAATTACGGCATAAAAAAAAAGAACTTAGACACTAGAAAATACTGGATGAAAATATGACATAAAAAAGAACTTGGACCCTAAAAATATCTCGATGAAAATACGACATAAAAAAGAATTTAGACCCTAGAAAAAGCTAGATGAAAATAAGGCATAAAAAAGAACTTAGACCCTAGAAAATGCCCGATGAAAATACGCCATAAAAAAACTTAGACCCTAGTAAATGCTCGATGAAAATACTTTATAAAAAAGAACTTAGACCCTAGAAAATGCTCGATGAAAATACGGCATATAAAAGAACTTAGACCCTAGAAAAAGCTTGATGAAAATACGACACTAAAATGAACTTAGACCCTAGAAAACGCTCGATGAAAATACGGCATAAAAAAGAACTTTGACCCTATAAAATGCTCGACGAAAACACGACACAAAATAAATCAAATACGATTTCGCTGAAAACATGTTTGACTTAAGCGAATCTAAATTTAATTTAGGCCCTAAATAAGTATATTTATTATATCCTTTTCAAATACTGTGTCCATAGTTTATTTCCATTTTTGTATCGACAACTACACGTACCTAAGTGATATTTTTGGTGACGAGAGTTTTGGTTTGTTGGGATGAGTGAATGAGGAACTTTCCACGATTTATTTTAAGTAACAATCATTTTGTTACAGGTCAGAGAAAACTTTACCAACAAACAAAATTTCAACTGACAATACAAACTACAACTTCTACACTTGTTGAGACGTGGCAGAAGTTTGTTGGTCCCTTCATCATGTCTACCGCCTGTCCATTTAACCAACCCACAACTGGTTTTTTTCATCATTATTTGCAATTCGCTTTCCTCGATTTTTTAAAGTATAAAAACATGAAAGGAGGTTAGACCTAATTTTGCTACTTATTAGCTAGGTTAATCACTTAAATTAATCAGTGTGAATGAAAAACTCCGATTTTCGCAACAAACAAACAAGACAACGTGTCATTGGCCAAATCATCATCTTCAGTAAGTTGTTACTCGTGTTTTAAATAATGTCCCACTAATTCAAGAAAACTTAGTCCAACTTTTGAGTCTAGATTTACTTGGGCCAGTTAAGAACTGAAGATGAGCTAGAGTACACTAACAGTGAAGAATTTTATCTAGTTGTTAGCTTTACTCGCTTATCAGCTGGAAACATAAATTAATATCCCAAATATATTTCAAGACACGAAGTCATTAAACAAAATATAAAACACTATCTGTCTTCGAAATGCCTCTATCAACTCATATGTGTGAGAAAAAAAGGTTCTAAATTGGCATTCTAGTAGAATCTCATTTTATTCTAGTAGAAGATACACCCTCCCTCCTTATCAAATTTTTTTCTAAATTTATAGAGACATTTTTATTAAATATACTATATTTTTAAATAAACATTAAGCTTGTTTTATTTGTGTCATAAGCTCTTCCTAAGCGTGTTTTATTTGGTGGAAATCTGTTAATAAAGGTGGTTTATGTACATTTTCGTTTCAAATATTCCTGAACCGTAATTTTCTTTTACTAGCAATGTAGTACACTGATCTAGGGTATTAGTGTGGACATTTCAACAAAATTTGTAGAGCCAATTTTAAGTTATTAAATCTTTTTAACTATTCCACTGGGCGATTTTGTGGGGGTTTGTTTTACCAATAACTCCCAAAACTGAATTTTCGTTTCGGTCTTTAAATGCTATATTTTAACAAAATTTAATCAAAATCGTTGGAGCCGAATTTGAGGAAATCGTAATTTTGTGTTTTTTCTTAAGACAGCTACCGGAATTTTGAGTTTGATCAAAATTTGTTCACTCGTTTTTGCTACAAAGAACTACACATACGATTTGTAATGTGTGCTACCAACTAGTAACGTTAACGTTACAATTCAACCCTAGGCTAGGGTCTACATTTTGAAAAAGCAATACTGCTTTTGGCCTCTGAGGTCTAAATTACTGTCCATGCACCTTAGGACACCCAGCTTTGAAGAGAGTGATCTAATTAATAATTCATTATCGAATTTAAACTAGCAATATATTCACTCACACAACACTATCACTAATTAAGAAAACAACTGAAGTTGGGCGTTCCATATTCTTAACTCCTCTCAATTAAAATTAAGAATTAACAGTCGGATTTGAGGATTAGTATTAAGTACTGATCGTGTGTACGGACGAATGACGCTCAAGTCCCGCTAAACTACCAGACCCAAAGTCTAGTGACACTGTCACAGGTAGCTAACAGACAAACTTAATTCAGAAACCATATAACTTCCTCTTATATGTGAAAGTAAAAGCAGTACGTGTTTGGTAATCACGAGGGGACCTACTTGGATCTACACATTTTTTCATGTATTCTTAGGTTAAATCTCCCTCTCTTTCATTATTCTTATCCGGTTTCTCTTGAACAACTCTTGTTCTTTTCCGACCCTGAATCTTAGAAGGCTTGGGTTTATTATGTTATTTTCTTCTTTTATTTTATAAGACAATGATGACCAAGAGATTTTTATCCTTTAAGCAACAAGAAAGAAACTGTTTTAGTATGAATGTGGGGACTTCGTACCATTCTACCAACCAGATAATCAGCGAGTATGTCCTGTAGGTAGTGTACTTACCTTCCCATCTCCAATGTCTTGGCAACCTTAGTCATTGAAACATTGGCGTCGTCTTATTGACTTGTTCGCTTGTTACGGAAATTTGAGTGTTACCATTAACTATTGATTGAGCTTGGTTAGTTTGTTTCTCTATTATTGAGAAAAATACTAAGAGATGACGTCATGCCTTCTTGTCAATCATGAACGATGCCTCAATGTTTGTTGTGGCTGTGAATTGACGTATATAGAACGGAAACTCACGCCACTTGGAAGTTGAGAAACCATGGTGAAACGTTTTGGTCTTTTATAAGAGAAATACAGTACATATCTTAAATTTCTACCCGCTGCCATTTTAGATAAGGGCAACATAACGGTCTCTTATTTTAACGGGGTTTCTCTACTCGTCATTTCGTCAAAAATGATTCAATTAATAATTTTAATTCATGAAAATTTTGTGGATCTAGCTCGAGTATCTCGGGCTTGCCACGTCCTTACTCACTATGTAGAGCCCCTGAAGGTAATAATCGTAGCTATCTCACTAAAATGTCTAATGCTTTCAAAGTGAGAAAATAAATAAATGAAATTATCTTTATTATTTTTAAACAGTTTTTCCTTTGTGTAGTTTTTATGGGAGGTAAATCGATAAAGAAGGAAGATGTTTTCATTTTGAAATAGATAAGCCTATGTTGGTGTTTTAACTTTATTTTATGGTCTAGATTTATTACTTAATAACGAGAGTTGGTTTATACACTCGAAACGTCGTGGATTAGTTTTTATATACACAAATGATGCTGATTAAAACATATTAATAATTTTAGAATGATTTCACTTCTTATTTTAGTTTTTTGCTTCACTTGCACCAGAAACTCGTATTTGATTGAAATAGTGTTTTAAATTACGACAATCAAGGTTCATTTTCCTTTCACTCCAATTATTCTTAAACAGTAGCCTATTATTCGTTTACATGCTATTTGGCTTTAAATGGAGTCAAAATTTAACGGTACGACAGATGTTAATAAAAAAATTGGTTAACGTTACGGCATATGTTAAAAAAAAAGTTAGGTTAGGTTATCAAAATTTAATAGTATGGGAGATGTTTAAAAAAAAAGGTTAGGTTAGGTTAATAAAATTTAGCAGTACGGTAGATGTTAAAAAAAATAAGTTATATTAAGTTAACAAAATTTAATAGTATGCCACATGTTTAAAAAAAAGTAGGTTATGTTAGGTTAATAAAATTTGACAGTACGCCAGATGTTAAAAAAAATAAGTTAGGTTAGGTTAACAAATTTTAATAGTATGCCACATGTTTAAAAAAAAAATAAGTTAGGTTAGGTTATTAAAATTTGACAGTACGCCAGATGTTAAAAAGAACAGGTTAAGTTAACAATATTTAAAGGTATGGCAGATGTTAAAAAAAGTTAGGTTAGGTTAACAAAATGTTACGGTGCGGCAGATGTTAAAAAAAAATAAGTTAGGTTAGGTTAACAAAATTTAATAGTATGCCACATGTTTAAAAAAAAGTAGGTTATGTTAGGTTAATAAAATTTAACTGTACGGTAGATGTTAAAAAAGTTAGGTTAGGTTAACAAAATTTAATATTACGCCACACGTTTAAAAAAAGTACGTTAGGTTAGGTTAATAAAATTTAACCGTACGGCAGATGTTAAAAAAGTTAGGTTAGGTTAACAAAATTTTACGGTACGGTAGATGTTAAAAAAAGGTCTCCATAAACGATAACCCCCGATGCGGAATTTTTGAGAAGAAACCAATAGTTTTTTTTGGATCCCTAGAGGTTACATTTTAGTAAAATTCTCCAACCCGATTTTATAAAAATAGAATTTGTTTTTGTTTTGGCTTTATCGCAGCTACTCCCAATATGGAAAAAAAAAGTCTCGAAATATAGCCAAAATATCCGCCTATTTTGGCTCAGGGAATCACAACTTAAGTTTCAAAAATTCTTTAAATCTAATGTGTTATTTTTGGTTTATACAGTATAAAATATTTAAATGGTGGAACAATAAACAGGTATATTTTAAAATTCAAATCCCCGAAAAACTTATTGATTTTTTGATCCATCACACATGTACGAGTAATACTTAGACGCAGGAAATAAATCGTTTGAGGGCCAAGGAACAGAATGCGGGCCATACGTCGATAATGCTTGTTGAAGCAATGTCCCAACCAGCCATCAACCTGCCAACTAGGTCTGGCTCCAAGTGCACAATAAACATGCAATAGCTCTTGAACTATCACCTAAACACATTTTTGAGTTATTTCCAATCCTTGTTTTTAGTATAGAGTTGAAAAAATATTGCAGCCGAGGGTAATACTGTATTTTTAAAAATAAGTTCTACTCATTACATACGAATGGTAATAGTTGAGTCAGATTACAGTTTGTATTTTTTGGGAGGGGGAATCTGTGGGTCCGTGTTGGAAGATACAATTTGTCATGTATACAGGGTGTTTGAAACAGGTTTGACCGCTGTTTTAATTGTACAGTTAAAAGTTAACCCCAGGATTTTTTTGAGTTAAAACTATAGGTTTTACCAAATTGTTTATATCATCCACATTTTAGATGGAACGCATTATTATAAAACTTTTTTATTGTTGGATATTTTTCTAAAACTCTAACTGCTACAAGCACTTAAATGTTTCAAAAATGTACAAAATCAAGGATTTTCCAAGGCGATTTTTCTTATTTTCAAGGTCAAATTGAGGTTAAATTTAACTACAGCTAGGGAAATGGTGTAATAACACTACTGGAGGTGAAAAGCCACTAACTATACAGAAAAATTGTTCCTTACACTCAGTCGGTGATTCATTGATCTGTTATTCTCTCCAGCTATTGTAAAATCACTATTACTCAATGGTGATGTGTTACTCTAAACGTGATATACAGATATCAGTGATTTTATTGTTCGAATAATCTGAGACGTGATTCTCACTAGCCCATTGACTAGTTTCAATTCTTTCCAGCAACGGTGATTTTAATGTTGATTTTGGAGTTTGATATCGTGAATTGAAATGTAATGGGTTTTTATTTTTATTTTATTTTTTTAAATTGAAATACTGGATTATTACAATCTTAAGCTACTGCTCTAATAAGTAATACATATACAAGAAATCGAAAACATGTTTTGAAGCCTAAATCATAATCTAGGTTCTAGCTACGTAAACCTTAACTTACTAGGTATCTAAAAACTTCAATGTAATGTAATTGTGATACAATTTAATGTCTAGGGTTATTGTTATAGGTTATTTTCGCCCCAGCATTCATAGCAGATGTTTGTTTTTGAGTACTGGTAAATTTAAATTAGAAAATGTCAATATGTAACAAAATAGGAGATCGGTATGGATTTGTTTCATTTCTGATAAAACAGATGTTGTCATTTACAATTTATGAAAACAAATATTTTTCTCAACATAAAACTAATCATGGAAATTACAATCACTTGATGACAATATGTTACTGTAATAGTGATTGATCACGCTTTTCATTCACTGTTATTGGACGGTAGCAATCATTACATTGACAAATCACTATTAATTCCAGCACTAATCAACATGATTATAATCTAGCTTAGATGTCGTTCTTTGTTTTTACCGGAATCTCTTCACAAACCATTAGAATATTGTCACTTCGTTGTACATTGCAGTGTGTTCTTTCTTATACAACGACCGTAAGGCGATTATCTGGTCATAGATTATCCTGACACTCCCTAATGTTGCTTAATCTGTTACCAAGTCTCACTGGTATAGAGTTATTCACAGATGTTCCTCATATCTGATATAACAGGCCAGATCTGCCCTACACAACCCGCCCACTAGGTCGTATGCTACCTGATAACAAAAATTAAAATATTATCTAAATGGGTAGATTATATTTTACCCAGAGTAAGAAACTCCCCCTCCGCCCACTACTCAAGATTAAGTCAGAGCAGTAAGGGTATAGTGTCAAATATTTATTAGCTTTTTTTTAATGTTTGACTGTTATCAATTTTTTTGCTCAATATTATCGTTTTTTGAACAACAAATTGTTAAAAATTTTAAAAACCTAAAATTTATTTACATTTAATTTAATTTGTATTAGGCTACTATCGTAGAGTGCGTTAAAAACCTTGAATTTAAAATCAAGTAAACTGATAAGTAATTCCCAAAAAAATATGGCACAGATTTTGTTGACATGCTTTTTTAACCGTTCTAAAAATATTGATTAAATACAGGGTTTTTTCTAAAACTATGTTCCAAGACTTCAGGATATGGTTTCTTGGGTCAAAATAAGTTAAAAAAGTTCCTACGAATATACGTCCTAAAATACTTAGTTTTACATCTGTCTGCCGTTTTGTATTGTTTACAAAAAACATATTTTTGGATATAAAATAGATACCGAGTCCAAATTTGGTATACATATTTTCTATGTGACCTTTTATTCATGTACCAAAAACCAGGACTTTGTTTTGCATGTTTTCAAAATGGCGACAGTTTAAAATGATTAATGTCCAATATACACACATTAACGTTACAAAACATTTTAAATTTGGAGTCAAGGACTCGGTATCTATTTTATTTCCAAAGATATAATTTTTTTTTGTAAACAACACAAAATGGCGGACATACGGAAACAAAATTTTTTAGGGCGTATGTTCGTAGAAACTTTTTTACTTATTTTATCTCAAGAAACCATGACCTAAAGTTTTGGAACATAGTTTGGAAACACCCTGTATTTCATCATAATATTTTCATTAAAATCCACGCATTATTTGTTAAGATATAATTACAAACGAAAAATTTCCTTTTTTCTAGGTTATATAACCTAGACTTTAAACGACTTTCATATAAAATAGCAAAAAACAAAATAGCTAACGTTCGTTGTCAATGGCACAAAATGTCATTTTCGTATTCCCTAAGTCCCCAGAATAAATTAAAACTACCAACTTGTGTAGGCTATTTTCTTCTTACTTTTAATTTCCATATTACTCCAACGAGACTCTGTTCAGCGTTCCCTAACGCCAACGCCCGGGACTACAGCCTCCCTTCCTAATTTCGTCCCTGGGTATTTATTTAAAGTATGAAGAAGTAGTCCAAAATATTTGACATGTGTGTAATTCGCATGGTTCGGTATAGACATGAACATTCCAAAGCTCAGTTTATTAATAGTTTGAGGATATATAGGACGAATGACAGTCTTTGTAGGCTTAATGAAGACGGGTAGTAACACAGAGACAGAAAGAAACCCCCAAGGGGGATGACTGCAATGGCGCCGGCAAATTATAGTCCTCACCAAGATAGTTGAGCCTAGACAGTCGTCGTCGTGTAAACACTCAATTCATTTGACTGTTGGTTCTCACTTCGTAAGAGGAAGTATTGTGATGAAAAAATGTTTTGTATAAATCATCTGATTTAAAAATAAAAGAGTCAATTTTACTGTGTTGTCTGTCGGTGTAATGATTTTTAAAAATGATTGAATTTTGTTTATTTGGTTAATCAATATATGTAATTACAGTTTGAGATTTTAAAACTTCTTTCTTTGACTAATCTTAACGTTTTGTGGACGAAGGATTTCGAAAAAGTTATTTTTGATATGCCTGTCGTTGTGGTCTTTGCATAAACACAACACCGCTATCAAACATTCGGCTAGGAACATTCATATGGGGGATTATCAAGTATTCATATAGAAACCTGTTGAAATTAAGATAATATCTCTAAGAAATTTCAAAATAGTTACCATAAAAAATTATAAAAATACGCAGAAAGTTTGGCACATTGGTTCATCTCAAATCTTACCTTTCATCGAAAATTTAAAAGAAAAAAATTGCAGCTTTGAGATATTCGGCCGTAAGGTCGAGGTACGTTCCAATTTTTGCATGTTATTAAATAATTTGTTTAGAGAAATTCTGTATTTTTTTCTTATTTCAGGAAATATTTGTTATAATTTGACTAATTATACACAAAAACACGTATTTTTAATTTCTGTATTATTATACCGTGTGTTAGTATTTTTGAAAATCTCTTTATCTTCAAGAATCCGTTTCTTAAAAAATATCAGTTTTTTAAAGAGAATTTGTGCAAAATTTGTATTTATCAGAATTTCATTGCAGTAAAAAATGAACCAGAGTGAAAAAATATCATGAAAAAAAATCCTAGCATTATGATGCTAACTAAAATATTTGGTTCTTATAATTTTACTCTAAAAAACTGATGTTTTTCGAATTAATAATGCTATTTATATCTTTCTCAATATGTACCAATAACTTTTGTCCATAATATTTTTCTTATAGCTTGGCGTTTTTATATTCACTTATCTTAAATGATGTACCCTGTACAATCAAGTACTAGTGTACGCATATTTAAGGTGTTTCAAGGCTATTTTTTATGATAGGGCTGAGTAAATACCATGATGGGTGGTTTCTGTATTAAAATATAGTATCATCAGTAATTCGTAATTCTTCCTTTGGCAATGTGTAATTGAGCGACACCCGCCACCCTCTTACTCACGCTCCAGTTTAATACAATGACAGTATTGTCGAGGCTTATGACATCACTATCCAGACTCCAGTCGTAGCCAATACAAAGACTGGCGTCCTCAGATTCAATACTTGGCTTGGGGAAGTCATAGGAATCATTTATCTGTTCCTTTTGAGTAAGCGACTAAATTTCCCACAATTATTATCTATGATTGTGGTTACATTGATGGACGGGATGTAATATATTTTAAACTTATCGTATCGTAATAAGCCAATTTTCTAGTATCTTTTTTATCCTTGTAGTTTAAACGCGAAATATCTCTCGGTATAAAAGAAAAAGGAAAACAACATAATGACCGCTAGAACTCGAATACTCTAATAGGGTTGGAATAGAACAAGAGAGACCTGACAGGAAAGATGAGAGAGATCTAACCCAAGAAGTGTAGATCTAGCTAGGTCCCTGGGGATTGCTACGTCTGCACTGACTATAGTTAACCTATGACCGACCGAGTATTTACTTCTACATATGTACATAGTAAGTTATGTGTTTGTGGTCCCCTGAGTTTTTGAAATTATGTTAATAAAGTCTATATATTATAGGGTTGGTCAAGAGATACCTGATAGGTAAAATTCATCAAGATTAATAATGTAAGACAAATCATTGGCACAGTCATTAAGAATTAAGGTCAAAACAAAGATGAAAACGTGTCGTGAATGGATTAATTCGAATTAGAATCGGTATTAAGGCCGAATTATGGTCGTGGTCGACCTAAATGTAACGCCTAGTCAGGAACACGCACCAAATATTGTCCACACCCAATTAAAGTCTTACTTATTCGCGTCTGACAAAGCACCATTCTTTGTAACCTGTCTTACGTATTCGCGTCTGACCAAGCACCATTCTTTGTAACCAGTCTTACCTATTCGCGTCTGACCAAGCACCATTCTTTGTAACCAGTCTTACTTATTCGCGTCTGATCAAGCACCATTCTTTGTAACCAGTCTTTCGTATTCGCGTCTGATCAAGCACCATTCTTTGTAACCAGTCTTTCGTATTCGCGTCTGATCAAGCACCATTCTTTGTAACCAGTCTTACTTATTCGCATCTGATCAAGCACTATTCTTTGTAACCAGTCTTACTTATTCGCGTCTGACCAAGCACCATTCTTTGTAACCTGTCTTACGTATTCGCGTCTGACCAAGCACCATTCTTTGTAACCAGTCTTACCTATTCGCGTCTGACCAAGCACCATTCTTTGTAACTAGTCTTACGTATTCGCGTCTGACCAAGCACCATTCTTTGTAACCAGTCTTACTTATTCGCGTCTGATCAAGCTCCCTTCTTTGTAACCAGTCTTACTTATTCGCGTCTGACCAAGCACCATTCTTTGTAACCAGCTTAGATAAGTAAACTACACTAGTTAATAACATCGTCACAAATAATCAGATTTTTGTTGTTGTTTTTTGCTTTATAGGAAAAACTTTTGATTTTTCTAAACATGAAACAATATTGATTAATTATATATCAGAGTTACGTTAGGAAAATTGAACAAAGCTTATTTTATTACACGTAAAACGTACTGAACCCGAATGAAGAATAATTTCTATTTTTTTATTCCTAAAACACTCAGACTTTGGCGAATAGTAGCGCGCCGCGCCCACTAACGTGTAAAATGAATAAAAACATTCTTTTTTCCGTCTGATTTTCGTACGCAGTGGGTAATTCAAGCGGTGGATGGTTCGACAATTCAAAATCGTTGTAAGAGGGCACGGTCAATGTTAATCATAGATTCCTTCATGTATCACTGCTTCCTAAATTGTTTTTCTCTTCCAATTGTAAATGTCCTTTCAGAAGTGTTTAATACAAACCCATCGGGTTATTTAGCTCTCTAAATAGCTTTTCTTGCATCCGATAAAGGTTGATTCACGTCATTTTAACAAATCCTTGGGGTCGTTTTCAAGATGAAATTTACAAATACAAGAATTGTTCGTTTAAATATTAAGTGTCTGAGTGGAATTTATTTTGGAGGTAAAAATAAACTTCGGTTAATCAATTTAAACGTGATTTAAACAACGGGTTTATTGTAAACAGTGACGATAATACAGAAATAATTAAATATAAAATTTTTTATTAGTCCGTAGAAGGTCGTTACAGTATTTAACTCTGAATGAGTATTCTTAATGTCGTTTGCATCAGAAATCAGTTCATTCACCCAATTTAACAAAATCCTTCGGACCGTTTAAAAAAAAATTTACAAACAAAAATTCCTCTTTTACTAGTATTAGATTATACATTTCAAATTTTATAGATTATAATTTAGCTTCAATTGACACACGCCATGCGAATAATATTTGTTTAAGATTTGCGAATATTAAAAGGATACCAAATTATTCCAGTGGGTAGGATCGGGGTTTTCACGAAAGGGATCACAACGGCGAGATTTTCTTTTCTTTTTAATCTTAAAAAGTCCACTAATAAGAACAAAGAAAAGACACCTCAGTTTTATAAATCCATTTTAGTGTGACAGCTGTTCTCTACGTCTGCAAATAATTAAGTCTTTACTTCGTAGCAAACAGACGTAATCTTATCTATGAGCTAATCCAACTTCATCTGTGAGTGGTTTCACAATGGGAGGAATGCACTGCTGATGCTTGGACTCCCATGCAGGGCCTCTACGATCCTTTTACATACAATTACTCGATTCACTCAAATCGTGGTGCAATCTTCGGAGGAACAGAGAAACACTTTATATGGTTTCCGTCGATACAAGCCTTGTTTGCAATGATAATCGGGTTTATCGAATGCGTTGGTAGATACGTTCTGTATCCTTATCTAGCAAATTACCTAGAAAATTAAGGGTGCGCTGTACCAGGATGAAACTGATTCATTGAAGCCGTCTGTAATCTTAACATTTTGTTATCGAAATGCAAAGATAAAATGTTATAATAGGTGAGAATATGTTCATAATAATAAGTTTAACAAAATAAAGATTAACTGTTCAAAAACATTTCACTACCTTACTTCACACACCCATTTCTGAAACTAAGACAGAAGACTTTGAAACTAAGATTACAAACTAAGACAAAATTTGTTGTCATCTATGAAAATATCAGTTGTAAACTGTGCAAGAAAACTGTATCTAACGTTTTCCAATACTCGCCCACAAAACAAGATAATAACGAAATGAAAATGATTCGTTTCAATCTATCAAAATGTCAGTAAATAAACTGTGCAAAAACATTTCAATTATTTTCTCACATACCCACCCACAAAACAAAGTTCTGTACTACGAAAATAAAAAGAATTCTATGCGTTCCATAAAAATGCACAATTAATAAATTGTGCAGAACAATTGCATAAACTTTCTCAAATACTTGCCCACAAAACGAAAAACTAACAACAACAAATCTATTATTTTCAATTAAAAACTCTGCAAAAAACATTTTACAAACGTTATCAGCACTTACCCACAAAACTAAATATTACCAAACAAAAAACCAAAAAACCATCTCATAAAAAAATAAATAAAAAAGATTTATTTATTTATTTTTTATTAGAATTGTGTTCTGTGTGTTTGTTATACTGTAAAAAACATTCGGTGTCATCTTTAAAAATATCAGTTAATAAACTGTGCAGAAACATCGCACTAACTTTCTTGAATGCCCATCCACACAAACTAAATATTAACTAAACAAATAACATTCGTTGTCATCTTTAAAAATATCAGTTAATAAACTGTGCAGAAACATCGCACTAACTTTCTTGAATACCCATCCACACAAACTAAATATTAACTAAACAAATAACATTCGTTGTCATCTTTAAAAATGTCAGTTAATAAACTTTGCAGAAACATCGCACACACTTTCTTGCACACCCATCCACACAAATTAAATATTAACTATACAAAAAAATTCGTTGTCATCTTTAAAAATATCAGTTAATAAACTGTGCAGATACATTGCATTAACTTTCTTGAATACCCATCCACACAAACTAAATATTAACTAAACAAAAAACATTCGTTGTCATCTTTAAAAATATCAGTTAATAAACTGTGCAGAAACATTGCACTAACTTTCTTCAATGCCCATCCACACAAACTAAATACTAACCAAACAAAAAGCAATTTGTCATCTTATTTAAATGTCTTAAACTTTCTCACAGACTCACCCACAAAACCAATTACCAACTACAAAAAAACAACAATATAATTCATCTACATATTATTGTAAATAAACTTTGCAAAAACAATATACCTACTTTCTAAAACACCCATCCAATAAATCATATATCAACCAAAAAAAATATCAATCATTACTAATTCACCAAAAATACGACTTGTATGTGAAAAAGCAAAAATGTTACGTATCGAATTTTCCCATTATAATAATGTTTCTGCAAGTAAAAATAAATAGTTTTCTTGAATATTAGAGTATTGTTTTGTTTTTGCTGTCCTTTTTAAAAGAAACTTTATCCGAGGTTTATTTTTAAACTATTTCTTTGTCGATTTTTAAACAATGTTCAAACCTTTAGAGATTTTATCGAAGGACATTCATCGAAATCAGCTTATCGGTTCTGTAGTTATGACATAACGAATGATAATGTTACAATGGAATCATCAAGTCCACTCTAGATATTTAGGCCTTCTTGTCAATTACAGTTTTGTCTGGTAACAAAGGAAATTAATTCCACGTAATGAGCTAGTGCAGTTTGTTTGATGTGATTGGCGCATGGTAATGTAATGAGGGAGACTAGATCAATGATTGGTGCACTCCACTTTTAGACCAGTCAATTAGCGATTGGAAAGGGAAATTATTATAGAGATCCCATTATGCAGTTCTCGTATCATGACGTCGCTAATTATAAAATTAATAAACATCGTAGAATAGTTAAATCAATAATTTATATACGACTGACCATACTGTTTACAGTATTAACTTACAAGTCCACTAGTAGCCTTTCTACAATGTTACTGAAAATGGGCTTATTGTAGAAAATACGTCAGGGGGTTTAATTTTTTTTCTTGTTTAATGGCGAAAAACCTCTCGGTCATCATCGGCTTTTAAAAAAGGAGGAAAATTCTCGTAGCCCTCGAATATTCTAATAGAGTCAGGGTCGGAAAAAAGTTTGTCAATAGAGACCTGATAGGAAAGATGGAAGAGAGGGATCTAACCCACGTCCCACCGAAAAGTGTAGAGCCAGCTAGGTCACCTCTACACTATACGTGAGCCCCTGAAGATAGGTGGGTAAAAAGTGTTTCTTCCATCCATTTCACACAGGTTCTTGTAGAGTTCAAGCACGAAACTTAACCAGTTCCGAAGAACTGGAAGGGCAGGCGTACCTAGAGCCATTACGGCATATCACCATACCCTCACTCTGGCAGAAAGAGTAACGGGGAGGAATCTCACTACTAGCACACCACTACCACCACGAAACCATTCCTCAAAGCACGCTCCCAGAAGTGGAAAACTCTGGACAGGCTGAGCATGCTCCCGTGGTACTCATGTCGGCAAGATTTCTCTAGCCACGTTTGATGAGTCACCGTCGGGTCGCTTGCGCGATACCCTCCCCCACGAAATCATCTACTGGAGGCGGCGCCCGTTACCCACCTACATGGGATTAGGTAGTCCACCAGACGATCCTGGAAGCTAAAAACCTTTCCCCCAGTTTTCTTGGGACGACACCGTGGGGTATAGTGCACGACCCGATTTTAGGATGCTCCATCAATTTCACACAATTTTCGTCATAACATTTTGGTACCAAATATGATTTATACCTGATCCCTCGTACTACGTTTTATGAAGTTTACAATTTTTTACCCGCCTTCTTGAAATTAAGTCAATTTCAAGACTTAGTAAATATAGGGGATGATATGTGATGTAGCAAACAATAGATTTCGATTTTTTTAAGAACGTTTTGAGGCCGCCTGAGTCCATAAAAGTGATTTTTGGAATGATGTCTTGGGCATATCTTAGGACTTTAAAAAAAAAAAATTTACAACTCAAAATGTAGGGAAGAAAAACATAACAAAATTAAATTTCTTATCATAACTACTTTTATTCAATTGCAGCTTCTAAGGATCCAAACAAAACATATAGTAGCCTCAGACTAGGATTGTGTCTGGTGTAAGGGGCGTGTCCTCCCTTCTATTTGTTTCCCTAACCTGACGGTACAACCCATTCCAAGAAAACTAGGTACACAAATTACTGCTTAGCTATATTTAATTCCTAAAGTTACAACTTCATGACAGACTTTTGTAAACGTTTTATTCTTATTTACACCGATAAAAGAAACGAAAGTAGGGTACGCGTTTACACAGAAACATTTGAGGTCTATATATTTTTATTGGGGTTGTACCGCTGAAAGTAAACGCAACAAACAAAGTGTGGGGCCCCTCTTTTCCTCTCCACCCCAGACACATTCCTATCTTGAGGATACTGTATTAGTCGCCGTCTCTCCAAAAATGCCGATTCAATTTTTAAAAAAATCGACCAGGGGGATATTATAAATGTTTAATTTCTCAAAATCTGCTGTATCGATATCGTTTAAATTTTAGTGAACTATGAAGGTTGATGACGTAAATCCGTGTGTAAAATCGCAAATAAAAAAAATACATTCATTGGCAAAAATTTTAAATGAATCTTGACAACCATAATTTAAAATTTTAAGCAAATACAACTTGTGTTGTGGACGTGTTTATGGCAAAATCAAAGCAAGTTTACATATTTTTAAAAGATGATGTCCATGATTCATTTTAAACTTTTGATTGACAGCTAGCGAAAGATATTTTTGGTGACGATTGGTTTTGGGGGTTGGTGAGATGTAACGTTTTTACAAATGAGGTTATGTAATACATGGTTAAACATTATTTTTCAACGCTGAATTTAGCGGCATATTCGGTTTTGTAATATCTTTATTCTTTTTTAGTTATGTACTAAAAACTAACTGAATTGTGATTTATCTTAAGTAATGCCTAAGGGGTATATATTCTTTAAAACTATTTGTTTGTCAGGTTTATTGGTAGAATCCAGAGTGGTGAAATGAAGTACTGGTTTCGAAAGATTAGAATTAGCTCCATATTCTTCCAATTCCATGTTAGCCTCGTTCTTGGAGTCTTCTTTGTCAAATACCACAAATAATTAGAAAAGAAATAGGTCACATAAAATAAACCAGAGGTCGTCTAGTATCTAGCTCTCCAGATAACCTCAGTTATACAAATGCTGTTCTACCACTATTTTGGGATGAATAGCAATCTTACACTTCAGTTGAATTGCCCTAGAAATCACGTGGTAGTAACACTAAAACAATACATGTCCCTTCACTGAGGGGTGACGTGTAAATCTGCACTTGACTTTGCACGTGACACGCCATCCCCCCCCCTGCCACCGGAAGAAGAGAATCTTTGCACCCTTATATTATCAATTAATTATTGTGAGACTTTTCCGTTATCTCACAACATCATTATTTTCCTGTTATTTCAGATTATAATTATTATGATGATTTCTGTAAACCTTTCTTAATATCAAGATAAACTTTACTTTTATAACTTTTTTTCTTCTTTTTTTTTATTGTTGTTTAAAACCAGCTGATTAATTGTATAAGTTTTTGTTAATAACTATTACCTGTTTTTAACACAGAGATGAACTTTCTTGAGCTTGCATTTTTAACAGAAACGAAAGAAAAACTATTAGTTTTTTACAGAGCAAAGGTAGTTTGCATGGTTGTAGATGTGCACCAATGGACATCCCATGAAGTTGTACACTGCAGATGGGTTGTCTGGAGGCTTCTTGTCGTCAGTACAAACCATTTAGAGCAGATAATTTTTTAGTAGGTTCGAAATTAGACTACGGAACTATTATTTTATTCATTTATTCTTGGATACAAGAAATAATTTTTGTGAAGACGAGTTTACATGGCACCACAGTGATCTGGAATACATATATCCGTATGGTATGTGAATATAGCCTACATTATTACAAAACTCTGTAGTAATTGGTAGCCCAAATTGTCACGTCGAAATTGGTGAAAGTTGTTTCTCAAAGAGGAAATACAATAGAGGAAGATTACTGCCTAACCAATTCCTATTTGGCGGCATTTGCCGCGAAACCAAACAATGTTTCCTTGTTCCGGATAAGGATAGAAGTTCTAGAACCTTGCATCCAATAGTCACGCAGTACATTGTACCTGGGACTACTGTGTTGTCGATGAATGGAGGGGTTACCGGAATTTGCCGGAAGAGTACCAACACAAAACCGTAAACCACAGTTTTGTCGATCCTGTAACTCATGCTTATACACAAATAGTTGAAAGTATGTGTGGTCAAGTGAAAGGCAAAAACAAGAAACGTTGTGTTACAAACAGAAATATGATGAATTCCTGCTTTAATGAATAAAATGGCGGAAGCAGTATGGGGACGGAGATGTTCCTCTTTTTGAAAAAAAAAAATACTCCAAGATTTGCCAATTTTATGCCTCCTTCATAATGAACTTTTGAAATTCTTTTTATCGTTATTAATTTTGTTTTACAAATTAATTAATTGTTTTGTAATTTGTATTTTAATTTTTAATTCATTTCACTGAAATAATATTCAAGGAGGAGAAAGAATAAAAAAAAAAAGAAAAAAGATTTGCGATAACGGAAATGGTCCATAATTTTGTTTTATGGTGATTAATTTGTAAAAATACATTGTCTAACTTTAAAGTAGTTTTAGAAACGTAAGTTTTAAAAAGTTGAACAGTAACCTTTAAGCCTTTGTAATGAATTAGGTAAATCTCTGCAAATGAGTCTTCTTAATATTTAAAGTACTTTTCTCTCCAACTACATTCTAATTCCCTCCAACTACCATTTAAACTAAAGTTACTTTTAATTCAGGAATCCAATTTCAAGTTTAAAAGTTTCTTAAGCCTTTACGTAATATATTAAATTGAATTATTCAAATAATGTTAAAGATAAGAATGTGAGATTCAAATTAATTTAGTCGTTTCAGATTTTATAATTGTGTTCATAGTTATGGCTATACAGTGTGAGTAAAAAGTATTGAAACGGCTTAATATTTCAAGAATTGCTTTAGATAAGAAAAATGTTTGACCTCTCTTTTAAAGCTCTTTAACCAGAGCTCTCAACAGGATGATACAAAAGATTATTAGGATATACAGGGTGTTATTTCTTAACTTTGTAAATCTAACGCTATTATTATTTTTACATATTCTAATAGGTCAATTTAATATATAAAAGGATTTTTTAATTTATCTTTAATAACAACCGACTTATGGTGTTTATATTTGCAATTTTTTTAACGTTCTATGGAGGGCTGAGTAATGATTTATTATTTGGTTATTGTTATGTAAACTAAACCAAGATGTATTGAAAATTACGTATCTACTACAGTGTGTTCTAAAAAGCGAAAATAGGCCAACATATTTTTTAATTTTTGAAATATTAAATCGTTTCCATATTTCTTACGCAAACTGTATATATTTTTATATGGCAAAATGTACGTCTGATTTACAATAAAAAATACCATTTTTAACATTGCATTAATAAATGGTCTGTTCAGACCAAAAAACCCCGTCTCTAGCGATCCAGATAGGAGATTATATTTAAATTGAGTCTCCACTTAATTCGTTGTATCAAACTTTTCCTAAGTAATTGATTGAAATCAGATTTTTAAAGACAGCACGATTGAATTCCTTTGTCTTTTTTTGCAAACTATTCCCGAAGTCATTGCAATTTTGGTCACTGGCTGAATTTCAGTTCCAAAATTTTGCACAAACTTCATATTTCCATTAATATTTGTTAAAAATTGGAGGTATAGAATAAAACAAATGAGGGGTCCTAGACAGCGTGTGATCGAATACAAGACCATAGAATTTAACACTTGTAGAGGTTGAGTTCCATTAAGAAATAACATGGACGATGAAACACAAACAGAATATTTAGTACAATTCTAGAATTTATAGAGGTCTTTCCGACCATGGTTTCTCCAGTTTACGAGGCAGATAACACAGTTTATGAAACTATAGTTGGCAAGACTCAATAAATTATAAAATTTTACTAAATATTGTGTTTCATTTAACATAGAGTTTCACGAAATACCTTCGGACGTAAGTATAATTACACGGATCGTTATGATTCTGTGCTCTGATAATCAGTTGCGTTGTTGCTGGTCCTGTCTACGGCGAGTAGTATTGAGGTTTTGAAGCAGAAAATAAAAAATTTGTTAAATCTTTATTCACTTGAAATGAGTAACTCTTGCGGAAAATCAATGTGTTAATGAAAGACAACACTTCTTTTCATAATGAACACTTTATTTGTTGAAAACGACGTTTCAATAACTAAGTTTTCATCCTCAGCTGTTACATTTACACACATCTTGGCAGTTGTAGTTCAGGCCTAAGATGTAGACGTAACAACTGATGATGATGACTTAGTCATTGAAACGTCCTCTTGAATAAATAAAGAATTTATTGTCGATAATTGTGTTTTTTTTTTGCAGTTAGTCCCTGTAAATATTGTCCATGATAGTAGTATGTTTATTACTAACTGATAACTGAAGAGATCTTTCATATGTTAACATAACTCGGTAGCAAAATGATCAATACATAGAGAACAGCAGACACCGCTGTTTTATTACCACATCAAACAAAATCACGCTAAGTACACTACCCTGAGGAATACCATTATCAATTTAAACGATTAGCTTCCCCACTCTGAAATATCTATATTAAGGGAACTTTTGTATAAATTTTGTCAATGCATTCTTCAGATTTTAACGTAATAAGAACATATCTTCGCCAAACCCTTTCTAGACCATAAGGCATCTAACCAGTATCTGACGCTAGAAAAAACATTTTGACTGACAGACTCCAATGAAACGAGCTGATCGATCATAACTGAAACCACGCCGTTCCTTACAAACCTCTGGGTTACTTTCGAGATACCAAACATTTTCTAAACGCCGATAGACTATTTATAGGCTTTCAGAGCTCATTCATAAAAAAGACAGGACGGTAACTGTCTTTCTTTATTTTATGTAAGCTTTCCAACATCCAAAGCCTCCAGCCTACATCAAGAAAAAATAAGCTTTTCAAATAGTTTAGGGCCAGTCTCCCCGAAGTGTTAATCATAAAATTAATCATACCAATGTTAGCAAGTATGATTTATACTGACTGCTTGGTCTGTACATAGACCATTTCAATTTCTGTTAACCTGCATTTTAAATGGCGAAACTATGGTCGGTAAGAATTGTAGAATTTTACAAACTATTGTTTTTGTGTTTCAATGCTAGCAAAGCCTGGCGGAGAACTCTGTCCAACAACAGAACAGAGTCTTGTTTCTGTGTTGAAAATAAAGTATTTAATGGAGAATCTTCCGATGCACTTAACAGTGGAAGGAAATACTTCGTCCATACTTTTTTTCAAATTAAAGGCAGCAAAGGACAATTTGCATTCCTCTATATGCAGCCGTTGAGCAAAAGATGAGCACAAAACATTAGCAATATGACTACATGTAAGCAAAATTTCATCCTGGTATAAAAGTCCCAATAAAGAATCAGAAAGAGGATGACTACAATCAAAACATAGTTTTTCTCCACAGTTGATGTGGCTATGGCCAATGTACTGTGGTCATTGGATGATACTTAGAGTTGACTCATTTCACAATCCGGTTGACGTTTATAGATTCCATAAAGAGAGTTTACCAGTGCGTCAAGCGTTTTGCAGGTGAGACTCTGATAACGGTTACATCGTAAGACCACTGAAGACCAATAGAGTATTTATCCTTGCATCAAAAGGTATCAGTTGAGAACTGAAACGCGTGAGGAAGTTCTGATAGTTTTCCACTGTCCAATGACTGAAGTGATTGTCTACGAAAGAGAAACCGCGTATATACATCTTCGTAGTGCAGACTCAAGGTCGTCAAGCTTTGGTCTGATAAGCACTCCTATACGCTACGGTTCTGCACAAAATTACCAATATAAGAATGTAAAGAATATGTAAAGAATATTTGTGTTTTTAAAAAGTAGATGTTAAAAGTATTTGTGTTTCTTGTTCTTGTTATTTAATATCGAAACCTCTCTGTCGTCATCGTCTTATATAAACAATGAAATAGTACAAGTAAAGACTCCTTCAAATATTCTAAAAGTGTACAGGGTCGGAAGGGAACAAAAATTGATCAAGAGAGATGTGATAGGAAAGATGAACGAGTGGGTTCTAACCCAAGACTACATAAGAAAGGTGTAGATCCAGCTAGGATTCCTGTAAACGTACTCGCTATGAGAAATCCCTTAAGTGGCTCCTGAGTCTGTATGTATAGAGAAGTCATTTTAAATGTTACATCTATGGACACACAACCTCTCATTTGGTGAAGATAACTGCAAGGAAAATTAGTGATTTTCTGACAGTTCCAAGAAAAGTTACACCAGAAAAGAGATTTTTGATATAACTAGTATAGTTTTTTGAAACCTTAGGTCAAAATTGTTCCCGATTGTATGTAGATTAAATTATTGTGGTTTTTTTATCTTGTAGCTGGTAATACACATTTTTACTTATGGTGATTATATTTATGTGCATAAATTCTATTATTATTATTATTAAATTCTATTATGTTTTAACATTTGTTTTTAAAGATATAGGCTAATATAAATATATCCACTAATAATCTTAAATAATAAAACAGAACTTAAGAAAAGAGCAATATTTAACGCAATTCTATAAACAAAACTCTTATTGTATAAATTATACTTACATACGTGACTAAAAACAATAAGAAAAATCCTCAAAATTATAATGTTTCGAAAGAAAACCATATCCCACATGTTAAGTTATAATAAAATTAGGTACTCCAAAAGAAATTCTGAATTGGGATTACTGCCGGTGACTCGACTATAAAAGGCAAGTGCATAAAAAAAAAAAAAACAAATACAGAATTTAGTATTGAATGTAATACATTGCGCCTAGATTAAATTATGGGGTACGAAATTATAACTATTCCATTTGTACAAATTGATTTAAGACTCAAATAGAACTAATATCTATCGGAAAACTATTGAAGATCCTTTAAAAGTTTCTGTGTGTGCCCTTGTAATTCTATGCTCTTTGGTGTTGGCGCTGTACGCCCTGAGTACCGCCCGATTTTACATAAAATATTCTCAAGACCTTGTAAAAAAAAAATGCCTTAAATACAAGAAATTTAACTATTTGAAAAGATAGTTTGATCCTTGTATCTTTGATAACCTCTGGATCATTTTTGTGATTTTTAGAAAAGTTAGAAGAGGTTTTATTGTATTTATATACGCGCCCCAGCAGATTATCATGTATTGTAATCTTAAATTAACTATGACATAATAGATATTTTCATAATTGTCAATGGGCGTACATATCGTAACATATACAATTTTCTGAGAGCCACCATATGGAGCTTTAGATTACAATTTCTATCAAACTTTTTCTATTGTAATACAGGATAAACAATGATATGGTATTTATATAAGACGTCGCTTAAATTTTTGAGTCTTCTCTGGCATTCTCCTTACGGTAAAATAATATATATTTGGTGTTATTATTTAAAACGTACGTTTTTATTAGAACCTAAATCAATCTTAGTGTCAAGGTCATTCTTGTAGGAAGAGGAATAACACAAGGCCGTGTCGTCTGCAAAGTAAGACTGCCATTAAAAACTCTACCTTGCACAAGAAATTAACATTTTATTAAAAACAAAATTGAAACAAATACAGAACACTGCGGTACACCGGATTTGACAGCTCTAGGATCACTCAAACCTAACCTAAATCCAAACATATTGAAATCTACCGTTTAAATAACTAGAAAACCAATTATAGAAGTCCAAATCAGTCCTCATGTATATAGACAAACATTTAGTAAATTTTAAACTTGTGAGGCTCCAAAACGGATATATCCATGACAATTTCAATTTCATATTTTCCCGTCACAATACATTCTCTCTGAAAGGCTTAAGTCCGGATCATACTAATTCAAGTCATGGTTTATTGAACAGGTTGTGAAAGTACAAAATTGCATTGACAATAGCTTTTGTTTGTCTGAATATAGGCCATAGTCAAGGTCAGGTATTGGAAGAACTTGGTCTTTGGTCTAATTAAGCATTCAACAGACTGCATAAGTTCAACACATTTATACCAAATAGTATACTAAAAATTGTAGTATAATCTAGCATTACTGTGGTGACTTGTTTTCAAGTAGAAGTGGACAAATTTAGTGCGAAATATGTATTCAGGATGGAAATGGTCGTTGGAATAACGAGTTTTATCAATGTATTAATAATTATTTTTTCTTTGGAAAAAGTTACATAACATAAACTTCTAAATTATACCATACACAAAAATAAAACAAAAACAATAAATAGTAATTTAAGAAAAATTAAATTATACAATTTTACATACAATAATAAGTATATAAAATTACAAACGATAATATAAAAATAAAGTGCAACAGTATTATAACACCGAACATAACTTCCCATGTAATATAAAATACAATAACTAGCCTAATATCAAAAAAAAAATTCTTAGAAATGAAAAACTAAACTAAAAACATTTGCTTTATGTCAGGTTTGATTTTTACGTGTAATCATATTTACTTAGACGTTAAAATGAACACAGATATACACATACATGTTGGCGCATACATTATAGAATATTTATATACAGATTCGATCTAAGCCATACGCACATAAACACAGTCACAAATAATATGAACTGGAAAAGTGTCCCATATCTTACGTAAGTGGGTAAAGGGCGCCGCCCCTAGTAGGTGAGTACGTGGGGGAGGGTATTGCGTAAGCGACCCGACGGTGACTCATCAAACGTGGCTTGAGAAGTCTTGCCGACATGAGTACCATGGGAGCATGCTCGGCCTGTCTGGAAGCTTCAGCTTCTGGGAGCGTGCGCTGAGGAATGGTTTCGTGGTGGCGGTGGGGTGCTGGTGGTGGATTGCACCCAGTTACTCTTTCTATTGAGTGAGGGATGGCTGGCAAAACCGCAAGGGTCAGAAACGCCCCTTCCTAGTTCTAGCTCTCTAGTTCTAGTTCTATGAAACTCAAATCGAAACTGCCCCATATACGAGTAGTCCAGTATCATATTTATTACGGGATAACCGCTTGACATATAAATACTTAATCACGATTGTAGAATCTCCTAAAAATATTATTTTTTGACAAAGTTTGTTCAGCATCTGAGGAGACTAGAACTTGATTCTCCAAATTTTCAAATTTAAAACATGGTTAAAGTTGTGCCTTAATTTAAACTGTATGACACCAAACATTTTGATAAAATTGTTTTTAGTAGTATTGCTTTACTATTTTAAAATAAAAAATATCTGCAATATAGATTTTTTAGTTTATCTATGCTAATGGTATAAAAATAATATTCAGAATAACCATTAATAGAGTTTTCAGGCAATATACTAAATAGTCCAATTTATAGAAAGTCAATACGTATTGCCCCAAACCCCAAATTTGGAAACATTGAAATACCCGAATGTCAAAAATTTCAAATGATAAAAGTAGGTCAACTTGTACCTCAATTTAAAGGCAATTAAAAACCTAAAATTTCCCGATTTAACATATTTTTTTCTGTATAGGCTCTTGTTTTTTAATGGGAGCCTTATATGTTTTTTGAGGGATTTTATTGTACAACTAAGCCTCTAGGTTCTAATTTAGCAAATTAGTTCCCGAAATTTTTAAATAATCCACTGATTAGCTTATCTTGCGAGAGTTCAGTAGATGTTTGTACTCCAAACAAGCTAAGTCTCTTGGCTGTAAGAGCAGCACAATCAAAGATTATGTAGCCAGTAATATTTTTACTGATGTTGAGATGTTTGACCCCGTTTCTAACCTTATCAATCGCAGGATGTCTTTCTTCAGTTGGTGCCACTGAGATTGAGAAGCATTCTCAGTGAAGGAACTAACCTCACTGGGAACATCCTCCAAATCCATGTTTATTTTACTCCTTGGATCATCTTCATCATGGAGTTCTGTTTAGTTAAATATTTGCCAGGTAAGTACTATGTGGTCAATCTGAGTAGAGCCCGCATACCCAGGTAAGGCTACAATAGAACTGGAGTAGCCCGTTATCCTTGTTCCCATTAAAGGTTAAGCTCTCCTTCGCCACGCACCGCTACTCTTGGGATGATTAGCATCGTACTCTTCTGCCGCATTGGTACAGCATCCCGTTGCTGGGATGCAGTCCTGTACCAGAGAGGATGCGTGTAGATCTACACTTGGCTCCGTATTGCACGCGACCCCCTCTCACCCTGCTCCCGGAAGAGAGGCCACCGTACAGAATCTTCATAGGGGTTTCATATTATAAGTACCTGCTAATTTTTAAAAGGTCGAGCGACTGGTTATTTTGAATCCTTTTTATTTTCTTTTATATTTTTATTTCTTTGTGTTAGCATCAGGAAGTTTATAGTAACGGTTCGTGCCATTTTGGAATAATAAAAATTGTCTGACACCTCATATTGTAGCCTTGATAGTGGAAAAATAAAATAAAAATATTTAAACTTTTTAATTATAAACTTAAATACCATTTCTTCCACCTAAGGTGTGACGACCAATATGGTCAGATTTCGCTTCTTTGGAGTCAAGTCTAGTGAATCAAGGTCAGCTAAGGTTCAAAATGAAAACATTACAGAAGTTATGGCTAAAAAAACATCAATTGTGATGTTACTATAAACCTAATCTCAATTAACTGTACGGGTTTGGATAAAATTTTATTAAAGAATTATAGCCTTAAACTAATGTCCAAGGATAAAATAAAGCTTAAAGTTTCAAAATATTTTAGAAATATAAATGAGCTACAATTGTTTCGCCTTGCGGCATCATCGGGCAACTGATAATTAACTGGTATTAACAACTATTTATACATACACAAGTAACAGGAAACTGAAATACAATAGAGAAATCGAGAAAGGTAGGGAAAAACATTTATATTATTAAAATATTTTGAAACTTTAAGCTTTATTGCTTTATTTTATCCTTGAATATGGAGTTTCAACAAGAATATCTGCTGTTACATTAAAATTGATTAAAGTAATGTAGTTAATAGTACATAAATAAATAATAATACCTAAATAAATATAAGAATATATATACCTGGGTGAAAACTAGTTTCATTTATTTCTGTAAGAATTATGAAGTTGAAACTAACAACGTTAAGAAGTTTTAGTTTTATCTAAGAGATATCGTACAGAAGACCAGAAGTCTGCAAAGTTGTCGACAGCCAACTAAAGCCAAACTATAAACTCAATATGAAACCTTATTTTCTTTTGAAGTTTCGCAATTTATAGAGCTTAATTAGATTTTAATTCACTATTATTATTGGTAATTTAATTAAATTTAACGTTAATACTTATAGAATTTGATTTACTTGCTGTCTGACATAATGCTTCTGTTTCGTTACTGTGGTCTTGGGATGCACGTCAAAGGGTAGAACATAAGTAGACAAGTAATGATAAGAAAAACAGAATCGATGAAGCAAGAGGAAGCCAGTTTATAGACAGAAAAACAGGGATCTATCTAAGAGAGAGAGAGTGATAATAGGTAGTATAACAATGCATTGTTTGTCTACTATAGTATGTGCAAATAACTCATCTAAATTTGAGGAAATGGCTGACATTTTGTTGCAGTCTGTATGGTGCACAGTAGAATGAATTAGGAAGAGTTCTGTACTGAGATGTAGGGTGTTTTGTACTTACAAGATCATCATTATTACAAGAAATATAGTTTTATAAATCAAATTACAAACATACTGTAAATAAACTATTAGGTAGAACAGGTCATAGTTTGCAATAGTCACAGATTGATGTCATTGTCACAGACTGTTATGTTCCTAGTCGCAGATGTAATACAGAGAGTGATCTAATTAATTATCCTTTGTAAGCTGGCTTAGTATCTCACCTAATGCACTAATTATATCTATGACTATATAATTAATCTATGACTATGCCTCCCTGTTCTGATAAAGTATACCAGAGAACGGATAGATTAGATAAAGGGTAAGATATTGTTGTCTCGATGGAGTGATGGGTAGCATGAGGCCTTACTTGTGTTTTCCCCATTACAGAATAGAATGAAAAAGAGAACACCATTCAAGAATATATTGGTGCTGCTATATTTGTCAATAGAAATGGAATGACTAGGAAGTTAGTGCAAAATTTGTATTCAGATATAATGGATGGGATGGGGCTCGTGTAGATGAGAACACACCGATCGAAATATATACATCAGGGCATTAAACTGAATAAAACTAAATAATCATTATTAAAATTATTGTTCCTGTAATTGTGTTTAGGGAGAAATACGGAGCTACGAACAAAACAAACACTACAAGTAGTAATATAATAGAGAAACACAACTTCTATGTTCGTTCAACGACCGTGTATTACAGACATATAATAATAATAATCATTATTACAAGAAATATAGTTTTATAAATCAAATTACAAACATTATGTAAATAAACTATTGTCACAGATTGATATGTCATTGTCACAGACTGTTATGTTCCTAGTCGCAGATGTAATACAGAGATTGATCTAATTAATTAACCTTTGTAAGCTGGCTTAGTATCTCACCTAATGCACTAATTATATCTATGACTATATAATTATGTGATCGGGCGAAGAGGGGACATGTTTTACCACGGTCATTTGGTCTGTATGTTATGTGTTTGTTACGGAGTTATTGCTAAACGGATCTACCAATAGTTATGAAATTTAGAAATAAGGTCCTTGGCGTGTAAGTCGAACAAAGTATTTAATGGTTTAAAAAAATATGTTTTCCGTTTTAAAATGTTCAATTACTGCACGGTTTCAAGACATAAACACTGGAACTTCAATGTAGTCTCTGAAGTTTACATAATTTGAAGTTTTTTAAAAACTTTCTCACATGAATTTTTTACCTGACCAAAATATTTTAAAAAACTTTCCGATGATCCCATTTATGTAATAACCTTTTTGACTTTCTTAGGTTTACAAAAGATTTAATCAAATATTATTTACTCAGTTAGACAGTTTCATTATCTGAGATTTCCTCTAAAACTTCATAATACTTGTATATTTGTATCAGTGAATTACAGTAGAATTTTCGCTTCCGAGTTGTATTTACTAGCCACTGAGGTCCATCAGATGTGGGGGTTGAGATCCGTTTACATTTTAAGCCGTTATTAATCCAGGAATCGATGGGTGCAGCTTAGTATTTACTGTCATTGTGATCTCAATGAATGGTAATTTTTTTTATTAAAATTTTTTTACTGAATTCCACCACATACTTAAATTATAAAACAGCCTTCAGATAATACAAAGCTATATAGAAATGTACATGTTCAGTATTAAAAAAATGAGCCGAAACTATACTGCCTCTAAATTAAGTAAAATCAAAAAGGGCAAGATGTTTTTCGAAAGTTTAGAAAAGATATGTTTCGCCCTTATTACGAGTTATTAGATGGTAGAATTATGTACCCCATAGGGAGAATGCCCGTTTTGGGTTAATCGGCCTACTTTAAGCCCTAGAAGTAACTGTGTTTGTCTTTAAACGCTCACACAAATTATCCTGTGTTTGTCAAACAAATTTTATAATAAATTATTTCATTATATTTTATTGTATTTAATTCTGTTGCATTTTCGTTTTTGATTTTGTTGGATTTACTTTTAACACAATTATTGTATATTGTATTTTTTTTTACAAATGTACAAAAAACATACTTTTATTATTACCGTGTCCTTTCCAAATATTCTACTCCAATTTTTCCACCAGGGGGGTTCTTATCCCACCCACCATCGGATTTTTCTTTTCTATCACATCAGGCAAAATTTGTTTTAGCTTATTCTTCATTCTCTGTTTGAAGTTATTTGTTAATGATGGAAGTTCAATTTTTATTATTATACATTTTTCGGACATTTGCCATCATTTGTGTGTTAAAAATCAAAACACGACGTTTCGGGAATTGGAATCAATTCCCGTTATCAAGTGACTAAAAACTAAAGAAACATGAAACTAGAAACTAAGCCTATGTAAGAAGTAAAATTAAATAAGAATACCACCAACCTTAACATCTAAGCACGCATCTCAGAGCTAAAACTGAGAAGTCAAAAAACACAATCACGGTAACACACAACTAACGTCAAATACGTGTTGCTGTATCAAAAATACAGCAACAAGTGACGTGGTCCAGAAGGCGTTACAAACTATTAGGGGAGTGGCCTATTGTTAGTTGCATTAAGCTTCCTAGCCCGAGAGCGGGTTACAAACCCTTGTGGCGATTTAACAGGTAAAAATTCAGCTTCATGTACTCACATAAACGTTCGGGCAAGGACGGTCTGAAAGTCTTTGGAAAGGCGTTTCTCGCGAATTTTTCTCTAGTTCAACACTACCTCACTTACACTTTAATTGTAATACACAGAATTATGTTACACTTTATATTGAATGTTAGTCTCAAACAAAAATTCATTAAAATAGGCAACCTTTATGAAGTCGTTGAATATTATAACAACAGTCATCATATTATCGGCCATTTTAAATCACGGTTCACTTAAAAACTAGATACGAAATGGTATTACAATATTTTTTTGCAATTATCAAAGTCAATAAATATATATATTTTTAATAATCAAAATAATGGATTACGCTCCAATAAAATAATCATAGAAAAGTAATTTAAAATACAACCATATAAACTATTAACATCCATTACAACAACTATCAAATTCATATTACAAATGATGTAATCATACTAATTTATAATCATTATTATTACAAGAAGTATACTTAAACTTTATGTTGCTATAAATCAAATTACAAACGTACTGTAAATAAACTATTAGGTAGAACAGGTTTCTACGGCCAGTACGTTGTTTGTAATCACAGATTGTTGTGTCAATAATCACAGATTGTTGTCACTAGCCGCAGATGTAATGCAGAGATTGATCTAGATAATTAATTACCCTTTGTAAGCTGGCTTACTGTTGAACCTAATGCACTAATTATAGTTCAGTTTGGCCTATGTTAAGTATAATTACTCTAATGTAAACATCTGGAAGAACATTCAACTTCATGTAGATTGTATTTATGTTTAATGTCAATGAACGATTGGAAAACAAGCTGTGTTTTTGTTTCAAAACTTTTTACCCCCCCCCCCCCATTCCGTTCATTGATTCATTATATTGTAGATCAAAGCTAATCTCGTATTTCTGATCTCAGAAAACATTGGATATATAAAAGAACCATTTTAGCACAAGCTTTCGATTTAGGCTTTATGAAATAGTTTTTCCTTATTGTTTAAAAGCGAAAACCTCTCGGATATCATCTCCAAAAAAAAGAAGGAAAGAAGATAAAATAGGACTCTTGCTCTCGCATACTTTAATAGCGTCAGGGTCGGAAGAGAACAAGAGTTGGTCATTAGAGATCTGGTAGGAAAGATGAAAGAGAGGTATCTAACCCAAGACTATATGAAGAAAGGTGTAAATCCAGCTAGGTATTTCGGGATTTCCAAGCCCATAAAGCGTAGGTTAGGTCTTGATGGCCTCTTTCACGAACTTCCTTATTTTTATTCTATCTTGGACGACCCTCCTTTATCTTCTGACTCCCACCACTCTTAGGCCTTGCTCCATGTCCTCCAGCAATCTCTTCTAGAGTCTTCTGACCTTTTTCTGCCTTCTGTTCTGCCAACATAAATATCTTACAGTATTTCCTTTCTACATGGCTTAACCACTTAATTCACATTTTTTATATCTTTTAATCAATCCAGGTTGCTCCTGGATATATTTTTTTCTAACTCTTTGTTTGTATTCGCCATACGCCTTTAAAGAACTTAGACACAATTATTTCCCTCAAGATCTTTCTTTCTCAGGTCTGTAATCTTCTACATATTTAAAAATAAGATCTTTAAAAACTATAATTATTAGCTACAAGTACTTTTATGTATCTCTGTACTTCTCTGGAATTAATCTTTGCAGTTTTTAAGTGAGTCTTTATATATTTGAAGCAAAAATTGACAAACATTAGAAAACAAATAAAGTGGTTTGATTAAAAACCATTGAAAGTGGGTAATTGTGACTCACAGTCCGATCTTCTACACACAATCAATATTTCGTGCTTTGCAGAAAGAATTAAAAAAATCCCCACATCAGAGTGTTTCCCCTTACAGTTAAGGAAATAGACTACAATCTGTGACTTAGGGATGAATTCCCCCCCCCTCCATCTTCGATTGAAGCCAGTGTGAAATATCGTTGCTCTAAACCACGAGTTAAAAAAAAACTTTAAAGAACCTTTCAGGGTTGGAAAACGGTTATCGGCGTCGATTTTTTCGTAATTTGCGTTAAAATTCGTGTAATTTGATTTATTGTTTGACTGGATTTCCCTAAAAAACCAAAGACTTTCAAGAAATATACCATTAATTACGGGTTTTGGCCCAAAATATGTGAAAGATACCATAGACGATTGTCGGCATTAGTTTTTCATAATCTACATGAGTTTTCGTCAAATATGACTTTTTGTTTAACTGGATTTGCTCAAAAACAAGCATTTTTTTCCAAAATTAATACCCTTAAGGTAAGTTTTTGGCTCTAAAAAAAAAGGGTTGAAAGTTGTCTCAGTGGTTGTTGCCTAAGAAGCTATAAACGTTTTTTACAACTTGCATAAAAATTTCGTGTAATTTGAATTTTTTTATTGGATTTTCAAAATCGTAATCTTAAGTGTAGATTTTGTCCCAAAAAGGGGTGTAAGTTGTAAAAGAGACTTTCTTGAAATTAATGGAAATCTGGAGTGTGAAAACACTTTTAAAAAAAAATTTACTATACCTTATTGTACATACAGTTGGTCTAACACATAAATATAGTAAACTATAAAAAGTTAAATTAATATGATACATTTGCAGGGGTTAACTCACAGCAGAGATCCCTATCTAAAGATTTACTCGAATAATTAAATGAGTTTTAAGTCACTATGCCTTTTTCTTTTTAGAGGTCTCAGAGTTGGGTCGGGTATTTCTTTCAATAGTTGATTGTTGTGTTCAGAGAATGTTCTGTATATCTGTGGTGTAGAACAGTAAGACATCCAGTATTTCGAGATCCAAGTGAAGTGTTATACCAGGGATCATCTGCTATGAGAGGTTTTGTAGCGTTTGAATTCTTAATTAATACTATTTGAAATTAAAAATATTCTCTCTTTTTTATACAGGTTAAAAATGTAATATTACAGAAACATAAAAATTTTAAGTGCATTTTTTTTAAAGTGATACTTTTAGAATTTAAAAAAATTTATTCACCTCAACACGAGTTTTTCAAATAAACAAAACCGCCGGGGACCGTCTTTTAATCGCTGCCATTTTGATGTTCTGCACGGATATTCAAATGATCCAAAAATAAGGACCTCAAAAGCTCTATTCGACCTCATCTATGCCCACAGAAAGTGACAACTCAGCTTTTTTTACGTACATCTAGTGTAGAAACTGTCTAAATCTAGGAATAGCAAGATGGATCTGAGCAATACAAAGATGGACTTTGTCGCAGCACATCGACGATTACAACAGATCTTTAATTTTCTACTGATAATAAGTATACATCTTCAACACGTGTTATAACTGAAATTTGCATTTAAAGACTGTCGTGACCTTGAGGTTTAACCTACTGACAGTTCTGTCATCCTGACACGTGTCAGCTGATATAACAAGTTAGCACTGAGAGGTATCCTGTCAATTGTAATGTTCAGACACAGTCGTTTCTTTGAATTTTGTGGATTAAAACTTTGCTGCATCTCCGCCATATTGGTTTTATAACCCTATTAAACTTCAAACATACTGATGTTTTTAACTCAGAATTATCATTTTACAGAACACGTGAGTGCGAATGTTTTCCCTTTTTTTAGTATTATACTTTTATTATTATTCATTTTAAATGGGGAAACGTTTCTAAATGAAACTGCAAATTATTATTTGAAACTTAAACTATTTTAATTATTTGTAAGTAATCTTAGAGATTTATTCAAACAATTATAAGCCTTATCATACAGCAGAATGGAAATTTACTTATTTTTGTCTAATTTAGTGTGTTATAAGTTGAATAACAAACGAGTTGTGAACATATTATAACTGTTAAATATGGCTGCCATTTTCAATTCGAGTTTTCTAAATTTCAATAGGGTCTCCTATATGGTCGCCTGCACCAAATTTTATATTTTACGTGCAAACTATGACATTGAAAATGATCAGGATATCGAAAATATTATTCAGTTTCCTGAGGCTATGAAACGTGAATCGGTCAAAAAACAGAGGTCGAATTTTTTAACGATTACAACCTTACCCTATAGTGGGTAAGTAAAATAATACATCGTTATGGATTTCTTATCAATTGATAGAAATAATATTTCACTGCCAACTTAAGAAATAGGTAATAAAAAGTTTTGAATGAAGTAAATACACGCACGGAATTAATCCGTGAAGCATAGGGATTCGATGGTGTCAACTGGTATACACTATTACACTCCAGCAGAGCCTCAAGTGTATTAGACTTTTGAGGACGATCAAAAAATCGATGTCACAGCTTTTGCGGATATTTCTGTTTTGTGGTGTCCTGTGTACAAAAAGTGGTTTTTGGAATAATGTCTGCCTGTCTGTCTCTACGGTCTAAACGGGTGAACCGATTTCAATCAAATTTGGTATATGAATATATTTCGACTGTATATTATGACATTTCTTTCTTATTTTTAGCTCAAAATTTGGGGTAGCTGGCATAAGAAAAAACAATCGCCATCTCCGAAAATGTTGGTTCGTAAACTATCGATAGAAGAAGGGAAACATCGACCATATGACTGCTATGTAATGCTTGATTTCTTACCAATTTCGTTCCAATTTTAGTGAAATGTGAAGATTATCTTCCACACCTGTGTTGACCACCATCTTTATAAACTTGATTTTAATTAAATATGAGGACGTGTTAACAACACAAGCAAAAGTAATTTATACCGTTATATAAATTGTTTCAAGGACGGCGTGGTTTAATTTAGAATTTAAGGTTAAGTTAAGTTTAAACTAAACAGTAAAAATAAATATTCCAAGTCCCTCCGTTAGACACCGGAACATAAAGAATCATTATCACAGACTACAAAAACTTAGGAAATTTCTTGGTTTGCAACTTTCTAACGCGTCATAAAAAACTAATGAGTATATAATTAAGTCTTGGTGGAGTAAATGAATCGACAGAGGTATTGAACCTAGGCAGAGACTCTGCTGGGCGGGAAAACGTTTCCAGGGTGATGTGGCGGATCAAGGTCATTAGTGAAGAGGATCTACTACATAGGATCACGCCACAGAATCACAATAATACGATTTATGTGGGTCATTAGATGTTAATTTGATCAAAATCGTTTGATCTAATTTTGTGTTTTTCCTACCTCCAAATTCAGTCCACTGGTTTGGTTTGTATAGCGACAGACAGACAGACATTTCAAAAATCTTTTTTTTTGTACTCAAGAGATTTCAAAACCGATATATCTGTAATAAACTTGACATCGATTTTTTACTACTCACAAAATTTCCTCTTTATACTACGCGTGGAAATGTAAAAATTATTAGAAACTTTAAAAATACCATTTGAAACGTTTCTTCGGTAGTTAGTTTCTATGTAGGGTCTATATGAGTTTATAGAAATTATATATAGGCTATAGCCTATATAACACATTTCGGTACAACGTACTGTGGTCAGCTATATAGTGGACATACAAACACCAAAATAAAATCAGTTGTAAACCGAGTACGTTATTATTGATTTTAATTGACTTTTTATCGGAAAATATCTATTGGAAATGTCCGACTTCTGCAACCCAGAACTGGGACGCTAGTTGCCCCCATTACGCCATTTGTACCAGAATATGTTTCTGCTTTTCAAAGTTTGTAAACGAAATTACATTAAAAAAATTTTTTTATCTGTTTCGTTTCAGACCTATCTAAGATCCAAGGCTGTCTAAAATCTAAGAATGTCCGGATGCATCATGACAGTATTGATTCTCTCGTTATTATTATTATTTTTTTAAGATGGTCTAGTTGTGCACTACGACTATTAAAAAAAATATATAAACCGTATTAATCTTTTATGTTTGTATCGAATAGGATTTGTAAGAGTTGTTCTTTTCTAAGTAAATGTTATTTAGTGTGTCAACTTCTCTCGAGTTCGAAACTACAAGATTTGAAGGAAAAAAATTAAAAAATGATACGTACTGCCGTATTTTTAAAAAAATGTTTTATTTGTCAACAAAAACCAATTTTAATTTGTGATCATGTGTGGAACATACTTATTTAATCTGTTTTTTTGATGTTTTTTTTTTAAAGATTTTGTGTGTAATGAATGTTGTTAATGTTCTGGTTTCAACTGAAGGGATTTTTTTTTACTTCCTAGTTTGAATAACAACCTAAATTTGTAACAAAACTAAATAACAATTGTTGTGTTTTTAGTAATTTTTTGTATACTCGTGGTTAAGGGAATTGTCAGTTAATTTCATTGGTCCAGACAAGGTTTCTGACCAAACGTTTTAAAACTAGATTGTGATTTTCTTTTTACAGATTTTTCTCAATTTTATTTAATTCTAGATGTAAAAATACTCCTAATACTTTTAACGAAGAACGAAATAAAATAATTGGTGTAGTCATAACAAATGTAAAACCATACAATAAATACAAACTTCAAATATTATAAGTTTATTAAAATTGGTCAATAAATACAAAAATTTAATTATGTGGGACGGGATACAAATCTTGGTTAATTACTAATTTTATAGAATGATTTTTAACTCAAGTTTATGTAAATTAATTTTAAATCCAACCTCTGCTATCTATAATACATAACAACTGAATTTTATAATAAACCAACGATTAATACTAGTTATATTAATTTAAGGGCTGCCCTTATCTTTATCAACAGATCTTTTTGTCATTATTACCAAAATCGTTCCATAACTACTATGTAGTATGACACTTCAACATTTTGTGTAAATCGGATCGTCCGTTCTTGAGAAAACGCGTGAGAAAAATGTCACCGTTATTATCAAATGGTTTATTTGTCTCTTAACTCAAATATTGAGAACTATAAAAAATATTGTAGAGATTTTACCACCACTCTAATATTTTCCTTTGCTATCTATGGAAAAAATTTAATAAAACTATATAAATCCTTAATCACTGAATCAAAAGATGTTAAAGGGCGTAATGGAAAAGGCGTAAAAAATACACGTTTAGTTAATTAGCTCTCATTTCTGTTTGTGTTAGAAAACTAAAATGTAAAGATCTAACCAAGGACAGAAAAGATGGTTGTACCAACGAAACGAGTAATGAGGTTAGAAGTATCGGAATGGTGTTGGACGCGAGTCGAAGGTTGACTTGCGTTACTCTAAATTTAAATATTTCACTATTATTACATAAACTGTATAAAAAGAATTATTACAAAGTAACGTTTAAATTTTACAAAAATAAAAAATGCACAGGAGCTGTGGTTAACAGTCGATGTGTTTCTTTGTTAGAAGTAGGAATAAGAAAGACTCGTGTAAGAAGGGCGTGTAATAAATGTTGACCTCGTGCAGCGGGGGTGTTCGTATTTGTTAATGAAAGAATTTATCTAAAATTTAGAACAATATTTAAACATAGCAATTGGAGGAATTATCGAGAGAGAAGAATATTTGGTTTTGTTAAAGTTCAAAATCTAAATGCTATTTACTCAAAGAATGACATTTAGTTTACACAACTAATTAGAAGAATTCTCCGGATATTTCCAATTTCTTAAACAATTGTTGACAAAGAAAGAGTTAAATGGATTAGAAATAAAAAAACCAATGATTGATTGATTTTTGTAGGAGGGCCGTTGACTTCTGGTGGGGTGGGATCCTGGAGCTCGAGTACTGCCACCACACTGCGAGCCCTGCTGCTCTGCAGAAGATCAATACACTCCCAGCCAAGCCCCACCCTGTGTCTAGCAGCCATTGAACCCTCAGGGATCTGTACCACTCAGTTCTTGAGTCGAGTGCTTCCATCCAAAACTGAACCGCTAAAGCTTTTAAACCCAACTAATTACTTTGTTGTAGTTAGAACTTCTTGACTATTTCTTAATTTGTTAGAATAATATTTGATTCATAATGGGACATATGTTTGTTTGTATAGACTACTCTTCTTCAACAAATAGTTTACTCGTTGTAATTTATTATTTAGAATGTTCAACATATTTATACACCTTTCTTTAAACTGTCACGCAATGTTGATTAACTGGTTTTGAAGATATCACTAGATTAATGATGGCTACTTGTTTAACTTAACATTGGCAATTCGTCTTGTAAAGCTTAGGCTCTGTTCCACCTCCGCCATATTGGATTTATCGCCCATGAGAATAATATAAATTCTTTAATGAGCACAGTAGAGAAATTCGCAATATTAATGGTTTACGTCCTCTAATCATAATAATTGGTATAAAAGATTGCACAAACTTTCTGTGGACACATTCTTCAAATATATTTCAGTTTTTATATTTAAATAATGACCTAAACTTCCTTCGTTTGTGCCATAAATACGTCCTCATCTTAAATTGAGTTGGTTAAAATGGTGGCTGTCAAAGTTTGTTTATCCCAAACCTGTAAACATTTTTTTTACTTAGACTTTGCGCACGACTTTGAGTTATAATAATTCACATTTCATTTAGTTTTAACGAAATGAGTAAGAGTAGATTTTGAGAAATTGATAATAATATTATACTTTTGTTTGATTGGTTATTTACCATTAACTCACAAATCGGCATTTCTGTATTGATTCTTAAAGGCTAGCTTAGAGAAAAAATTTATTAAAATAGTTAGAGCCGATTTTTCGAAAATTGCAATATTAAAATAATTCTTGTGGCAGTTAACCACAATATGAAAAAAGTCCCGACGTACCAAAATATGTTCAGATACCAAATTTGATTACAATTGATCCACGCGGTCGGCTGTAGAAAACATTACGATAGTTACATTCCAAAAACCACGTTTTTGACTCGTCCAAACAAATATATCAACATACGATATCATATATATTATGATGGATACAAAAACATACAATTTCAATAACTATTATTCAATGTATTCTATTAAATAGTCTGATGTACATTTTGATAGCATGATTATCATCATCAGAGTACTATTGCTAAACTAACTCTATGATGACCAACACTCCCACTCGACAGATGTATCAACCTATCAGGCCTATGCCATTGACCTGTGAGAGTGTGATGGGCGATAACCGTACAAAACAAGCAAAAACATGTTACATACAACTAATCACTTTAACTACTTTCGTTTTTATGTTCATTAATTACAAATTAATTCTTACATAAATCATCCCACACTTTCGTGTCACTATTCTTGACTGGTTTAAGGTGTAATTTATAAAATTATACTGTGTAGATATTTAATATCTATCTTTTTTTTTTTTTTTTGATCAAACTCAATTATTTTCTTTGTATGACAATTTAATGTTGATTTTACGAAGTGTATATAGTTTGGTAATCGCAAAATAATCGACCTCAGGTTTTGACTGATATTCAAGTTTTATGGCCTCAGGAAACCAGAAAAGTTACGTAAGCGCGATAGTGAACACAAAAATTAAGATAGGAAGTTAAAATTAGGTATAGGTAACTATAGTAGGCTCATATCGAACTCAATTAAAATTCAGAAAAATCTAATTAAAAAAATTATGGCAATTTAAAATAGTTTTTTGTTAATTTCTCATGTCTTATTCAACTTCTAATACATTAAATTAGATATAAATTTGAAGATTTCAATTTGAGGCCTGCAAGGACTGAGATAACACGCGCGCAGCGAGTGGAGATATTAAATGGCGGGGATGGTATGAAGATACCTGACCGGCATCTCTGTGTTTTTTTGTGTTACCCTCTGGCGTCGACGTAAAAAGCACGTAAAGTTGAATAGAGATCTCTGGAATGGAATTAGTTCTCCCGTAAACTTGTGTGACATTTTTATTATAACACTTTCAAAACGTAATAACACTCAAAAAATCAAAAAAATCAAACTTAAAAAATTGGGGACCACAATTTTGTAATGTAGTGGTGGTCACAGGGAATAGCGATGGTTTGGAGCTATTTCCACAAGGGGCAAAGCCTTCTGCTTGCCCCGGCTTGTAATGTGGGCACGAGGAGCGGCTTTACCGTACCACGTGACTGTTCCAACCCCGTGAAAACACAGAAGACCGGTCTATTTTGTTTTAAGTTACGAGCAAAGTATACGACTCCCGAAACATTCTCTAACTCTAATACTACGGTTGTGTAACTCTGATAACACTTGGCACGTGTCGAGCGTTGGACAGATCCAGACATGACCATTTCCCAGCGCTGCTGTTTCATTCCACTGTTAGTGTTCTGGGAGTAAGACTTGATTCACATTAACGCTTAGATTATCTTGTGTAGGGTGAGTACCGTGATGGCGAATCCACTTGATTTTGGGTTGGGTAGGTACTATGATGGTTATAAATACTGGGGCTGGGTAAGAACTATGATGGTTACGGTTGGGTAGGTGCTATGATGGCTGAAAATTCTTTCTACTTGCGTGCCACTAGCGTTGGCATTATTACTGACACTAACTCATACACAATATATAAATATATTACACAATATATTTACATTTAAAATATCTGTGGTGCAATCTAGTTGTCAAAATTGTAACTATAATATACCTCTAGATAACTACACACCGGCGACTAAATTAGGTTAGGTTTCGTTAGGTTAAGTTAGTTTAGGGATATAGTATGTATGAAGTAACCTGTCTCCTGACCCTTCGACTACCTGGGACAGGCCCAGGTCATTCACTTGCACTCTGCGACATCCACAGCTGTTTTCCTAAATAGTCACCTTTTAGTTTCTCCACTAGCTTAAGTAACTTTTTTAGCCGAATC